>JANRFK010006697.1:23369367-23379435 GCA_030068395.1 Apalone spinifera
GGGGGAAGCAGTAGGAAGAGAGAGAGACAAAGCGAGATCTGAAAAGCCCGTCTTATGACGGGCTAATTGGCTAGTTAATGTATAATAGTCTATAAAAGACAGTAAATATCTCAAACATTTTTTCCATAAAATGTAGGATTCGATGGCAAAATCATGGTCTCCCCATTTAATTAATGTTAGCAGTCATATATAGTAGCAGATCTGGAGATAAATGGGCATAAAAAGTGTTTTTTATAACCCCATCCTGATTTTCATAGGAAATTCCTTTTATTGTATTTAATTATTCTTCCTTCATGAACCTCATTACTTGTGCGCCTCAGTTAAATCACTTTGCTTTATTACTTGTTTCATCCTACCTTAGCTCCATGAATAGTTATGCCCCTGTCCTTTTTTTCACCCATACCTTCAAAAATACCTTTCTGAAGTCAGTACAGAAAGGACAGATCAATTTAAAATGTTCACTGCGGTTCTCTGAACAGAGTGATTGGTTAATGACAGTGCAACTGCTGCAAACTTGCTTGAGGAATATGTTAGATGATTCCTGTTGGAGGTCTAATAACCGAACAGCGTTAGCTGAAACATCATTCTCCGGTTTGAATTGTTTTTACCTACAGCACCACTATTATAAGTAGCAGAGATTATTATAACTTCAGGAAATCAGAGAAAATAATACTTATTCTTTGTTTTCTCCTACATTGTTCACTTTGAGTACTTGACAGCCATTCTCTTTTGATGTTGTTTGTGCGTTTGTCACTTAGAATCTTTGGAGAATGCTATTCTTTGCATACAGTTAGTTTCACTGTATGGTCAGTTAGTGCTATATTATCATGGGCTCAGTCCAAAACTTCTCTGAAGCAGCATTTGGATGCATAACTGGAATGCATCTTTGTGGAGGCATCTTAGCCTCCTTCTCTTCTAGTGCTGGCTGAAGACAACCAGCTTCCGGCCAAGTCAGAGCAGGCTAAAGGCTGTTGTATCTTGCGGTGCCTTATAATGGCCACTTAAAGGCTATTAGGATTTTGTCTCAGGGATGTGGCAGACTGTACCAGCCTTTAGGATTTTGCAACCTTTATTCAGTGTACCCAGGCTATTCCATGGGCCAGTGTAGAAAATGGTGGGATTCATCCCTGCCATCCTCCTCACTCCTCCCTTTTTGAGGTTCTGTGCACTTACTGTGATCAACTGAGTGCTAGGGACTGTAATTGCAGTAGGCCCCTTTACACAGGCCACGTAACGTAGAGAAAGGCTCTTCTCTTCATTGGCCCACCCCAGAGCAAGGGCCAGTCAAGATGTGGCCCCAAATCAGTATCCTGTTTGTGTGGATCTTTCTTACAGCGGTAGGGACAAAGAAAAAACTTGCTCAAAACCAGGATCATGTGGCTGTAAAATCGTAAGAATTTTGAGGGAGAGACAGGAGCTGATGTAACTTCTGAAACTAACTTTTATTTAAAATGAACTAGATACCAAGCTGATCTCTAATTGTTGACTATTATTTGTTTCCAGTATCATTGTGCTAATGTACTAAATAGGTGTTCTTGCTTCCAGAGCCATGCAGAATAGCTATACAGTTAAACTTTACACTGGTTAATGTGTGTGAAGCAGTGGTCTCCAACCTTTTAAAGCACGAGATCACTTTTTGAATTTAAGTGCAACCCAAGATTTATCTCACACCCAAATACCCTTACCCCGCCTCCTTTGTGGCCATTTTCCGAGGCCCCATCCCTGTTCACTCCATCCTCTGCCCCTCACTTTCACCAGCTGGAGCTGAGAGTTGGGGTGCAGACACTGGTCTTGGATTAAGGGATTTGGCATGTGGGAGGGTGTCTGAGCTGAGGTTGGGGCAGGCAGTTGGGGTGTGGGAGGGTGTTTGGGGTGCCGGGGTTTGGGGTGCAGGAGGGGGTTCATGACTGGGGCAGGGTTTCAGGATGTGGGCTCCGGCTGGGCCCTGCTGACCTCAGGTGGCTCCTAGCTGGTGGTGCAGTGGGGCTAATGAGATTTACAATTCTGTAAGACGTTTGTCCAAGCACCACACAATGGGGATTGCTGAACTTGATGCAGCAAAGCCCGCCTGGACATGTCTGGGACAATATATTCCCTGGGACACAAACTCAGAGGATAAAATAAGGACAGTGGCATCATGAGACCCCACCTCTCTCCAGCCCGGCCTATGCTGAAGGCAACAAGAATGCTGGGAAGGCAAAGACTTTGAACTCAGGAAACTGGTTCCAGTCTGAGAATGAAATTCAGTCTGTGTATTAAGAACTGTAAACTATCTGAAACATCTACTGGGGTGAGAAAAAAACATTTAAGTCAAGTCTTGCTTAGTCTGGAAGTTTAGGTATAGAATGCATGTTTCTTTTTAATTTTTTAAGGTAATTATCTTTGACCTTTATGACTACCACTTATAATGACTTAATATCTGTAGTTAATAAAGTTATTTTAATGCTTTATCATAACCAGTCAGTCTGTCGAAAATGCTTGAGGAATCTGCTCCGCTTACAAAGAATGGTATGTGTCCACTACCCTTTGATGAAGTGGCGAACTAATTAATGAGCTTGCATTGTTTAAGAGAAGGTCTTGAATAGTATAAGATGGAAGGTTTCTGGGGTGATGCGGTTATTGGCTGGTGTAGTTTATTGGCTCTGTTCATAAGTGACTTGGAGGTCATTCATTCAACTAAACTATGTGCATCTCCGCATATTGGTATCTGACTGATAATTGCATCTGGAGGAGTTTGCTGCATGTCACTAGTAAAGCATTGTGAGAGACAACCCAAACCTGAGAGCTAAGGTTGCACAATGGTCCCACAGCTGCATACATATAAAAAGATGGGGTCTAAATTACCTGTTACCATTCAAGAAAGAGATCTTGGAGTCATTGTGGATAGTTTGGTGAAAACATCCATACCGGCAGTCAAAAAAGCAAACAGATTGTTGGGAATCAGTAAGAAAGGGATAGCTAATACGACAGAAAATATCATATTGCCTCAGAATAGATCTGTGATATGCTCATGAACAGGGCTTGACAAACTATAGAATCTACTCGCCATAGGCTGCGCGCCCTGTTTACTGGCGGCGCGCACATGCGCAATGCGGCTCTTCCGCATGCGCAGTGCGGAGCTAGCGAGTGGCTTTCGCTGCCATTTGTCAAGTCCTGCTCATGAATACTGCTTGCAGATGTGGTTGCCTCATCTAAAAAAAGAGATATTTGAATTGGGAAAAAGTTCAGAAAAGGGCAATAAAGGTGATTAGGGATATTGACCGGCTTCCATCTGAGGAGAGATGGACTTTTCAGCTTGTAAAAGAGATAATTAAGGTTTATAAAATCAAGACTGATACAGAGAAAATCGATAAGGAAGTGCTATTTAATCATCATAACAAAGACCTAGATAAATTCATAGAGGATAGGTCCATCCATGGCTGTTAGCAAGGATGGGCAGGTCTGGTGTCCCCAGCATCTGTCAGAAGTTGGGGATGGGCAACAGGGAATGGATCACTTGAAGATTACCTGTTCTGTTCATTCCCTCTGGGGCACCTGGCACTGGCGACCTTGGGAACACAGGATACTGATTAGAGATGTAAACAACCAGTCAACTATCAGATAAGCAAATGCTTATTGGATATTCAACATGCTAGTTGACTAGTTGCCACCCCTTCCTCTTTGCTGCCTCTATCAGAAAGAGGCAGCAGGAGGGTGGGAAGAAGAGGGGGTGCTTCAAAGTCGCAGTGCCGCATGGAGCCTGTGATGAAACTTTCCTTTATTGAACTTAACAGGAGCTCAATCTTAAGTGTTTAGAGACATTATGAACAGCAGAGCATGTCAGCTCTAATGTGCAACGTGCATATGTACTAAATATAGAAAGCAAACTACCTGTTCTGTGCTGCAATCAATGTTCAAAGTATTTTATTAATAGAACTCCATTAGCCAGAGCTACACGATGATGTGCAGTAGAAGCATAAGATATAGAACAAAAGTGAGCTCTAATTTCACTTATTTAAACATTTGATTGCTTGTGCTTGGAACTGTTAATTTTTGTAAGTAAAAAGAAAACATTCAGTACTCACTAATTTATTTGTCCTGCATCAAATCTAACTTCAAATATCTGGCCCTGAAACCTTGGGGTGGGGGGTGTGTGTGTGGGTGTGTGCGCGCGCGCACGCGCACACTTTTGTTTCTGGGACTATATTCATGGATAGTCTTCACTGAAAGGAAGTAGCTCCTTGTTAAAGATCTCATCTTCAGTTGTCATAGCTTTAAATCTCTGAAATGAAAAGTGTGCGTGTGATCTAAGACTTTAAGATACCCAGATACAGTATGAGAGAACAGAAATGCGCCATTGCAATATTGGATGTAGCAATGTTTTTATAGCTGTTTTCGTCCCAAGATATTAGAAAGACAAGGTGGGTGTGCTAATATCTTCTTTTAGATAAAAAGATGCTCAAAAGTATGTCTTATCTATAGAAGCTGGTACAATAATAGATATCCCCTCTCACACCTTGTCTCTCCAAGGGAAAAACTGACATTTTTTTATTACAGTTTAATTACAGATTGAGAGAGACAGATTCAGGAGTGTGTTTTATATGCACGGCCATTGATAATTCAGAGGACTTTCACATTTATTGAAATGTCATTGTTAATTTTATTATCTACAAACTTTGTCTGGCAATAGGGTTCATTGCTAAATAATAAAGCAACAGGCCTAATCACTGTAGCATCCCCGTTTATTTCCCGCAGAACCTAAGTTTGAAATGCAAATTGCACAATTTTTCCTTTTCCATAATCCAAGGCAATATTTGTGACTGCTGGTAGGTTGTATATGTCCTTGGACAAGTTATCTACCTGTGAAAGTAAACATGCACTGTGTCCGTAAATTTCACTGACAATAAACTGTGCTGTCATCTTTTGGAAAGCATTAAGTGTTGTTCTCCCCTCCCCTCCCTTCTCTATCATATCATTTCCCATAGTATCTGATCACTGATACTGCATTTTATCTTTCAGCGAAGAGGCGTGATCTCATTACAGCTAAAGCAGAAAATCTCACTGGAGTCTTGATGACTGGACTACAAGAACCAAACCTGCTTTTTTGCGGACAAAATATGTGTGGTGATCAATGTTCCTTATAATTTTTTCCCTCCGTGTCTGGAATAAATGTTATGTGATGTGCACCATCAGTAGAAACACATGCTGCCAGTTGTGGGCACTGTAGGTGTTTTGCTAATCAGTTGTGCGGCACTGGAAAACCTCCTGGATGCCCGTGTAAATGCTCAGCTTACAGGGAACACTGGTGGTGATGTGAACAACGCTCATAGATGAATGTGGATGAATTGCCTATCTTTTCAACATCACACTGTTTTTTCAGATGTAGACAAAAAGCATTCTAATATATGGAACAAGACAAGTAGTTGAGTCAAAACTTGTCATTTGGATTCTCCTGTTGATATACAAAATGCATTTCATGCAACCAGCTGACATGAAAATATGGGAGGTGATTTTTTGTTTTTTGGGGTGGAGGGTTGTTTTTTTTGGTTGGATAAATTTATTTATCTCCCAAACTTGTGTGTTTATCCTCTTCTGTTTTTATTTTTGTATTTGAGGTAGATTCTAGAGAGGAATGTTAAGAAATCTTTGTTGCTGTCATGCACTTATTTTGTAACAGTGGGTAGACAAAAGTGCATGAATACTCAAGAAGGACAGGACAGCTGTATTAGAGTTCTGGCCCTGGTCTGGAGAATTGAAAACTTCTTAAATTAGGGATCAGCAATCTTTCTGAAGTGACGTGCCAAGATTTAACCTTTCTTCCCTGGGCCACACTGCTCTCCCGGGATGGGGGGAAGGGGTTCGCTCCACTGCGCACCTTGCTTGGTCTCCTGCCCTGGGCTCTGCTCCAGCTTCTCCTGTGCAGAGGGAGGAGCAGTGCATGCTTTTCAGTAAGACGGATCTGACACGGAGTCTCGGGGCTTCCCAGGCCAGCCTGAGCTGCCAGACTTTGGCCTTCAGTGCATGCGCACACTTCCCTCTTCTCCCTTCCCTCTACTAGCTGCCCAGGACTATGACGGTGGCAGGAATGCACCGTTAAGTTGCTGCCCTAAGTGGAGAAAGGGACAGGGCCAAACTGCTGCAAGGGGTGGCTCAACCGACGTACGTCATTTCTATTTCCGCAAGCGGAGACAATGCACATGTAATGCCGCATTATGCACCATATGGTGGCGGCATGTGAATGTGCCTAGACTCTTCCACCCACCCTGAGCTCATGTCTGCAGGGCACATGCAATGAATGGGCTCCCCCTTGCCCTCTTCCTCTCCCTGCGGGAAGCTGGCACTGGCTCCAATCTTGCGGAGGGCATGATGCTGGATTACCAGTATGGGCTCCTCATTACAGATTGAGGGGGGAATGAGGGGAAGCCTGCTCATTGTACGTGCCACTGAAAATAATCTCGTGCCCTTATGGCACACGTGCCGATGTTGTCAACCCCTGTCTTAAATATTCAGGACCCTGTGCATGCGATTTAACTTTTTGTAGTTTTCTTTTCATTTAGGACTAATAGGCTGCGTCTACACTGGCGCGGTTTTGTGCCAAAGCTATGCAAATGAGGCTTAGCGTTAGAATATCGCCTGAAAATAATCGGCATAACGGCTTTGCGCAAAAGGGTTTTTCTTGCGCAAGAGCCTGTTCCGTGAAAATGGCAGATCATTAGCTATGCAAATGAGGCTCGGCGATATTCTAACGCTAAGCCTCATTTGCATAGCTTTGGCGCAAAAGCACGCCAGTATAGATGTAGCCATAAAGTATTGACCATGAAGTAGGGATGTCATTGCAGAGATCTAAAATGTATGTGTGTGGAAGCTTTAAAATGTCTTATATAGAAAAATCATTTGTTTTGTTTCTTAACATTTTTTTTCTTCTAGTAAGAAACCACTGTTTTAGTGTTTGGCTGAAAATATTAGTACTTCTCCATTTCCTTCAACAGTTCATAATAGGTACAGATATGAATGAGTAAAGCCTTTTTTAAGGCAGAATGATTTACTTCCACACAGATTTGTTCATGTGACATAACTAATATTCACACTTTCATTCCTCAGAGTGAGCTCCAGGGTTCTCAGGATATGCCTACACTTGCTTTTTTGTGCTCAAATCCCACCCCCAATGAACAACAAAGTTTTGCAGTGGTCCGTGAGAGTGTGAATGCAGCTGGGTGATGAATGTTTTGTTGGCAAAAGTGCTGACATACCCTGAGACGCAATGATGATTGTGTTTAATGTATGGGAAAGAGTGAAAAATAGCTTGATTGGTAGAATTTGAAGAGCTTCTGATGCCTCCAAGAGAGTACAGGTTGCACCTCTAAAATCTGGGAATCTCTGGTCCGGCAATATCCATGGTCCAGCATGACCACGGATATTCCAGGATCAGAAAGTCCCAGTGTCCTGCAGGGGGTTGGGGGCCCTGCTGCTAGCACATGGTTCACTTGGGCTGTGAAGGAGGCCGGGTGTTGGCACGCGGTTCAGCTGGGCTGAGGAGGGACCAGGAGCTGGTAAGTGGCTCAGCTGGGTTGCAGGGGAAGGGCTTGGCGGGGTTGGAGAGGGGATCTGAAATGACCTCCCCTGGTCCGGAAAAATCCCTCATTTGAGACCAGTCAGGTCCTAAGGGTACTGGACCACATAAATCCAACCTGTATACTATTTGGAGAAAACATTTGACACACATTTTTGTATTTTTCTGATCTACTTAATCTCTATCAGTGGCACTTACATGGATACAGTATTTAAAAGAATTCCTCTGCTCCAAATTATTATACCCTGTGAAGAAGCTTCCCATAATAGCACAATGAATTGCTTTGCAAATAATTTTAACACATACAGAGGATGATAATTCGTGGTGGGAGGTAAGCAGGTGAATTAAGCTCTTTAACCAATGGAAATATCCATAATAATAGGAGCTACAGGGATGGGAGGAAGGCATAAGCAAAGTAAAGAACAGGTAACGCAAAAAGTTACCCGGCCCTATGTTAGGCTATAATAACAGTTAAGGCATTGTAGCATCTTTCACTAACGTGGTCTAGAAACTGATGTAATTAAATTAGTTTAAAGCCCATGTGTGACTGAGTTAAGAGGGCAATTTGAGGCTTCCCTACCAAATTAAGCTGAAATTGATCAAAGGCACTCTTAAACTGACAAGGGGATTTCCCCAAGTGAAATCAGATCTGAAAGTGAACTTTTGTCTTTTCCGGCACACAGTTAGATATTGCAGGCTTTTCACTATCAGTTCTTGGAAAATCTTGGACCTAGTGGTTTACAGAAATCAATCTCTTGACCACTTTTCAAAAAGAACATAGGATTAAACCTTATGACTTGACCAAGCCTCCTCTTTCTTTAGCGTTCTGCAACATTAATTTATTTTTTATTTGGAAGTCAGAGAGGTCCCCCTTTAGAGAGTAATTTTATCATCAACACATTACCCTACGTTAATTTCCTTAACATCATGTAGTAGGCAAAGCTTTAAAGATTTATTATGGGAATGATTTCTAAAAAAAGATTTACTAGACGTTTTATATCTCCAAAAGCATTTTTTTTTGAAAAGTTAAAAGGACTGAAATTCAATTAATAATCTACAGGAAAAATGTGTAATACTAGGGTACGTTTACACAGCAGGGCTAAAGCCGAAATAAGCTATGCAACTTCAGCTACATCAATTGCATAGCTTAAGTCGAAATAGCTGAATTCGTCTTTTGGTGCTGTCTACACAGCAGGAAGTCAAAGGAAGAACACTCTTCCTTCAACTTCCCTTACTCGGGAAATGAGAGTTACAGGTGTCACAGTAAGGAGTCCTCAAGCTCAGCATTATTTTGACATGTCGAAATAATTGCTTATAGTGTAGATGCAGACTGTTATTTCGAAATAATGAAATAACACTGCTGTATAGGCATACCCCTGGGGTCATAACTGCAATTCATATGTCTTTGTACACCTGTTGCTTTGTCAATGACCTTGTCAGTGACCTGGGTTAGCATGGCCATATGAGGTCAGAAGTTATATACAGTGAAACCTGTGTTATTTAATATTCTGTTAACCAGAAAACTTTGTTAACCGGCATTGCCTACAGCCACAATATTGTCACATCTTCAGGCGTACACACCTGGCTTGGTTTACCATGATTGGCTTAATTTTTTATTTAAGAAGTACTAATCTAACTCAGAATAGAAATGTGAGACCAACTGCCTCACACTACAAAACTACCAATTTCAAAAACTTGAGTTTTACTATTATTCTCCATTGGTTTTTCCTAGGTTGATGTGACCCTCAGATAACCAGAATTTTTAGATAACCGGAATGCCCTAATCCCAGAGCGTGCCAGATAACACAGGTTTTACTGTACTCTGTGTTGGGTGTTGGCTTTTTAAAAAGAATTATTCTTTTTGCCAGCATGCATACCCTTCCCCTCAAAAAAAAAAAAAAAAAAAAAAAAAGGGGGCAAATCATATCTGATTTCCCATGGAGACAGCTGAGATCACAGGCCGAGTTCAAATGCAGCATGGCCCTATAGATGAAAAACATTGAAGTCAGTCACTGTCTATTAGTTTTCTTACCAAAAACAACAACCAAGAAGAAAGAATGATGCCTATATTGATAAATGCAAAGCAATGCACATTGGAAAACATAATCCCCACTATGCATATAAAATGGTGTGTAATTTAGCTGTTACCACTCAAGAGAAAGATATTGGAGTCATTGTGGATAGTTCTCTGAAAACATCCACTCAGTGTATAGCAGCACTCAAAATGTTAGGAATCATTAAGAAAGGTATATTGCCTCTCTTATGCCCACATCTTGGAATACTGTATGCAGATCTGATCACCTCATATCAATAGGGTTGCCAGATGTCCGGTATTCTACTGGACGGTCCGGTTTTTGCACCTCCATCTGGTAAAAAAATTTAGAAAATACCAGACATGTGCAATGTCCGGTATTTTCTGTTTTTTCCAGCTGGGTGCCAGACGGAAGCCTGGCGGGGACAGGGGGAGTGTCTGGGAGCCTGTGGTTGCATGCAGAAGCCGAGCGAGGGGGGGGGGGGGG
>JANRFK010006697.1:23379500-23408910 GCA_030068395.1 Apalone spinifera
CCGCCCAGCTTCTGCACACAACAGCACTCAAAATGTTAGGAATCATTTGGGAGGTCTCAGCTGATTGCAACTGAGGAGGAGTGATGCCTTGGGGTGGAGGAGAAGCTCTGTCCCTGCTCCTGAGCATTGTGGTGCCGTAGTCCAGGAGAGAAGCCCACAGGTGCTGTGTAGTTGCATTTAGTCCATTAGCTCTCAGCCAAAACTGACTGGGGTGGAATTTCTGCTGCTTCTGTGGAAAGGGCCCCTCCTCCTCAAGCCACTACTGGGTAGGCCTCCTCCCTTTAGCCCCCAAGTTAGGGGTTTTGCAGCGGGTCTCAATGGTAGGGAGCCCAGGCCAGGTGCCTACAGGCTCCCTCCTTAGCTGCCTTTACCTAATGCTGGTCAAAATTGTTCTCTCTGGTTTCTTCCTCTCTGCCTCTCCACCACGTTCCTTTTGTCCTCTCCCTCCCTTCTCCAACCTCCAACTGCTGAGGCTTTTAAAGGCCCTCAGACAGACAGCAGAGAAGTCAGCTGGCCCCAATTTGCCTGAGCTGCATCTAATTGGGCTACAGTTCTCTGCTTCTCTCACAGGGGTTTTTCCCTTTTGGGCTGCCTTTTCCCCTCTCTGCAGCAGCTCTCTGGCCTGACCGTCACACTTCCCACAGGGACACCCAAAGACCTAGCTATGGGGGAGTCACCTTCCTACCCATGGTTGTCCCCCCCAACCCTGCCGTGCCACTGTGTTGCCCTGGGGTCTGTCCCTCTCTGCTTTGGGTAGCAGGCTCTGCTGCCTCCCCCTTTGTTCCCAGTATGTGTGTTTGGTGTGGATGTTTATTTTTTGGGAGACCATCTGGCAACTGTAGCTCCATTAATAGCCATGGTCTCGGGCTGTTCAAAGTTTGCAGATGATACCAAGCTGGGAAGGTTGCAAGTACTTTGGTGTACAGGGTTACAATTCTAAATGATCTAGATTAACTGGAGAAATGGTCTGAAATACATAAGATGAAATTCAATAAGTACTCATGCAAAGTACTCTATTTAGGAAGGAATAATCAGTTGCACACATACAAAATGGGAAATTACTGCTTAGGAAGGAGCACTGCATAAAGGGATTTAGGGCTCATAATGGATCACAAGTTTAAATATGAGTCAACAGTATGACACCATTGCAAAAAAACCAAACATCATTCTAAGATGTATCATCAGGAATATTGTAAGTAAGATATAAGAAGTAATTCTTCTGCTCTACTGCATGCTGATTAAGCCTGAAGCAGAGTACTGTGTCCAAGTCTAGGCACTACATTTCAGGAAAGATGTAAACAAATTGGAGAAAGACCAGAGAAGAACAAAGACAATGATCAGCACTTTTGAAGTACATAAAAGCTTACAAGGAGGAGAGAAAAAAATTGTTCTCCTTAATCTCTGCTGACTAGGGTTTCCAGGTGTCCTGTTTTGAACCGGACAATCCAGTATTTGAGCTTTCTGTTCGGGGGGAAAAAATTGAGAAAATATAAATGTCTGGTATTTTCTAAATAAGATGTAATGTAAATTGTGATGTAATGTCAAGTGTGTCCGGTATTTTAGTTGAAACCATCTGGCAACCCTGCATATCAAGCAAGATATCTTGTCACTGGAAAAAGATTAGAAAAGGGCAAGAAAAGTCATTAGGGGTACAGAAGGGCCACTATATGAGGAGAGATTAATACAACTGGGACTTTCAGCTTGGAAAAGAGATGATGAAGGGGGTTTATAAAATCATGACTTGCGTGAAGAAAGTAAATGAGCAGAAGTTATTTACTTGTTCCTATAACGTGAGAACTAGGGGATCACCAAACGAAATTAATAGGTAGCAGTTTTAAAACAAAGAAAAGGAAGTGCTTCTTCATACAATGTGCAGTCAACCTGTGGAATTTCTTGCCAGAGAATTTTGTGAAGGCCGGAACTTTTACAAGGTTCAAAAAAGAGCTTGATAAATTCATGGAGGCTAGGTCCATCAACGGCTATTAGCCAGGATGGGCAGGAACGGTGCCTCTTTGTCAGAAGATGGGAATGGGCGAAAGGAGGTGGATCACTTGATTACTTGTTCTGTTCATTCCCTCTGGGACACTTGGCATTGGCCACTGTCAGAAGACAGGATATTGGGGTAGATGGACCTTTGGACTGACTCGGTATGGCTGATCTTTGGTTCTAATTTGACAACTAACTCCTTAGACAGCTCTCTGTTAATTTGACCAGAACTGGCAGATGTAGGGTATGTTGGATAATGTGCTAGCTAAAAAAATTAGGTGAAGTTCATTTTCAAAGGGATAATGAAGTAATTGTTTTTTTAAAAATGTAGACTTGAGTTTGAGGTATTTTCTTGCCTTTTGATTCAAACAGTGTCCAGTTGCAGAATTCTTTGCAGTTTAAGCTTGCTGTCCAAAACATATCCTCATTTTCAAAATTTGTCAAATGGCACAAGTGTCCTTGTTTTACACAATGCTTTTTCTCTGTAATTTGTGCATGGATGGAGAATGGCCGTACCTTTAGAGCATGCCTGTCTAGTGGGCTTAAATTGAGCTCAGTGTCAAAGTGTGTTACAGTTCTAACAGATTTAGCTTTAGAACAAAGCTTTCTAATAGAGATTCACTTTACGAGAGGAAAGTGAACAAAAGGTTTGGGGTTTTCCCCTTCATTTTCATACATAGCTGTATAATGGTTTTATTTGCAGTCTCTGGAGTAAATCCAGGGTCATTCAACCTCAAATTTGGCTTCTAGCCTTTAATTTTCAGTGCAGATGTTTGTGAAGGAAAAGAAGGGGAAGAGGTGGGGGAGGGAAACAATGCTAGCGTTGACATTGAAAGTTGCACTGAACAGTATGTTACATCAGGGAAACATGAGAAGGTCCAGCAGTGGAAAAGAAAACTAGGTTTCTGTGACCCTTAGATAGGAAAAAATATAAACTCGGCTGTAGAAAGCAGCATGTAGGCGTTTCCAGACGCATGACTGAACCAGCTAGAGCTAGGAAAACAGCTCAGTGAGGTCAACAGGAAGGCCAGCCCTCAGTAGAGGTCAAGGGGTAAAAAAAATTGACAGTAGCAATTCCCTGTCAGAAAGAATAGGACAAAGCAGAGCAAACTGCACTTGTGTTTCTGGATCACATTATACAATTAACAGGATTTGCTATGTATGATAGTTGGCTAGAAAGTGTGCTTTAAGGATATGTCTTCCTTTCCTAACTCAGAGAAAACTGCCATTGATTTTAAAGGAGTTTTGGCTGTCTAATGCATGAGTAAGGGCTACAAGATTCAGCTCTAATAGAGCAAATAATTGCTTAAGGAAATTTGTCCTTTATCATTCGGAGCAAGAACTGGGAGGTCTGAACTTGACAAAGTGGACACTGCATGCAGAATTGCTCCCTGTTGGACAAGTAAGGACTGATATTATCATTGGAGAGTAAAAGCTGCTGCCTTTTCTGACTATCTGATTACCTTTTTTGGGTATTCCAGACTCTGTAAGTAAGGGGATCATATCAAATATTACAAAAAGCACATCATCCAAAAAAATCACTTTGTCAAAATGTATTCCAAATGGACATGTCCCAAGATGAAATGTAGGAGACTTTTTTTTTCTTTTGGGTAGACTCCTTTAAAGTCTTCTGTGAACTTCAATCAAAATGAATGGCTTTTCCTCCTGTGTTTTAATGGTAGCACTGAAGAGGGATAATCAGCTCATTGATCACTGGCTGAATTAAATGGAGTTTTATTTCTTCCATCATTGCAAACCTCTATTGAGCCAACTGATAAAGAGCTTGTGGTTTTGTTTTTGCCCCTTTTTTTAGCAGTAGAGCAAAAGCAGTGGGGAGTGGAAGGAATACCAGAATATGCATGCTTGGTCAAGGCATATACTCTGGGGTCCAGAACAGGCGTTGACAAGCAGCAGCTGCGTTTGCCTTTCATAGCAGGTGTCACAGAGAGACTTTGCTAATAAAAGTAATACAATAAATTAGATGTAAAACTGAACAACTTCATATTCACCGGGAAGCAGTAAGAATATGAGGCAGGACACAGCAGAAATCAGAAAGTTGTTGCCTTTGTTTTGTTGTGGACTAAATTTTAAACGTAGGAAAAGTTGGGTTGCTGTACTGAAGAGTGATTCATATTAATGTTCTAGTGACTGAGTTTCTAGTGACTGAGAAATGTAATTTTCTTGCTTTGTTCTTACAATCTTAGTCCTTGTTTAATAAAAATGTAACATTCATTTAAGTCATATTTTAAGGCTGTCTCATTAAACTAGTAAAAAGTCCCAGTCTGAATATTTTTAAAATCAGTTTATACCTGGTTTATATCAGTTTAGTGCAGGTTAGTATCTTTACACCCCATGTATTCAGTGCCCTTTGCTTCCAAAACCCAACCAATCAAACAGATATATCCAACTCTCTGAAGATCTTTATTCATATTCTGTTTGGAGTGACAAATCCCTCCTTCCTTCTCTCACCACATCCCATTTCTTTGAACAACAGAATTCAAAGAAATAAAAGTGGTTAAGTTAGAGAGTTGCCAGGCTTTTTTTGTGGCTTTGTTTTGATCATGTATAACCAGCTGATAGAGATTCCATTGTTTTCCTAACAGGAAGAAGGGAGGAGGAATGGAACACGGCACTAGGCTGAATCATTGAAGATAAGATTCTGCGATAGCTGTGATTGAATATGACATTATTGTCTCATTTTTATTTAATAGAAAAATATATTGGAGCCAACATAATATAAGATATGAGAATGTTGAATCCATTTCACACATGGAGTGCCCAATTAATTGTTTACCTGAGCAGTCCATGGATTCAAAGAAATAAAGCAAAACAAAACACTATACATTAAAACATGCTTTATGACTGTGACTAAAACTGCTTCATCTGATTAGTGTACATTTTTCCTTTATGTGAGAAGCTGAAAGCTATGTTAGCACCAAATTATTTCATTAGTTGTGCATGCACAGCTAATGTTGCCGTTATTATAATTATTAAACACCACTAGGAACTTCTCTCACAGGTTTAAAAGGTTTAAATTTTGTTTTGGCAATGGTATTTTCTTAACCTGTTTGAGTTTTGAAGTCTGAGCACATGAGTAGAGCGCAGTCCGACATTGTAGATGCTACTGTAACACCTTCTTAGTATAATGCAGAGCAGCTGCTGTGTATTTCTTATATGCTTTTATATAAACATCTTGTTTAGTGTACTGCTTATGTCAGGAACAAGTAATGAAATGTGTACGATATGTTGGAGATTTGGATATATAGGCTTTTGTGTCTGCTTGGTGGAGAGTTTAAAAAATGGCCATTAAAGCATTACGTTCAATATTGCTCACTCATATGACTTGGATGTCATCAATTGTTTTGAGGCCTCAAGGCCTCATTACACATGGTTGGACAGTTGAACATTTAGAACGATTTTGGGTAAGGCCAAGGGCTAGGAGTCATTGAATTTCTCACTATTGTATTTGAAATGTTTTGAATAGCAATTGAGCTCAACAAAACTAAGAAATGTGGGCAGGCCAGCTAATCTAGCTGGAGGTAGATGGGCAGTTACATAGTGGATCTGTGACAAGGCTTAGTTAGTATCACAGTTTGCTCTTGTAGAAGCCTAATGGCAAAAGTACCTTCTATATATGAATAAAGTCTTATGTTCTGCTAGACCTCTATTCAAAGCTGATTTTAGAATAATTTGGGCATCTAACTCTTGAGGACAGTCACTTGTTGGGTCACAGAAGGTGGGCATATGCTAAAATGAAAACGGAAGCAAGATTACAAAAATATCTAAACAAATTGAAAAAAATCCCACTAATATTCAATATTCATAAGGTTCAATATTCATACAATAAATGATGCAGTGTAAAGTGTGGTAGTAAACTTTTGTAGGGAAATATTTTTAGGAGTTGTACAGCAAAAATATTTTTATTCTACATAAACAATGCAAAAATGGTTAATTATGTGGAAGAATTAAGTTAAGCAATTTGAGAATTTAATGAGTCAGGAATATAGAGTGCAAATAATTTGCTTTTTAAACGTATAAGAATTTTGTGACTTCCCTTGTTTTGGCTGAGACATCGTGATGCATGAGAGTCTAAAAATACTGCTTTCTTGTCTTCTTGTCAAAATAGATTTTATGTGTTTTTCTTTTCCTTTCTAAATCTGTATAGAGCATGACAGTATTCCCAACGTCTACAATACTTTTCACAAGAAAAATTCAACACAATTTATTACCACAATTGAATTCAGTTCAATTTAGGTAATAAAAATACACAATATATTAAACACTGAGATCTATTTTGATCATCACCTGGCCACAGTTACTGGGTTTACCAGCTGGTAAATGCTTATCCCTGATCCCTGATCTAGGGAATCACACTGTGTAATAAGTGGTCACTTGCATAATGCTATGGGCAGAAGTAGGAATGAAACTGACAGAATTCTGCTTAAAACTTTTGGATAAAATACCATTCATGGAAAATGTTGAAAAATTAGTTTCTAATATTTTGAAATTGTTGCTCTGAGAATATATTTCCATGCTGCAAGGAACAGACTCAGGATACTTCATTGATAATAGGGGAAGATGGGATTTCTTGAGAGTTATGTGAGACGATTAATCTCACTGCTCGTAGACTCTGACCCAGTCAAAGGCTCCCAATGACCATCAGATCAGATCCATAACCAGGAAGTAGGCAGCCAGAAGAAGAATGAAGAGTCATTCACTAGGTATATTGTCATCTCTGTGGATATTATATCTGAGGCTCTCATGGAGCCCTTTATCTCAAGCCAATATGACTCAGAAGTGAGAGTCATAACTGAATCTGGTGGTGGGTCTCTACAGAGTGAGTATTCACTGAACACTGCTTAAATAGCCAGTGCTTACTGAGCTCAGTATTCTGGGCCTCTCCCCCCTTGATTGAACCCATATAATTGTGTGTGCTCTGTTAAATGTAATTTGTATTTAAAACTGAATTTGATTTCTCCCCCGCCCCCCAAAAATTTATTCTTGGAGTAACATAGGGTTTGCTCTTGGGTGTTTGTCAGCAAATTTTATTTCTTGCTTTAATAATATGTAAGAGAAAATAATCTATGTGATCATGTTTCACAGTGGTAAACTATTCTACAAGTCAATGAATCATGGAAAAGTCTGCTGCATGGAAGTTTTAAGCACTCCCTTTTCATTTGTTATTCCCTACTCTGACTCCCTAAATACAAGTGTGCTTTTTGTCATTCTTATTCCTTTACAACAATGTCTTTTTCTTTAGCCACATTCAAAAGAAGAATGTATCCAATTTGACAATGAATGCCTTGACAGCTTTTATGTAGATTTTCCACAAGCCATGAGTGTGGATAGGATCTGGCAATATGTTGTATTTGTGTGTTTTTAAATGTTATAGCTGAGTTTCTTCCGTGTAAATGAATAATGACATTTCAGTAGAGAGAGGAAGCAGTTGATAGTCAATAAAGCAGAATTACAGGTGCCTTTTTATTTATTGAAAATCTAAATTGCCTAATCTCCAAAACAGAACTGAATTACTTAGAAGCAATCTGTCATCAAATCAGAGATCGGCACTAAGAACACTAAGGAGAAAATGTTTCTGGGAAACCATATCCTGGACAAAGATTGGGATGAAATTATGGCTCCATTGAAGTGAATGAAAGTTTTATGACTGACATAATGGAGTCAGTATTTTACCTATGATGTACTGAGCTATGGCAGGGAAGGGCAATATTTTTTGCAGGGGGGGCCACTGCACACATTTTGATAGGCAATCACAGGCCAGCTCCACCACAGGAAGGGGTAGGTTCTCAGGCGGAAGGATGGAGTCTCAGGTGGAAAGGGGTGGTTCCCTCTAGGTGCTATATACTCCTGGTAGGAGGAGGAGACTGTGGGTGCTCCCCTGCCCCCAAATTGATCCTCTGGGAGAGGGAGGGCAAAGGGAGCCCCCAGCTACTTTGAACAGTGAATGACTTTGTATACTCTCTGGCCCCCAGGTCTCGATGGGTGTGGGGGTGGGAGGAACAGCAGAGTGGGCCACAGGCTGGATCAAATGGCTTGGTGGGCCACATCTTGCTCACCCCTGAGCTATGGCATGACAGATATTCAGTGTTTAATGTCTTCTGTACTTTGGCAACATTTTGTATGTCTTGTTATGCCTGTTGAGATTGTGACTGAAGGATAAAATACAAATTTAATCACTTATCCCAAGAATACTAGTTCTGAAGATGTTCAAGAAAATCGTTAAACCAAGGTTTGATTCTTTTTTTTTAACCAAAACATTGTTTTCATTTTGTTTGGCCTGTTGATGGGGAGAAGGGTCCTTAGACTGCACAGTTGAGATTACAATTAAAAACATTATTGTTTTAAAAATCAGATTGTTCACCAACTGTTAGCTATTTGTCTAGCACTGTGCCTGAGAGTCATAATTAGTCTCTCAAACAATATACACAAATTAATTGGAGTTGCTATCCAGCACTCATCTGTGATGTAAATACAAACTATGTTTTAGTTTAAATTAGCTTGAAATTTAGCATCTGATTATGATCAAGATATCTAAAGATGCTGGATAATTTAATTGACATAATTGTCATATAGTCTCTACTTTCGTGTTGAAGTCTGAGGTAATGAATGTTGAATCATCCCGGCATTGTGGAACACTTAAAATAAAAATAGGGAAGGTATAGGTTTGCGATGAAATCTTGTTCAGGAGCAGGAATTATTTTGCTTCCTTTTCCTTGTTAGCTAGCTTAAACAGAGTAAATTAAATATAGATGTGCAGAGCAATGTATCATCTTTATCATTCACAAATGCAGATCATCATGAAAAAGCGAAAGCTTCATTTGGCGAACTGAATCATCGTTACTTATTTACAGGACCAAAATAGTTGGCTTCAATAATAAAATTTTTCAATAACTTCTAAGATGCAATGTATCATTTATGAAGCGTCTCTTGGAAAATATATGGTGATTCACTGTTCCTGCTGTTTCCTGAATAGTTAACTAAAGTGACTCATGGCAAATAATAGAATTAAAGCTGTTGAAGTATTGGATTTTGAATAGCTCATAATAGCGAGCCAGAGACCTACCTCTCCATAAAGTCTTTAACTAGGCAAATTCTGCCTGACTTTGCTAAGTTAGGGTTACCAGGACTCCATATATAGTCTTATTCCTGCAGCTATAGTACTTTAAATAGGTAGACTATGCGGTGTAGGGAAATGTAGACACTGAAATTCTGAGTTCTACAGTCTTCACGATAGAAGCGTAACAGTCTACTGCAGCTCTGTTGGAAAGGAGCTGAGCACTAATTTATTAGCTAAAATTATCTCTTACTTGTCTGTAGAGTTCAGTCTCCTGACTTTGGCTTCACCCCCAGACTCCAGTTGAAGACAAATGCGTGATTGTGTATGAAAGAGGAGACACAGGGCTGACTACTGAATTCAGTTTGTGCTGAGAGAGCAATTATGTTCATAATTTTCGGGGGGAGGGGTAAAGGATAAAGCTGGAGAAGTGATGGAAAAATGGATTGTATGCTCTCATACACTTTCAGCAGCACTACAGCCAATTGCCCTGCAAGGGAAGTGTGGGCTGAAAGCTTTGTCTTAATGACAGTTGAGGTGCATTGTCATTTGCAGTGTTTAGAAGTTTGAATTCTGCCAGACTCAAGCTAGTACTGCTCTTCCGCTCAGGTTTTTTGACTGTTAAATAACTTTCCAAATTAACAATGGAAGGATTCAGCACAGAACCAGCAGTTGCCAAGATTCATGTTATCTTTTGTTCCATTAGAAAGAAAGTCCAATATTAATTATATGTTTTGTCTGGGTTGTTTGTCTTTGCCTGCTTCTCAAGTCTGTTCAAACGTACTTGCCATTTTCTACCCTACTCATTGGTTTCAGAGTCTTTGCCAAGATTACATTACCTAACAAACTATATACTTCACTACTTTTGTGTTTTTCACTGAGCTTGTGTCTGCAGAACTGCAGTCTCTTCTCTCTCTACTTTTTTTAGCAGCTGGAAACAGTCTTCCTTTTCTTGGTTAGTCAGGCATTTATATTTGGCATGTAAATGTCAACAGATGGTGCCAAGTGTAAAGATGCATATAGCTTCGTTGTCAAAGACGAATGGTTCCTTGCAAATAAGAGGATGTTTGCAGCATTGTTCAGGCTGCCCTCCTGAGGCATTTTGGATCATCTGCATGCCAGTGTGATGGGAATATCACATTGGGGTAGTGAATGGTCTTTGGACATAGGTTTTTGTTTATATATAAAAAATGGGCAGGATGCCATGTAGTGTTTTAATACTAAGTGTTTTAGTAAGCTCTGTGAATCAGGTTTAATACTCTTTCATAGAAAGATGTTCCAATGGTGTATCCCTCCACCTGCTCTTCTTTCCTTGGAACTGACTGAGGACTTGGTACTGAAGGAATTTCTAGTAGCTTGATAAAAAATTCTGAAGCAATCTGATAGCATTTCTAAGCAACGTTTTCTCAGAAGTATCCATCATTGCTATGACATCAGGTGCCTAATAATAATTCATTGATAATTCATGAACTTGCTATACTTACCCACTGTTAGTCACTATACCAATTCCTGTGGGCTACAAATAGTAGGATACTTATTAAGAGCAGTAACTACTGAAAGAGTATTTTCTTAATCAAGCTTTTCCTGCCAAGAATGTAAAATCACTGACACCAATTTTAGGTGCCTTGAATTCTCTCCAAGTTAGATTACTACACAACTCATATTTCCTTCAGCTGCTTCCACTCCTGCAATTCCCATTCCAGTCACTAAGTTTTCAAGTTGACATATCGCTATTAACAGGACTTGACAAACGGCGGCGAAACCTACTCGCCAGCCCTGCACTGCGCATGTGCAAGACCCGCATTATGCATGCGCGCGCCGCCGGTGAACGGGGTGACCGGCTGAAATCTACTCGCCACGGGTGAATAGATTCAGTGATTTGTCAAGCCCCGACTATTAATAATAAAAAAAAAATTCGTAAAATTTCTTTGAAAATGTTTGGAGTGGGGAAGCCAGAAATTTGGCCATTGTATCTTGTGTTCTACCTGAACCTAGCCTGTATATTTCAGGAGCCTCATTTTCTCTGAGGCACAAGTCAGGATGAAATAATTGAAGGCTCTATTAGGAATAAATCAGCTTCTTCTGTGTCTTTCCTCGAAATACATTCCTTCATAAGGTTATACCTGTAAATGTTAATGTATGGGACCATGCTGAAACTCTGCTGATGTAAACATTTTGAATCTCCACTTATTTTTCCTTGCCCCTATCAGCTAAGAACTCAAGTAGCTTTGATCACATCTCTCTCTTTTCTTTCTTTCTGTTTGCCTGATTGTAAAAGCAATGGGGCACCTTAAAGACTTAACAAATTTATTAAGGCATAAGCTTTTGTGGGCTCACTTTGTCAGTTGCATGAAGTAGAAGCTTCAGTTGCTGCAGGATTTATACATACATACAGAGATGGGAAAGTTACATCAGTGTTAACAGAGTGGATGTGGCCCACTTCCAATAGTTGATAAGAAGATGAGAGCACCTAAAAGAAAAAAATACTGTTTGTAATGACCTATCCATTCACAGTCCCTATTCAGATCCAGTCTGATGGTGTCAAGTTTGCATATGAATTCTAGCTCAGCAGTTTCACTCTGCAGTTTGATTTTAAACTTTTTTTGCTCAAATATGGCATCTATTACCTGTGTGTCCAGGGAGATTGAAGTGCTTTCCTTCTGGTTTTTGTATGTTACCATTCTTGATGTCTCATTTGTGTCCATTTATTCTTTTGCGTAGAGGATAATAATAACAAGAATAAATTATCACTGATGTAATACTCCCATTTATCTATGTAAGTATAAATCCGTGCCAGCTGAAGCTTCCACTTGATACATCTGAAGAAGTGAGCTGCAGACCATGAAAACGTATGCCCTAATAAGTTTGATAGTCTTTAAGTTGGCACAAGACTCCTTGTTTGTGCTGAAACAGACTAATACAACTACTGCTCTGAAACTTGCCTGATGGTGACATCTTTGCAATGTTTCTCCCCAGAATTGATAACCGATCCCTCAGCATTTAGAATGTGGAAACTTTTCTGATTGAAATGGAGTAGCATAGACAAGCACTGACTTCCCCTCCTCTGTTTAGCAGGGAATGATGTTTAGTGACAGCATGGCAGAGAGAGACTTGACAATGGGAAAGGCTCTGAGCATTGTCTTTGTGAATGAAATGCAGAAATTTGATCTTGAGAGCAAACATTCCTTTCTGAGTTTGTAAAGGGAAGGAGCTTGAGGTATAATGAATTAATGGACTGCTGACAACAGAAGCAATAACTATATAAAATAAATGCACATCTCTTTGGTCCATTATCACCAGAAATAAAAATCCATGAGGTCAAAATGATCTTTTGCTGGTTTCAGTCAACTTTCTTGGTGCGTTAGCCATTATAAGGCAACATAATCATGACACACAACTGGCTTGCCATATAGGAAGCATTGCCATATAGATTGTCATTATGTATTTCAAATGTGATGATTCATAGTTAATACATTATCTTAGAGCTCACTGCTCAAGAAGTATTACATCTTCTGTAACTTCAGAAAGTGCTAAGTTATCTAACTTTCAAAGAAGAAACAAGTATTCTTCTTCGTATTGTCACTTTGCAGGAAGTAGGTGTCAGGAATGTGTGGAACTCACCGGGCCCTGTACCCCCATCTGCAGTCAGATCCGACTCTCAGCAAGCAAGTAGAACAGAAGGTTTATTCATTGACAGGGACACAACATAGCAAAGACTTGTAGTTACAGGAACCAGGAGCATTTAGTACAATCCATTTTGGGGACCAGAGCCAGGGCTTTAGGCCCCTGCCTGGCTGCCTAAGCCAGTTAGACTCTCTTCTCCCCAAGGCAGCTGAAAAAACATCAGACACCCAGCCACTGTTCCCAGCTCTCTAGGCAGCCCTGCCTCCTCCTTTGTCCTGTTTCCTGGGCCCAAGGTGTTATCTAACTATCACTGGTTGCATCTTCCCCCTAGGGTCAGGTGACAGGACAGCTGGGCCATTCCCTATGTGTCTTCCTTCAGGAGTTCTCCCCCAAAGATCCCATGTGCGGCTGGGCAACACACATGCGCACGCTCACTCGCACGCTCTCTCTCTCTCTCTCTCTCTCTCTCTCACTCACTACAGAGCAGCACAAGACAGTAGGAATCACATACAGCATAACAAAGCAAACAGTGAACAAAATCCCCACTTCGTCACAGTAGATTAAACAAACTGTTTGAGAGTGCTAATTTATGGAATAGGATATACTCATGAGTCACATACTCCTCTCGTAAAATCTTTGTGTTTTTATGGCATGATACAAAATTCAAGTGTTAAGGGTGCATCTCCTTTCTGTAATGTATTCTAAGCTTGTGGGACATATTCTTATTCACCTTCATTAAAAATTAAGGGGAGTAGATTCCCTCACACTGAGCTTTAATGTTTTTTCTGATGCTAGATAACATACTTAGAAAGAGTTATGCAATTACATTTCATGTGTTTCTGGTAGTGTTCGCTTTTGGGTCAAGAGAGTTTTTGCAGCCCAATGTCCATTTGTTTTCCAACCTTTTTTCCCCCTTATTTTTTTCTGAAACTTTTCTCCCTTCCATCACAAATGGCTGGTTAATTGCTCACAATTAGTTAAAGGTAAGAAGGGATTCAGCATGTCTTGGGTTTCCAAGTGTGGATTTTTTTTTTACACATCTCCTGGAAGAATATTGTATACAGCTCAGGCTGGGTTGTGGGGAGAGCCTGGGTAGTTACAGTTCCATGCCGTGGAATGGTTATAGTGCCCACTGTGACCCTCTGTTAGCTAAATTTAATTCTTTGAAATCTGAAGCTGACTTCAGAACCATGGTCTGTACTGTTTTTTTTCCTGCTCTTTGAAGAGCCAGGTCTTTAAAACTGTATGCATTGAAACTTATCTCCAGTTATAGCTTCATGAGAACAGAGATTCATAGTTCCATTTGGCAATATTGATATTTGGCTACTAATTAACGTGTGGTGTTAGAAAGGAAAGGGGGGAAGGGAAACAGAGCTCAAACTAATTCATTTAAGCAGCAATGTGGGAAACAGATGGCTCTTTAAACTAGCACTTCCAAAATTTTAAGGCTGTATATAAATCAGATGGTCTGTGATGTCTTTAGTGCAGTGGTGAGGAGACTGCATGTGCATGCACGTTTTTATGCATTTGATATTTGTGACCTCGCAAGTGTGTTTTACATTACATATGGTATTGTAGGAGTGTGTTATGCTAAGGTAACTATAAAGGCAAAGCACATTCTCCAGTAATTTTATTGTTATAAGACTGAATAGTCTGGCTTTTGGGGGACATTAAATTCTGTTGGTAATGTTATTGGTGTGGTATTTTAGATTAGCAGGTTACCTAAGGTTTCAGATATCTTGTGCAATTTTTCAATATAAATACTACTTTAATTTTAAGATACCCTGCAAAAGAGTTATATTACTGACTGTTTCTTTTTTGTGGTCTTATTGCTCTGCAGCTGTTCAACTTCAACAGCACTTGATGGTAGTGAAATGGTCATATAAGAACTGGATTGATAGGACGTCTCAGGCAGATCCTGCAGACCACAATCTGGAACGTGATATGGAGCACAAGCAAATCTGCTCCTAGGATGTGGGGACAGAGGTCGGGGGCAGGGAGGAGAAAGAAACATGTAAGGAGAATAGCAGAACCAACTGATATGAAGGTTATTCCAGAGGTATCTGCTAGTTATTTTTACATACACACAGTACAATCTAAATACCATCAATATTGAATACCTCAGCATATAAGTATATACTCTAGTATATTAGAATCAGATTATCTTTCTTCACTGCCTTACACGGGAAAAAATTAATGTACAAATTAGGGATGTAAATGCATAACCATGTAAGACGTTCACAGATAAGCTAGGGTTTATTGGTTAATGTTAATGGTTACACGCAGGCTCTCACCCTGCTCTTGAGGAGCCAGCTGCCACCCTGTGCTGCTGCTTCTGATACAGAGGGATGGCGCAGGCTGGCAGGTGGGAGCTGGTACGTGCAGGGAGCAGGCTTAGAAGTTGGATCCCAGGGAGCTGCCTGCTTCCCCACAATGCTGCCTCTATCAGAGGCAGTAGTGCAGGGTAGCAGGCAGCTCCCTGGGAGTGGCATGCACCACCTCCTGGGGAGCTGGCTGCGGATGTATGTAACCCTGTAACCAATGAGTTTTTCAGCAGTTACACATTTACACAGTTACCTGAATTTTAACATCTCTAGTGCAAACATATTTTGAGGAAGGTTGTTGCCATTGTTGAGAAATATTGCTTTGTTTACATATACACACTTTAATCTACATACAGTTCATTTCTATTTGAGTATTACCTTGAAGTCTTTGTTTTACATGACTTTTGTTTCATATTTATCCTATTTAATTTGTGCACTGTCAATGAACAGTAGTATTTTTCTCTTGCAATGACGTTTGGAGTATAATCTTCAACTCTTAATAGTCCAGGAGTTAATTTCACAATACTTAACTTCTCTGAGGCCTCTGATTTGACTGCGAGGTTGTGTGGTATCACACATTCCCATTTAGATAACGTGTAGGCAAAAAACTCTGCTGGAATTTTTGTACACGTGTTAGAATTTTTATTAAAAGTAAATGTATCAAAAGTAAATTTTAAAAATTATATTTAGATTATGCTTTTATGGAGTCAATGTTCAATATTTTGACAGTAGTATAAAATACAAGCACAAGAGAACATCATAAAAGTTAAAAGGCAACACATTTAAAACTGGTCAAAGGTAATGCTGTAATCTGTCATTGTGGTAAAAAGCTTAGTAAGAGTCAAACATGAATTAAAATAGGATATCTGCAGGTATTATTCATATAAATGTTTAAGCCACAACAGTTGAACCAATTTTGATTAAATCAGTGGAGTCCCCTTGTGTGAACACTTGTAAATTAGTTTCAAAGTGCCAGTTCTTACTTTAGCTTAAATCAGTTCCTTAACAACTGCAGTTGACAGAAGGGAAATCAGTTCTTCTGTGTCAGCATATAAACCATCCATTATCTGCCTAATATTAGGAAGAACCTTCCCCCATATCCATGCTAGTAATTTAACCCTCATAGGGTTTTACACTTCCTTTTAAGTCTTCTGGTGTGGGGGGATGTTAGAGAAAATATACTTAACTAGGAAGGTCTTTGATCTCATTTGATATGATCATTCCTGTGATTCTTATAAAAAAGTGAAACAGCTCATATGAAACCCCCAAAATCCATATGTATATGGATTCATATTCACCTGTCTTGCATTATTATTAGCAATCTTCAACACTGAAATGAGGTAGGTTGTTGACTACTGAGAAGCAGTAAACAGTAATTAGGTAAATGGAAAAATTGTGTGAGTTCTTTTTATTATGAATGAGTTATTTCTGAGATGTCCCTTCCACTGCCCCATCAGTTTGTGCTTCATTTTAGCAGTTGTTACTACATCATAACATATTGTCTTGTACACTCTGAGATTTCATGGTGAATGAAATCATTTCCATCTTTTATACACTTGCTATCTCATCTTTCACATTGTACAATTTCTTTGACATTCAGGAAGGCAGTGGGTAGCATATTCCCTTTCAGAACATCAAAAAGGTGATAGTATAGATACATTGATTGTAAGCCCAGAAGGATCCACTTCGATCATTTAGTCTGACCTCCTCCTGCATGTTGCAGGCCAGGGAACCTCATCCTCCTACTCCAGTTAACTCTCCAGCAGTTATGATCTAATACAGAAGTCCTCAAAACATGATTTAAAGACTCCAAGCCATTTACACTAATTTAAACCTGCACTTGCCCCTGCCTTGCCCCACGCTACAGAAGGAGAAAAAAACCCAGGGTCTCAGCCATCCCCATCAAGTGTCCCATTGAGGATATTTGGTACTGGTAGTCACAGATGGGCTACATGCCATTATAGGTGATCTCTTTATACCTTTCCCTTCACATACTTTACAAGAGAGGTAGGGAACCTTTTTTGCATCAGACCCAATCTGTCAGGGGCTACACAAAAAAGTGAGAAGCAGGAAAAAAAACCCAAACCCCACCAAAAAACTATACCCCAACCCGCACCCTTAGAGGTATGGCCCCTAAGGATGTTAAATTGCATTTACCAAGCTAATCATATAGTCAATACAATTTGTTTTGACTAAATGATTAATTGATAGGACTAATTGAAATCTCTTGTCTTGCTGATCCATTTCATCTTCCATGTAGTATTTTTGGTTTATATTAATAACGTGTATGAGATGCTTGCTCCTTCAGTTTGGTATGCAGTCCTTCCCTACAAATTTTTTCCCCTTGCTTACAATGAGGCTTCAGATAACTTCTGCTACTTTGACTTAAAGTAATTTGTAATTTCCTCCACATTTAGATCCATGAGTTCCTTAATCCAATGGATATCTATCACCAAACATGACAATGCTGATTACCCCAGTAATTAATTGAGACAAGAACAGTAAGTTAGCTCACTATGAATTATACCTATATAGTGCATGATATTTTACAGGGAGATTTTTTTTCAAAGGCACAGTGGGTCACTGAATGTGAGTGGGATTTGGGAGGTGAATCATTACAAGTAGTAAATGAGCACTGAAAATCTCCTTCGTGGATACCAATTTTGTTTTTTTCTTTTTACTACAGTATGTTGCTTTTTGGAAAACAGTTGTTACTGTGTGGAGTTTTTTATTTCAAAGAAATAATGAAAAGGTCAGGTCAATTCTGTCGTTGTTAAACTTTGACAGCACTTTCATAGCCAGTCATACAGATTTGATAGAATCATTGACTGGTGGAAAATCATCAGTTCTTGAAAGAAAGTATCAAATTTAAAAGTGTTGAATGATCATTGACCAAATGGGACTCAGCAGGAGAATGAGAGCACAGAATTTGGATCTATATTTAGTTACTGTTTCTGGTTGTTTTCAGGCAGGTGACTTTTACTCCTCAATGAGAATTTCTCAGTTTGGTTTTGGAAATGATGCTTTTATGCTAAAAGCTTGAATACTCCCATACGTTTGGAAAACTGTTTTTGATCTTGACAAAATATAAAAAATTATGTTTGATGGAGTATGTCTCAGATGCCAAAGGGCTGTTCTGTTTCTGGTTATCTGGCTTTAATATAAACTGTTTGTTTGGTTTTTTTTACAGTGAAATGAAAAAGTTCATGAAAGTCGGGATAGCAAACATGATTTATTTTCAGTGATAACAGATTATTTGCTTCATATATAGCTTTGATGTAACTTCTGCTAGAAAAGGATGAGGCTGGTTGAAAAAGGGGGTACACAGTATTTGAACTATATGCTGGTTACTTTCAGAAACATGATTATGCTATTATACCTATCTCATAGGACCAAGTACCATCCCTGAGAGATTTACCCCCATCCCTAAATGGCCCTCTCAAGGGTTGAATTCAGAACCCTGGGTTTAGCAGGCCAGTGCTCAAACCACTGAGCTATCCCTTCCCTGATTTTAGCCTAATGTTAGAAGTACAATGTGCTTTTTATGAAAATTACATGGCTGTGTCTAGACTGGCCCCCTTTGCTGGAAAAGTCATGCAAAGGAGGCCAGTCGGAATTGCAAATGGAGCGGGGATTTACATTTTCCCCGCTCCATTTGCATGAACATGGCTGCCGCTTTTTTCCATCTTAGAGTTTTGATGGAAAAAAGCGCCAGTCTAGACAGGGCTCTTGCAGAAAAGAAAGCCTTTTCTAAAGGGAATAAGAGATCCGCAAGAGCCTTGTCTAGACTGGCGCTTTTTCCGTCAAAACGCTAAGACGGAAAAAAGCGGCAGCCATGTTGATGCAAATGGAGCGGGGATAATGTAAATCCCCGCTCCATTTGCCATTCCGACTGGCCTCCTTTGCATGACTTTTCTGGCAAAGGGGGCCAGTCTAGACACAGCCCATGTGAAACAGCTTACAGCTCTGATAAAGCCTTTCTATGGTGCAGAAAAATGTTTAAAATAGCATTATGCAGTGTCAAAGGTTTTGGATTGGTGCAAAGGATATTATGTCCCAGTTGTTTTCATAAGATCATTAAAAAGTGTGTGTTAATAGTAACACCATTTCTGTAGTAACTTGGCTTCTTAGATTATTTTTACTTAAAAACAAAACTTCCTTGCATGTGAATACTGCAGTTCTCTATTAAGGCACTATCTATGTTTTATGCAACAACTTGATACTGCATAATTCATTATAATTTTTTTTCACATGGACTCCAGAGAGTCTGCACTGCACCATAAGAGACTAAAAAGGAAAAAGCATTTCATAAGTAGGCTATAGGAGATAGAAGTGTTTTGTGTTTCTTCAGAGAAAAAATATGGGAGAAAAAGTGTGATAATGTCTATGAACAAGTAGGATAGTATCATATTTTTATTAAACATGTTTGATTACAGCTGGTCATATATTGTGGAGAATTAGGCTTATATGTTTGTAAAAATAAAGTTTGTGGTTTTGACATTGTTTTGAAGCATGGGATTAATTTCACTAGATAGCCTCATGTTATAGGACAGTGTTTCTTAACCAGTAGTACGAGTACTCTTAGAGGTACTTGAGAGAAGTCTGGGAGGTACATCAACACAACTGAAATTTGGAGGAAACTGAATTTTTGTTTTAAGTTTTATAGCGCTTTATTATTTTTGTATTTTTTACATCAAAAAATTTCATCGCCTGCCCACTACAGTTAAGTTGTTTAAACAAACGTGATGCACTAGTAGAAAAAAAAATTGTGTGTCTGAAAACTGTAGGTACTGGAAATACTTATCTTTTTTTTTTAAAGGAGGCACTTTTAATTTTTTTTAATAAAAAGGGTACTTTATAAAAAAAGATTGAGAAACACTGTTATACGGGATTCAGTTCACAATGTTAGAAAGAACCAGGAGGGTTTTCTATCTAACTGCATACAGTATTTATCATGGCATTTTTGAATTTATATTTGGTTAATTTATGCCTTCTATTTTTTGTTTATAACTTTCAATTATGTCATCCTCTCCAGTTCAAAGAAGACGAACAAATCTTTCATAAGAATTTAAAGAAATGTGTAATATATCTTCTCCACCCCAAACCTGAATTCTAAGTGATTAAATGTAAATGATTTTTATTATTGGAGTTTGGGGGAATATTGGAATGTCTATTCAGTCTTGCTTCCATGTACTCTTCTAAAAACACCTGCTACCTTTTCATACTGCTCACTGAGAGTCACAAGCTATGTAATTCTCTAGTTTTGCAAAACAAAACTATGTAGAGCTAATAAGTTCTATCCATTAGTGGTTCTGTTTTGCAAATGTGGTTAGAGACCTATAGATTTTAGTTTTGGTAGTGCCATCCAAATCTGAATGTAGGATTAACAGGTATTAGAAACAATTTTTCCCCATAATCTAATAGGGTTGTTTCTTCCATATGTATTATTTAGTTACAGTAATCTGTGAATGATAGCTACTGATTTCTCTAAGCTTTTTCTTTCTCAAAACTCAGGATGTGCAAACTTTAAAAATTAAATACAGCAGTGAGAGATTATCAGAACCTTGTGAGCTGCAGAATATTGACATAAAAAGAGCCAACTGTACCTATTTTAGACTTTAATACACACAAACATACACTAGTTTAAATGAAACAAGTTAATTAAACCAGTGCAAGGACACATTTAATTATGTTTAAACTGGTTATTGTTTAGTTTGCCCTTGTAAATTTACAGGGGCAATTTAATAAGATTTAAACCACATTTAAATCATTTTTAGTGTCTGCATACAGACTTGCCATACTGAATTAAATCGATTTAGAATTACACCGTTTCTTAATTTGTGGCAATTTTTCAAGTGGAGCTGGCCTTATCCTTTAATGAGCATGTCTGTCTTGCAGAAACAGTGGGTCCCATCCCAGCATTCATTTATCCCTCTTGTTGTGATTGGTGTCTCTCCAATGTGATTGGAGGCCGAAAAGATCAAGATGAAGAATTGCAGCCTGGACTAATAGCCCCTGCAGTGTTCTGTTTCCATTCAGAAGAGCAAGCTGAAACCAAGCATGTGCTGCTTGATAGAACTCTATGGGTAGGAAGTGGTACTTTGTTAAAGTGATGTACCAAAACTCATCTGTCTTTTTATTTCCTCCAGGATTTTGACTAATTTTTCGAGATAACATTGATTTACACCAAGTCACAGTATTTTAGGGCATTCTTCACAAAACGTTACAGTTCACAGTGCTAGGCAGCGTTTTTGAAAAAAAAATCACATTGTTTAAAATAAGACTACTGTACATGTAAATAAATGCTCATGTTATTACCACTGTCTTACATGAGGTTTTCCACTGTAGAAGTTTTACACAAAACTTCTGTCAGTGTAGCACAAAAGAAAAAATGTGTGCTTTGTCCACCTTTAACAGTGGTCTCTTAGAAGACAGAAATATAACTGGGACAGTCAACAAAAAGAGAATGGTTTATTCACAAAACAAGATGAAGTCAAATTGCAGCCATATTTGAATGTTAGCTGCAGCTACATTATAAGTGTTTTCTCCTACCTTTTTGTATTCATGTACATATCAATCTCAAAACTGGAAAATTGTTTGTTTTCTTGGAGAATGTTAGGAGCTACAGAAGGATGCAAACACAAACTGACCAGAGCAGAACAGCTCCACTTACCTGAGTAGTGTATGTTATCGGCAACCTCACTTCTTCATGTACCAACACAGCTACTAACTGTGGTACCAAACCTGCAGCCTTTACTCATTTGAGTAGTCCTAGTGCATTCAGGGGGATGATCACATGAATTAAGGCAAAAGAATTGGATCTCCTTGGGAATAAAATTATATAAACTGTCTTTTCAAATTGATTTAAAAAAAATCCATTGTATATAAGCCTCAAACAAATATCTAAACCAGCAGTGCAAGACTTGATGTATCCTTCCTCAGCCATCATGGAGAAGAACTGTTTATGCCCAGTTACCCACCTCTTCTGCTTTTCCAATCAACTAGCACCCTAATTTGCTCTTTTTTTCCCATTGAAGCAACAGCAAGTGTCTCAAGCTCAGACACCTTTGTTTACTTCTGGAGAAACAGGAAAAGTCAGAAAGCAGACCAGTCTGGCAGATCAAGGCAATGTAGAAGGTTCCCCTGACTGGAATTCTTCTTTCCAGCCAGTCTGTATTACTTCTGCAGCCTCTTGTACTGCAGTCACCTGTGGTGTCACTGCACTTGCATGAATGCAGGAGTGCAGTTGAATCTGAAGTGTTCATCATGCTTCAGAGAAATCCCAGGGGATCATCACTAGCATAAACAGGAAGGATCCTATAGAGAAAAAAACCAGTCTAGGGAATGAAGATGCTTTCGGCGCTTTCTTTCTTCCTGTATCCAGAGCCATGCCCTGGATTAATGAGAGAGAGAAAGTAGGTGGTAATATCTTTGATTGGACCAGCTTTTCTTAGTGAAAGAGACAAGCATTCAGGATGCACAGAACTCTTCTTCAGGTTTGGGAAAGGTACTCAGTGTCACAGCTAAATGCAGTATTAAACAGAAGAGTTTTCATAAAAGGACCATTGAAGATGAAGTGGTCCATTAATACCCCTGAATTCACAGGACAAAATGGAGAGTGTGATTGGGGGACAGTCACCTCTTGTGAAAGCCTCCTGTTGGCTGGCTTCAGACCTTATCAGGTGGGTCTTCAGGGGTTCAGCGCCCTGGCCAAGTCACAAAAAGTCAATATGCAGGATAAAAGGTACAACTGTGCCTGACATTGTGCCCTTGTTAACATCTTTATACCCGTCTCTGTGCTTAGTCCTCAGCTCCTTGTGGACTAGCTTTAATTCCATGCATCCTGGTAAAGAGCAGCACCCCCAAGCATTTCTCCCTGGAAACTCTTTGTCTCATCTGTCCCCTTACCTGCTTCATCTTCACCCCTTATGTGACAGACCGGGCTGGGTCTGGGCACCGCTGAGGACATTGGCTCAGGGCGAATTACTCAAAACCAGGGCTGCTTACAGCCCTCAACTGGAGAGTTTTCCCAAAATAGGCCACAAATCAGTCACACAGAGCATGTGAGCTGCCAAACTAGCCATCAGGAAGCCTCATGAGCAAAACCCCTCAGAAACCCCAGCTCTCCCTGTGCCTCAGTCAGCCCCGGGCCTTACACACAGGTGAGAGGTTGTAAAATCCAATCTCACCAACTCTGAACAGATCATCCCGGTCCCAAAGAATCAGCCACAGTCCCCGGTCAATTTACACTTTAGATCTTACCCACAAGAGCACGCTGAGCCAATCCTTTAGAATCTAAAATCTAAAGGTTTATTAATATAAGAAAAAAAAGGGTGAGAGCAAGCTTAAGGAGAATACTTTACACACATCCAGGGCCGGATTAAGGTGGGGGGCTAGCCGGGCAGCTGCCTGGGGAGACAACCTCTGGGGGGCGCCTACGGAGGGGTGGGGTTGCGCGTGAGTCGTGCGCCCAGGGGTGGAGCCGCACATGCGTCTCACACTCGCTGCCCGGGGCGTAGGAATGGCTTGAGCTGGCCCTGAATACATCAATTACCAAGTTCTTGATGCATGTTCTCTTAGCAGAGATGTTACAAACTGCTAGCTTAAAAGTCTCTGGTGTACATCCTGTGTCAGGATGGGTCAGCAGTCCTCCCCAGCTCTCTGTCCCTAGCAAGGATGCATCTGGAATCAGTAGCAAGATTGAAGACAAGATTGAAAAGTGCCTTCATGGCACTTTTATATTCCTAGTGCCTCCCAAACTTGGAGCTGGTCACATGATCAAGTGACCCATCTGTGTTTTGCATGCCAGCAGCCAGAATGCATTGGCCGGTCTGCAAGCTTCCAGATGCATTCCTCAGGTGTGCATTGGCCACTCTGAGAGCCATTGTCCACAAAGCAGTGCTAGTTATCACAGCTATTCACTGAACAATCCTTACTCACAATAGGCAGTCTAGGCCCATTGCTCCCTTCCCTCCCAGACAGAGAGAGTACGTCTAGACTGGCATGAATTTCCACAAATGCTTTTAACGGAAAAGTTTTCGGTTAAAAACATTTTCGGAAAAAGAGCGTCTAGATCGGCACAGACACTTTTCCGCAAAAGCACTTTTTGCGGAAAAGCGTCCGTGGCCAATCTAGATGCACTTTTGTGCAAAAAAGCCCCAATTGCCATTTTCGTGATCGGGGCTTTTTTGCGCAAAACAAATCTCAGCTGTCTACACAAAAAAAGTTTTGCGCAAAAGGGACTTTTGCCCGAACGGGAGCAGCATAGTATTTCCGCAAAAAGCACTGATTTCATACAGTAGAAAGTCAGTGCTTTTGTGGAAAATCAAGCGGCCAGTGTAGACAGCTGGCAAGTTTTTGCGCAAAAGCGGCTGATTTTCTGCAAAAACTGGCCAGTCTAGACAAGCCAGAATGTTTACCCCCCAGACAGAGAATGTTTGTCTTCTACCATTTTTCCTATGTAAGTTCATTTGAGAACATACTGATTATCGGGTTTCACTCACATAATTACTATTGGGGCATTCAGTTCACTGGATGTGGCACACTCTCTGTTGTCACAGGTTAGTAGTGTAGGACCCAGGGATCTTGAAAGCTAATCACTGCAACAGTCGTCTTCATCAAAGGAAGCCTTCATTGCACTTTCAGAAGACAAGCCTGGGAGTTTAAATCCATAGCTTTGCTAGACACAAAAAACGTTCCTAAATAAACACACTGGATTTATGGCTTATTACAACACACTGTTATGGATTCTTTTTTTTCCCCTATGACTTTAGGGGTGTTAACAAGCTACTTCACCTTGACTGGTCCTTAGATATGTGCTAACTGCTTATGCAATCTGATCTTGTATTTAGCTTTGATTTTCTGTTCTGAGACCTGAAGAAGAGCTCTGTGCAGCTCAAAAACATATCTGTCTTGGACAGAAGTTGTTCAGTAAAGGAGATTTATCTCACTTACCTTGTCTCTCTCATATCCTGAGGCTGACATGGCTATAATAATACCGATTTAATAAGGCATATACAGTTTCATTTCTGTTCCCACTAAATAATTCTTTGTCCAGTAATCTTAAGAAATTTCTAAGTGCCCCCACCACACACTGCCCACTTCTCTCCTGCGCTCCTTCTTATGTCTCATGAAATGTCTTATATTCACCAATGCAGAAATACACTGAGTTGGCCATATTTTATCTCTTGGGTATGGAGGAACACATTATTTTCTTGTAGATTTCTCTCTCACACTCTCCTTGCTTACACTGCTGGCTTGCTGAAGATTTGTTCAGGCTTTTGCTCCAGCTGATACTCCCTCAGCTGAAAAACGGCTACTAAAGCACTCATGTTAATATACACATATATAAATTTTCACCCTAGGTTGTATTTTTAAAGCAGCTTTGTGGTCTTGCCAGGAATGCCTAGATTTTTCCTGCCCTTCAATTCTATACAACTGTGTGTAAACCCTCTCTGGGCACCTCCAGTGAGTATGCCCTCTTGGGCAAAGGGAACCATTTTAGCAAGTCATTGTAGGCAATCCCTTTATTTCTGCTTGGAAAGTTGTCAACTGGAGGGAGGAGCAGGGGGAAAAGACTGGGTACAACATTTCATCATCCAGATTGCATACCACATGGCTGTGCAGTGGGTTCAAACACCACATATCTAGTGTGTACTAGGGATGTCAACATGTAGTTGACTACACGATTAACCAATAAGCTGGGGTTTATCAGTTAATTCTATCAACTTCACACACTCTTCCCCCACCTGCCTGCCTCTGTATCAGAGGCAGCGGGGGAGGCAGGAACTGATGTGTACAGATACCCTGCGCATACCAGCTCCCTCAGAGCCTCCTTCCCTGTTGCCTCCCACAGAAGCAGTGATAAGTGGCAGAGGCAGGTGGGACCCAGCATGCCCGGGGAGCCAGCTTTTAAGCTGATTCTTCATGCATGTCAGCTCTGCAGAGCCGTTTCTCCCACAGAGGCAACAGGGAGGTAGGCGGGAGCCAATGCTTGGGGGAAGCCGGGTTAAAAGCCAGCTCCCCGTGAGCACCAGCTCCTATGGAACCTCTCCCACTCCCCCACATGCTGCTGCCTCTGATAGAGAGTAAACTTCTTTTTTCCCTTTTGCAGGGTGTAAACATAAAACCCATAGAAACGCACACACTGCTCCCTAAAACTGGTGCTTTAAATAAACATACACATTTTATATAAACTATATTATGCTCTTTAATGAATTGCACTTTGAACTTAATACAATAAGGATTTCTTGGTTAAGTTGTGAAATAAATCTTTCAGTCCAGTTCACTGATATTACATCTTTCTCTATCAATCAAGCGTTGAAGACCCTTTACTTTGGAATCTTGTAATAGAACATTAGACAGACACTTTGACACACAAATTAGATTTTTTTTATATTGAGCTAAAACCCAAGATAATTTTACATTAAATTTTCTATTTAAAGGTAATAATTCATCTAGGCATAAACTTTTGTTTCATTATCATTTGCTGTACCGCAGATTGATTGAAACATGGAAAAAAATTCACACTACGTACCTTAGCACACATTTCCAAAATGCATTGGATACACAGTTAAAAGGAATTAACAATTAATTTGGACACAGTTTTTCAGGTATAGCTAAGGTTATGTTTTCCAGTGTTCATTACTTTCCATGTATTGATTGACTGGAAGGATGGTGGAAATGCCAACGGTGATGGAGATAAGAGGAAGGTGATCATGTTAGTTAATATAAAGAGGGACAATAAGAGGGTTAAGAATGGAGCCCTGAGGGACACAGAGGAAAAATGAAGAAGAGCTAGTGATGGAAGAGTGGTGGGAGAGAATATGGTCTCTGTAAATAAAGGAGACTACAAAGAAAGTTGGATGGTCCAGGGTGCCAGAGGTAGCAGAATGGTGAAGAAGGAGGGGAATGTAGAAAAGTCCTTTAACTTGAACAGTAAGAGGTCAGTGACAGCTTTGAATTTGGTAGAATTAGTAGAGAACTTTTGCAGGAGCAGATGCTACACTCAGGAAGTTGAGAGTTTTTGTGAAAAGGGTGAGGTACTATTCTGAAGGTGGAAGGACAGGTCCTGGATACTACTTTGCTGTGAGCTACATGATCAAACAGATGTTCAAGGGGAAAACTGAAGATTAAGAATGAGGGAGTAGAAAACCACAGTGCTGTTAGTTACATTTAAAGGGAAAACTCTTCAGTGACTTACATCCAGTGCAACACTCATGTCAATGCAGAATTTGGTCCTATGATTCCAAAACTGAGCATACGGAAACTGGAAGGTTGTGGCTTTTATTCTGCCTTCATTGTACTGCAAAGATATAAGTGAAGTTTGTTGGGATTGCACAATGTTCGTAGGTAGAACTGGGCCCTCTGTTTCTTTTGTACAGCAGAATATTAGTGAAGTAGAGAGTAATAGTGTGAAAAATCTTATCCAAAGTGAATGAAATGGATTTTCTTCTTAAGAACTTAAATGTCACATTAGAACAAAAATATTTTCTGTATGATTAACATGTTCCTTTACAGGACTTTTGTTCTCACTTTCTTATGGGAACTTAGCAGTGGATTTAGAGCATGGAAACTAAGACTTAAAATGACTTTAATACCAAAATAATTGTTTAAATACAGTCTTAATAATAAAGATTAGCATGGTAATGATTAGGAAATAACATACTCTGGCTCAAAATCATGCTTGGGTATTAAGTATTATCATTTAAGCATGCAATAAGAGCTATTTTGTTCTAAAGTTGTTGATGGTAAAAAAAAGTAAAATACCGGTTTCTGAGGTAAATGTGTCTAAAATTCTTTGTAAGAGATTTTGTTGGGGATAAAAGACCTCAGATATGAAATTATGGAGACATTTTCCCCCCTTATGGTCGAGAAGTAAAGTGAAGCTTTTGTTTCACACTCATTCTAGGTTGTCATGTAGCACTTTAGAGACTAACAAGATGGTTTATTAGGCGATGAGCTTTCATGGGGCAGACCCGCTTCTTCCCACAAAAGCTCATCACCTAATAAACCATCTTGTTAGTCTCTAAAGTGCTACATGACTGCTTTTTTTGTTTTACCAAGTTCAGACTAACATGCTACTCTCTGTTACTATTCTAGGTTGTCTTTACTTCTTTGTAGCTAGCTTGAGACCAGTCTTGCCATAGGCAGGGCAAAAGGCTTCTGCACCTTTATCTCACTAAGTGGTAGTGAGATCCTTTTTCAGCTGCTCTACAGGCAAAGAATCTCACTCTTAGGTTATGTCTATACTGTGGATTTTCCTCCTTATTCCTCAAAAATCGAGGTTTATAGGATCGTGTGAAAAAGGGTTTTCTCCTGACAAATGGCCCTGTCTACATGGGGCTTTTTAGTGGCAAAACCTCCGCAAAAAGAATCTAAAGATATGCAAATGAGCATGCCATTTGCATATCCTCTTCTGCAAAAAAAAATGCAGTGTAGCCTTAGATAATTTTTGCCTGTGTATGTTGTGTGTGTAACACAGCTCCATCTTTCTGTACTAAATATAGCAAAACCCGTCCTAGAGAGCAGACAGATTAATACTCATGTTAAAAATGTACAGGAAAATGTACCAAATGTAATGGTCACAGTTATGGTTGACCTTTATTAGAACACCACAGTTAATCAGTCTTTTGTAAATCCCGTGAGTGATGATAGTTTTCACTGTTTCTTATTTTCAAGTTGGTTTTGTCAAGAGTGGAACAGCTTCTTGACAGCGCCAAGGATATTCAGATGTATTGTTTTAATTTATTACCTATATTGAGAGTCTAATTTTGTATAAGTTCATGTGTAAAAACCGCAGGATGTCCATGTATATCTGAAGGAAGAATTTGACCTTGAACGGAGGCCAGTTACATGTAACAAGTATATCACTATCCTCTCAAACATTTAGGAAGATCCTAGCGTGTTTTGTTTGTATTTTTAATATTACATGTTGAACATTTAGACTGATGTGCTAGTCCTGTGATAAAAGTTAAACACATCAAGTGTTTGCTGGATTGCGGGAATAAAATAACATGCTGGATTTTAGTGTTTGGTGTGTGCTTTTTTTTTGTTTGTTTATTTGCTAAAAGTAGTGTCTCAGCTAGTGTCTTTCTCCTTACCCCTCAAGAAGACTAAATAAAAACCTGGGCAAAAATGGTTGCAGTATATTTTGTTTTAGAACATGTGTAAAACTTCTCTGGCAAGTAAAGCTATATTTTGACAAAGTTATTTGCAACAATTTATAAGGAATTTAACAGAGGCTAGTTTTTAAACAATATATATTTAAAGCTGAACACTGTATAATGTAGATGCTTTTGAACCACAGCAAATATTCTGGAAGAAGCTTCTGTTTGTTGAAATGTAATGTTGATTTGTTTCTGAGACGTGTGTGTGTGTGTGTGTGTGTGTGTGTGTGTGTGTG
>JANRFK010006697.1:23409010-23441360 GCA_030068395.1 Apalone spinifera
GACTATCAGGAGTGCCGGACTATTGGAGTTTCTCTCTCTCTCTCTCTCTCTCTCTCTCTTTGTGTGTGTGTGTGTTTGTGTGTGTGTGTGTGTGTGTGTGTGTGTGTGTGCCGCGCGCTTACAATGACTATTTAACTTCCAATGTGTGTGTGGGGGGGCTCACAATGACTATTTAACTTCCAATTCTTTATGAATCAGGAAGGAGGCTTCTCTGCTTTGAGTTTCACACCCCAGCCAGAGATATGGAAGGGATTTATCAGACTGTGTCAAACTTGAAGAAGAATTTACGGTAGAATAGTAAAAGATTGACTCTGTTTTAGGCTTAAGTAGTTTCATTAGAGAGTTTAAAAAGCTTTGATTAAAAAAGGACTAAATCTGAAAATAAAATGGAAGATAATGATTGATGTGAATGATGCTTTCCTAAGACTACTATTTGAAAGTGCAGAAAATCTAATTGATGACTGGATAACAGGCTCTGATTAAGAACTGTCCGGTTGGAGGGAGTTACTGAATGCCTGGAAAGAAGAGACATACAGAATTTGTGTTTGCAAGGAATTTTTACTGTTATGGAGCAATATATTATCTAAAATGATATCCCAATCTGCTTAATGTGTAAAGAAAATAGTTGAGGCAATGCAGTACCAAAATAGATATACAGATTTATCTCTAGTTTCCATAGTTCAGGAAATACTTTTATTTTATCTAAATCTAAGTTGCAGAGTCTTTAAGTTAAAAACAAGATTGATACACGTGTGACTAGGAAGGAGTTACTTTTAACTGCTAGATAAGGTTTGCCAGTGGAATTCAGATATATCTGTCTCTTTTGTCATGGATGTTACAACGTTTTAGATTAAGGAGGCAAATAGAACCATACATGGTGGTAGAATCTCTCCAGAGCATCTTTTTGCTTTTTCCATATAAAATTGTTAGCAATTTTGTTTTATTTAAATACCCAGGAGATGTCTTTATGTTCTTTATGTGTTTCCTATTAAAAGCTATTTGCCAAGAAGTATGTTTGAGGAGTCTGGGTAATTTCATTGTATTGTAAGGCATTAAGTCCTAGTATATTTGAAAAGGAACCATATTGAAAAACAGTAAAGTTATTTGCTTAATGTCTCATACAGCGTAGGATATAAAATTAGCTAAGAGTTACTATAAAACACTACTTAAGAGAGTGCATATTGTCTATCCCCATTGCTCCAGAAGTGGGGTGGATAGTATTATTAGTAATGAATGTAGTACCGGCAGGGTACCAATACTGTGACAGTTTATAGTCTGATGTGAGCTGCTAGACTGGTGTGTGAGACATTACAGATTGGTGCATTCTGGGCCATCACAGTAATTTAGGACCTGCCTGCAGCAGGATCTGGAGGGGACCTGAAGCAAATACTTTAAATACTGTAGCTCATTTCCATTATTTGCTGTTGCCACTTTCACCTTTGCTCTTTGAGGTAAGTTTTGGAGGGGTAGCTTATTTCAGCAAAAACAGCGAGAAGTCCTGTGGCACGCTAAAAACTGACAAATGTATTAGTCATGAAGGTGCCACAGCACTCCTCGATGCTTTTGGGATGGTCAGTCCTTAACTTTAGTTCTCTGTTCTACCTTTGAACAAAAGGCTTCATCCCTTGCGTGTTGAAGCTTCAGATGCCCAAATTTCCAGGAGCACTTTAAAAATGTGCTAACTTTAAGCATGTGATTAAATGCTTACAAACCCCTATCTTTGCATCTTCTGTCAATCTGTTGAATCCATGTAGTTGGTAAGAATAACTGAGGAAGATTTCCACACTGCATCTCAAGGTGTTTAATAAGTAAGTTTTTTTTCCTTGCTGTGAGGTTTTCTGCAGAAGATGATGATTTGATTCTTTGTTTATAAACATTTGATCAACTCCAGCTGTATGTGCTGCTTAGCTTGCTAATCACAATAAAGATTTAAACAGTTCCAAGAGGTCTCTGAGTTCATTCTTTGTTGCTATGGATATCACATCTCACAAACTTGCCTCACTTCAGATGGAGATAGTTTCCTGGCAGTCTAAGTTTCAGAGCTTTCCTGGTGAAATCTACCTCTATCATGAATAAAAGCCAAGAATATCTTAATATTTTTCCCCAAAGGAAGCTGCAAACATCAGCATTTCCAGAATGTTATCAAAATTACATTTTTTTGCAACTTTCTCATGCTTGTGACTTTCCAGTGCTCCAGATTATAACTCCCACAATTGGACTGCTAAGTAGAGTGCTGTGGATGCATTCCAGAACTGACCTGGACATTAATTTGGAGGAGAAATTGGAAATCCCAGATACCAGCAAGGCAACTATTTGTAGAAGCTTGGATTCAGGTCCACATATAAACTTTGCAGTTCAAAACCAACTTCATCTTGGAGGAAGAATTAGCTTCGTTGTATGAAAAAGGACTCATAACTGCTCTGTCCAATTCTCTGAAGTATTTTTATGAAGGATAACATTTTACATTAGTGCAGTGCTCAAACTACATGGCCTACAGTTGAACTTTTAATTTACGCTAGGTATCAAACTCCTGTGTGTCATTGCTATGTGCTTTCCCTGCTGTATAAGTAATTTGGTTTATAAAGGTATACAAAGCACTTTAAGCTTATTTACCTGACAATCTAAGGGTCCTTAACTCAAATAATATTTGTTTTACTCTCTTATATATTTAGTAAAGAATATGCTGCAAGCCTTTGCCAACAGATGGCTCCCTACTTCACAAGATAAGATCCCCATTGCTTGGGTCCTTAACTCATTTTTTTGTTCATTTAAATAGTTGCTCTCGGGTGGGTTTTGGGTTTATTATGCAGGCTGTCCTGGGAAGAGAGGACTACCCCAGCCCTTTCCCACTGCAGCAACTTCTCCATGGCTGCTGCACTTCCAGGGGGGACAACCAGGAAAGGGCTGTGTGCATCCCCTGTGTTCCCCAGACAGAGTAAGGAATGCAGACAACTTGTACTTTGCTCGGGCTCCCGGGAACAGTCAGCAATGTCTCTGTACAAATTGGGGAGATCTTCAGCCCCTCCTCCCTAAAGATTGCCTGGGGGAGGTGGGCTGAGGCAGTCCCAGATGGGGGGTAGGTGCCCCCAGCCAGTCCCTTTCACCTGCCTGGTGATTATCTCTTTTCTGAATGGTTTTATGAGAGACATCTCATTTTCCTGGCACAACCAAACCCTTACCTTGGATTAAGCTATAAGAGGAAGCTTTATACTGAATTTGGTGGTCCTAGGTCTTACTGTTAAGATGGAGTTATTGAACAGACAAAACTCTCAAATATATTGTAGATCTGTTAGATTTATTGTAGATTTTTTCTTTTGTTTGTTTTGCTACATAAATAAGTACGTTGTAGTGACCTTATGATACTTCCTTAAGTGGCAGTATGGGAACTGTTAGTTGCATTTATATACTTGAACCAATCTAACATTTATTACTTTAATGATATGAAATCATTCTGTTTGTTGGCAGATGTGATCTTGGCCATTAGAAAAATTGCATTCTCCTGGCTTTATGTATAGTTTGGACATTTAAATTTTAGACTAAGCTGGCTTGTACTTGACCTCTCTAGAGATTTTTAGAGTATGGTTACATTGTATTACTCATCATCCGTATCAACAGTATAATTCATCTGATTTCCTATTTGAGTAAAGATTGCATCTTTTCCTCTTTCTGTCTCTTATATCTGTCATTTCTAATGTGTTCCCTCAATAATACTAAGATGATTTTCTCCCGCTGCTTGTACTTGTATAATGTAATAAGACTTGAGGGGCTTTCATAGACATAGATGTTAGCATTGAGTTCCAGTTTAGCCATTTTACAGGTTTGGAGTTGGAGTTTATGATGCTGCAATTTCTAATATTTTATGTATAATTCAATAACACTTCAAGGTCCCGTCAGAGATCAGTGCCTCGCTATGCTACGTGTAGTGCAACTACATGGTTAGAGATAGTCCTGTCCTGAAGTACATGTGTCTGATTAGTCAAGACAAAGACTAAAGAAAGAAGCATTAATATCCCATTTTTTATTGGTGGGGAAATAAATCACGGGTAAGTTGATTTGTCAAAGATTAACTACATTGGATAGGATGGAATATGATAGCAGGAATAACAAAAATAAATATGAAAAAATTGGAATATAGGAATCAGAAAGCAATTAGTGCAACAAACCAGCAGTTAGGAAATGTAGATAGTTGATAAAGGAAGCTAAAGTATAATGAAAAATACATAGCCACGAAGGTTAAGGACAATAAGGAAGAATTCTTTAACTATTCTGGAATGAACAAAATCCTAATAATGATATGGGTCTGATAGTAGACAAGGCTGGTAAAGTTGCCCATCATGATGTAGAAAAAGCACAAGTATTCAGTACATATTTTGCAGTGAAAGGTGAAATACTTTCTAGGAGAAAAAGGCATCACAAGATCCATTAGACAATAAGGCTAGAAGTAACTTGCTCATTTTTAAGTCAGAGTAGTCTACCATGGGAATAATAGATGGATGGAGAATTAAATTCTCCATCACTTGAAGTCTTTAAATGAAAACCCGGTATCTTGCTAAACTATATTCAACAACACAATCAGAAGTTATGGACTTTATAGAGAAATTCTGACCTGTTGTGATGCAGGTCAGATATGATCATAATTGTCCCTCCTAGCCTTAAAAAAAAATAAAAATCTGGGCATTGAATTTATATCTTGTGGGCCCAGTGCTTTTTCTTAACCATAAATTCATCCTTCCTCTTAAATTTCAGCATTTGTTTTTCACAAGACTTACAGATGCTGAAGTTCTGTGCAGTCTGGATGCTTATTCAGATCCCATAGCACTGAATAAAACAGTAAGTTTGCTCTGGTGTTCTTGGTGACAGTGTTCTCTCTCACTATTGTACAGCATGCTGAAAGCCAGGTGGCAGCTGCCCTCCACTTCAGAAGTTGCTGCATTACCAGTAGCAATGTTAATACATTTCACAAAACTTTTATGGATCCTTTTGTGATGAAACAAGTGCCATGTCTGTGTAATCATAGATGTAGATTCTAGGGGGTGATGGCACTATAGTATGGAGACTCTGTTGGTTTGAGACTGGGGGAGAGGAGGAAATTGGGGCAGGAAGGGAGAGAAATAAAGTTGATGGTCTTTATTTAAAGTTCTGTTTTAATAGTTTGTATTAGTAGATTATCCATCTGCTTTCTATCAATGGAAGATGGATTACTGTGTTGCATTTATCTAGTGAGTGCACAAGAAAAGGATTCATGATTAATTTTCTGGAATGTGAGCTGCATGTGGTCTGCACTATGCTATGTACTATGCTATGTACTGGTACTATGTACTAGTACCAGTACATAGCTATAGCACTATGCTATGTACTGGTACTATTGGACTCTTGTTTCTACTTAATATAAGTTAAGGTACATAAATACTTTACTGTTAATTAATCTCCAAATTGAAAATAACTTAAAAATCACTTGTGTAGTTTTAAAAATTCAAAACAAATAAAACTTAAATCTCACCCCACAAGCTTGACTAGCTGACAAGATGCATGTGAAACATGCAGAGTATATATTCTCCTTTTTTGGGGAGGGACGGGCGAGGAGAGAAACAAGCCACACCTACCCTACAGGCTAGGATTTTGACTCCTCACTCATGCACACCTACTCCTGCTTTCTCAAGAGAATATAAATAGTAAGGAGGGTAGCATGGACAACAGCAGGAGCAGCACGGCTATATACCTATCTGGTTCATGGGGTTTGCAGGCAGCATGGCCGTGCCGTCACTGCTACTGCAGCTGCACTGTTCTTAAACTCACACAAGCTCTCATTGAGCCAGCATATGCACTTGAAGCTGGAAAGCTCACCCTTCCCTTTTTCACCCTACCCTATTTCTGAATCTTCCCACCATGCCCAGTGGTGATTTTTTGTTTTTTAAATATTTGGATTAGAAGCACCTTCAGGCACAGACCATGAGCCAGACTCCCTACTTCCTTGCAAGTTGTGAAGACATTTCTGTCTGTGTACAATGGGTGTTAAGTGCTATCAAATGAGAATTAAATGGAATAGAACAGTGGAGAATCAAGCTCTGGGTGTCTCTGACTTGCCTACAGTTGTGTACACTTACAGTGCACACTCATTTGTTGCTCAGTAGCCCTTGGATCTCAAATGGCATCAAGACCACACTGTGTTAGACACAGAGAGAGAGACAGCCTGAAGACCTTTCATTTTAACTTACAATAGACTAACAAATGGGGGTAACAAAAGAGAAGAGGGAACAGAGCTCTCTTAGTTACATTCAGTAGTTGTCAAAATACAGAGGACACATGGTATCTAGCAGGACTTGACCCAAATCTCCAGATCTGCATATAAATAATACAGTTCTGATGCCTCAAGGTGACAAGCATCTCATGAAAGCTCTCATTCTCCACTGTTGTAAATTTTGATTAACTGACTAATCGAATAGTCGATGCAAATTGCATTGACTGTTGGATTAGTTGAAGGGCACCTTTGCCTTTGAAGTGTAGTGAATGCTCAATCCCATAGGCCACTCCAGAACCCATCCCACCACCCTACCTTCAGGGCATCCCTTATCCTGCCTTCCTAATGCCAGAACCATCCTAGGGGAAACTGGAACCAACACTTCATAGCGCTGCGGGGAGCATGAAGCCAGCAGGGCAGTGCCCCACTGATCCTATGCTCTTTGTGGCATTTCAAAGTGGCAGCGCCCCGTGGAACTCGAGATCAGCAAGGGACTCCCCCGCTGAATCCCGGGCTCCACACGGTGCTGCTGCTTTGAAGCACCCCTTCCTTCCCCACCTCCCCCACCCCCGCTGCCTCTTTCTGATAGAGACAGTAAGTGCGGGGGGGGGGGGGGGGGGGGGGGGGGGGGGGGGGGAGGGAACGACTAGTCAACTAGTTGTTCACATCTCTAGTGCCCAGCACCTTTCAAGAGCTAATTCAGTAATATGAAGCAGAAAAATATTTTAATCTAATTTATTTGTTGTTAATCACTCTCCATCCATTCATATGTCCTTTAAAGGATATGTTAAATGTTTGACTATAGATAGATGCTAGCTACTGTGACATTAGCACTTAAAATTGTTGTATTTCTTTGGGGAATATATGTGGTTATTTTTCTGGCGGCTATGGCCAGAAACACTAGCTGACCGATAAGGACTTATCAGTGTGAAAGCAAGCAGCATCAATCATGTTATCAGTCTGTGTTTAGAGTTTCAATTTAATGGAAGCTTACTGTAATATTTTACAAACAACTGATAAGAGTTGCAAAATAGCAGTAATATATTCATTACAAAAAAAGGGAGGGGGAAATAAAACTTCTGAATGGAAGCTTCTGTTGGCTTAGGCTGGTCCCTTCAACTAATATGAAACATATATAAAGTCAGCATTGTGTCCTTAATTCATCGCATTGACATTGCTGGAGGGTTTGTGCAACAACATGTATTCTTGTATGTCTGGTGACATCAAAGAGTAGGAGAGTTAAACCTGTATGATGCTGCTGAATACCAGTGCCTTCCATTTACTTCAGTAAGAGCAGAGAGTGCTCACCTTCCTGTATTGTAAGGCCCAAGGTCTCTCTTTGGTTTAATTTTCTTGAACATTTTATTTGTAATGAGTAGAAAGGTCCTGGACTGAGAACCCTGGCGAGTTAAATCCTTCCTTATACACCTGCAAAAGGACAAGTTGGGCATAACAGTGAAACCTCCCTGCACTGTTCCAGCAATACACCTCACTCCTGACTTAGAAGTAGTGATGAAAGTCTCAGTTTAGTTCTTGACCTCTCTTCTGAGATTGCTAGAAAATTTGTCAGCTAATATCAGTTGTGGCCTTATTTACAGTAATTGGCCTTAAAATGACTGATCTTTTTCACTTAGATTGGGCCTTTTTCACAAGTAGGCTTGAACCAAAGCCTATTTCAGCCTTGTGAGAGAGCCTATGAAAAATCTCCATCAGGCCCTATAATAGGCTTGTCTCAATATGTGTTTACTGTGCTTATCAAGAGGGGACCTGGATCTTGATGGAGACCATCGTCACTTCAGCTATACAAATAATCATGGCTGCAGGTCATAATAATTCTTGGTTGGCATAAAAGCAGCAAAGAAATATTCTTCTTAAAGTACATGCAGTGTGGATCGCATCGTAGGTGCTCATTTACCTCGTGTAGGAGATTGGATTTTTTTGGAATAACAGTGTCCACTGGAGCGTATACCCTTCTCGTGTTCCTGTGCAGGGGTGTAAAGGGCAGCATGGCTGTGGCACTTCCTCACTTCTTTCTTATTATCCATGGTGGCAAATTCTGCTGAGTTTCAAATGTATCCTATTCTCTAGTTTGAGAAAATAATTATCTTCTCCTTTTATACCCTAATTTCTTTCATTTGGAGCTTGCCCTCCCCCCCCAAAAGACCAACAAAACACCAGACAACCATGACCACCAACCTGTACAGAAGGTTAAGGTGCCTCTTGGTGATCCATATGGCGATGCCAAACCCTCAGGATTTTAAACATTGCCTGACCTGTAATTGACTCAAACCCCGTGGTCAATGGACATAATCATAACCTATTCTGCCTTGGGGAGAGCCACAGATGATTGTTCCATATGCAGTCCCTTCTCATGGGCTCACAGCTTAAGTGAGGCTTACTGGTTACAGTTAACAGCTGTGGGCAGAGGCGCTGCCGCCTGACCAGAGTAGCCCTTGTCCACAGGCAGAGGTGCTCCAGCCTAGCGGCAGTGGGTGGGGGCCACCGCACTGTGTAGTCGGTTAACTGGTTAAACTTGACATTTAACCGGTTAACTAATTAAATGGGATTTTACATCCCTAGGCTGAAGCTGCATCTGCCTGAGAGATCAGTGCACGTCACTTGAGAGCTGGAGGAATTGCAGGTTATGTCAGTACTGACCGCTTCAGCACTGGTCACCGGTACACTGAGTCTGATGCTGACGGCACCGGCAAACTTGGCACTAGCCTTGGCATGGTTGCCTCTGGCATGTTCTGATTAGAGGAGCACCAGTTTCTCCACATAAGTGTAGGACAAAAGGCAGAGCTCAGTGGAGCCCCAACAAGGCATTGAGCAATACTGTCACATAAGGAAGAGAAGCATCACTTCTCCAAGGACAGTGTTTTTAACTTTCACTAAGGCAGGAATGACACATGGTGAGCAGGTACCAACAGAGATGCTGGTGTTGACCATTGAGCTGATCACTGGCCTGAAAGATGCTCTCATGGAATGGTTGCCATTTCCTCCAGGGATACAATGGATATTGGGGCAATTCCTGATGCTGAAGGCAGGTCTATGGCATTTCCCTGTGACACTATCATTTTGAAGAATGTTACTTCAGCTTCACCACCACGGGATTATTTTCTCCCTGGCATTGAGTCAGGGAGCCTCTTTATCTCTTGCAAGCCATCATAGGCTACATCTACACTGCAGGTTTCTTGCGCAAGAAATTGCGGAAGAGATCTCCGCTGCTACACTACACCCACACTACAAAAAGCACATCCACACTACAAAAGTGCCTCACAAAAGCAATGAGCTTTTGCACAAGAGAGCATCCACACTGCACGGACGCTCTTGCACAAGAAAGCTCTGATTGCCATTAACAGAATGGCCATCAGATCACCTGTGCTTTTTCTGCTAGACTGTTTTTGCTCAAGAAACCCGTGTGCCGTCCACACACACGTTTTTGCGCAAGAGCTCTTGTGCGAAAAGGCTTATTCCTCGTAGAGAGAGGAATAACTCTTGCATAAAAAGCCCTCTCATGCTGTACTGTAAATTTTCTTGCGCAAAAATGCGCTTGTAGTGTGCATGCTCCATTTTTGCGCAAAAACTCTGCAGTGTAGACGTAGCTATAGAGTTGCAACTGGAGATCTCTGTAACAGGACACCATTGCAAAACAGATGTGAGTAGAACTGTCGACCAGTCTAGTGACCATATAACATTCTTCTCTGGCCATACTCAGGGCCATCATGTCAGATGTCTCACAACAGATTCCCCTTCTCTATGTCCAGCAAGAGGATCATTACCCAGGCCACGGACACCAGCGCCTGACATCAGCACCCAAGAGCCCAGGGTAAGTGAAGAACAGCAGCACCCCCATTGTAGACTGAAAGAATCATCATCCTCTAACTCTAGCACCTGCCCCAGAAGTCAACAATTTTTAAATCTTTCTGGGACTCCTAGATCACATCATAGAAACCCCAGACATTGAAACAAGGATCACGAAAGGGAAATGTCAAACTTTTTGCCATTTGACTAGATAGGCCTCGTATTGATCTCACCGTTAATGGGGGCACACTTGAGTCAGCCAATGCAAACTCCAGCTGCCATTCAGCCCATATCCAACTGGGTTGAGCAAAGTTAATGTATGCCCCTAAAAACCTTTGAGAACTTTTACATGGACCCAAAATCAAGATGGCCATTCATTGCTTCAGGGTAAAAAAGTTTGCATCTTAATACAAAGACTACAAAATGCTGGGCCTTTTAAAATGCCAGTTCTCATGCTAGTTTCCTTCTCAAAGAGAAGGTGACTATTCTTTACTCCACTTCCTGAGGAGCTACTGAATTCTGGATAACAAATTGTCCCTTTCTCAGGAATCAGCAGCTTCCTGAGCAGGTTCTTTCTTTGATCCTAAATAGCACAGCTCCATCATAAAGTATTATATCATTGCAGATACCGAAAAATAGGCCACCAGGGCCACCACCAAAAGTCACTGCTTTTGCCCCAAAGGGGCCCTGAATCAAAAATTATTTCCAGATGCCTTCCTCCTGCACTCTGTTTGGTGCCTTTCCAATCCCCCTGATTCCCAACGTGATTTCCAAGATCAATACAGACAGAGCCACAATTATTCCTGAATCAGTTTTGGCTGACATACTGACTGTAGGCAGTCTCACAGCATCACAGCCAGATGTTCAATGAAGACCAGAAGTCACTGTGCCCAATGGGTGTGGCTGTTGGCTATTAAGCACCATAGACATGGACAGCTTTAGCTTTTTTCTTGAAACACCAATATAGGGCTGAAAATATCTACCAGGGGAATGCATTATTTTAACCTGGAAAAGGATATGAGGTGTTGGTCAGGCTCCTGTACCAAATATTCTGAACTATTGATTGCCCTTGAAGTAGGCTGGCCATGCATTGAGTTTGATTAAGGTCTGTTTTGTAGCTTGCCATCCGCCTGTACAGTTGTGTTTGGCCTGTTCCTGAAAGGACTATTACTTACCTTTTTCACCAGAGAACCTTCCCTTGTTTGGAACTTCAGAATAGTCCTCCTGACGCTCTTGAAGCCTCCATTGGAGTCTCTTGCAGAACATTCCTTGCATCATCTCATTCATGCGGAAGGCCATCATTTTGAATAGATGAGTGTGTGAGCTTCAGGCACTTGTGGCGAAACCTTCCTATCCAACATTAAAAGTGAGATCTCAGCACCTTTTTAGCTCCAGGTAAAGTTCATTGCTGAGGTCGTCTCAGAATTTCATCTAAACCAATTAACCTGCCAGTCTTCTCCTGGAGCCACACTCAGCACCAGGAGAAAAGAAATTACAGGTACTAGAAGTACCTTTTGCTTTATTAATGGACATAACTAAACTGTGCAAACTGGCTCTGTCTGTTTCAGCCATCACCAGACATTCTGTGGATCAAACTATCTTGTCACACAGATTACCTGAGTGCATAACACAGTGTATCTTAACTGTTGACTAGCTGGCTGTTGTGCCTCTCCCCAGTGACTATCAAGGCTCTATCCATCACAGTGCAAACACTCTGCCTGTTTTAGAAATTTGCAAGACAGTGATGTGGAAGTAACTCACTCATCTATCTCAAACACCATATGTTGGAGGTAGCTGCTAGGCAGGTGCTGAATTTGAGAGAGTCATTTTTGATTGACACAGCTGGAAGTCCTGATTCCTACCATCCTGAGGCAGTATTGCTTGCCAGTTGTCTACAGTGGGATTCACACTGACACATATGCCTTCCTGGAAAAAGGAAGAATGGTTACTCACCCTACCTGAATTGTGGTGCTTTGAGATATCATAGTAAGTATGGATCCCACAGCCTGTCCTCCATGTCTGCTTGCTAGAGTCTTCAGTTGTCATGCACTTCGAATTGTGAGGAAACTGAGGGAAGGTCATAGCTGTTTTTCCCTTTCTGCCTTTACATGTGAGTAGGAGCAGGCATAGGGACATGTATGATCCCAGAAGATACTGTTATCCAAGAGACTCCAGTCTCATGCCATGTGAGGCACATGTGCACCTACAGTGGGATCCACATTGACTATAACCTCTTGAAGAACCACAGTTATTGGAGGGTAAGTAAAATTCTTTCAATATTGTCTTGCTGATCCTCAAAGTTTTTCAGTCCATGCAGAAGATCAGGTGCTGGGTGGTGCTCTCGCCTTTCAGCTGAGTCTCAGTCCTTGTGTTATTTTTCTTGATTTAAACGAGAGCCTTAATATTAATGTCTTAATTATTCCTTTAAAAATTCCTGCCCTCTGCTAACTGCTCTCCCTCCAGGGAGAAATAATCTGTTTTATACAGAGGGAAATCCTATTTACTTTCTCATATATAGAGCCCTATTGATTTCAACTGTCCTTTTGCATGAGAAAGGCGAGCAGGGTTTGGCTTGTAATGAGCTGTTATTATGTTGTGTTGTAATTGTGATCAAAATACCACTCCTCTAATCTCCCATGGATGCTTGTTGGGTACACTGGTCCTTTGATCACTATAATATGCCAATTTCACCAATACTGTGAATAATGTGCATGTATATTGCAATCTCTGCAGTATCAGCTTTTGAAAGATAAGTACGTTTTCTAACATTAAACAAGACATTTTATATCAAATTAAAATTCTTGAAAGAGGGTTTTTTTAAGAGATGAAACAGAGCCTTTGACTGATGAGCTCTTCAGTGATGAGACTTGCTTTTTGAGTTGGGCTGACATCTGCTGTATTATTTGTGTCTGAAGTGCATTGTGTGAGCTTAAATTAGACTGTAAACTCCTTGAAGCAAGGGCTTTTTGTCATGTTATGTTTACATAGCCCTAACCAGGCTGTCAGCACTCAGTAAATACTAATAAAGATAAGCATACACAAAACATCTTTAATTTGTTCTCGGATGACATTGGTTTACATTACAGAATCACCAGTAAGTGTGTCACAATATGATCTGTGCTGGTCTTAGGATAGGGGCAGTACTTGGAAAAAAATATCTGTTGAGACCGGAGAGCTCATGGCAGGCTTGCATGAGTTCTGTTAAGGGTTCCGGTTTGAACCCTACTGGTGTGGACTGTAGAAATTCTCTTGGCCCCATTGATTCTACCTAGAACCCTGATAGCTCTTCCAAATGGGCAGCCACTGACACTTTGTGTTTCCCGCAATGCATGAGATAAAATAGATATTGTGCTAAGAGGCACTAAAGATCAGAGATAGAAATGTAGCCGTGTTAGTCTGGTGTAGCTGAAACAAAAAACAGGACTATGTAGCACTTTAAAGACTAACAAGATGGTTTATTAGATCAGAGGCATTTATCAAGTGTAGGACCAGTGTTAATGAGGTCAGTTCAATCAGTCAGTCCTTAACACTGGTCCTACACTTCATAAGTAACTCCCTTCTTTTGATATTCTCTCCCTCTCCCCCCTACTCCCTCATCTAATTTCTACTCAATGCATCTGCCCCCCTGCCTCTAATTTCAGCTCTATGCATCTGACAAAGTGGGTTTTACCCATGAAAGTTTATACCCCCCCCAAATGGTTAATCTTTAATGTGCCACAGGACTTCTCATTGTTTTTGCAGATACAGACTAACATGGCTACTCATCTGAAATAACACGGCTACCCGTCTGAAATTTGTTTGAACGTGGATAGTTGGATTTAAGGTTTTTTCACTCTGCTGTCTAACTATGTAAAAGCCTCTGATCAGAGGTGGCTGTTAGCCTCTATTGTGGATGTGCCTGGTAGAGTGGGATTTGTTGATGATGAATGCTCAGTGTGCGGTACAGGCATGCCTCATTTTTAATAAAGTGATTGTATTTTGTGTCTGGTGTGATGGTCAGCGTTTGAAATTTGAGGCTAGTGTTCACTGGACTGGCAACACTTGAAGAGCTGTAGCACTTCAAGATATATGATGTGTCTACTTCAACTGTTGTATGGCTTGACTGGACTGGCAAGGCCTGAGCTGCTAGAAGAAAGGAACGTTTCACTGTTCAGTAGCCTTAAAAAAAGGCAAAACGTGAGTGTTGGGGAAGCTTCTTCACTGGAGGTTTTCAAAAGGAGTCTGGCTAGTCATCTCTTTGATGGCTTTAACCCCTCTGTTGTGTGTAACTCAGGTGATCCTTGCAGTACTTTCTTGCCCTATAGTTGTATTAGTCTCTTTTTGAAAGAAATGCATTTGTATCTAGAGTGATAATTTTTGTGCTAAATAAGAGCAATGAATGATAAATAATGAATTAAATAAGACTAATTAGAAATCCTGAAAAAGGCTTATAAAAGATCTAAAATAGTAAAATCTGAATAGCCCTGAGTCCTGCAGAGTTGTTAGTGGGTGCTGCTGCACTTGAATAGAAATAAAAGTCCCTTATGTCACTTGAGATGAATGCAGCTCTAGCGGATGCTGTCTAACCATTACAGTGCTCCTAAAACAGCAGCAAACTCATATTTTCTACACCTGTGTTTGTGGATAGGTGCCCAGAACGCCTACTATAATTAATGTGAGACCTTGTATATCTAATCTGCCTTGAAAAATTAGACTTTCATCCCAGAATGCACTTGGGGCAGTATTGAAAAGAACGCTTGCCAGCTGTAGCACTTCAAGATATATGATGTGTCTACTTCAACTGTTGTATGGCTAGATGTAAATGGTATATCCTGTAAACTCTGCTTAGCACATCTACAGTGATGTCACTCAGCCTGTGGTAGCTGTCATAGTAAAGCATAAAGCCTATTTCTGCAGGTGACTTTGGCCCACAGGGAATCTCTATTACAGATCATTGGCCTGCCTAGCATGAACCTTACAGATGCAGAATGGACCTGTAGTTGCTCCAGGACATTGCTTAGTGGTAGCTATGGTAGCTGTTGTCTGCACTGTGGAACTCATGAATTTTTGAATGTTTGAGAATATATTTATCAACAAGAATTGAGAGACAGAGAAAATAGAAGAAAATACTCTGGACTTAAGGTTTTATATTTTGGTACCAAATTCCTATCTGAAATTAATTTTTACTTTTTAGTTACAATCCTAAAATATAACTGCTCAAGAAGCCATAGCTATGTAGTATCTCAAAGAGCAGCATTGTATCTGCACCATAAATAGCCAGTGCCAGTTGAACCTTGATGACCAGAATATTATGCTTGATGTAAAGTGATGAATTGTGTGACTAGTCTTGTTTTTCCTGTGAGCCTGGACTATGGCTGGTCCTACAGAGACATATGGCCTGGTGCTGGAAATCATCTTTTTCCACAGGGGTGGGGAGAGTTGAACAAAGACTTCCTGCCCAAGGGAAATTCTACGTAAGGAGTGGGAAGCAAACAATGATGATTTTCAGCTGGTTTCACAGCCTTCCACCCAGACTCCACATCCCCAACCTGCTACTGCACACATCCTACCTCCTGCTCAGACCTCATACCCCCAGCCCACCTACCTCCCATTCAGACCCTGCATCTGCTCCTCGCTCCTGCTCACTACCATCCGTCCTGACCCTGCATCCTCACCCCCAGCTTGTTCCCTGGCAGTCTCCTCCCACACATACCAAACATCATTTTTTGCCCCTCCCCATAGCTTAGCAGGCTCCCAGAAAATCTGCTAGCCCTGAGTTGCATGAATGAGTTGAGTGTGCGTCTCTTTTTTTCTGATCAGTTGATCATATCTGTGAGGAATTTTGTTTCTTTGTTTCTCACTTGCATGTATCCCCTGACCTAAAAAAGTTCCCCTGGACTTAAATCTTACTTTTCATACTTAATAAAATCACTTTTGCTTATCATCAAATAAAGTGTAAATAATTGTTATCTGAGGGGGGAAACAACAGTTTCCATATCTCTCATTTATAAAGGGGTGAACAAGTTTTGAGCTCTCTTTGTGTAAAACTTTTATGCTAAGTAAAATGAATTTATCTGGGGGGTTTGATTCCATTGGCTCTGTGCACCTGGGTGCTGTGTCAGATCTCTGTGACTGAGATTTCCCAGGGTTGAGCTGTTCTCTATGTCTGTGTTACTCTCCTGTGGGCTGTAATCCCAAATCTGTGCCTTGCTGGGGCAAGACCAGGTTTTGGTTCATTAGGACAGGGTGGCAGGATGCCCTAGAATGCAGGTAGGCAGACTTAGTGGCATGATCAGCCCATGAAGTGACCCTCTCAAGGTGGACTTTGTGAACCAACCCATCACAGCATGAATTTGGGCTTTCCCTATATCACTGGGAACTGAAAAATATTGTTTATGCAACAGACAGTGAGAAGCAGAATAATGGAAAATGGAATATAGCTGCTGGGGAATCCAGTGCCTGGTGTCATTTCTAATAAATGTAACTAATTAGTTTAGTTTTAGTGGTGAAATTAATATAATTTCTGTCTGCAATGTTGATCTTGACAAACACAGTTGTAGAATTGACATTTTGTTCAGCTTGAAGTGTACTATTAGCAGACATTTTTATAACATTTGAGGAAAAAGTACTGATTCTGTAGCTGAAGATATAATTAATGCATACTGTGAAGAAACACTGCAAATTCACATTGCTCATTGATTCTGCTCAAGAAAGGGTGAGACATTTTAGGCTTCTAAATAACCCATTTTCATCATCCTTTTTCTACCCCCCCATGCAGACAGACATATATACGTACGCTGGTAGAACTACAAACTGAACTGCAATATTGTCACTACTTTACTTTAAAGTTAGCTGAGTGTTAATATTGTTAGCATACATTTAATATAATTCTGGTTTAAATGTTGTGATTTGGCCACTAAACGATGAGGCGCGCTGTGATGTGTTTGCACTTTTGTACTTTGAAGAGTGTTTAAGCATCGATTCATAGTGTGATTGAGGCTGAGCCAGAAGCCAGGAATCAGATATGATAAATACAACATTGCATAACATTTCTCAGCTTCTTAGTCTGAGGCTAGCACTTCAGAAATATGTATTACATAATGGATATATTATCTGAGATTAGGGTTTGTGGGAGGGGCGCTGTGCACACACATGTGCACCACTTAATGTTAGTTATCTTCCACCTCTTCCTGCCTCCCATCAGAACTGAAAAGGTGTTGATGTCTTAAAGGATAGTCAGATGGTGGATTTAAATGTGTTTAAAAATTTACCAGTGTATGAGTTGATAGGAAAGGAAATGTTGCAGTTTGCAGTCTACATTAAACTATTATAGAAGTCCTGTGCAAAATCACCTTCTTTCAGTCTGACTGAAATAATCCTTTCAGGGCAGGGGGTTGGGAGGTGTGTGGGGGTGGGGTGGGGGAGCTCAGAGATGGTGGGTGGGCCACTCAGAGGAGGGAGTGGCAATATCCTGCAGTCTGCCCACTGGTTGCTCCCTGGAGTGGTGGGGGCCATGCAGCCTGCCCACAAGCTGTTCCCGGGGGCTGGACTGGGGTGGCAGCGGCCACATGGCCCATCTGCTGGTTGCTCCCCTGTGGTCATTCTGGGATATAACTATCCCTGCTATTGCATCCCTCCCTTTCCATTTGGATTCCTTGTACATTCCATAGTCCTGGCACAACCAAATCCTAACCTTGCTTTAACTTCTAATAAGAGGAAGCTGCATACCAAATTTGGTAGTCCTAGCTTTTACCATTTAGGAGGAGTTGTTGAACAAATGGACTCAGAGAGAAGACAGATGGACACACAGACTGATGCACAAACTCTCTCAAGTATATATTAGATGAGGAGAAGATGCGTTCAAGAACAAATTGTTCTTTATTATTCTTTGTTATGGTCTAAGATTAATCTTTTTGTCTGCTTAATCATTGTATGAAACAAAGGAAGATGTTCACTTTAATCTTTATCCATGTTATTACTATTCCATAACAAAAGAAAAATCTGATAAATATTCTTGGTCCATTAAGTACTGATGTTTAAAATCCTGAATACGTTGTGTTTTGTGGATTTTTTTTAGAAGCATGCTCAGATTTAGAGAGATTTATTTCTTTGTATTTTTCATTTGCTCCTATCTCTAAGCCAAAATTCCTTCTACAAACTTTCTGGCAATCTCTTTATACAGATTAAGAAGTACTATGTTAGTTTTGCTGTCAGTGCAGAAATCTGCTTAATAAAGCATCATATGTAGAATAGATAGAGTTTTGAAACCAGGGTTCAAATCCCAGAAGTGCTGACTGAACGCTCCTTCTTTCCAAAGTAGGTTCCATACAGAACTCTATTATGAATTTTTTGGACAAGACCTTAGCATATGAAGCACTGTTGACCTAATTGGATGATAAATATCCCATGATTCATTTTTGAAAAAGAAAGTTGTCCTTGGCCAAAATTCCTTACCGCACTGTTGTACTGTGTGCTGTTACAGCCATCTTTCCCATAGATATATGTTTTTCATTGGTAAAATAAATCCTGCTTACCTAAAGAGAATTAGGATCCTTTGAGACAAACAGATTTAAATTTATGGGATATATATATTTATACCAAATAATAGCTATCATTTATCTGTACAGAAAAAAACAAAATCCATCATAAAAATTGTCAAATTACAGCCGCAGGAAGACCCTAATCCATCAGAGCTCTCGAGCACATGTTTAACTTTAAGCATACGAGTAGTCTTATTGAATTATAGTTTTGCTGGAATGGGTCCCTAAAAGGATATTGATTATTTTATATCAGTAATGGTGAAACATTTAATTGAGTTTTATGTATATACTGAATATTAATACCTTGGGGAAAAAATAAAGCCAACTTTTCTTTCACTTACACCAATAATTCCATTGAAATTCACATGGTTATAGTAGTTTAAAACTGTTGTGAGAGAAGAATCCAGCTCAGGAGTTCTTGCAGAATAGTCATTTTCTTATTTTGATATCAGTGCTTACATTGAAATATAGACTCACAAAAATTAGGATTGGAAGATACTGTAGGAGATCTAGTACAACCCCCTCCTCAAAGCAGGACCAACCCCAAATAAATCATTCTAGCCAGGGCTTTGTCAAGCCTCACCTTAATTATCTAAGGGTGGAGCTTTCAGGGGGGAGGGAAGGGGAGGAGAAAAAAATGACCCTTATTTTTAAAATTTCCATGGACTACCTGCAGTACCATTGTGGACCACCAGGGATCCACAGACCACAGTCTTAGGCAAGCCCATTCTAGTACATTACCACCCTCCTAGTGAAACAGCTTTTCCTAATATCCAACCTAGGTCTCATCCTCTACAACTTGAGACCATTGCTCCTTCTTCTGTCATCTGCTGCCACTGAGAATAGCTTGTCTCCATCCTCTATTGAAGCCCCCTTCAGGCAGTTGAAAGCTGTCCTCTTATCCTCCCTCAGTCATCTCTTCTGAAAACTAAGCCCAGTTCCCTCAGCCTCTGCTCCCAAGTTGTGTGTCTCAGCCTCCTAATCATTTTCATTTCCTTCCACTGGACTCTCTCCAATTTGTCCACATCCATTCAGTGTGTGTGTGTGTGGGGGGGGGGGGGGGGGGCTCAAAACTGGACTCAATACTCGAGATGTGGCCTTACCAATGCCAAATAGAGCAGAATAATCTCTTCCATCAGTCAACTCTTGCTGCTTGAAGGTTCTGGACTTTCCATTTGTTTCTCAGCAAACTAAAAAGTAGCATGTGCAAAGAAAGACACAAGCTGGATAGGACTCTTATTGTTCTGTGCTTAAGTGGTGATGGACCTTGTCCAAGCCTGGCAGAGGAGTTAATTAAGACTTTGTCTTAAAGACAGACACACAATATATAGGAAAGAACAGAGGCAGCATAGAAAGGAACAGTGGAGTGAACTTGATAGAAAAAAGGGAAGATGATATTCATCAGGCACACAACTTTCTATATTCCCCCACTCTTTTGCCACAGAAAAACTGTCATGGCTTCTGGGTGTAAGAGAGATCATATCTAGGATATTTTGAAGAAATTTGTTCCCTGGGTGAAAAAGGGAAACGTGTCAGGTGTAAGCAGCGCAAGAAGACGCTGCAGGGCCTAGTTGCAATAATACTGCTTATTGGAAGAAAATGATATGGATGAAAATGTGGATGTGGCTGAGTGGATCAACCGGGTAGTAACTTAAATAATTCACTTTGCAACGTATCATTCTTCAAGACTCTATGTCTTTTAGCATAAGTGTGATTTGACAAGTTGTGTTGGATGTTGCTAGAAAATAAAAGTTTAGCTTAGCTAATCATTATGGCTTGTTTAATTAACTAGGTTGAGAATCTATCACTCAAATACACAATACAGAAAACTGCAGTAAGAGAAATCTAGAGTTGTCAGTTGCCACTGAGTGTCATTTTCTTATTTTGTATTGCACTAGAACAGTGTTTCTTAAAAGCTGCTAAGGGGCTGCTCTAGTTTGTTTACTTACAGCTCTGCAGCCATGAAGCCTTGCAGTTCCCAGGGGCTGTGATTCACTGTTTGCAGCATGACTGAAGAGCTGGTAAGTAAACAAAGTGGAGTGACCTGTTAGCAGCTTTCTCAAAGTGGGTCAGAGCCCTCTTTGAGAAACACTGCACTAGAAGATTTACCTGGCGTTGCTTGAGTTTTGAACTCAAATAAGTTTTGTTTTTCTTCATTTAAATCATTGTTTTGGGGTGGGGCTGGAGATTAGGTGTTCATAAGAAGGTCCATACTGGATCAGACCAAAGGTCCATCTTGCCCTGTATCCTATTGTTATCTGAATATGGCCAATGCCAGATGCCCCAGAGGGACTCAACAGAACAGGTGATCATCAAGTGATCCCTCTCCTGTCATCCATTTCCAATCCCTGACAGCATGCAGGGTGCCCAGGGAGAGAGAGGACAACCCCAGTCCTCTCACTTCAGCAGCTTGGGGCCAGGAGAGAAGTACCTGTCCATGGATGCTGTAGCTCCAGCGGACACAACCACAGGAGGGGTGAATGTCTCCCAGCTGGGCGACAGATTAAACAGACACACAAACAAACTGCTTTTCTCAAATCCATGGTCCATATTCTGCTGCTCTCCTTTTCTTCCTTTTGTCAAGATCCTGAGCTCAACCATCTCATGCTCACTCCTGCTCAGGTTGCCACCCACTTCTACTTCCCCTACTAATTCTTCCCTGTTTGTGAGCAGCAGATGAAGAGGAACATGGCCCCAGTTGGTTCATCTAGTGCTTGCATCAGGAGATTGTCTGCAACACTCTTCAGAAGCTTCCTGGATTGATTGCTATATTGATCTCCTAGCAGATTTCAAGGTGATTGAAGTCTCCTGTGAGAACCAGGGCCTGTGATCTGGAAGACTCCGATGGTGATAAAGAGAAAGCCTCATCTATCTTATCTGCCTGGTTTGGTGGTCTATAGCAGATGCCCACCATGACATCACCCTTGTTGCTCTCCCATTTTAATCTTAATGCAACAACTCTTTACAGGCTTTTCTCCAGTTTCATACTGGTGCTCTGAGGAATCCTGCTGATCTCTTACATACAACTCCTCCACCTTGCCTCCCACGCCTGTCCTTCCTGAACAGTTTATAGCTTTCATGATAGTGCTCCAGTCATGTGAATTACCCCATTCCAACCACATCATAGTTCTTTGACTGTGCCAGGGCTTCCAATTTTTCCTGCTTGCTTCCCAGGCTTCTTTGTGTTTAGGTATAGGCACCAAAGATAATTAGCAGACCTCCCTACTTTTTCAGGATGAATCAGGAGGCCTCCCTTGTTGTAACGTCCTCCTTGTATTTCCTCTCTGTATACCACTTAGGTCACCGTGCCCCGGAGAACCTAATTTAAAACCCTAGTTGAAAGTTGTAAATTGACCCTAATGTGGTGCTTCAGGGACATGCTATTAAAAATTCAGTTTTAATGAAGTTCATGAAAATATCTATTTGCTGCTGTTGATGATGTAGGAATGAGGGAAGGAGAGTGAGAGAATTACTCTCTATGGTAGATGCTTCTCATTTTCCCCCTCTTCTCCTGATCTAAAGTAGTATTCATTTGAAACCTGTGTTGCCGTTGCCATTGCCACTGGAAGAGCAACTGAAGATGATTTAGTTAGAGCATTTAGTGTATTTGGGAACTTGTGCAACATTTTATTTTGTAAATGTTGTCTTCCTTCTCTCCTTCTGCCTCTCCAACACATAGAGAGGGAAAAGTCACAAGCTTATTAAGCAACTATGGTTCTAAACAAAATCAGTTTCTTTCTCAGCAAAGTACTTTAGTAATTGGTATCATTCCCTGTAATTTTAGTAAAAGTACCATATAAATTATAATGTGCTCCCCCTTCTAAAAAAAACCCAGAACCTTCAATAGGAGGGTGGTGAATAGATCGAGGCAGTCAGCTGATGAGTCACATATGGTAGAAACTACAGCATATGAATTGTTAATGATCTTTAGTGAGAAAATAACCTTCTTCCTGTTGGTATAGAGCCCAAGTAGAGTGTGGAAAAATCCATTATATGTACATAGATTCACTGAAACAAACTTTATATCCTTTTTGAGTGAAAGTGGTATGTGAAATGGTGGTTTCCAATTACTTTTTTTTATTATGTCCTTTGGTGCCATCCCACCCACTATTAGAGCTAGATGATGTACTGTACAAAACACCAGCTCCATATCTGTTTTAAAAAACAACAACAAAGCTTGGACTGGCTCAGGGTTTGAAATGGGCATTTTCACTTCAGCCATAGAGGCTCAGTCCTTTGAGGTGCTGAGCAAAGAATCCCCATTGATTTCAATGGGAACCAAGAGTGACTAGTGCTTCTTAGAAGGTACTGACAGGGTCAATGCACTAAAGATAGAAGGAGTCTGATGGCTTTTTATCTGCTTTAAAAATGTGTTGATGATGCAGTATAATTCAAGGAGAGAGCCTGTTAAATCATTTCTTATTTTTGCAGTGTGTCTGGTAATCTGCACTTGAGATGCTTTGTAGAAATCTTGGCCAAATATTCTCATTCAGAGGTGAATCATTTCCCTGTCTTCAGGTGTGGGGGAGGACACCCAGCACCAAATATTGGAGCCTTTTTTTTTCCCCCTCATCAGAGGGGAAGTTAATGGCCTCCTATAGGGGATGCAGAATGTGTGGCCTGCAAATCCCATGGATCCACATGAAGATTTGAATCATAGATCCTATGACTCATTGGGGTCGTCCCCCACGCCAGCTGCTTATAATACCTATTGTTGGTGCCTCCTTCCTGCCATGCTTTTACTCTAATTCCATCTGCCATGGGCATAGAAGGAACAGAGGGGAGAGTTCATGGTGACTCCTGTGCATGGAAATTTGCCAGTACGGGAGGGGGGCGTGGCACTCAAGTGTTCTCCAGCCAGGTTATGCCATACACACCCTCTCTGCACCCATGGAACATGCACTGTGGACGTGAAGAAGCTTCTGCAGAGTCCCAAGGAAGTGGATTATGCCATGAACTTGCTGTTCCTTAGCCTATTCTTTGCTTACACTGGAGATTTTCTGTCCTTTTCTTGTACTGCATAGCTCCAGGGTGAAGGCAGTAGGGAACTCTCGAATTGCAATTTGCCCGATAAAGGCTGAAAAAGTAAACATCTGTCTCTATTGCTCTCTTCAGCTCTCTTCAATTAAAAAAAACTAAACAAACAGACTACAGGTTGGACATCTCTTATCTGGCACCCTTGCAGAAAATTTTCTGGAATAGAGACGGTTCCCTGCCACACCTCCGAGCCACTGACTCTGCTAGCTGTGTGTGTGGTGGCAGGAGGGAGGGACTCCCTTCAATCCCTGCCAAGTCATTGACCACACTGCTGCTGCTCCAGCCGGACTGTCTGCTGGTCTCCAGCAGCCTGTGCTGCCATAGGCTCCAGCCCCACACTACTATGGGCTCCGAGGGGCTTGGGCTCTGATCCCGTGCTGCTGTGGGCTGCTGGGGCTTTATCCAGCCACAGACCTAGTCCCTCACCACGGGCTGCCAAGACTGTGAGCTACTGTCCTGTAGCAGCCCACAGGCTCTTGGCTCCACTTCTGTGGGCTGTCCGGGGCTCCAGCTCCACGCTGCTCCAAGTTCTGGCCCGGCTTGGCTCTGGCTACTCCAACCCAATCCCAGTGCCACAGGCTGACGGGGGCTGCCATCAGCTCCTACTCCATCCACCCAGCCCCTCCTGGATTGCCATCGTACCACTAAGCTACTGGGATTCTCTGATCAAGGAAGATCCATAGTCCAGACCAGAGAATTTTGGTTTTGGGAGGTGCAGCCTGTACTTCCTCACCTCCAGCAAATAGGAGTCCACCTATGAACCACAGGAAGCAAAATTCTGAAACATTATGTTTAGATCTTAACATCACAGATCTCACAACTGTCAGCATCTAGGATATATTCTGTAGGGTTTTTTTCAGTTCCAACATGTTTTGAGTCACTGATCAATGTGGCAGGTAGGGAAAGGATGGGGGCATATGCAGCTGTGATAAAAGGCGAAACTAGATCTTTCCATAGCAAGTCTTTACTTGTGCTTTTAATAAATATGAGAATATTTGCAGCAGGCTGCTAATGTATAATCACACTTCATTTCTCCCCAAAAGAAACCAACTCCTTCGATTTCAAGCTTAATTTTAAAGTAAAAATACAGTCTGGCAAATGAATGGAACTTTATGTATTCCTTGACTGCTACCCCATTGAAACATTAACCATTGAGCATATCACCGTCACAAATGACCAGGAGCAATTAAATCGGAGAAGTGGGTATTGTCCTTCTCTAAAAAGTATTATTTGAGAGACACTAGTAGAGGCAAAACATTGGGCTAATGAACCAAAGTTTTGATCGTATTATCATCCTTACACGTTGAACTCTGATAATAGGCACTGAGTGCAAAAGTGCTGTGGGTCTGGAGCACCTATGGAGAGAAATTAGTGGATACAGAGGCTCCAAGCTCCCCTCCATGCCTCTCCTGCACTGCTGACTGCCACCCCTCCCCCAGCACTTCTGAAGCACCACAAACAGCTGATCTGGGGGGTTCAGGAAGCTCCGGCAGAGTGGGGGAGGAGGGGATATGTGACATACTTGGGGGAGGAGGCAGGGTTGGAGTGGGGCTTGGGAAGGGTGGACCTGTGGAGGACCGGATGGGGGCTATTGAGCACCATCCCCCACAGCTGGAAGGGAAGTCAGTGCCTATGCCTCTGATTGATGTTTACTGGTTTGTTATAGATTTAGAAGCTGTCTGGAGACAGCTAGTTTAACTACCATCAGTGTTGCCAAGACTTGTGTAAACTATTCGTCATACAAGTATTACTTAATTTGAAGGCCTACTGTAGTCAGAGGTCTACTGTTTGGAAGGAGTTCGTGGTGTGACACTCACTCACATTCTCTCTCTCTCTCCAATATGATTCTCTGACTATTTTAAGACAGTTCTTAAATTATTTAAATAGCATGAAAATTCTTCTGTATTGTTTTCCATTGTCATGAAACCATACTATATTTAAGAACACACCTAATTATCAATATACTCAGAGATTGGAAATGCTTTTTCAATTTCAGTTCAGTTCCATAAAACATTGTAATACTTTTGGGTTTCTTCTGCTAATTCATCTACCTAACTCTGACCCACAGGAACCATCTGCTGTAGAGAAGCAGGCAGGCATTCTGTTTTACCCCAGATATCATTTCCTATCTCAACGTTAAGAAGTCACTGTGCCAATACTTTATACTAAAAGTTGTGTTCTCCTCACCACGTGCAAGGCAAATGCCCATTTTGCAAAGTAGGAACTGTTGCAGCAGGTGGAGAGTATAGTATGTTATATTACCAGAGATGCCTGAAGTAATATGAATCTGGAGGAAAATTAAATAAATGCGAAATGAAGCACAATGGAATATGTATTTGAGGACAGAAATTTGACCCTCCAGCTTGACAAATAGTTGAGGTAAAATAGCTCTTTGGTAATTTTGCTTCGGTTTATAGAAAAGTTAAATTTTATTTTGGGGAGGCGAGAGGGATACACTTTTTCTGTAAGCTTGCCTTTCAAGTCCATTCACCAAACAACCAAAGGACTCTGGGTATCAAGTGTCCATATTTCAAGAGCAAAATTTTAACATTATTTCACTTAATTAAAGGGGAAAAAACAATAAAAAATATCCTCTGTAAACTTTAATAAATTCCCAGGCCGGAAGTGACCTTTGTGATCACTTATAGCAGTCCGTATAACTTTCCGGAAATAATTCCTGCAGCATATCTTTAGAAATATATACAGTCCGAGTTAAAGATTTAAAATACCAATATTAAGTATCTGTTCCCCATTTAGGTAATCATAGACTCTGACAAGTCACCCCATAACCTTTTCTTCATTAAGCTAAACAGGTTGAGTTTCATCAGTCTATCACGGGGTGGGGAATCATTTTTAACGGAGGACCACTCGAATATTTGGCAAGTGTCAAGGGCCGCACTTCTACGGATGGGATGTGAGGTCGGGGACAGATGTTGAGTGCAGAAGGGAGCTTGGTAGGGGACTGAGGTACAAGAGGGTGTGGGGTCTGAGAGGAGTTTGGGAGAAGGAGGGGGTTGTGATCTGGGGTAGGGGCTTGGGGTGCAGGGTCCAGGAAGGGGGTATGGGTGCAGGAGAGGGTTCTGGCCTGCGGGAGGGGCTCTAAGAGGAGGTGCAGGATGTGGGAGGGAGTTGTGACCTGGGAAAAAGGGGTGAAGGGGTACAGAGGACCTGAGGGGAAAGAAGTTGAGGGGAAAGAAGTTGAGGGGAAAGAAGGGTTAGAGTGCCAGAGGCAGGCTCTGGCTAGGAGGCGCTTACCTAGGCCTCACTGCTGAAGTCTCAGTTGGCTGGCTGCTCCATGTGAGTCTGCACTGAGGTATGGGGGAGAGGAGGAAGGCTTCAAGTGCTGCCCCTGCCCACAGCAAAATTTCTCAGGTCCTAATTGGCCATTGGGAGTTGAGAGATTTAGCTGGGAGACAGGAGCAGCATGTGAAATCTCCCTCCCCAGCCATCCAAAGCAGAGAGCTGTTTAAGTGTACTCTCTGCCTAAGGGTCCCGGTGAGGTGGCCCCAGGCTGGATTAACTAGTAATCGGCTTGGTGGACTGGATGCAGCCTGCGGGTAGCCTCTTGCTCACCCCTGGTCTATCACTGAGACATATTTTCTAATTCTTTAATTATTCTTATGGCTCTTCTCTGAACCCTCTCCAAAGTTCTCAATATCTTTCTGGAATTATGGACATCAGATCAGGACACAATTGCATCTGCAACAAATTCAGAGATAAAATATCAGCTCTAGTCTTACTGTAGATTACCCTGCTTATATCTCTAAAGTTTGTATTAGTCATTTTGGCCATAGTGTCACACTAGGAACTGATGATCAGCTGATTAAACAGCATGACCCCCCACATGTTTTCAGAATCACTGTTTCTGAGGATCGAGACCCCTACTGTAGAAATGAGGTCTTTATGCTTTTTTCAAAGATATATAACGTTTACATTTAGCTGTCTTAAAATATGTATATATAATTTTCTTGAACTGATTTTACTAAGGAGTCTAGATCGCTCTGTATCAGTGACCAGTTCTCTGCATTATTTGCCACTCCCCCAATTTTATATCATCTATAAACTTTGAGTGATTATTTTAGGGCTTTATCCAGGTTGTTGATAAAAACATTACAAAGCGTAGAGCCAAGACCTCACTGTGACACCCCAGTAGAACAAATGCTCTGATTATGATTCCTCATTTACTATTACTTATTTGTTAAACAGTTTTTAGTTGATTTAATATGTCATTAATTTTAAATAATTCTAGACTTTTAATTACAATATTGTGTGGTACCAACTCAGACGTTGCAGAAGTCTAAGTACCAACTCTATTTCCTTTAATAACCAGGATTATAATCTCATCAAAAGAGTTAGTTTGCCAGGATAAATCTTTCATATACTCATGTTGATTGACATAAATTACTAGGGATGTAAATTCCAGTTTAATCAGTTAACCAATTAAATCTAACATTTAACCAGTTAACTGCTTAAATGGGGGGTGTTCCCCTGCCCGTGACGTGGCATGGCAGGCCTAGCCATACTAGAATGGCCCCCTACTCTGGGCGAGGGCTGCTCTGGCCAGGCTGGAGTGCCCCCCATTTGCGGTGTAGCAGGCTGTTCTGACTTGGCCAGGTCAGGCCCGGGCTGAGCACCCCCTTGTCTGCAGCACAACAGGCCTGATTGGACTGGAATGTCACTAGCCTGAGGGTGGGCCAGGCCACACTCATTGCACCGTGGGCAGGGAGCGGGGGAGAGGACTGCTCCAGCCAGACCAGGCCCACTGCATCACACCATGGGCAGGCAAGGAGCTGCTCCAGCACCCCCGGCACAGTGGGCACAGCCAGGCTGACCATTAACTAGTAATTGGTAAGCATCACCTGGTGAGGTGATGCTTACTGGTTAAACACTGACATCCCTGTTGATTACATTATCCTCTTGAAATTCTTTATTTATGAAGTCCCATTTTCTTGTCCAGGATCACTGTCCAAGTCATATGCTTACAATTACCCAGTCAGTCCCTCTTAGTCTTTTTAACTATTTGTATAATGTTAGCTTTCTTTCAATCTTTTGGGACTTCCTCCATGTTCCAAAACTCACTGAAGATCAATGCTAAGGGTTTAGCAAGTTTCTGGGCCTGCTCATTTTTGTTTTTCCCCAGACAAAGCACAGAGATATTTATTGAATACTTTTCTGAATTATTATTGATAATTTTATCATTTTCATAGAGTAAAGGACTAATATCATTGTAAAGATCCTTTTTGTTCCTAATATAGTTAAAAAAACCCTCCTCATCTTTAATGCTGCTAGCCATAGTTGTGTTGTGTGTTCATTTGCTTCCTTTATCGATTTTTTTTTACATGTCCTAACTTCTGATTCATTACTATCAATGTCCTCTTTTTTCCTTTTTTTGCATTTGAAAATATATTTCCTTTTACTTCTCCTCAATCATTTCTTTTAAAATCAGTACAGCCTTCTTTCTGGATTGTGGAATTCTGGGTTTATGGGCATCAAATAAAGGCAGCAGTCCCAGTGAAATCAACAGAAAGACTTCAGTTCACTTCAGTGTGAGTGGTATAGGACTCTACCACACTGATGGTGCTCAGCAAAGCTCTTTGTATAATGGACTGTCTTTTAAATACATATCTATACAGCACTGAAAACATCTATACAGCACTGGTCTTTTATGTCCAATTGAAGCCTAAGTTCTATTGTAGCATAAATAATAAATGATGATAGTAATGATTCAATAAGAGGGCATTGAGAAGGCATTGGGCATGTCTTTCTTTAGTTCAACATTACGATTTGCAAGAAGTGGAATAGTATATGACATGAAAAATCTAAATACATGTTTTAATTCCTTTTGTACGCAATATCCATCCACCTACATTCTTGTAGTTGACTTGGGGTGTGTGCAAGACAAACAGAATGGATGTGGTCACCTGAAAAAGTCACACCATTTTGTTGGTATAGTTCTCTTAATCTGCAGAAAACAATAGACTTTGTGCTAACAGTCTTTAAAAATATGTTCATGGAAATCACCTAGTAAAATATGGTATGAACACAAGAATATCTCCCATTTATTTACGATGGTTTAATTCTTGTAATATCTGAAGACCGTACAAACTTCATTGTGATTATCCTTATAGTGCCAGGGCATGGAAGGGAAGGAACTGAGGCTGAAAAAATGAAGAGATGTATCCATGGTCTCATAGAAATTCCATGGCAGAGCAGAGGAGGATAGAATGTGGGCCTCCCAAGTCCCTGGTTAGCATTCTAACTGGAGGACCAAACTTTTCTTCTTTGAGACGGCCAGTTTTCCCATTCATTGGTGGTAGTGGTGGGGGGCGGGGGGCGGTTAGTGCTGCAGAAGCATTTGATTGCTTTCCAGGAGAGGTGTAAAATGAATCTGGAGGGAACAAAATATCCCCATATGTTAATGTATATTGGGTGTAATTTACTCTTGTGCAGAAGGCATATACAGAAATTGTGCCCCATTTCAATCCTGTTTAGAGTCTTAAGTGGTGCATTGGCCTTGTATGGAACATCTGCACAGAGGTAAATTTCACTGATAAGCGTTTTGCAGTATGATTTGTAGGAATAAATTGGAAGGGGTTTTATCCTGGTTTTAAGTTCATTCCATTTTAAATGATAGTTTTAGTGATGATTACCATAGAAATGTCTATACGTATGAAAGTAAATGTGTGTGCATACACACATGTGTGATATTGGTTATTTTCTCTGACAGCTGGATTTAGAATAAATTCTAATCTGTTACACTGGCATAAATCTGGGGCAACTGCTGAAACCTCAGTTGATTTGCATTGGTATAACTAAGATATCGGAATTCAACTCCACAGCTATATTATACTATAGTGGATTTGCATTATTTGGCCCACAGTGAATATTTTAAAGAGTGTTTATACTCAGGAAAGTGTCCACATTAAAATGGTAACTTCTTTTCCAATAAATTCACTCCTTCTATGCATCCCAAATAAATCTGCTTACTTGAGTGGTAAAATAAGTCTTTATTGCTATTTCAGCTCTTAAGATTGCAGAATCAACAGAACTCTTGAAGAAGGAAATGGATTCTATTATGCCTTGCCATCAACAAAATTTCTAGTTATTCCAGTGCAAACTATTCATTGCCAATAGTGATGTGTATACCAGGTGGATCATAAGACTGTTTTTCAGATCTCTGGTTAAGATTTTGGGACTGACAGTCAAATAAATCATATTTTTATTTGTAAACCTAATAAATCTGGTCTGGAGTGATCGAGACTGAGCAAACATGGAACCCCACAATGTCATTTTAGTTACTTTTCATTTTAAAAAGGCTCTTTTACAATTTTTGCATTTTTAGTTTAAGATTCCCATTAAAACATAAAATGTTTTGAAAGACAGTAATTTTCCATGCATAGCTTTTTGGGGGATGATCTAAAGGCCACCTATTATAAAATGACCATGGATTTTGCACCCTCTTTTATTTAGCTAGTTCAGGTATAGGTCCACATTAAAATCTTCAGGACTCCATGCAGGTGCAAGGGAACAGTTTGCTGGATAAGGTTTTAAGGTTTGCAAAGGCTTCACTTTGCTCCAAATGTTTGCAGGTGTTCATGTCGATTAAAATAACCAAGAAGAGATATGGGGAGCATGGCTCTTAGATATTTGTTTGATAGTGTTTTAAAGGTTTTTTTGAGAACTTTAGAAGTCTTTATGATTTATCTGTTGACCAAATATGGCAATACCTGCACAGAATATTCACATTTAAAATGCAGTGCAGAAGCTAGAAGCATTCCTCCGAATTATCCTCTAAGTCATACTATACCAGGGTGGGCAAACTCAGACCCGGGGCCTGGATCCGGCCTGCCAAGCATTTCTTACAGCCAGCATATTTATAGCCAACTGTGTGTCTTCAGCTGCCCCTCCCCCCACCTTATTCAGCTCTGCAGCCCAGCTGCTTCCAGGATTCTCCTGCTAGTTGAGGGGGAGCAGGAGAGGGAAGTGCTTGAAGTCAGGGTTCCCTTGCTCCTGTACCCCATGTCTGCAGATCACAGGTCATAGATGAAGACCGCAGAAGTCACCCCATCCCAAAATGTATGAAGTGACCCCCTTGCAAAAATTATTGCCCTCCGCTGTACTATACTTTGATTGGCAAAGCGAAGATGCTCTATTTCACCATTTCCCAAATTAGGGGCTGTGGCCCGATACTGGACCATGGGGAATAAATACCGAGCCTCAGCGTGGCTGCCAGAGTGCTCCATGCTTCCGGAGTGCCCATGTGGCGCCGGGGCCCCCAAGCCCTGGACCAGGCTAATTGGAGGATGCAGCCAGATTTTCCAGGCTCCTGGCACAGAGGCATAGCTAAGGGGGAGTAAGGAGGGGGGCAGTTGCCCCCAGACGCCACGCTAGGCAGAGGCATAGTGAGGGGGAGGAACGAGGGGCGGGCACTTGCCCCCGGGCGCCACGCTAAAGGGCGCCGGGCTGGGATGGGAGCAGAGCGCACAGCAGCATGAGTTGCGGCGAGCTGCGAACCTGATCTGTATGGAAATGCTCGCTGTATGATTGTGCTACTTCGGATAACAGTTTCCTATAGGAGCATTTCCTTACAATCGTACAGATAAGAAAATGCTACCAGTAGCACATTCCTGTAAGGTAGAATTCTACATTACACGAATGCTGTCGGGCGGTGTGCTCCCTGTGCAATCAAGCCTACGAGGCAGGGCCAAGCAGCAGGAGCAGCCACTTTAAAGGTAGGGTTACCCTGCCTGGC
>JANRFK010006697.1:23460008-23474365 GCA_030068395.1 Apalone spinifera
GGAGATGAATGAGGGAGTGTAGGTCTGCACATGAGGAGGTAAGAGGGCACTCGCTTCTTTCTGCGCCACGTGGCAGACAGGTGTGGTGCAGCTGTGGCAGTGAGTATGGCCTCAGTGCAGGGTCACCGGCTGAAAGAAGCTACCAGCACAGGGAACAGCTAAGCAGGAGCCACCTAGCTCCTTGCCAAGTCCCTCAGTGCTGCTGGTGGGCTAGGGCAGCAGGCTCAGCACCTTCTGGCGCAGGCTGAATGCCAGGCTCTTGGCCAGGTACTGCAGCCCCTCTGGCCGCAGGTGGGCCAGCCAGGTGGCAGCACTGGAAGCCTCTAGGGCCTCAGCCATATGGTTGGTGCAAGCCAGCGTGTCCCTCTGGCACACACAGAGGTCCTGCTTGGACTGTGGCAGCTCAGCCAGCTGCAACCCATTGGCTCCATGCCACCCGCTCCTTTCACTGGCAGCTCCAAGGTGCAGAAGTCCCCCTGAAGGAGGAGACAGCATGGCCGGACCTGGGGCCCTGTGCAGTAGAGGTAGTACCTGGGGGGGAAAGAGGGCCTGTGCAGCACACAGTGGTGAGGCAGGGGATGCAGGAACTTGCTGGCAGCAGTGCGCACTGCAGCTGGCTTGTGGGCGCCTCTAGGTGCAGAGCCTCTGTGCATGCAGCCTAACCAGCTGCCGGGGAAAGGGAAGGGCGCCGACAGTAGGTCAGGCTGCATGTGCCACTCAGAATTGGTGGCTGGAGGTTGCCATCCCCTGCTTTACAGCTTGAGCTGAAAGTCAGCTGGCTGTCAGCTAAGGCTGTAAAGCACACTCATTCTTTCTTGCTTCTTATCAGGAGTTCTGGTAAAGAGATGGATCTTTATAGCTTGGTCTGAGTCATGTGACTGTGATCAAAGCCCAAAAGGTTAAAAACATGATTCTAGGATGCATTAACACGTGTGTTGTGAGCAAGACCCGAGAAGTCATTCTTCTGCTCTACTCTGTGCTAGTTAGGCCTCAGTTGGAGTATTGTGACCAGTTCTGGGCACCGCATTTCAAGAAAGATATGGAGAAATTGGAGAGGGTCTAGAGAAGAGCAACAAGAATGCTTGAAGGTCTAGAGAACATGACCTATGAAGGAAGGCTGAAAGAATTGGGTTTGTTTAGTTTAGAAAAGAGAACACTGAGGGGGGCCATGATAGCAGTTTTCAGGTATCTAAAAGGGTGTCATAAGGAGGAGGGAGAAAACTTGTTCATCTTGGCCTCTGAGGATAGAACAAGAAGCAATGGGCTTAAACTGCAGCAAGTCCATTGGTTGGACATTAGGAAAAAGTTCCTAACTGTCAGGGTAGTCAAACACTGGAATAAATTGCCCAGGGAGGTTGTGGAATCTCCATCTCTGGAGATATTTAAGAATAGGTTAGATAAATGTCTATCAGGTATGGTCTAGACAGTATTTGGTCCTGCCATGAGGGCAGGGGACTAGACTCGATGACCCCTCTAGGTCCCTTCCAGTCCTAGTATTCTATGATTCTATGAAAAAAAATCCCTGATATATGGCAAGAAACAGTATCCACTGAACTCAGTGGTTACTGATACAATGCATAAGGGGCATGCAAAAATAGAGAAGTGGCCAGAAAGTACAATCCACAGCTCCTGGAGAGGCCCTTGAGGTCCGTGCACAGGTGTTGTAGGCTGGGCAGCACTAACCCTAACATTTCTCAAACTGTTAAAAAGAAGGACATTTTACGCGTGCTGCTTTACCTACGGAAGATTGAAGGGTAAGCCAGAGAGCACTGGGCCCTCATCTTTTTCAAGGAAAGACAAGGTGAGTATCAGAGCCTGTCATGAAATTGATGGAGGCGTATTTTAAATTCTCCTCCAGTTCAAGATTAGAGTAGGAAAATCGGTAATGTTTTAAAGTTCATTAATTAACCCATTTTATCTAATGAGTTGATTTTGCACTTAGTACAAAACAGGGTAAGTTGTATTTAAAAGATTAGTTAATTATTAGACTTTTGTATGAGACCCCTGTGTTATGGATATCATATGAGGTCATAGCATCTTACTCTGATAGGACACTGTCATTCATAAGTCTCAGATAAGTAGCTGTGTTAGTCTGTACCTGCAAAAACAACAAGGAGTCCGGTGGCAACTTAGTGAATAACGGCTTTATTAGGGCATAAGCTTTTGTGGGTAAAACTTACTTCATCAGATGAATTGGAGTGGAAGTTACAGAAGTATATATTTCCACTCCAATTCATCTGATGAAGTGGGTTTTACCCACAGAGGTTTACGCCCTAATAAATCTGTTAGTCTCTAAACTCTGGTCTACACTGGTCTGGTCTATTTTGAAATAACAAGTGGAGATTCCATACTACCAAGTCTGTTATTTCGAAATAAAGGGCTGGTTATTTTGAAATAACTCCCACTTTCGACAAGGGATAACGATTATTTCGAAATAGTTATTTTGGATGCTACATTGCTGCTATTTCAAAATAACTATTCCCCAGAGTCATTGAAAGTAATTACTTCCCAGAGCTTCCTGGGGCTTTAATTCACAGTAGTGCACCCACATTAAGGATACTTCTACATAGCAGGGCTAAAGTCGAATTAAGCTATGTAACTTCAGCTGCGTCAATTATGTAGCTTATGTTGAAATAGCTTAACTCGGCTTTTGCTGGTGTCTACAAAGTTGGAAGTTGAAGGAAGCACACTCTTCCTCAACTTTCCTACTCCTTGTAAAAAAGAGTGTTGTAGGAATCAGAGTAAGAAGTCCTCCAGCTTGACATTATTTTGAAATAATGGCTTGCAGTATGGACACGCATTTTGTTTTTTCAGAATAATGGCAGTTATTCCAAAATAATGCTGCTGTGTAGACCTATCCTAAGGTCTACATTAGAATAATTTTGAGGCTTCCCTGTAGTGAGGACTTACTATTTTGAATTAGTTATTTCTGGAGTTATTTCAAAATAAGTTAGGTGCCACAGGACTCCTCATTGTTTTTACTGTCATTTATATGCAATATGATCTTTGCAAAATAATGCAAAACATGATATGGAGTCAACCTGCAGCTATTGTCTGTATGTCACTAAAATTCAGCATTTTTCTGTTCTGTGAAAGTGTGGCAAAAATTCAATATTCGGAAGCGGGAGCACAGACTGTGGCCTGTACAGACACTTACATCCATGAATAATTTTATGCATATGCATAGTACAGATTGGATCTCATATTTGTAAATGTGATCTGTATTAAGGTTTTATTTTACTGTTACATTTATTTGAGAAATTGTATGGACAGTTGGTTCTGTCTGGGAATACTGGCTCATTTCATATAACACTGAACAGCTGTCAGAAAGTAATACATTTTGGTTGCTACCAATCTGGGACTAGAGTTGAGCCATTGCCCAAGAGTTGAAATGCTACACATCCCATTACCTAGTCCCCTGAGCCATCCAGTCACCCATGAAAGTATTCCTTCTAATGTGGCAGATGATTACAGGTATGAAATAACTGAGTTAATATCTGCTATTTTTAACAGTTGCTGTGTTTTCTTGACATCTGGTTCATGAATTTTTCCATTGGGAATGGTCTTATGAATGTAGGTATTGAGTTATTTGTTCTAATCTCAATCATAGGGATGCAGTAAGTGTTTGTTTTTTCCAGTTTTTATCCCATCCATCTGCCAGTGATATAATGTGCTGTTTAGCTAATATGATAATACAAGTTGGACCTCTCTGGTCTGGCACTGCTGGGACAACGAGAGAATTTACCGGACCAGGGAAGGCATCCCCTGCCTCCTGCCTGGAGCCAGCTGGCCTCCTGCCTCTACTCCATCCCCAGCCAGGCTGTCCATCATGCTGCCGCTGCCCTTCCAACACTGGGATGCCATGGGCTGCAGGGGTCTTCTGGACCCAGCACTAGCCTCATGCTATCACAGATGGTCAGGTTTCCCTGGCTCTGCACTGTCATGGGTGGCTAAAGCTCTCTAGTCCCTGGCTCCACATTGCAGCATGCTGCTGGGCTTCTCCGTCCCTCAGTGCCACATGCTGCGGGTGGCCAGATTTCCCTGGCTCTGGTTCTAGTCCTGTGCTGCCGCAGGCGGCTGGCATTCTTTAGCCCCCAGCTCCTCCCTGCTGTGAGTGGCCGAGCTTCTCCAGCCCCAGCACTACCGTGGGCAGCCAGGGTTCTATGACCCTGGCCCCAGCACTGCTGTGGGGCTCCTCCAACCCCTGCTGCCCCCAGCCCTGACTAGCTTGTTGGCCCTCCTGCCATTAGGCTCCTGGACTCTCTGGTCCAGGAGCATCTGCCTGACCACAGATGTTGCCGGACCAGAGTGCCAGATTTCAGAGGTGCAACCTGTACCTTAATTTCTCTTTTCCAAGTATATAGTTTTCCTTTTGCATCCCAGGCTTGAGAAATATCTATTATCATTGTATATTCTCTCATTTACAAAGATATAATTTTCATAGCACTCAGCTTTGTAGTAGTGCGAGAATCTGTGTCCAAAGCCGAAACGTAGGTGAACATAATTCTATTCAGACCAAGTATGGGTCAAAATTCCTTCACAAAGATTGGACTGAATAATTAGTTCTAGGAAAAACAGCGATATCATTGGTCAATGAAATTTCCCAACTGTGTGCATATCTCATAATGTGCTGCAAAGTCTTGAGATTTTTATCCCAAGTCTCAAAGAATTTGGAGTTTTTCTTAATGCCTTGGCTTCTTGAGTCCTGTGCTTTACATGAGAATGGCTTTCATTTTTTTAAAAAGTGAGGCATTTTAGCTTGTGGTTGTGAAGAAAAGTGTGACTGCAACACCCAGTGTCTCGAAATCGACACCTAAAGCCTCACCCAATGGGTCAAAATCAAGATGCAGATGAAATGAATACAAAATGATCTTTTAAAAATATCTAATGATATTTGTGACCTGACAAAGTTTCTGAATACTGGAGGTTGGCACTACAGCTTGTGTGCCCACAAGAATGGGACTCTACTATTATCTGTATTACCTCTATTTTTTTATTTTGATTAAAGCAATAATACTTCAAGTAATTAAAGAATATGCATTCTTCTAGGATGGGCTGAAAGTTACTTGGCTTTAGCCTCATGCCTGGCTATGCATACCAGACGATATATTGTGCACCTTCAGAAGGAAAAGCGACAAGGAGTCCTGTGGCACCTTATAAACCAGTGATCCCAAACCTTTTGGGGCTGCCGCGCACCCAGGGGCGGGGCCACCCATGCGCTGCACGCCCGGGGGCCAGCACAGCACATGCACTGGGGGCCAGCACAGCGCATGCACCACGCGCCCGGGGCAGGGCCGGCCTGATCACTCGGCAGGCGCACATATATGCCCAGTGGGCACCATCGTGCCCGCGGGCACTGCGTTGGGGACCACTGTTATAGACTAACAGATGTATTGGAGCATAAGCTTTTGCGGGCAAAGACTCACTTCATCAGATGCATGTAGTGAAAATTTCCAGAGGCAGGTATAAATATGCAGGCTAGAGATAATGAGGTTAATTCAGTCAGGGAGGGTGAGGCCCACTTTTAGCAGCTGATGTGGAGGTGTAAACACCAAGGATACATCTAGACTACAGGCTTTTGTCGACAGAGGCTTTGTCGACAAAGAGCGTTATTCCTCGTAGAATGAGGTTTACCGCCTTCGACAAAACTGCCAAGTTCTGTCAACGTTATGTCGACAGAACTCGGCGGTAGTTTAGACGCAGGTATAGTTTTGTCGATGAAAGTCCATTTTTGTCAACAAAACCCTGTAGTCTAGACACACCCCAAGAGAGGAGAAACTGCTTTTGTACTTGGCTAGCCATTCACAGTCTTTGTTTAATCCTAAACTGATGGGCTACATCTACACTGGCATGATCTCGCGCAAGAACTCTTTTGCGAAAGAGTTCTTGTGCAAAAACTCTTCCAGAAGAGAGGGTCTACACTGGCATGTGCATGTGTGCAAGAGATGTACTTTTGCGCAAGAACATCCATGCCAGTGTAGACGCTCTCTTGCACAATAAAGCTCTGATGGCCATTTTAACCATAGGGCTTTCTTGCACAAAAAATTCATGTTGCCTGTCTACATTGGCCTCTTGCGCAAGAGGGCTTATTCCTGAGCGGGAGCATCAGAGTTCTTGCGCAAGAAGCCCTGATTTCGTACATTAGAACGTCAGTGTACTTGCGCAAGAACTCGCAGCAAGTTTTTGCGCAAAAGTGGCCAGGTTTGCGCAAGATCACACCAATGTAGACACAGCCATGGTGTCACATTTGCAGATGAACTGTAGCTCAGCAGTTTCTCTTTGAAGTCTGGTCTTGAAGTTTTTTTCTGCAGGATGGCTACCTTTAAATCTGCTACTGTGTCCAGGGAGATTGAAATGTTTTCCTACAGGTTTATGTATATTGCCATTCCTAATATCTGATTTGTGTCCATTTATTTTTTTATGTAGGGACTGTCCAGTTTGGCTGATGTAGCAGAGGGGCATTGCTGGCAGATGATGGCATATATTATATTGGTAGATGTGCGAGTGAATGAACTAGTGATGGTGTGGCTGATCTGGTTAGGTCCTGTGATGGTGTCTTTGCATATAGCTAAAAGGGGAAGGAAATGGGATAATATCATGGAAAAAGTCTGCTGTCATCAATCAAATCAGGAAGAGGTGAATGAGACTGTGATGGGGTGTACCAGCTCCACACTGTGAAAGCTGAGTCTAATCAGGCTCACCTGGCAGAAGAAGCCCTGCCCCTACAGTCCTGCTGGGCATGATCAGACTACAGCTCAGGTATAAAAGCCTTGAGGAATGCTCAGTCTGGGCTGGCTGCTGAGGAGGTAGGACATACTGCCCGAGCTCCTGCCAGTGAGCTGCCTGAGAGACCAGACCAGGAGGCCAGCCAGCGGGGACTGGCCAGGGAGGCTTCCAGCCCAGAGGGGGAGCAGCAGATGGATGCCACAGCAGAGGCCAGCCAGCAGAGACTGGGCATGGAAGGGACTGGGTTGGAGGATGCAGATGGGGAAGATGCCAACAATCCTGGACAGGGTAGGAAGTAGCCTAGAGCGGGTAACTGGAGTTGGGCGGACATGTTTCCGGCGGACTCCCTGCTGAGCTAATGGTGGGACATGCCCACCACAGACAGGGCCCTGGGATGGGACCTGGTGGAGAGGGAGGGCCTGGGTCCCTCTACCCCACCTCCTTATCTCCCACTACTACTACTACTACTACTACTACTACTAATTTGGCTGCTAAGCCACATTGCCCTGGAGAAGAGGGCTTTCCTAGAGACTCTAGCCGCTAGGTTTCACTGCCCTGGGGAAAGGGTATTATTAGAGACTCTGGCTGCTAGGCCACATTGCCCCGGGGAAGAGGGGCTCTGGAGTATAGCTGTATCTGTGTTGCAGAAGACGTGGGGTGTGGTGCCAAGAGACCTAGGGTCTCTACAGTGCCCCCTGGGTGAGGAACAAGGGGACTACCCTGCCACAGAGACATATCTAGAATAAATAATAGAAATATCTGAAACACAAGTAATGTTGGAAAAGTCATATGGCAAACCACATTTTCTAGTCACCTCTTGTAATGCATCAGAGACAACTTTTTGTTCCAGAAAGCAGAAGAAATAAAGGACTGTCAGCTTAGCCTGACTAATAGGGAGAATTTTGTAGCAAATCTGAAGGTGGAATGCAATTTGGGTGAAATGTTTCATGAAATGAGAGGTTTCATGACTCCAAAGTAAGGAAGGAATTAGAGTAGCAGAATAAGAGAATGAACTTCAGAAAAACAGACTTTTATGAACTTAGAGATTTGGTAGGTAAGGTCCCATAGGAAGAAAATCTAGGGGAAAAAAATCATTAGAGCTGCTAGTGTCTCATGGGGACAGCATTAAAGGTACAACTGCCAACTATTCCAATGCAAAGTAAAGATAGAAAGAATAGTAAGAGGCAATGTAACTCCATCAGAAATTGTTTAATGACTGGAAAATAATCTTGCAAAAAGTGGAAACATGGATAAATAGTTGAGGAGTATACGTGTACAGCATGAGCAAGTAGGAACAATATCAGGTTAAGGCAGCGTTTCTCAAACTGAGGGTTGTGACCCCCAGGGGGGTCACGAGCAATTTAGAGGGGGGTCTCAGCTGGATTTGTTTTTTCACTTTCCCTGGGCTGCGAAGAGCGGCAGGGCGGCGGAAGGCAGCCGCCAGCAAGCCGCACAGCGTGGCTGGGGCCACAGGACTCTTAGCGCGGCTCAGCTGCAGGAAAAGGCGAGGAGGCAAGGCGGCGGGAGAATGAGGCCGGCACCGGTACAGGAGCGGATGCACAAGGGGCTGGCTGGGGCACCGTTGCCAGGCGACCGAACTCTTCCCCAGCTGGGAGAGGGCGAGGTCCCTCAGGCTGTGGCTGGGGGATTGGGTCGGGGATGCCCAGAGGTAATAAGGGCACATGAGGGGTCAGAGGAGAGGAGAGGGGGAGAGAGAGAGAGAGAGAACGAACACCAAAGGGACAAGAAGCAGAAAAGAGGCACAGAGGAGAAAGAGACGGGGAAGGAGCCTGCGGGGGGGGGGGGGGGGGGGGGGGGGGGGGGGGGGGGGGGGGGAAGGGTGTTGAGGACCGCAAACACCTTGAAGGAACCCCAGGAGGGCAAGGAGTCTGGTGAGAAGTGGGAAGGAAGCGACCCAGAGCAGTTGTGCGGGGGGGAGGTCACACAAATTCATTTAGCATTTTAGTGGGTTGTGGTATCAAAGTTTGACAACCCCTGGGTTAAGGCACAGGTTGGGCACATAAAAAACAAGAAAATGAAGTTATTTGAATACATTTGTAGCAAGAGAAAGAATAAGAAAACTGTAGGTCTTCTACTTACCAAGAATGAAAGCTAATAATTCATGACCTCAATAAATCTAATGTATTTAATGTCTATTTTGCTTCAGTATTGGCTAAAAAAGTTAATGGAGATTAGATACTGACCACAGTTAATATTGAGTACTTGGGTGGGAGGAGAAGAATGTAAACCAAAAGAAAGAACAAGTGAAAGAATATTTAGATGAGTGAGATGTATTTAAATGAGAATGAATTTGATAATGCCCTGCTGTAATCCTTGAGGAACTTACTGAAGCAATCTTGAAACCACTAGCAATTATCTTTGAGAAATCCTGTAGGACAAGTGAGGTCTCAGAAGATTGGAGTGGTGCAAACAGAATACCCGTCTTTTAAAAGGGGGACAGAGTATGCAGGGAATTATAACTTAGTCAGCCTAACTTCAATACCTGGAAAGATACTGGAGCAAATAATTGAATAATTATTTTGTAAGCATGTAGAACCCAATAAAGTGTAAAGGAATAACAAGTGTGGGTTTGTCAAGAGCAAATCATGCCAAATCAACCTAATTTCCTTTTATGACAGGGTTACTGTCAAGCAAATGGGAGGAAGGAGTAGGTATGAACTATCTTGATTTTAGTTAGGTGTTTGATGTAATCCCACAAGATACTGTCATAAAAAAAACTAGTGAAATGTGGTCTAGATGAAATTACTATAAAGTGCACACACAACTGATTACGAGAGTCTCCAAAGAGTAGACATCTGTGATTCACTGTCATACTGCAAGGGTGCATCTAGTGAATCTTGTAAGAGCCAATTTTGGATCTAATACTGTTTAATATTTTCATTATCAACTTGGATAATGATGTGAAGAGTGTGCTTATAAAAATGTGCAGATGACACCAAACTGGGAGGAGAGGATTAGCATTCAAATCAACCTTAACAAATTGTTCAAGAATTGGTTTGAACTCAAAGTGTAATTCAATAAAGACAAATGCAAAGTACTTCACTTAGGATGGATGCATATAGAGGAAGGCAGAGAGAGGTAGCCTGTCTTGAAGAGCAGGGCAGGGAGGGCTGTTGAGCAGGGAGGGAGCACCTAGCCTCTCTCAGTTTAGAGCAGTGTTTCCCAATTTTATCTGGCCACGGAACCTTTTAAACTTGAAAGAATTTTGTGGAACCCCTAATACCAATCTTATATATGGAGTTGAAAAAGTAGACCAGAAACAAGGAATAATAAACAAATACTAAACAAGGTCTTGAGATCAACATTTAGTTTAACTGCACATATTTAAAAACAAAAATCACATTTAATGTGTACAAAAAATAAAGCTAAAAAACTAATATGTATTAAATTATTATTTTTTTAAATCATAAAATGTTATTGCAATGGAATTTTCTCGCAGAACCCTTATTTTCACTTCACGGAATCCTGGGATTTGACGGAACGCCATTTGGGAAATATTGATATAGAGAGCCAGAGCCCTGTACAGGCTGGGTAGGTCCCACCAGCTTCTGGTTTACTGGCTCTTGGCAGAAGGCCTCTCAGTTTGAAAATCACTATGCTAAATGGAAGGCTGAAATCTGGGGTGCTCATGCCCCTGCATTTCGCCCATGAGTTGACTCTGGAGGACACATGTGCATGCTCACCCGCGACACTAAAATGCTTATTTATGGCCCTGTCTTAACAAATATGTTTTTAAAGAAAAATTACATTTCCTTTTCACATGAAAAAGTAATGTGTACACAAATGCTAGCCATTAGGTCGGAAATGGCTTCAACTCAAAAATCCTGGCTGGAAACCATTAGGAAAGTAGTGTTCTGTAGTATCAATTAATGCATTGTTTTTCTTTTCCTTTCATGTTGCTAAGCTGGCCAAGAGATAAGAAGCCAGCTGTATTCCATCTTGTCAGATGAGTTAAGTCACTTTGTGGTACACTGGTCATCTGGAAGATGAAAAGTCCATTTCACTCTGTTTGAATTTTAGCTCACATTTTCCTGGTCATGTTTGTCTGCATTAAATGTTCCTGTCTGCCATACATATTGAACGTGTGTTCAGATTTGTAAAGAAATACGGCGTTCCCTTTTGTTTAAGAATATAGAATAGGCTTGAAAACAACGTTGTAGTCAGCTTGTAAGATAATTAAGAAAGACAAGGAAGCAACAGTTAAATAATTGTACACTGAAAAGGGAGCATACTGAAAATTTCAGGGTTCTGTGGGTTCAGTTTGATAATTTTGATAGTTGTCTTTTGATTTATTGGTTGAGTTAGAGGTGGAGAAATTGATAATATTGGGTCTCACCCTCAACTAGCAGGATTTGTGTGAGGACAAGAGGCGCTGAAATATGCAAGCAGGGTGCAAAGATACAATCCAGTCTTCACATCACTGTGTATTTGAAGCAGCTGAGGAAAACTTGTGGGCTGTAGGGGCGCCCCGTGATTACGTCATGGCCTTTGACGGCTGTGCAGGTGGGGGCGCCGATCGCGCCTTCTGCCTAGGGTGCCAGCTGCTGCAGCCGGCCCGACTTTGCTATTGGAAGGAGAGGGGTTTGGGCTCATGTAATATTATGCACCCACTTCTTTTAAAAGTCTCTTGTGCATGTCTCTGTCCTTGTGGTGGAAGTGATGATGCAGTGTAGACAGGGAATGACAGTTAGCCACAGCATCTCTTCAATCCAAATGTATGGGGAAAAAACAGCAATTAAAGTTGACTCTGTCAGAGTTAGCACTTTGTATGTGGAGACGTCCCTTGGGGGAAGTTCACCTAGTACAGCCACCATCATGGAGACCAGAGGTATAACATAGTTATTAAATCTTTCTGTGCATCACAGAATTCCATAGCCTCTTTAGATATGAAGTAATTATGTTGATGGGAAAATGTCCTCCTTTTGGCATAGGGTGACCGAATGCACACAGATGTAGCACTTCTAGTGTAGATCTCCCCTAAGGTTTCTTATGCTACACAATTTGGTTATGAATATGATCTACTGTACTTCAGGAAAACATATGTCACTTCCATAAACATATCCTCTTTACGGAAAGTGTTGCCAGCTATTCATATACACAATCAGTAGAACAACTAACTTGTAAGACCCATGCAAAATTTAAGAACATTGGAACTGATTCAATTCTCAGATAGGTGTAAATAGGACAAAACTCTGTAAAAGTAATTTGAGCCGTACCCATTTGAAATAGTGTAAATGAGATTAGAATCAAGTACTTGGACTACAAAATCAATAGATGGCTACTATGATTTGTTTGTATTTTAGTAAACTGTACAAGTAAATTAATTTAAAAGGAATCTGTTTAGGAAGACAACTTTTATTTACATGATCAGTTTAACTCTTGTGTGTGGGAGTTTAAGAGAAGGATAGATGTTAACTCCTGGATTGCTGACATGATTTGGTTATCTAGGATATTGGTTACATAATTTATTGCAGCTTAATTCATGTCAGTTAAAAGTTTGGCTAGAACATTCATCCATAGTTATTTTTCTTCTGTGAAGGTTTCAGACATCTATTGATGAGTTCCTTTTTTTGTTTTTGTTTTGGAAGAAAAATAATTTTGTCTATTCTTTTTACCGGTAATTCAATTGTTAGCTTAAAGATTTCCCAATTTTGATACCAGGTTCTGGTTCTTATTTGTTTTGTTTTGTTTTAGTTTTTTTGGTTTATCTCTTTTCCTAATGGATAAACTTGTGATAACATTGTCAGCAAACAACATATAACCTATAAGCTGAGTCATGCAGAATGCAATGTTATACACAGCCTCCAAAACAATCCTAACATTATAATCAAAGAGCCTGACAGTGGAGGCGCTGTAGTCATCATGAACAGAACCGATTATCAACAGGAGGCAACCAGACAGCTCACCAATACTAGAGTCTACAAGCCTCTCTCCTGTGATCCCACTGAAGAATACCAAAAAACCCTGAAACAACTGCTCAGGACCAAATTTATACTAACACCCTCCCTAATCCCTGACCAGGAGCTTTCTATCTGCTACCCAAGATCCACAAACCTGGAAATCCCGGACAACCCATCACCTCAAGCATTGGCACACTTACAACAGGATTATCTGGCTATATCGACTCCTTCTTCAGACCCTATGCTACCAGCACTCCTAGCTACCTCCGCGACACCACTGAGTTGTGAGGAAACTTCAAAACATCAGTAATTTACCTGAAAATACCATCCTGGCCACTATGGATGTAGAAGCCCTTTACAACAACATTCCACATGAAGACGGATTACAGGCCATCAGGGACACCATCCCCAATGACAGCACTGTACACCTGATTGCAGAGCCCTACGACTTTGTTCTTACCTACAACTACTTCTGATTCAGAGACAATTTGTATCTTCAAGTCAGGGGCACAGCCATTGGCACCTACATGGCACCATAGTATGCCAACATCTTTATGGCTGACCTTGAACAATGTTTCCTCAGCTCCTGCCCCCTAATGCCCTCACTTTACTAATGCTTCATCAATTACATTTTCATCATATGGACCCACGAGAAAGAGACTCTTGGAAGAATTTTACAAGGATTTCAACAACTTCCACCCCAGCATCAACCTCAGGCTGGACCAGCCCACACAGGAAGTTCACTTCCTTGATACTACAGTACAGTTAAATAATGGACAAATTTTCACCACCCTATACTGGAAACCTACTGAGCACTACACTTACCTTCATGCCTCCAGCTTCCATCCCAGACACATTTCTCAATCTATTGTATACAGCCAAGCCCTAAGATATAACCAGATTTGCTCCGATCCCACAGACAGAGACAGTCACCTACATGATATATATAGAGCATTCCTAAAACTGAAATACCAACCTAGAGAACTGCAAAAACAGATTTACAGAGCCAAAAAAATAGCCAGGCATAAACTATTTCAAGACAGACCCAAAAGAGAAAACAACAGAATTCCACTTGTCGTTACCTACAGTCCACAACTTAATCTCCTCCAATGCATTATCCACAGTCTACAACCTATCTTGGAAAATGATCCCTCACTCTGAGGTCTTGGGGGAAAGGCCTATTTTCACTCACAGACAATCCACAACCTGAAACAAATTCTTTCCGGTAACCGTGCTACACAGCCACATCATAAGCATCCAGGAACCCAGCCCTGCAATCAGCCCGCGTGCCAACTCTGCCCACATATCTATAGAAACAAATTAATTACTGGAGCCAACCACATCAGCCAGCAAATCAGAGGCTCATTTAACTGCACATTCAGTAATGTGATCTATGTCAGCAATGCCCCACTGCAATATATATTGGACAAATGGGAGTCCCTACGGGAAAGATTTCATGGACACAAAATCAGATATCTGTAAAGGGAACATACAGAAACCTGTTGAACACTTTAGCCTACCTGGATACACATTAAGGGATCTCCAAGTTGCTGTTTTTGTTACAAACCAATTCCACAAGCCAAAAACACAGAAAAGGATTGGAACTACAGTTCATTCACAAGTTTAATTCTCATGCTAATGGTTTAAATGGAGGTACTGGATGGCTGGGACATTATCAACCAACCAAACAATGAAGGTGCCAATGGTTCT
>JANRFK010006697.1:23480392-23491196 GCA_030068395.1 Apalone spinifera
TAACTGGAAAAACTTAAAAAACAACTAATAGTCTTGCAGCACCTTAAAGACTAAAAAAATATGTAGATAGTATCATGAGCTTTTATGGGCACAGTCTACTTTTTCAGATGAATGGCATTATTAAAGGTCCAGTTTCTAAATAAATAGGGGATGGGGTGGAGGAAGAGAGAAGGAAAAAAAAGGAAAAAGAAATAGTCAGTTAGAATGTCCATGTTACATGAAGCTGATAGAGAAGGTGCAAATTGTTCTTAAGTACCCATTGTTTGGTTTTTTTATGTCATTAGGATGTGAAATGTAGAGGGCCATCCATCCAATGTCTTTATTCATACCTTTGTGTTCGGAATCAAACCTATACATGAAGTTAAGTTCTAAGGCTTCCCCTGTGTAGTTGGCTTGTGGAATTGGCCTGAAACAATAACGTGACTTTAATGGATCTCAAAGTAACTGTATGGTTTCAGGGCAATTCCACAAGCCAGCTATGGAACACTGAATGGAAGTTTAGGTTTAATGTTCTCACTAAAGGGGTTTATAGTCCACATGTATGTAGCAGCTTATTTTTTTGTGCATTTGGAAAATAAGCTGACCTGACAGACACGCTTCTAGGTTGCATCAAAGTCAGTGTTTCATTCTTGAATTAAAGACAATCCGGTATTTTCGCTTCCTGTCTGGTAAAAACAAATCAGAAAATACCAGACACCTAAAATGTCCGGTATTTTCTGATTTTTTTTCCCCCTGCCAGGAGGCAAAAATACCAGACACCTGGCAACCCTACGACACTCAGCAACCGGGCCCTGCTCTCTCCCCCCCCCACAGTTCCACAGGGAAGCTGTCTTGTGGCACGGAGGAAGAAAACAAGATGGCCACCGGCAAAAAAAAAACCTCAAAGGCCTTAAAGGGGCCATCTGGTTTTTTTGTATTTTTAAATTTTTTTCTTAGTAATTGTCGGGGTCCTTTTTGGTCTCCCCTTTTTTGTTTCAGCAGTGTTGTTTTGGGGGGGGGGTTGATATTTTTGGTTAAACCATCTGGCAACCCTAGTCAGAAGACAGTTTCTCAGTGTATTGTTTAGCTGCATGACAATGGCTTTTCTATCCAACTAGATGAATCCACAACATTTCAGAAATGTCCAGTGCTGACGTTCAGTATGCATGGAACAAGAAAATAAAGGAAGACTTTTTGTTTTGCAAAGAGCTCAAGACAACAACAAAGTTAGATGACATTTTCAAACTGTTAGTTGACTTTGTGATTTCAGCAGAGATCAGCTGGACTAATCACACTGGGGTCTGCACTAATGGAGCTGCAGCAATGACTGGAAAGCAGTCCAATGTTGTGCAAAAATAAAAGCCATTGCACATCACACTATTTTGACACGCTGCTTTTTATATTGCAGTAAAAAGTGAGAAGTGCTTGCTGCAAAAGATTTTGAACTGGGTCTTCATAGTGTTCTGAATACAGCGGTATTCTGGCTGAAGCAGAAACCAAGGAGTGAACCCTTGCATGCAAATTTTGAGGGCAGAACCAGATCTGGACTAGAAGGTGTTGAGGCTGACCAGGCTGGGTGACCCCCATCACAGGGGCTGATCTGGAAGTTTGAGTTCCACCGTCTGGGTAGGAAGCTAAGACTTGTGTTTCAGCCTGTGGGGCAGAATATTGGCCCATGGGGCAAAGGATTTCAGCCTCTGGCTAGCTTTAGCACTGCAGCTCCCTGCTTTAGTTTTAGGCTGTACTGAAGCTTGGGACTTTAGTGTGGGCCTCCCAGCTGCAGCCTTGCCAGGGTCAGGGCTTTGGCCTGCGGCTCCTTGCTTCAGCCAAGTGGAAGCAATGGGGTTCAGATCTTGAGCCTGTGACTCCCTGCGTTAGCTTCAGGCTGCACTAGGGATCCACGTTTGGAGCTTCAGCCCCATAGCTCCTAGGTACAGTTCCCGGGAGCTGCCTCACAGCAGAACTGGGATTTGGGGCTTCAATGCTGCAGCTCTTGGCAACTGTTCTGCCCCACTGTGGCATCAGGGGTTGGGGCTTCAGCCCTATGGCTCCTCCTCTGAGGGAGACATTGGGGCTCCAAGTTTCAGCTGTGGGGTCCTGCGGATCTGTACTGTTATTAAAGCTTTGGAATCCAGACACAACACTAGAACAGGTCAAACATTCCATGCGCCAGAGGCCAATGGTACATGTGTGCTTAAGCCACTATAACACAAGCTCATTTTTGTGGCCCCTCTTTCTTTAATATAGTTGGAATAAATAGGCAGCAGAGACAAGCTGATCCAGAAACCAACCAAATAAATAAATATTTCACCCAGAAGCTTTTCTCCTCTGCATTTATTCTTGAGCTCCCAGAAACCCATCTGATAACAAAAGAATTAAACATTTTCTGTTTAAACAGTAATACAAATTGCTCAGCTCTGGCTATGCACACAGACCACTATAAACTCTGAAGCGCTGCCTCCACAAGGGTCACCATCTCTTCTCAACATCTGTGGGGTTTCCTGACTTCCCTCTGGGTACCTAATTAGGCCTTCAGTTTCTAGATCTGTTTCATTGTATGTGGTATACCCGGGGAAGTTCAATGCAAGATTCCTGCCTGATGAACATCAAAAAGGCCTCTAGAGATATATTTGTTGTTTAAAGTAATATGATGGATTGGTAATGCCTCTGTCACAGTTCATTTCATTTTTTTGTTCTTCCTGATTAGGCTTTTCCTTGTTCCTCTCTCTATTAATTGGAGAGGGATATCAGATTGTTTCCCAAAAAATGTATCAGGAAAAATGGTGCAAACTACCATTAGCATTTTAATCCAGTGCAGTGATACATTTCAAGATGTTGTTAATGATTTAAATTAAGGATATTAAATATTGACTAATTGACTAATCGAATAGTTGATGCATCGACTATTCGATTAGTCAATAGGGTGCCTCCACCTTTGAAATGTAGCCACAGCCCTGGGGTGAAAGCGCCATGTGGAGCCCTGAGTCAGCTGGGGAACTCAGCTGATCCCAGGCTCCATGTGGTGCTGCCGCTTTGAAATGGCGCAAGGAGCCTGATGCCGGGCTTCCACAGCATTTCAAAGCGGCAGCACCACACAGAGCCCGGGGTCAGCAGGGGATCCTCAGCTGATCCCAGTCTCCGTGCGGTACTGCCACTTTTGTGCCACCTGGGGACACCCCAACTGGCTCCAGGCTGCACGTGATGTTTCAATGTGGCAGCACCACGTGGAGCCCGGAGGTTTGGCCCCAGGTTTCAGGTGGTGCTGTCACTTTGAAGTACCCCCGCCATTCTCTCCTCCCCTCCTCCCCGCTACTTCTTTCTCAGAGAGGCAGCAACCAGTTGACTAGTCCTTCACATCCCTAATCTAAATCAGTGTTTCTCAACCTGGTGTGTGCGTGCTCACATGCAACCCTTCGAGGGGATCACAAAATGTGTTGGTGGCGGTGTTTGTTCAGAGTGGCTTTAGGGAGTAGGAAACAGAACAGCTGTCTGAGCCCCTATGTCACAGGGGCCCCAGCAAAGCTAATTTACCTGTTACAGTGCCATGATGCATGGGGCTCAGGCTTTAGATTTGCACCCCATGGCGCTGGAGCCCAAAGCTGCATGCTTAAGGTGGGGGGGAGGGCTCCATTTTTTCTAGTTTTTTTTTGGGGGGGGCACAATTATTTTTTTTTAGTCTAGCACAAAAATGTTGAGAAACACTAATCTAAATAGCTCAGAAACCTGTGTTTTGAAAAAAACAAAAAAACAAAAAACAACTTCCTCTCTCCCTGTGTTTAATTGGTTAAATAAAGGCTTGTTGGGTCACTTCAATGTTGATTTTGTTATACGAGAGTTCTATATCTGTTTATTTTTAATTAATTTGCTGTTGGGTAACACTCCAGAATTCAAAGTATAGCTCCTGGCTTTTGTAGGACTGAAGAAACTTGTGATGCTCTGAAAGTAGCTTCGTTTGTGCATATCTTTACATCAGGTCTTATCAGATCTGGCGTTTTAGATCATCACTCTGCATTCTCACAGCAATTGCCAATGTCCCATGGAACATGCTCTCTTCAGTGTTCTGTCTAAGCCTGAATTTGGTGAACTCCACACTGAATGGGCCCTATTGTTTGGTCAGAGGTTTCACTGACCTCTTCAGTAATAGAGACTGGTTTGTTAACAAGATGTAGGTTATTATAGTTTTCATATCTATAATGATTTATTGATGTACAGCATCTTAGCTTAAGATAAGCATAAAATTGCACAGTAAAAAAAATTCCAAACAACAATTCTGAGGTCAATAATCATGAAAAATTGGAGTTTTTCAAAGGAGTTAAAGGTGTGTTTGGTTTTCTAGGAAGGACATAGAATTCTGCCTAAGTGTATCCTGTCTCCATCTAGTGACCAGTCTGCATAGGAGTTGCCAGCTAAGCAATTATTTATTTTGCTGACATGATAGTGATTTTGGCTGAGGTTGTTAATCAAATATATCAGTGCTGGACTGTGTTGTACAGAATAACTGAATGGCATAGAAATTATGTTGTAACAAATACTATAAATATACTAGGGATGTAAGCAATTAGATGAGTACAGCCGGTCGCTGAGTTGTGAACGGTCGATTTACGACTGTTCGCAGTTACGACCAAAGCTGTCGTAAATGGAGGACCCTGAGCTACAAATGTGATCCACGCTTACGAACAGCGTGGTCGCGTGTAACTCTATGGGGTCCAACTTATGAATGAACCAAGTTACGACCAATTGCTTGGTCCGTAACCAGTTCATAAGTCGGGAAGAGGCTGTAGTCTACTATCCAATAAGCAAAAGATAGTCGCTCCCCCTTTTGCTGCCTCTACCAGAGGCAGCAAGGCGGGGGGGGGGGGGGGGGGGAAGGACTGCAGGAGCCGGTGCTGGGGGGAGCTGCCTTAAAACCTGGTCGTCCCCACCAGCATCATCTCCACAGAGCTCAGGGGAGTAGCGAGGGCTAGATATGAACCGGGAATCAGCTGATTCCCAACTCCTGTCCAGTCCGAGATGCAACGACTCTGCTTTATAAATGTATTAAGAGCCTACTGGCTCTCAATATATTTACAAATCAGAAGCACAGCGGGGGAGGGGTGGAAGGAACCCAACATGAGTTGGGCCAGCTGATTCCCTGCTCAGGCCAGGTCCCCCCTAGTCCTTTAAATGTATTAAGAGCTTGTGGGGTTTCTTAATAAATTTAAAAGACAGAGCTGCAGTGGGGTTAGCTGCTGAGATCAGGAGTGAACTCTGCTGCAGCTCTCCTGCTTATTGACTAGTCAATGGAAAATCCATCGATTAGTTGAATAAATGATATTTAACATCCCTAAACATACACGCCTTTTTGCTAAATTAAAGTTGAAATAATACTTTTGTAGGATAACTTGCCTGACCATTTTTTTAAATGTTCCAGTATTTGCATTTTATTTGTTCATTTTATTTGGAAAAGTTGGGGTATTTGTTTAGTATGTTTATACCAGTTTATGACCAAACAGCATTACTTCTCAAAATGTAACACAGAGACCAAATTCACATTCTAGGGTTTCATAACAAATTGAGCATTTTACTTGTGTACAGATTTTTTTATTTTATGTGAAGGTTGACTAACTCCATTTTAGTGAAGGAGATTTATTTATTTATTTTACAGCACAGTGAAAGGCTTTGTGTATCCTACACAGCTTTTAGCAACATGACTGGGTTACTAAAAGTTGGGTCCTATACATGCTATCTGTCAGTTCTTCCATGGCCTATCAGAGGAGTTCCCATTGTCATCAGGAGAGTGCTCCTGCTGACTACAAGCTGTTTACGCTGCCACTTAACAAGGCAAAACTTTTGTTGGGAGGAGCCACTTTTTAAGCAGCTGAGAATTGCAGATTTGTTGTTTAATAGGAGTTGTAGATGAAGCCTAAGTCAGGGTGCCTTACAGGAATATAATTACAGGAATCTTATTGACAGCTGCTAATTCCTGGAAACTGTTGACAGTACTTAAGACTGGAGTGATTCACAACCTGTCTTGTTGTGATAACTATCTACAAACATACAGTTGTTTTCAGTCTCTCAACAGGTCAATAAATACATTACATTGTGTTTATGAAATGTGTTCATAGGTCATCCCAAACTGCATTTTGTGATAAAGTAAGTACTTAGAAATGTATTTGAAACAAGTGTTCAGTCTAATGACTTGCAATCTTCAAGAGGTGCTGGTTGTCAAATTGTAATAAGATGCCCGTGGCTTCATTTCGATTAAAGAAAAAAAATAAAATTACAAAATGTAATTTTATCAGTTCTGTAGACACTGGAAAAAATTTGAAGGCTTTATAATATTTTGAACATGGTTATTTAGGGGGAAGTGTCATTCAAAATTATCATAGTAAAGCTAGAGGAATACTGATTGAAATTATAGGCAGGGCTGATTGCACCTCCTGTTGTATAAGTTGTCCAATATTTCCCATTGTAACACCTGGTTTTCACTTTCTTATGACTATACCGACCTTTAGCTGGTTGGGCTTAATTTTTCAGTTGTGTGCTTCTGCCTTAGACTGAATTATTTTTGAACATTTCAGACAAAATGCTTCATCAGTTTCAGAAAACAATAGTACAAACAATCTTAATTGTAACATTTCCTATATTTTGAGTGGGGCTGACGGAATTGCTGGGCCCCTGGCTGTCCGTGTGTGCGTGCGTAGGGGGACTGGCGCTGCACTCCTGGGAGGGGCAGTGCCATGGGAAGAAGTGAGGTGGGCCACTGGAGCTAGCCTTCCTTCACCAGCCCTTAGGCACCACCCAGAGCACAGTCTGGAGCTCCATCTACCGCATTAGCTGCAGTGCTGGCCAGGCGATCTGGGCCCTTTTGAAGCACTGCACCTTAGAATCATAGAATCCGAGGGCTGGAAGAAACCTCAGGAGTCACTGAGTCTAGCCCCCTGCCCAAAGCAGGACCAACCCCAACTAAATCATCCCAGAGAGGGCTTTGTCAAGCCGGGACTTAAACACCTCCAGGGATGGAAATTCTACCATCTCCCTAGGTAACCCATTCCAGTGCTTCACCACCCTCCTAGTGAAATAGTTTTTCCTAATATCCAACCTAGACCTCACCCACTGTAACTTGAGACCATCACTCCTTGTTTTGCCATCTGTCACTACTGAGAACAGCCACTCTCCATCCTCTTTGGAACTTCTCTTCAGGAAGTTGAAGGCTGCCAACCAAGCTGTTCCTCAGTCTTCTCTTCTGCCCAATTAAATAAGCCCAAATCCCTCAGCCTCTCCTAGCAGGTCATGTGCTCCAGCCCCCTAATCATTTTGATTGCCCGTCACTGGATCCTCTCCAATGCATCCACATCCTTCCTATAGTGGAGGGCCCAGAACTGGACGTAATACTCCAGATGTGGCCTCATCAGTGCAGAATAAAGAGGAATAACAACGTCTCTAGATCTGCTGGCAATGCTCCTTCTAATGCACCCTAATATGCCATTAGCCTTCTTGGCTACCAGGGCATACTGTTGACTCATATCCAGCTTCTCATCCACTGTAATCCCAGGTCCTTTTCTGCTGAACTGCTACTTAGTCAGTCGGTACCCAGCCTGTAATAGTGCTTGGGATTCTTTTGTCCCAAGTGCAGGATTCTGCACTTGTCTTTCTTGATTCCTTTTGGCCCCATCCTCCAATTTGTCTAGGTCACTCTGGACCCTATCCCTGCCTCCAGTGTATCTCCCTCTCCCCATAGCTTAGTGTCATCTGCAAACTTACTGAGGGTAAAATCCGTCCCTCATCCAGGTCGTTGTTAAAACTGTTGAACAAAACTGGCCCTAGAACCGATCTTTGTGGCACTCCGCTTGAAACCGACTGCCAATCTGACACTGAGTTATCGATCATGACCCGTAGGGCCCGACAATCTATCCATCTTTCTATTCATCTTACAGTCCATTTATCCAATCCATACTTCCTTTACTTGCTGGCAAGAATATTGTGGGATACCGTATCAAAAGCTTTGCTAAAATCAAGGTATATCACATCCACTGATTTCTCCATGTCCACAGAGCCAGTTACCTCATCATAGAAGCTAAACAGGTTGGTCAGGCACGACTTGCCGTTGGTGAATCCATGTTCACTATTCCTGATCACTCTCCCCTCTTCCACGTGCTTCAAATTGGATTCCTTGAGGATCCTCTCCATGATTTTTCCAGGGTCAGTTGCTTTATTGTACATGGCTTCTCTCCCATCCCCGGCAGGTCTGATGTTCAACTGTGCAACCTTAATAATCTTCTTTTATCACAGTATTTTCTTATAGACTATGTTTATATACTAGGAAACCATTCTTGAGACCAATGCAAATTAGTTAGGAGAAGCCAAAGAAGCAGCATCAAGTGGAGTTGTATTCATGCATTATTAATCACTAAATATCCTATTATTAGCTTTTACTTAATTCCCATCCTGCTAATCTTTCTCTGTTGTCGAAAGCTGGGTTGAAACTAAACGAATATTGGCTAGAAATATCTATTTCTCATGGACTAGTTTGTCTCAGATAAAATATTTCCTTGGAAAAAGTGACAGTAGGTTCATACCAGTTTACATCAGATTTGACATTGCAGATCGGCTGCACGTATCAATTTCTTGATATTTCAGGACTTTGGGCATTGATGAGCCTTAGTTTCTTCTATTCTGCCAGAGACATAATTATTTAGCTTCCTACTCTTAACACTTAGATTTAATTTTGGCAGTTGGATTTATTATGCAATTGTTAGGGGAGGTGTTGATCTCCTGCAATATACATGAGGTCAGACTAGATGGTTTGGGGGCCCCTTCTGATTTTGCTCCAGCCCTACAAGGATTTGTCTGTCTACCTGGGTGGGGAGACCCTTTCCCAGCTGTAGAGTAGATGTATGCTTAAGGACCTGATTCTGGCATATTTACATGCATGAGGTTCCCACCAGCTTTACTAGAACATCAGTACACAAAGGAACTTTAGAATAAAAACAGGACCTCTAAATACCATTTTTATACAATAATCTTGTATATAATTAACTTTCTCTGCTGTAGCATGAGAGTATTGGTGCCCCTGTCACTATGGCTCTCCTGAGAATGTTTGTGTGGGATGCCTTTCCCCTGTTCTTTGCTGAAGGAAGGTTACTGATGCATGTGAAAGGTTGAGTCTGCCTTTGCTGGCGATCTAGTGTTGTTTCATGTGGAAGCTTTCCTTGATCAATCAGAGCATGATCATTAAGGAAGGGGCTTATAACTGGTCTGGGACACTCCTAGTTCCTGCTTTGGAGGAGGAGATAAAGGTAAATATAGTAGAGTTCAAAGTTATATTACCGCTTTCAGGTAAACTTCCACAGACCCCTGGGAGACAGTATGCATCCCCTTGACTCTGACCCCATCTTGTGCAAGCCCAGTAGTGCAGTTAGACCCTCCCTCATTCCTCCTGCATGGGAGTCAGGCTCATGGAGTTATCCCCCTAACTTGCCTCTAGGAAGGATAGGATAGTGGCCCAGGGGCATCTGATACTTCTCCTTCACAGCAAAGGGAAGATCTGTGGGCATGAGGTCACATTTATGCTCACACCATGGAGAGACATTCTATATATAGTAGTTACAGAGTGGACAAACCAGTCAGATTTAGGAATAGTAAAGCCAACGGGAACACTGATCTGTACCTACGAGAAAAGCATTCTGGAGACAGATAGTTATTTGCTAGGGCAGTGGTTCCCAACCTTTTTAATACTGCAGCCCAGCAAACCCATTCACAAACTTTTGGTGGACCAGTAACATTTTATTTTCATATTTATTGTTATGCAAATAACAAACATGCAGATATGTAAATAAAATGTAACTGGTCCACCAAAAGCCCCAGATATTAGTGCTGCCACGAACAGTCAGCTTCAGCTCAAGCAGTCGCCCTGTGGTAGGTGGAGGCTGTACCTGAAGCCAGCTGTTTGTGGCTGCTCTAGGGGCTGGAGCTTGGGTACTCCCTGGCCCACTGACTCCCCAGTGCAAGTCCTAACTCCTAGCGCCCCTACCCCTCCATTACCCCCCTAGCGCCAGCCACTGACTCCAGAGTCCCCTGCAATCCCCTTATGCCAGCTCCCAACCCAAATACCTCAGTGCCAGTCCCCACCCCTTAGGGCCCCCCACGGCAGACCACCCCAGTGCCAGCTTCCTGTTTCCAGAGCCCCACTGTATCCAACCCCTCCAGAATCTGCCAAGTGCCAGCCCCCCCGTCCCAATATTAGCCTTGTCCCCAGAGCCCCACAATGCTAGCACTGTCCCTATAGCCCCCTCTACTATCCCCACGCAGAGCCCCCCAGTGCCAGCTCCTCAACCCAGATGCCCCAGTGTCAGCCTCCTACCCCTTATTACTCCCCAGTACCAGCTCTGCAACCAGAGACCTCAGTATTAGCTTTTCCTCCAGAGGCTCCCAGAACTAGCCCCGCACCTAGAACTCCCAGTGCTAGCCCTGTGCTGCCTCCTAGCTGACAGCTGAGCACTGCTGCCCGGATCGCAGTTACTCTAAGGCTGCTGTGCCAGGCTCCGTGCGGCCCTCCCTCTGCGCAGTGAGCCACTCTTCTGCATCCAGGAGGAGACCCCCACCTCTGCCCGGCACTGGTTGGCTGTGAGGCTGGGCAGACATGCCTCTCCCAACAGTTGTGGCTGGAGGGGAGTTGCTGGGTGGTGTACTCCACCCCCAAAGCCACTGCGGCCCAGCAGTTTGCGACCTGGCACCGGTCCGCACACGGGTGGTTGGGAATTACTGTGCTAGAGGAATCTAATGAAGCAACAGCATAGTTTCTCATGGAAAATGCTAATTTCAAGCTTTTCTTCCTTCCAGTGCA
>JANRFK010006697.1:23505212-23520719 GCA_030068395.1 Apalone spinifera
TTTTTCTGATGTTGGATGGAAATTAGATATCAGTACATTTTTCAGACTTCAGTCACCAATTTGTGAGGTTTTTTTCTCTCTGCTAACAATCTTACAAATATAAGTAAATAATTATCAAACTCATTTGTCTCACAAAGCATCTTTTCATTGGTATTAAAATCTATCTCATTAGCTGAAGTTTGATTTACTGGTTTTTTTTATTTCTCTGTGGCTGCTAGGTTTTATTTCTCAGGGCCCTGTTCTGTATCCCATATTCTTACTTTATACTCCTTCACCTATTAATGGTATTTTCCCCCCTTGTGAGAGAAGCTGAGCACCTCACAACTTTCCTGTGTCACAAAGGAAGTACTTTTATCCCAGTTTCACAGATGGCAAACTGCAGCAGAGAGATGTTAAATGATTTGCCTAGTTAAAACAAGAAATCTGTATCAGAAAGGGACTTGAACATAGAGTCCTAGGCGTGGTCCCTCATGACCATCCTTCCTTACCACCTTCACTGGATTACCCAGGAGAAGACAGTTTCCTTACTGAGCAGTGAAGCTCAATTCTTTTCCTGCTGAAGTCATTGAGTGCTTTGTCATTCACTTCACTGGTATGAGGATTGGGCCCTCATTAGTTCAGTGTTGTGTATTAGATGTATGCAGTGTGTTCTTCAACATGGCACAGGCATATTAACATAATTTAATAAGGCTCATATATTGAGGCTGTATCTCGTGGATCCTTAAGGAGTCGGTCCTGGATATGGGGCTATTCAGTGTTTTCATTAATGTTTAAAATAAGAAGTTGGAGAATTAGTTTGAATTCAACAAGATGAAATTCAATAAAGATGTGCAAAAATTAGGAAGGAAGAAATCAAATGGACAGGTAAAAAAAGTGGAATGATTAGGGTGGTAGCATTATTGAAAAGGATCTAGAATTATAGTGGGTTATAAATTGAGTATTTGTCAACAATGTGATGCAGTAGCAAATGAGGCGGACGAGTTTATATGTAAAATACAGGAGGTAACTGTTACTTTGTTTGGCACTTGAGGTTTTTGCTGGAGTACTGTGCCTAATTCTTGGTTCCACATTTTAGTAAAGATGTGGACAAACCAGGGAGAATCCAGGAGGAGAGAGAAGAACGATGGATAGCTTAGAAAACATGGACCTATGAAGAAAGATTAAAGAAACTGTGCATGCTTAGTTTGGAGAAAAGACGAAGGGCAGAATTGATAAGTCTTAAGGGCAGTTATAAAGACAACTATGATCAATTGTTCTGTATATCCCATAAAGGTAGGACCATACTTAATTTGCACCACAACAGATTAGGTTAGATTGAAGAAAAAACTTTCTTACTTTAAGGATAGTTAAGCACTGGAATAGGCTTTCCAAGGAAGTTATCATGGGAAGTTGATAGGAACAGATTAAATAAACATGCCTGGGATGGTCTGATATACTTGTTTTTGTCTCAGTTAAGTGAAGGGTTGGATTATTTGACCACTAAAGGTTCCTTCTAGCCCTTCCATTTCTGTAATTCTAAGTCCCTTCTCTGAAGAACTCATAGTCTAAAATCACAAGTTAGTGAAATACTAAGCTGAATAACATCTTCATATATGATCATGGAGTAGGTGGTTTTATAAGATTTTTTTTTTTGAGAGAGGGATATACTGTAGCAAATGTATTTTGAAATTTTAGAATTCTGTTCTGTTTCATCCTTGTTATTCATACTGTTCCTCTTAATAGCCTCTCATCTGATAAGGCTTCTTGAAAATACAGAGTCACATGTGTGCTCTGCTACCACATCAGGACCTTATTCTTGGAAGTACTTTATTTGGGACAATGTGGTAAATTCTCCATTGTCATCATAACAGCAAAGCAGCATTTTCAATACTCCCTCAATAGCGATTTTGGACTGTAGTACTGTGAAGAGCTCTATTATCAGCATTGTCAGACTGTTTGATTCTGAGATGCCCACAGTGTAACATAATTGGTCTTGAATTTGTCAGAATTTTAAAATTTTAGTTCAACTCTAGCTGAAGTTGGCTTCATTATGCAAAACTATCGATTACACATGAAACTTAAATATCCTCTGATCTACAAAATCCTTTTCAGCATTTTACAAGCATGAGTTAGAGTGTGTCTTATAGATGAAACACTTTTTTTCCTCAAAAGAAAGTTGTTGGGTATTTGGCTAGGACATGTAAGACAAAAAGATAGAAAGTATGGAAAGCAAACAACTTCACTTAACTAGGAGATCTTCAGTGATAAGAAACTTAAAAAAAAAAAAAAGAAAAGGATATTGAGTGAGGTCCTATCAGAATAATTTCCGGTTCATTATCTTCATTGATTACTTAGATAATGGCATAGAAAGTACACTTACAAAGTTTGCAGGCCGTATTAAACTGAAATGGTTGCAAGTGCTGTGAAGGGTATCACAATGATCTATACTAATGATCTCCAGCTTATTTAACCAGAAGATCACTTTTCCAATTTAAGTGCAATGTAAGATCTACCTCAAACCCAAATACACTTGCCCCACTTCATTCCTGCCCCTTCTTTGAGGCCCCGCCTCTGCTCTACTCTTTCTCTGAGGCTTCACCCTGCTCACTCCATCCCCCTTCCTCCTTGAACCTCACTCACTTTCACCAGGTGGGGATAGAGGGTTGAGTTGCAGGCTCTGGTCTTAGCCCAAGGGTTTCAGAGTGTGGGAGGGAATCCGGGCTTAGCCCAGAGTGGAGGGTTGGCAGTCAGGAGGGGCTTCAGGGTGCAAGCTCTACGAAGGAGTTTGGGTGCAGGGGACTCACATATGGGTCAGGAGGTTGGGGGTAGGAGGAGGTTCAGGACTTTGACAGGGATTCAGGAAGCAGACTCTGGCTGGGCACCGTTTAACTGAGACAGCTTCTGGGTGGTGGAGCAGTGGCGTTAAGGCAGGTTTACTCCTGCCCTGGTCCTGCACCACTCCTGAAAGCAGCTGGCATGTACAACAATGATTCCATGGCATCATGTGCTGTCCCTCATCTACAGCCCGCAGCTTCTACTATCCATGGTTCCCCATTATTGATCAATGGGAGCTGCAGGAGTGGTGTCTGCAGGCAAGGACAGCATGTGGAGACCCCCTGCTCTGCCTTTCTCAGGAGCTACAGGGACATGCCAGCTACTTCCAGGACCAGCAGTTATCATAGGGATAGTGACTCCAGCCACGACAAGTTAGGCATTTTAGAACTCACTACTCAAATAATTAAATTTAAGTATGAGAAATGAAAATTATGAAATGCACAGACCTGTCAAAAACCAAAAATAATCCACTTTGCAAGCAATAAAAGAAGTAACAGCCCCCTCCCCCCATGTGTTGCGTCGGGAGATGAGAGTGAAGGACAGTGGGTGTTTGTGAGAATGACAGACACACACACAATGAGTGTGTCAGAGATTTGCATTTCCAAGCTTTCTCTATCCCCTTCTCTCTTTGTGCAGATAGGATACAGGAGTGGGGGTAGGCTAGACACATTGACATCAGCTCCCTCCACCCCCCCCTCCCTCTCCAACACCCTGCACAGCAAGCAGGAGGTTCCCAGGGAGGCAGCTCCAAGGCAGAGGTCAGGAGCAGCATGACAGTGGGTGGAGGGGCAACTTAAGTGCCAGTACTTGATAGCTTTCTGGCCAAACCAGTCAGGATCATCTGTCAGAGGCTCTAAGATCTACTGGTAGATCTCAAAACTACTGGCTGGTGACCACTGATTTAGACAAACTGGAGAATGGTCTGATGAAATTCAACAAGGACAAATGCAATGTACTCCAGTTAGGAAGGGACTATTAGTTTCATACATATACTATGTGAAAAGACTGCTTAGGAAGGAATACTTCAGAAAGGGATCAGGGAGTCATAGTGGATTACAGTCATGACTGAACAATGTAACACCATTGCAAAAAAAGCAAACATCTGTTAACAATAGTGTTGTAAACAAGACACAAGAAATAATTCTTCCGCTCTACTTCATGCTCATTAGGCCTCGAATAGAGTATTGTGTCCATTTCTGGCAACCATACCTCAGGAAGTGCAGAGAAATAGGAAAAAGTCCAGAGAAGAGGAACAAAAATGTTCTGAGGAGCAGGGAGGTTTGATGAGAGCTGTGCGCATGCATGTTATTTTTGTTGATTTTGGAACAGAAATAGTTACAAAAATGATGAGACGTTAATTCTTTCAGTAATTATGAAAACATTACCTTCTATAGGGAATTATGAAATACGACTTCACTCTTGATAGTGGATCCGTTTAATTCTGTAATCTTTTCTTTTACTCCTTCCTTTACATGCCTCTTCCACAAAAAAAACCCCATTACATTCCAGAAAATGTGTGTTTATACTCCTCAGGAGATGTGGTTGTCTGTTACTGAATTTTAAACTTGTGCAATGTAAATGTAAAGAACGTTCAAAGTGCTCTGTTTCAAAGCACTTATGGTTTTGAAGTAGCATAGCATCTAACTCTGCAACATGGAAGAAATAGTAGCATCCCAGAATCTTGAAGAGAAGGAGTTTCCTTATTGCTGTTCAACATCAGAGGTATGGGAGATACAGGAAAGCAGACAATGCTTATAAGAACAGCAAGTGTTTAAAAAGTAAGTTGAACTATTTAAACTTGTAGATGGTGTGCGCTGTTGCAGACATTGCATGCCCTATGGGAAAAGCATTTGGTAAAATTAGATATACAGAAGATAATGCATATTAATGTAGGATGCTTATGTTCTTGCTGTGATGTGTATGAGTTACACAGGAAATGTTGTAAAATGGTTACATATTGCAGCCAACCCATTATAGAATGTACAAGTCAGAGCCAATAAAGTACTTGGACTCCAGAAGAGCCTCCAGACTTCGATTTACACAAGCATCACACCCATTATACTATACAGCACATCAGGTTGTGTTAGGCAAATGGTATTAGTGAATGTTTCCTGGAGTTTATAATCAGCTGTAAAAACCGACTGGAGGCTAAAATTTTACTTGCGAGCCATCAAACCCTGAAAAGAGAACTGAGAATCATTTTAGTCATTTCAGAGAAGGCACCAGCTCAATATGCATTTGTAGTCAAAAAAAGCAAACAGGTTTGTAAGACGAATAAAGAATGGGATTGGGATTGTTGCGATAGCAGTTCTCAAATATGTTAAGGGATGTTATAAAGAGGGCACTAATCAATTATTCTCCATGTCCACCGAAAGAAAGACAAGAAGCAATGGGTTTAAGCTGCAGCAAGGGAGATTATAGTTAGATAGTAGGAAAAACTTTCTAACTGTATGGATAGTTAAGCTCTGGAATAGGCTTCCAACAGAAGTTGTAGAATCCCCATCACTGGAAATTTTCAAAAACAGATTGGGCAAACATCTGTGAAGGATGGTCTCTAGATTTACTTGGTCCTGCAACCATGCCCGGTGATTGACTTCCTCCAGTCCTACGTTTCTGTGATTCTGTGTTCATACAGAATTAGCTAAAATTCTTTTGGCTGATTCAGCAGAAGCTCACACATTAAACTCCTGTGGTCCATTTTGATCCTGGCTGATGACAAGTTGGATTCTGTCAGCATTACATGTGCCACAGCTCAATATTGTGGAAAAATAAACAGCATGTAAGGATGGCTTCCCTTTTTTAGCTCAGGAGGCTGACGACTGGCCAGGACTTGTCACAATTGGGCAGGGTATAGGACTTAAAAGGAAGAAAGCACAGCAGCAGGAGGTTCACTTGGGAGGAGTGTGTACTGACCCATTGTAGAGGGATGGCTAAATAAGAGTCTCAGGAGAGAGCAGGGGTCTCTCTAGTGAAAAAGTTGAGACGGAATAGGTATGGGTTCTAGATCTTGTTTGGGAAGGGCCTGGGGGAGGATCATAAATGAACCTAGGACCAAAAGCGAGTTAGGGTTTCTCAGAGTGAAAGGGGAGTGTAGAGGATTTTCAAAGAGATTATTCACTGAGAGGGTTGTAGAAGACCTGTGGAGTCAAGAGAAGAAGTAATTTGGTATGCCCAGATCAGTGAGTAAGGGTTATTTACGGGACTGAATGTAAAGCCTCTACACATTGGTACCGCAGAAGGGGTGAAACTAAATGTGATTTAGCTGAAAAGCTGTGTTATGGAAGCAGCCTCAAAGTCATTGGAGTCTGGATGGAGTAATGAAGACTAACATCTCCCTTATGTTATGGGGTGATGAGTGCTCCAGGTCAGTGAGTTTTGTAACACACATGAACGTGTGTAAACACATTTAATATTTATGCTAGTTTAATGATACTTAGAAATGCGCATATACAGTATGTGAATTACTATCAACCACATCTAATTTTTTTCATAAACAAGTTTAGGAAAAAATAAATAATGTAGGAATCATTTTTCTATTTTCAGTTGTAGTCCAAGGCTGTTCTTATCCTATTTGATGGTCATTCTTACTTCCCTCCTCCTCCTTCTTTTCCTTTTCCTTATTTCTGTTCATACTTTCTGTTATTTATGCAATTGTTACCTTGTTTATTAGGAACTGGTCACGTGAGCCATAGACCTACTACAATATTGAAGAATGGGTTGTCCGTAGACCAAATGTTTGAATTTTTTTAGTCCAGACTGTTGGGGTTTTTTGGTGGTTTTTTTCATTTTTGTTTGGGTTTTTTTAGAGACAAATGTATCAGGATTTTAACTATATTTGAGATGGTACCAAATGGAAATCCTTTGCACACATCTTGGCAACAACAATCTTGAACATTTTACATGAAGTCACATTAAAAGACTTTTTCCCCATCAGAGGCATTTTTAAGCTGTCACAATCTGAATGAAGATGTGGAAAGACAATCTATTCACAATTCTATAATACAGTAAAACTCCAATAGTCGGGCATCCAATAGTCCGGCACTCCTGATATTCCGGCATCAAAATGGCAAGAGCCTAGTGAGTGAGCTTCGTCAAAAAATGAGTCACAAGGTAACAGAGGCAGCAGCTGAACGGAGCAAAAAGGGTAAAAAAGGCTTAAAAAAACCTAAAACATTACAGTAAACTGCATACAGTATATACAATAAAAAGGGTTAAAAACACTATATATAGTATATAATGTATACAGTATATATATAACCTGCTTATAGTACCTCCTGATAGTCCGGCATATTTGATAATCCGGCACTACCTAAGTCCCATAGGTTCCAGATTATCGGAAGTCTACTGTAGTGGGAAACAAAGGTTGTTGGCTCGTATGCAAAAATCTATAGTCCATCAACAATAGTTTGCTTCCATTATGTTGGTTATTTCATCTTTATAAATAAATGCATATTCTTGACTGTTCATGGACCTGTCCATTATTCTACTCACTTTAAAAAAACCCAAGTTTTTTCTTTTAACATCTTTTAAGGAGAAACTCTTTCCTAATGGCATGATCCAAAGTCCAATCAAGACTGTAAATCAACCCTGAGGGGAGTCATTGCAATCAGCTGCAGCAACATGAAAGAGCTGTTGCTCTTTATGATATGAAATAGTTGTCATTGCTATTTTAAGAAGTATATTGCAAAGTACAAGTTGGTAATAAAGCAAATACCTTTTGGAATGATGATAGTCAGAATAGAATCTTTTAGACATTGGCATATGCCTGCAATTACCTAAATAATACTTCATGTATCAAGAAAGTCCCTTCCTGGGTGGGCCTCTTCGCCATTTAACACACAGCCAGATTTTTAAAATAAGTCTACAATTCGGTCTTAAAACATTTTACTGAAAGTTTAAAAAAATACAAAGGGGGAATATGTGTACAACAAAACTGGATGTTTAAAAACTGCATATCTGCATCTACTCCAGTACAAATATAGGACTAGACTGTACACGGGCCATAAATAATTGTGCCATCCATTGCACAACCAAGTAAGGCTTTCCCAAATCATGTGTCCAGCAATCTCTGAGGCCACTACTTCTACAGGAGTGAGTGGATGGAAAGTGCCCCAAGCGCATCATCTGGGAAAAAGGCACTACAACTGGTAAAGGCAACCGGTAAAGGGTTGTAATAAATTAATTGTCATTAGTTTTGTGCACATCTGTGATCTTCTTAGGTTTGCATGTGGGAGAGCGCTGGTCTCCTATTTCTGGGAGCAGGCTTCAATAAATAAACTTTCAGAGGGTGGAGAGAATGGTTTGAACATGCTATATTTTAATATAGACCAGACAAAACTGCCTAGGATTCCAGGTTGTTGTTTTTTTAAAAGCTTAATACTATACTCTCGTAATGCAATTATTGCAGTTTCCTAGGTGATGTTCAGATGTGCTGAACACTGGAGATGGAACCTTTTGTTAATTTTTTTTCTACCCTCAAGAAAATATTCTTGCTAGGAATTGACAGTATATGCCAAAGATGCAGCTAAATGATAGGAACTTAATTTGCATGTGTGGGCTTCTAAATTAGGGCATTTTTTGCCTCACTTGGGTGCTCAAACAGCAACTTAGTATTCAGAAAGCTCTTTTCAGATTTCTGCTTACCAAATTGGGTACTTAGGTACTTTAGAACTGTATATTTGGCCTCAAATTTGTTTGAGCATGAGACAGGTTTTTAAAGTTAGGAACACGTGGATATTTGCACATGCCTAATAAATACCAGTGTGCACTCAGCAGGCACAAATTATGTGTCTAACTTTGAAACCTAGCCCTTTTATTATAATAATGCAGTTCTGTCTTAAAAATTGACTTGGTATGGTGGTGTTCCATATCCAGTGCATTTATGTGATGTTAAATTAGTTTCTTAATATGGAACTCTATTCGACTTCACTTAATGACTTCAATCTGAAATAGGTCACTGTATCCTAAGGAATATCTAAAGCCGAGGTGTCTCACCAGTTCTGAAGCAGTAGCCACAGAGTTCTTAGTGGCTACTGCTATAGCAAACTAGCCACACTTAACCAGCCAAATAGCCAGATTGTTTAAGCCAACTAGCCACACTCAGCTGGCCAAAGAGCCACATTTGGCTAGTGGCTAGCATGTTGGACACCATGGATCTAAAGTATGGTATCAGTGTCCATATGGACAGCTGGTGTATAACATATTAGCACAATGTAGATTTACACCTTGGGTTACCATGCACTAGCTGTGTTTAAATAAGCCCTTTGGTCTCCATATCAATATGCACACACCTTCATGCTGCTGAGAGAGGTGTTTTTTTAAGGAATGCTTATTTTTGTTGTTTATGAATACATTTTTGTGGGGCCAGAGGAATGTGAGTTCAACTTTTTTTAAGAAGAGTAAGGGAGGCAGATGGGTCTGTAAGAGCAAGGAAGGTCAGAAGAGCAAGGGGAAGGAGTGGTGAAGTGGGAACAAAGAAGTGAGAGAGGAAAGGCAGGTCACATCATTTAGCAGGGGGAAAAAAGTAGCTGTTAGAGCAAGTGCCAACAAAGTCATGTGGTAATAGCACTCGAGTTATGGGTTGTCATTTAGAAGAATAATGAGGGAAATGAAGTACCAAAGGCTGTGAAGATTTGCCTCCAGTGGAATAGGAGGATGCAAATCTCCATCTCTAGCAGACCATATGAAGAGGTGGCTGGAGGGACTTGTAGTTGTGGACTGCCTCTGGGGCCTGGTGTCCTATGCGGTTGTCTCTTGAGCTGATTAAACTTCCTTATCACCAGAGAAGTGAGGCAGGCCCTGCCTTTCTTATTTGACATATTGATTATTTTCAGTGTCCTCTACAATGTTCTTTAGGATAGAATATTGGGGTCCTCTTATGTAGATTGTGACATGTTCCCCCAGAGGTACCACCGGGAACTGAGGTACTACTGCATTCTCTGACCCACGATTCTGGTCTCTCTCTCACTGTGCCACTGTGACAAGCTGCGACATGCTGCTGTTCTTGTACTTCCATCAGTACACACACAGGTAGGGATTTACCCAATGCAGTTAGATGCAGGCCCTCTGACTAGCCACTTCATGTGAACAACAATAGAAAGGCTATAGTCAAACTAACCCCAGCTTTCCAGCCTTTCCGTCCTTCCCTGGTCCAAACCCCTACTAACATGAATTTATTAGCCAGTTCACCTCCCCTTCAATCTGGAGAGGAATATGCATCTCTGAGCTAAAATTCCCACACACTTACCTCCAAATTCACAGCTTTAGATTAAAACATAAAATAAATGTATTAACTATAAAAGATAGATTTTAGGTGATTGGAATTGATAGCAAACAGATCAAAGCAGATTACCTAGCAAATAAGCTTAGGTTGTGTTTTTGTTTAACACAGTAGATAGATTGCATATGAATAGCAGATTCTCAACCGTAACTGAAAATCCAAGCAGAATTGTAGATTCTTAAGGCAAAAGTTGCATTTGCTTTGCAGCTTGGAATCCCCAGCTCTTCAATAAACAGGCTAGAGAGCCCTTTAGTCTGGATCCAGCATTTTTCCCTGGTACATTTCTCTCTTCTCCTCCCCTCCCCCCCCAGCTGTTTCCAGGAATCTTCTTGTGTGAGGGCTGAAAAACAACTAATGATGATTCTCCCTACCTTATATAGCGTTAGCATCTGGCAGGAACTCTTGCCCTCCCCACCCCCCAAAACTTGGTTCCCAGTATTTATGAAAAAATATCGATATCCCAAGATGAAGTCCAGAATCATGTGGTCTGATCACATGTAATTGCAGTGTTAGAATGACTTTTGCTTACAGGCTGGCCAAAATGTACACAAGAAGGTTAAGCAGTTCTACAGTTCATTGTCTTTGTTGATGGGCTGTCAGCCCCATCTAGCTTCCCCATTATACCTGAAAGGTTGGCTGAGGGTGTTTTCCAGAATAAGCTCATTTGAAATATAGGTCCCTGGTCAATATTCATATCTTCAGATACAAAAGTTACACATGCATACAAATAGGGCAGTCATATTCAGCAAATCATATTATTTTCAGTGACACATGACATTTATTTTGTACAAAATGCGTCAGTCCAGGGAAGCAGAGGTTACTGATAAGGGTGTATTGCAAGAGATGGGCCAGTCAGTCTCCAAAGCTGGTGGTTTTCCTAATATTTATATTCATCAAGCAAACACAAAACAGCTTCTGTGTTACCTTATAGCTTAATCAGAAGCCCAGACAGTGCAGTTCCCTTTAAGTACCAAGCCTCAGGCTTCCACCAAAACACCCGAGTCAAAGTTCTACCAGTACCTAAGAAGTGGACACATTATCTGCCAGGTTGTTAGACCAAGACTGCATACTGCTTATTGGAACACAGGTTCTACACCTGCACCATGTATCTGTATCATCATATATTAATCAAGTCAAACAGAAATGACTGAGACAACAACTGTTATTTAACAAAATACTAATCTTAGGAAACCAGCATAAAATCTGGTTGACACAAATGGAACTTGGCATGAGGTCAGAACCAAAACAGGAAGAGTCTAAACAGTTCTACCATTGTCTCGGTATCCAGAGAAGAGATGTAGGTGAATGTTTTCAGGCTGGGGGGGAAAAGGAACACGCTGAGATGGGATGGAGTTGCAAAGACCAAGGTAGGTAGACAGACTTCTTGCTTCTGGTCATCTTTCTTCCTTTCTTCTATATTTGAACATGCCTTCCTGCGTACAGTGTGCGAACTGGAGGATCAGATGGTACATATGCGTGTGTATATGATTAGCCTTGCTGCAGACTTCTAACTAAAAACAAATAAACCCTGTGCTGGCAGTTGTTATGGCTCAAACTGGATTGCTGAACCACAAAGGATGGTCAGCAGCTGGGCTAGCTTCTGCCCCAGGTGGCCTACTAAGCCAGACAGCCTGCTAGCTATTGCTGTAGCACTGCTGGGTTGTGCTGATGACATGCACACAAAGAGCCCTGAGGGGCAGGTGAACACCCCTTATGAACGCTCTGGTTACCGGGCAGATTAGAGTCATGTGACCCATTTTTCCCGCCTTTCCTTTTTTCTTGCACTTTTCTGACAGGAGATGGTAACCAGGACACTGACCACCATCCTAAAGAGGAAATCAAAATGGAGGACTTAAAGAAAGAAAACTGGCACTTCTCCCCAATAAGGTCAATGAATGTTTCAGACCTTATCACAAATACATGCTTACAGCCCATTCTTACTGGACTAACACTTATTAAAGGAAAGAGAGAGCATTGGTTAAAAAAATCAGTATACATGCAGACATGAGTGTGATTCTTGAAGTTCAGTTACAGTTGCATAATAAAGATGGGGATCTTGTAGTTGCAGTAAGTTTTTGGGTTATACTCCAAAATGCATGTCCAGAGTGATTCCAGCCAATAACTGAGACTGCAGTGCATTTGGCTTAGGTTTCCCCTGTATATAACCTCAAGCAAATCTGAGACAAACAGGATCAGGACCTAAGGGCCTTTATACCTTTGCAGAGACAATTGGCCTGGGAGAACAAGATAATGTTCTGTCTCCCAGGCTATATCTACACTACAGATTTTTTTTCGGAAAACAGCCATTTTTCTGAAAAAAACATCACTTATGTCCACACTGCAATTGTGTTCTTTCGAAAAAAATTGAAAGAACAGAGGGGGTTTTCTGGCATTGGTAAACCTCTTTCTACGAGGAAGAAGCCTTTTTGCGAAAGAGCTCTTTCGGAAAAAGGCGTATATGTACGGGTAAGAGGAAGCTTTTTCGAAAGAAGAGGAAGGAGGAAAAATCACAGGTGCCCTGGTGGCCACTCCATCCATAGTAATCACGGCTTAAATGCGAGATAGTGTCCATTCAGTGTGGACACTATCTTTCAGAAGAAGCAATCTGCTTTTTCGATGCGCTTTGGCAGTGTGGACGCTCTCTTTCAGAAGAAATTTTTCCAGAAGATCTCTTCTGAAAGAAGCCTGCAGTCTAGACGAAGCCCCAAACACGATGGCAATTAGCGCAAGGTAATTTATCCATTAAACAGTTCACGTTCAGTTTACCACAACCTTCAAAGAGACTTATAAATAGTAATACTACTTCAATCAAGTTTCAACGTAAATGTTAATATTTCCTTCTGATCTTGAATCAAAGCTATTATAAGAATTGTTTGTTCACATCATAGGACCTAAGCAAATACCTACCGTTCTACTGCTCTAATAATGCAAGTTTGCATTTCAAAGTTCTACTCTAACCTAATGTAACAAGCTTCAGGGGATAGCTGAGTTAGTCTATACAGGATCAACTTAAAAAAAACAACAAATTGTCTGGTAGCACTTTATAGACTAACAAAACATCCTAATGTAACAACCCACTTATCATTCATGGATCTTCCCAAAATGTCTTTAAAGTTTGACCCGTCAAACAACCTATGAGCTGGTTAACCCTTTCTGGCCACTAATATTTTAATCAGAAAACATCACAGCATCATAATTATGCTGTAATCTGATAATCATAATATCATTGTGAAGAATATGGGGTACAGTATCACACAGACATTGCACCAAAACAGAGTATCAGAAAGCAGAAACAATACTTTATCTGGGAAGGATGATAAAATATACAGTGTTACACTGTAAATGTGTGCTTGATGCTAGAGTAGGATTTAGTTTTTTCAAAGCACTTGAGATGTCTGTAGCTTTTACAAGAGGAAGACAAGTGATCGGATACCACAACATGACCTCTAAGGGCAAATCCACCCTCACTTCTGTGGCAGTGAAAGTCTCCTGGCATGAGAAACATTGCAGTTCTTCTCAATCAGAAGAAAACTGACTTTGAGTGGTCCATGATAGGTGTGTGCACCTCCTGCCGTAGGTGCTGACTTTTACACTTGCTGGTAGGTGCTTTTGAAGAGTTGTGCGTGTTTCGGGGGGAGGGGGCACTCCACCAGTTTTGGGAGAGGCTTTTTCAGCATCTTTATTCACTTTCATATTCTAGTTACTGAATTTATAGATCATTGTTGTCTTTACTGTTTTAGTGACAATTCAGTTGTTGTGAACTACCAAATTACATTATCATGAATTATGATATATTAAAATCAATGGAATTTTGAAGTCATCTGATGTAGGAGAATGAGAATTCCACAGTTAAGGGTGATATGGGCACAGTGCTGGCCAGAGTGGCTATTTGGGTTCAGTGGGAAACATGCTGGAGTTTAATAAACTTGACAAAAAACCTACCGCTGTACTCACTGCATGATTGTCAGAACGACAAAACTCCCTCACGGAGCTGGAACCTTTTTGTCACCAAAACTGGATGCTTATTGCAACTTCTGTCGCGTTGCAATTAGGAATGCGAATGGGTAACCAGCAGAGCTGGCAGCTCCACAGAGCTGGTGGAACTGGGATCCTGGCGGGCAGAGAGTTGCTCCAGCCAGGCTAAATTCCACTTATTCGGTTAAATGGTTAAGCATAACAGTTAACTGGTTAAACAGGATATTACATCCCTGGTTGAAATGTGAAGTGCTCTGGGTTTTGTTGCCAAAATGGTTTGTTTGGTGACAAAATTTGCCCATGTTGATAGGACTGTAATGTGAACAGTACTTTGTTGTCAGGCGTGCTCTCCTTTCTACAAAGCAATCCGTGTGCAAGTGGGTAGCGGTAGAAATTTTTTGTCACAAAAGTGCTGACAAACAGCATTTACACTCTACAACTTTTATTGAGATGGACATGTGGACATTCCCTAAATGTTGTGTAGTGAAAACAAACCTTAGTTTCCTTATCTTTTAATGGAGTGCCTGGGAATGTTTTCAGCATCATCTAACAAGCCTTTTGTTATCTTAATCACCTTGCCTCTGTTTTTAAACAAACTCCCTGCCCCGGGGCAGAAGTTAGCAGCATAGAGCTCATCACAGTTCACCTTAAATTAAATCTACACTGACGCTTTAGAGCTTTGTATTTTTGTGACTCAAGGGTGTGAAAAAACACACTTCCCCACCCCTCCAAGGGCAGTGAGTTACAGCTACTCCCCTTGTGGAGGTGGATCTCGCTCTTCCAGCACTTGTGCCATGGCCACGCTTTCAGTTTAAAGCCCTGCCACAGATGCACTTTAAACTTTTCAGTGTAGATGAAGTCTGAAGCTCTGACTCCTGGGTGCTGAGCACCCACTTTTATTTTCCCATGGGTGCTTGAGCCCCAGAGATCCATTCAGTCGGCACCTATGTCTCCTGTATGTCATGAAGCATAGCTGGGTTTCTTGTAAGACTCTGCAATGGCCTGGCGAAGAACTGGTACAACAATGTACAGCTAGTGTGCTAGGATCTGCTATTGCACAGCTATTACTATTGCATCCCTCCCTCTCCTTGAGGAGGTATTGAGGCTGTGTAGGGTACATCAACAAGTAACCTCTGTCATGTCAGGACCTGGGATCAGGATTCTTTCTCTCCCAGCCTTCTTACCAATATACCTAGTGTGGTCCATGTGCAGGGTCCATGGATTGAAGCCTTTGTGCAAATGACATTGATGTTTCCTTAGAAGATAGATAGAAATCCTAAAAAGATTATTACCCTATATGCCAGCATTATCTTAGTTCTAAGGCACAGCACGAACTGCATCTGACACTTGTGGAAATGTTCTTGTAAGTAAGGTGCAGTATGTTGCCCCAAAAATATTCTCACTGGAGACCACCCAGGGTTACACTAGTATGGGTTTAT
>JANRFK010006697.1:23525360-23544995 GCA_030068395.1 Apalone spinifera
CTGCCTACCTGGCCCTGCGCGTGGAACTGGAAGCATTTCTGAGAACGCCACCATTTATTAAGGAAGTGTAAACCATTTACAGAGAACACCCAAATTAATTTGGATCTAATCAGCATTTTGTGAAATTTAGATTCAGATAATTTAGGCACGTGGAAGGAGAAGCCAAACCCAGTTTGTTCACTAGAGATATATAGATAAATGCTTTAGTAGCTCTTTAGCATTCACAGTGGTGAGAACCCTCGTACTGCCAATTCCATTTGTATCTTATAGTTCAGTCAGCAATAGAAAATCATAGCTCTGTAAAGTTAGATTGATATATTTTGTAAAACAAGTATAATTTTGCAGCCGTTAAGAGAAGTGTTTCTGAAAGTGTACCACGGAAACACTTTCGGAAACACTTTCAGAAACACTTTAACTGGCCTGGCCCACGCCGCATCTCAAAGCCCCCCTTGGCTGCAAAGGACGAAATGAAGCCAATGGAAACCGTGAGACTCCATGGCGGTGGCTCTGGTACATAAACAAACCGGAGCAGCCAGTTGAAGTGTTTCTGAAAGTGTTTCCCTGGTACACTTTCAGAAACACTGGTTTAGAGCATTTCATGAAACACTATTTCCTTAATGCTTTCCTACAAGAAAATTCTGGATTATACCACACGTGTCAGTATTTAAAACCAATAATTTTCTCCTTACCAATAAGTATTCTCAGACTGCAGCTTGACTGATGGCGAGTTTGAAATGTGTGGAGCAGGAGAGGAGTCCGAACTGAGTTAGCAACTTTGGTGAAGACCCATATTTTAATGTAAATCAAATGTTCTTTCATTACCAGCTACAAATAAATGAGTCAGATATGACTGTCTCTTGCCTCTTTATTGATTTTTAAAAGTCTTATCATAAAATTCTTTGTCAAAACTAACATCAATAGCAATATGCATATTTTTATCTACTGTATGTTCAGAATTTTTAACAAATATTGAGCAAATTTTTAGTGTATGTAACCATGTATATTCATTTTTTTCTCAAATTAATCGACTTGCTTTTCATTCAAATGATAAATTCTCAGTTATTTTTAGGGTGATTTTAACAAAAAGAGTTCTGTAACATGAGCAGATGAATACTTAATGCGTCATTTCACTCTGTTACGTCAGATACACTGGCTAGAGCCCTTATTTAATATCTGAGAACATTGGAATATGCATCATGAGCTCTACAAAGGGACAATTATTTAGTCTGTGTGGATTTAGTTTTCCTTTTAGCATTGTAAATGCCTTTAAAACTAGGATCATAATCATGCAAAGGACTTGCCTGAAGATTGCGTATGACTACTGTACTGAATCAGTTGTAAGGAGAGCACTGTTTTTTCCTAATAAATTGAATAATAACTTCTAATAAAGCAATGTAAATTAGTACCATTCCTGGTTCATTTGTTTCAGTTTTGAGAACTGCACTCTCAAATTTGTGTTGATAAATTTTCTTTGTTATAGCATTGAAGGCTTATGTTTACAATGTAACAACGTATTAATGAATAATATTAAGGCTAGAAGTAAGCCAGGAAAAAAACTATTAAGAGATATTCTGTTCTCAATACACCTCTTTGTAAAATATCGTCCACACTTTGGAGAATAGTTAAACTAGTCGTTTGTGTGCAGCTATTGAAAGAACCAGAATCCATTTAAAAATCACATTTTGTCTGACTTATGTATTCTTGCTCCAAGTAAGACCTATGATTACTGTAACTGAAAAAGTCGAGGGCATGCATTTGTTAGAACTTGGTTAAAATTTTCAAAAGTAGTTAAGGTACGTAGGCCTCTAAGGCATGTAGGTGCATTTGAAAATGTTATCTTTTGTGTATAGTTGTATTGTTAGTTTTGCATTTCCTCTGAAATGAGTTACCTTTGGTTAGTGTTGTGACCAGTGACAGGAGAGACGAAAATGTATTTTTTAAATTTGTAAAACCACAAAAATAGGCAGGTCGACTCAGGGTATGTCTACACTACAGTGCTATTTCGAAATATCTTATTTCAAAATAATTAATTAAAAATAAGATATTTCAAAATAACGCATCTACACACAAAATGCATTTTGAAATAGTGTTCTGCTATTTCGAAATAGCGGGTCCACACTGATTGGATGCTGAATCGCATTTAAGGCCACCGGTTCCAGCAGGGCATCAGGTCAGTAGTTGCTTTGTGTGGCTGCTGCTTTGTGTGGCTGCTGCCTGTGGCTGTCTGAGTCTTGTGCTTAAAGGGACCCCCCGGGACAGTCGGTTTGCAGCTTTCCCTGCTTGCTTGCATACCTTGCTGAGGGACAGCAAATAATTTTTTTCTCTGCTTGCTTTGGTTGCCCTGACTCTGGACACCACAGCACTCAGTACCATGGAGCCAGAGCTGCCACTGGGCACTCGTGTGCTCATTTTGGATGTCTTGCTGCAAGCTTGGCAGCAATTGCTGGAGACTGCCTGGCAGCATCTGCTGCAGCCCAATCCCCAGCCCAATCTTCCGGACCCTGCTGGGGGCCGTGGAGGAGCAGCAGCAGTGCCCAGATGCCAGCGTGCTCCAACGTATCTGGCATCTGTCAGAGGCTCCAAAATCTGGTAGATCCCAATCTACTGGTTGGTGACCACTGCTATATCCCTTAGGGATTGAGAACACAGTTTTTGTGCTGCTTTCACTAGATTAGTTTGAATCATTATGCAATGGCATTCATATTAGGGGTTGTGCCAACTGAACTATCACCTCAATCAGTTTACATCTCCCTTTGGACCCAGCTGCTCCTTTTCACTTCTGTAATGGAAACATGCTATTGGATGTACATTTTTCAGTAGAGCTCCCTGCATTTTCTCAAAATGTTTGTGGAGTAGAAGAATGTTTCTAGTAGTGGAGCTGGGAAGATGGATATGCATGGTTTTATGTGCATGTTGTTTAGTGTGGGATTATAAACGAGAAAAGATATTATGGAACTACCCTGCTTTTTCACAGACTTCCTGTGTGAAGTTGTGCAAATCCTGGACACCTACCTCCTACTTGATCAAGAGGAGTTAGGTTACTAGGCACTTCAGATAATCTTGCTAGGCTTCTACATACCTTATAAAAATCTGTCCCTTAGGCAGAATGGGTCCCAGTTAGCTAGCTGTAAAATGGGGCTGATAGTATTTTCCTCTCTTACAGCAGTGTTATGAGGATAAGCGTATTAAAGATTGTGAGGGCATCAAACAACATGATAGAAGTGGGCTGTGCCCACGAAAGCTCATGATACTGTCTACATGTTTTGTTAGTCCTATAAAGGACCACGCTTACGTCTCGAGGTTGCTCACGCCCACCACCTTATTTATTACATCCGCTCCTGGCGTCTCTTACACTGACACCATCTTGCGAGGCGGTCACCGAACCAAATCACTACCCTTGGTCGCCGGAGTAGAGGGGTTCGGGCCCTCCCTCTCTCCGAACCCCGACCCAGGGCCTTAAGGCAGGGGTCACCTGTCCCTGCTCAGCGTGAGGGGTATTGCCCCTAAATCCTCCCACTCACGGGCTCCACGACCCTGCCCTGGGCCGCTTCCTACTCCGTCCCCAAGGGCCAGGCCCTCCCGGCCCCCGCTCACCGACCGCCAGTCTCCTCCATTCCCCGGTCGACTCTCCCCCCTTCCGGCTGGGCAGGCGTCCTTTTGACTTTCCGTCCATCTGGGTCCCCGTGCGTCATTTTCCCTGCGACGCCGAGGCGCCCTTTGATGACGTCATTGGCCCGCGCCTCCGGGTCGCCCCGCGTGACGTCATCATCAGCCGCACCAAACCCCTTCCCGGTGCATTCTCTGCCCGTGCTGCATGCTCCCCTGCGTCCCTCAGGGCCAGTCTGGGGTTCCGCTGCCCTTTTGCCCCGATCCTCACGAGTGCGGGGCGGGAGCGCCCCGTCACAAGTCCTTAAAGTGCTACCAGACTATTTGTTGTTTTTAAGTTTATCCTGTACAGACTAACTCTGCTACCTCCTGAAGCTTTTGAATATGGTTGGGGTAGAGATAGATGTATATAAGTATGTGTTAAGCTTGCTTATATTTTAATTATATAAAACAATTTTGTTAAGATGTGACTTTTTAGTGTAAGTATAAATGCAAAGTGTTGTTTATGTATTTGTTGGACATTTTAAAAATATGTCATGTCCCACGGTGGAATTTGAATATGAGAAGTTTCAGATTAGATCAAATTTTCTCAGTAGATTTTTATATTTTCTTGTGAAATGGGATTATAATGAGTATACTATAATGGGCCTTCAATTATTTCAGTGCTCATGAGCACTAATCCACTGAAGTGGAAAAAAATTATTCCATTTATTGTCAGACTTCCAACTTCAGCATTGTTGTGCCTACTATCCCTTGCCATCAGAGGTTGGTTTCTCAAGGCTCTATTCATTAAAAAAACATAAACCATGGAAGGGTCCAGTTCTGCAAGCATTTATGCACTTGGGTAATGTAATGAATCTGAATGGTCATATTAAAATGCCCAAGTAGTTGCAAAACTGAAATTTAAAAACTCACCACAATTTGCCAAAACAGGAATTGTTACATGTTGTCACATAAATTTACTTGAAAATGAAGTCTTGAAAATGTAAATTAAGAGGAGTCATTGCTCGAGTAGGTAAATATGTTCTCAAACGGCAGTATTACCTTGGTGTATAAATAGTCCAGTACATCAAACAGATTTCAATTTAATTTAAAGCTCCTCTCCCTAGGTGATTTTAAGATAAATTAAAATGTGCAACTGCAAAAAAAATCATACAACTTCTCATACAAAAGTAATACTTGCTCTCCATAATTGTTTGTCGGAGGACACCCTAACTCATTTTGCTGCTCTTTAGCAGTCAGCCTCTCATTCCTCAAACACTCCAAACAAAGCTTTGGAACAAACCTAGATAGAAAAGTAGGAAAAGGTCCCTAGTCTAGAAGATATTTGAATTGGCATAAAAGATGGAGCTGTCCACAATCTTCTGTGTAGTAATTGTGTAAACTGACATAACTAGCATGTCCTGATTTTCTATTTCCCCTCTATCCCAATAACAGTAAAAAACTGATAATATGGTCTCAACAAGAAATCTAATTGCCCAGGTTTCTCTTGATGATGTCATTTGGAACAGAAAAATTATTTGTGTAAAAGTAGCGTTTGATTTGTTGGTTTTTAGTTGGGGGTGGAAAAGAGTTTCTGTGTTGCAGGAGTTGAACAAGGAATGTGAAGTTTTTATAACTGGACCTGGAATTTAACATTCCATGTCAGTGCAGACATACTGCATGTCAGTTTAAATCTAATCTGAACTCTGCTTATCTTTGTTTTAGCAAGGCACATGCTCATGAAAATGGAGTAATGGGTCTAATCAGACACAGAGGCCACGGAAAAAAAAAAGAATATTTAACTCATATAATCAAATATAAGACCAGTTTTACAGCAGATAAACCAACCTGTTAAACTTCTAGTTGATATTTGAGAACTGTATTAGTTTCTAACACTTTTAAATGTTCTGACATGTGATATCTAATTGCATGAGGCAAAATAATGCTGCACAATAGAATACCATCCATAGCAACAAGCAAGAACATTTTCTGCAATGAGTTGATAATGCACTATCAGTTTGGCTGGCAGATATATTCCGCCTCAGCTGACAGCAGTTATCTGAAATGCATTAAATTGGTCATAAGGTGTTGGCATTAGAAAGTATGTTGAGCTATTTTTAGTAACAGAATAGTGGGTCATAATAGTCAATAGCAAAGACCTTGTTTGATGCTGTAAACGTATGAGTTAAAAGAGTATAGTAGTTTAAGTGATGAGAAGGGACACTGGCTTCCTCATTTTAAACATGTGAATAGTCCTGTTCCACTGAAGCCTGCTTTATGTTACACCGCTAGGCCAATGTAAGACAGCTTACATCAACTTAATTATGTCATCGTATATGTTGCAACCGTATCCTGCCGATTTAAGTGCCTTACTACACTGGCATAACTCCACCCTCACATGAGGTGTTGGGCTTCTCGGTACAGTTAGGACACTACAGTGTCTCTGTAGACAATAAAATGCCCCTCCCCCCCGAAATCCCCACTTCCAGCTGGGCTGGGCCTTTCTGCCAGGTGAGGTGAGAAGGGAGGGGAGGCAGGGAACAAAGTGAGAAGTTGGGGATGAGTGGCTGGCTGGGCTCCTCATGGGGAGCTGCACAGCACCCTCCCCACCTGCCTTTCTTCAGTTGGTGGAAGTGCTTCAGATGAAGATGTTCACCAGGAGTAGAAATAGGATACTGTTGACATAATTTAATTACCATGGTGCTGTAAGTTGACCTATCATAGATCAACTTAAGTCTATAGTCCAAATGAGTAAATTTGTTATCAATAGAGATCGAATGTATCTGCCAGTTCTATGTATACCTTCTGACTTGGGCCTACAACTTAATCTTCCTCCACGTTTCAGAATGGCTGGCGTTGGACCAGAGCCCAAGTTCCACTGGTAGAGTCCCAGGGCCTGAGACTGAAGTGGTTGCTGACCTGAGTCAAACTGAATTATATGTGGACAGGAAGGTAGCTTGGGCTGAAGCCTGAGTCAGATCCTGGGCTTAGTGTCCTGTGTAGACATAACCTAAAGGGTTAAGAGCACTCAGCACCTTGCATAATTTCCTAAACTAGACAATAGAGAACAAGGAACAATAAATTAAACTGACAGGAAGATAGGAAAAATAAGAATTGTAGCGTGCAAGAGCAAGAAAGATGCTTTTGGTACTCAAATATTTTGTTGAGCATTTTCAGTTTAAAAAAGTGGTTTTTAAGAACACATTAGCTAATGCAGTCTGAAGGGCAGCCACGTTAGTCTGTAACTTTAAAAACAATGAGTAGTCCTGTGGCACCTAAGGCTGTGTCTATACTACATCCCTCTTTTGACAGAGGGATGTAAATTAGACACTTAGAAAGCGCAAATGAAGCAGGGATTTAAATATCCCATGCTTCATTTGCATAATCGCGCCATAGTGCTTTTTTGTAAAAGTGCCATTTCGAAAGTAAAACCGCGGTCTAGACGCGGTTCTTTTGAAAACAGCAGGCTTTTTCGAAAGATACTGTACTCCTCAAAAAATGAGTACAGGATCTTTCGAAAGTACAGGATCTTTCAAAAAAGCCTGCCGTTTTCGAAAGAACTGCTTCTAGACCGCAGCTTTACTTTCAAAATGGCGCTTTTTCAAAAAAGCGCCATCGTACGATTATGCAAATGAAGCATGGGATATTTAAATCCCCACTTCATTTGCACTTTCAAAGTGACTAATTTACATCCCTCTGTCGAAGGAGGGAGGTAGTCTAGACACTGGCTTAGAGACTAATTAGGCAAAACCCACTGCTTGTGTTTCTCAGAGACTGGTCCTTGGACTGTCATTGGTCCCTGAGATCTCTCTGGTACAGTTTAGGATGGCAGCAATCTGGTCTCTGGTATCAAAAAAGGTTGAGAAAAACTGAGCTAATGTGATCCTGAAACTTTAGGGGAGAAAAATATGCACAAAACTCTTAGCTGGGCTCATGGTCACTAATTTTGTATGCACAACTCAGGAGCCTTTTCTAATAAACTTACTTTCACAGCAATTTTCCTCAGAAAATGTTCTACATTTTTTTTACCATATGCTCTGCTTTTTTTCCATCCTGGAACCAGAAAACTGCTCTAAAGAAGCTGCTAGGGATTCCTCAGTAGTTTTGTCGATGGCTGTAAACCTCGTTCTACGAAGAATAATGCCTTTTGTTGACAGAGTTCTGTCGACAGAAGGCATTATTGCATCTACACTGTCCTTTGCGTCTACACTGTCATGTCGACAAAACGGCTTGCTTTGTTGACAGAACTGGCTGTAGTCTAGACGCTCTTTGTAGACAGAAGCTTTGTCGACAGTATCTGTCTACAAAACTTCTGTCGACAAAAGCCTGTAGTCTAGACATACCCAAAATGTCCTACAGTAACTCAGACCTTGGTTATATTTTTTTTGTTTTTGTATACAGAAACAAGTTACCACCAGAAATGTCCAGTTTTCCCTGAGAATCTTTTTTCACAAATAACCTAAATCAACTTGAAAATTTAGTCATGAAAATAAGGATAAGTCTTTTGAAATCCACAACTGTAATTTATTAGAGTTTTGGATAATTTTTAATCCATGTTAATTACCATGCTACTACTTTGGCTTCAGCTGAATTTATGTTCTTTTAGGACTCAGTGTGTAGCGTGGAATACTGCTTAATGTCTTGTGTTCCTAAACAGACACCTGGTATACTATGACTTGTTTCAGAGAATCATTTTCAATTTGAATTTTATAAAGAATGTAAATGTTGCTTGAAGTCTGTGTGGCAGGTATGTGTATGTGTGCATGTGCATGCAGATGGAAAAAGATCTTTTGTAACTCCACAAATTAAGTGCATTATGCCATTCTGGTTACTCTTTTTCTTCAGATTTCCAGGAATGCTATTCCTTTTTCCTGGATAGAAATTGTTTACTTTTTCTTTAAAAGAACAAACAGCAAAAATGTGATCCTGATCAGTCATAAGGTGACTAGTTGTATGGTACTTTGATTAAATCTAGTTGAATTTAAAATACATGGAACATTTTTAAATAAAGTGTTTTGGGCACAACGTGTATGTTGATGTCTTTTCCAGGCAGTTCTGTCCTGTAACATATTACTAGTCATCGTAAAGGAAATTAGGCTGGCTGTAATCAGAACCAAAAAGGTCATGGATAGTGCACGGGGAAAATATTCCCAAAGTTCTAAGGGAAAGATATGAAGTGTCATATGGTATGTACTTGTCTGGTGGAAATATGGTGAACAGTCTTCAGGGATATACAAACAACCTCTGTTTAAGCTTTAGTTTAGGAAGTCTGTCTGTATCTCCTGCAACGTCCCTAAGGAATGAACAAAATTTTCATTCTTTGTTGAGTTCAGCAATTTTCATTATATATTGAAATCTATATTAAAACATATTAAATATATTTATATTCATGGGTATCCACAGCTCATTGTTGCAGTTACAGATGCAGATACAAAATATTGAATCTGCTCATGGCTCTAGACGTGAGTTCTGGCTATTTTAAAATATATTTTTGCATCATGTTGTGAGTTGGTAGTGGCCTCATGGATTACATCAAATCATATTGAATAACAGTAACATCAAATCTCCATTCACTAGAGAAGAAGTGGAAAAGGCCATAAAACTCACCAAACTTGGAAGGCTGCAGGCCTAGATGTATCTTCCCAATATTTCTGGAAAACTTGTGTCAGCATGGCCCTGTCTGGCTGACATGCTTCTTTACCAGCATGCATGCTCGGGTTAATGCTTAAGGGATGGCAACAGGCAAAGCTCACATCATCCTAAAATCAGGGAAAGCAGCTGAATACCTGAAAAAATTTCGGCTTCTAAAGTTTCTACTCTATGCATAATGGTCGGGTTTTAACATAACCTTTCCCCCCTATTAAAAAACGAGTGCTTCCTTTGTATCTGGGTTGCCAGTCACTAAGATTTTTTTACCTGATCTTTCACTTCTTTCTCTTCTACAATATCTGTTCCCCAGAGCCAACCACCTACTCCCTACATTCATGTAATTTTATGGTTGTTTTTTGTAAGTTTATTTTTTTTCCTTTAGCATCTGATTTCTCTTTTATCTTTCCATTATTCTTTCTTTCTTTCCATCTACCTACACTCTCTGATCCGTTTTGCTGTTCCCAAATGAATATCCCAAAGTTCGCTTTAAAAACTGCAGACTATTTTGCTGCAGACCAGTCCCCTGTGATTAACCTTTGAAATGCCCTTTTATTTATTATTCTTGGACTGCTACTGTGCAGTGCTGATGTTTGCAGAAATTAATGTGTGTGCAGAATTCCCCCTCCCCCCGAAATGGGCTGTGGTTCTACTAGGGGCCACTGGACTCAGTAGAGCCCAGCTTGCACATAGAAGACACAACAACGTGCGGGGGAGAGGGAGGTAAGGGTTCATGGCAGCTGCAGTTCCCCACATGCCTTGCAGGAAGGAGAGGGTGCCACACAGGAAACTCGTGCAAGCCTAGGACTGATCATCTGTCTCTTTCTCCTTCTGGATCCCTGGACTTATGAGCTGGGTGGTAAGGGAATGGGTGTCTCTGAAAGGAGGGGAGGGGCTCACTTTGTGGGAGAAGAGGGTGTGGGTATCTGGGCTGGAGGGGCTGTGCTTGGGCTCTTGGGAAGGAGAGGGTTTGGGTATGTTGGCTGGCGGTGTGGGTACTGTGGCTGGGCTATGGGGAAAGGGGTTGTGGGTGTCTGGCTCTCTGGCTGGGCTGTGGGGAGAGAGAAAGGGGACACAGAAACAGGGACTAGGTTTTCATAGGGGTTTCTTTAACTCTATATTTATGGATAAACTTTATTGCTGGGGTCCCACCCCTCCTAGGCAGCCCAAGTCCCACATACATCTTAGGCCCGTGGGCAGATGCGGACAGCTTACCGGGATCCGGCCCCTGAAACTTAGGGCTGCCCCTAGCATTGGAAGCCTTCAATGGCACTTTAGCCCCTCCACCATTCCACCGCGGGGCTAGAGCACACAAAATCCACTAGCCTGGCCCTGCCTAGGATCTGGTGTGTGAGGGGAATGTGAGGAATGTCTTTCTCCTTCTCAGTCAGGGGTCCTATCAGTGAATGTTCTTTTTATTTTATTTATTTATTTATTTATTTATTTTGCTTTTCACTTATGTGCAGCTGCTGACCGATTTTTCCCTGACCAAAAAAAGGTTCCCCACCGCTGCTTTAGTATGTGTATAAATCCACACACTTACTGGGTGTGGTATACTGTCCCATCTTGTGGCACAAAGAAACCTTTTACTTTCAACATTTTTTTTGACAAATAGCTTGAGCTCAGTTTTCTAATATCAAAAGAAACTGCACTGCATACATTAAAGAAAAAAAGGACAAAATCTGGCACATATCTCACAGTCCACATAGAAAACTGATTATAGTGACCAGTATGTGTCTTTTTACAAATGTGAGAGTTTTTCAGAGTCCAGATGCAAGGTAATGCACATTAATGTACTGCAGAAGAATGTAGTGAACTACACAGGGAAAATGATTAATGTCTGGAAGTGTATAAATCTCCTCCTCACATGGACTACATTGTTTTCATGCAAAAATGATTGAAGTAGTGTAACCCAGACTTTAACCACAAAAATATTTTCCTTTAGATATTTTTGTAAGATTAGAACATCACACACAATTGCTTGCAAAATCAAGGTGATAGATTTTTCCTTGCTGGAAGTCTTCTAGATAATGAAATTGTAACATAAGGTGTTTCAGTTTTATTTACAACACTTCTGTGTTAATGTGTTCTAATATGCCAAGATTCTTGAGTTTAACTTCTTAAGCTTTTAAAAAAAGAGGAATAATGTGTGTGTGTGTGCACACAATTTTAATGGAGGATTTCCAAGAAAATACAGGTTGAATCTCTGTTAACTCCCTGGTCCAGCTGGACCAGAGATGTTCCGGGACCGGAGAATCCTGGTGGAAGGCTGGCGGATGGACTCACCACAGCTGAGCTGCCTGGTGTACCACAACTGGGCTGCTAAGTACAGCCAGCCCGGTGGGTTGCCCAGAGGGGGCCAGGAGCCCAGAGTGCTGCAACAGGACTGCTTGGCGGAGCCAGGAGCTCGGCGGAGCCAGAAGCCCAGCACACCGCAGCAGGGCTCCCCGGTGTGTCCAGGAGCCCAGTATGCAGGGAACTGGGCTGCCTGGCTTAACAGGAAAGAGTGGGAGGACTGGCAGGGCAGTGGGGCTGGGGGATGGCCTGGAGACTGGCGACTGGTCCAGGGCTGGGGGGGAGGGTGGGGCTGGTATCAGGGGGGGCCAAAAATGATCTCCCCTGGTCTGGCAAAATCCTCCACCTGGGACTGGTCGAGGGTGCCAGACCAGGGAGGTTCAACCTATATGCACTTTGTAATTACTTGCTCCAAATTTCCCTTCTATCCTGACATTCTCTGTTAGTTCCTCTCTATTGGAGAAGCATCTTTTTTTGGGGGGAGTTCATAGAATCATAGAATAGTAGAACAGGAAGGGACTTTGAGAGGTCGAGTCTAGTTCCCTGCCCTCAAGGTAGGATCAAGCATTGTCTAAACCATCCCCGAATGAAGTCTGCCTAACCTGCTCTTAAATATCTCCAGAGATGGAGATTCCACAACCTCCATGGCAATTCATTCCCGTGTTTAACCATCCTGAGAGGAAGTTTTTCCTAATGTCCAACTTAAACCTCCCTTGCTGCAGTTTAATCCCATAGCTTCTTGTCCTATCATCAGAGGCCAAGGAGAACAATTTTTCTCCCTCCTCCCTTTTAGATACTTGAAAACCGCTATCATGTCCCCTCTGTTTTCTCTTTCTAAACACATCTTACATAAAAAAACTGTCTTGTACGTAATATAGTAATCTCTTTGATGTGCTCCGGGCTCTGATGTGGGTAATTTAACATATACAAGCAGCTAAACTCTTTTGTGAGAACAATAGACTTTGAGTGAGGTATATTTGGTTCTTGTTCTCCTCCAATCAAAGCAGCCTGTACCAGGTGGGATATTCACCTGCCAAAAAAAAAAAAATCACTTCCTGTTTTAAAATGCAAATGTATAAATATTTAGAGGTATGTTGTATTATTTGAAAAATCGCATGTGGTCGTGTAACTAGAGGCTGTATTGTGACACATATGTAGGAACAGAGTTCAGGTTTGCCCTTGCAACATCAGCTCTGATCTTTAAGATAAGCTGAGTAGTCAAATGGGGGCTGCAGAAGGTCTGGCTCAACTGCACATCAAGCTGGCACAGATGAAAGTGGCCAAAGTACGTTTTGTTTTATGATAACAGTGACTGGATCAAGGAACATCAGAGCAGCCTGGGATTGTTAGGCATGGGGAGGCTCAGGTCACATCACCTATACCAGCCAGTAAGTAGGATGACATAAAAGGCACAGCCTGTGGACCTGGCATTGTCTATATCAGGGATTAGATTAGCTGTCTCTCTCAGAGATGTGGCTTTTTCATACTCCTGAATGATGTAGCTGGATCGACCTAACTTTGGTGTAGGCCAGGGCGAAGTCAGAAGTAACCTCTTGGAGGAAAACATTATTTCACCGAAGTACAACTGGTGTAATAGATACTAAAACCATACCTGTAGATGGAAGGTATGCTAATAAAACCTGTAATTTAAAAAGCAAAGGTTTTTAAAATTTCTAAGTACCCTTTACATTTTTAGCAAAAGTTAAATTGTATCTGACTCTGTAAGTCATTACTGGATTTTATGTGTTAGAAATTGTATACAGATTCTGACTTGATGACCGTCGTAGGACTAGTGCAAATGACCATAGACTTCAGATAATTTGACATAATTTAACTCGTTAGTGCATGTCAATCACTAAAAATAAAGGGACAGCTTTCTACCAGGGATAAATTAGTTGCTGGTATTGATTTACTATTAATTCCATGGAAGATGATGAATGGCATTTAGTATAGCCATGTAAAAAACTTAGCTTCATAATGTGTTCCTGTACTCCAGTGGTCACATTATAAAGTTAACCTGTAGCAATAGATACATGTAAAGTTAGAAATATGAAGTATGACACTGTTTATAGTTTTATATGAGCTAATGAGAGCCATCACTCGTACTCCAAGGAAGCCCTAACAACTGGATGATCAATTTAACACCAAAATAGGATAAAGCCGCTCACCGAGTTGCGAACGGTCAAGTTACGACTGTTCACACTTACAACCAAAGCTCCCATGGAGTGGTCATATAGGCAGACCCCGAGTTACGAATGTGACCCGCGCTTACAAACAGCGTGGTCGCGTGTAACTCAATGGGGTCCAAGTTACGAACGGATCGAGTTACGGCCAAGTGTTTGGTCCGTAACTCGTTCTTAACTCGGAGAGAGGCTGTACACAGATCCCAGCAGATTGTGACATTAAAATTGATAGTTATAAGAGGCACGTTGTCTAAAGCGTCTTTGAATTATGCATGTTTATATTCATAAGCCAAATTTCATAGAGTATGGGAGGGGAAACCCTCACAGATAGGTATTTTCTAAGCATATTGGTAAATGTTTGTTTTCCCGTCACACTCTCCTGTTCCTTCCTGCCTGCTCTCTGCAGTCATCTATCTGGGCAGGAGGTGATCAGTATGTATCCACATTCCAGCAGGATTGGAGTGAGGGAGGAGGAGGGACTGGACATCTAGCCACACATACTTTTATTCAAGGAATCATGCTGGACGTGTTTAGAAAGTTCTACTCAGCACTCATGGATGCTGGGTCAATACTGCTTGGATTCTGCATGCCTGTGCTGAAAGGCTGAAGAGGAAGAGACCATCCTGGTTCCACACTACAGAAAGGAAGTTTTACTTAAAAGTGTGTGACTGTCTGGGGTTTATTTTTAAATAGGCATTTTATTGTTTTGTGTAATCTCTCATCAGAGGTTGTCATTCTTTTATACACAATGGTTTACAACCATGTTGCTTTAGGGAAAGTATAATTTTCTGCATGTTTTCAAATATTTGGTCTCCTGGCATTTAATGAAAAATTACCTACAACATTTTCATTAAAACATTTTATGCATATTAAAAAAGTCCCATGGAGGACTTGTCTGCCAAAGATTGTACTGCAGCACTCTTAGTTTGCATGATCTGTCTTGCTTGTAGAATGAAGGCATTTTGCACTGATATCTCAGCCTTCACAGTTGAGAGGTCCATATATGGCCCATTAATTTTCCATCAGTAGAATGTTAGTAGGTCCCTGGAGTTCCCTTTATTGATGGTAGATGTTTACCATTGTCTGTGCACGATGAAATAATGTGTCTTTATTACATTTCAGTTGACTGTTTCCTTCAGCACTGCCTCTCTTTTGATGGCACTTAAGAGTTTTCTTTTAATACTGTTAATCTATTTAATACAAGCAAAAAAGTGACATAAACCTAAGTGACATAAACATATATAATGGAGAGCAGATAAATAGTTTTCAAGTCTGATTGATAGTCATGCACACATACCAACAATAGAAAAATACCCTTATGTGGTAAGCTCCACTACTTTTGCATATTTATGTGTAGTTAAATTGTTGTGAATTACACATTTTTCCCCCAGTTTTCATAGGCTTTGTTTGTAATTCTAATTCCCTACAAGTAAATATTAAAAAAGATCCTACATTAAGTCTAAATGATCTGCTGTATAAACTAATTGGATTGCTTAGATTTTTTTACTTTTCCTAAGGCATTTTGCATAGTTACATGATTAAGAATTAGCGTCTCACTAGGAGATAAACTGCTAATTGCATCCAGTAAACCTATTTAATGAAATGTTCTTTTCCAATTCATGAAATTAAGAAACTGATTTGGTAATTGAGATGGATAGCTATAACTAGGTATTCATGCAATTTGCTATTACAGTTTTTAACCTTTAGGAATTCTTATAGGAATACATTTTATTGCCAGAATATAGCAAACACCTTACTTTAGTCTTGCTAACATATCCAGTGTTCTATACGTAGCCCTCCATGTTAGGAAACAGTACGGGGAAACAAGGACCAATAATGATCATGTACGTGATTTTGCTTTCTTAAGATGTGATGGCCTGCTCCCAAGCTAGTTTGTGCAGAGTTGGGGAGGATAAAATATATGAGTGAACCCAAACTGGATTTGGGAATGTAATATACTGAATAATCTGTTACTATGGATGTGAATAGATGGACTTTTGAGGAAAACGATTTTAATGTCAAATTATCAAAATGGAAAAATCACACTGCTGCTCTGTAATCTACAGCAACCCCCAAGGAACTCTTGCAACAGCCAGGGATTGCCAGAGCATCAGGACATTGTGGCCACATCGCCATTCCCTGAGGCACACCTCTGACTCTGTGGTCTGTAAACGGTGGCATACAGCAGTGATACCAGCCTTGTGCCTTTGGGGGACTCCTTTACTCAAGAGGAATCCTTAGTAGGTCATTACAGGCTTTAAATTTGCTTGGTGTTTCCAGAACAGTACAAAGCAAACTTAAATGGGCCATAGGGTTTGGTTTCAATATATGCTATCTAAACACTGGATTAAAAAATGCTTCACAAATTTACCAGTGCACTGCTTCAGCCACCTTTTGTAATCATAGAAGCATAGAACACTAGAACTGGAAGGGACCTTGAGAGATCAAGTTCAGTCCCCTGCCCTCATGGCAGGACCAAGCATGGTCTATATCATCCCTGATAGATGTCTGTCTAACCTGCTCTTAAATTCTCCAGTGATGGAGATTCCGCAAACCTCTCTAAGCAATTTATTCAGTGTTTAATCTCCCTGACAGTTAGGAAGTTTTTCTCAGGCTATGTCTAGACTGCAGGCTTCTTTTGGAAGAAGATTTTCCAGAGAGACAAACTGCATCAAGAGCTACTTGCCAGCCACGCATGCGCGCAGCACCACAGGCGAGTAGAAACAGCAGTTTGTCGAGCCCTGGTGATTACTATGGACGGAGTGGCCACCAGGGCACCTGTGATTTTTCCTCTTTCCTCTTCTTTCGAAAGAATTCCCTCTTCCCCATCCACACATGCCTTTTTCCGAAAGAGCTCTTTCAGAAAAAGGCTTCTTCCTCGTAGAATGAGGATTACCAATGTCAGAAAAACCCTTCTGTTCTTTTCATTTTCTTTCGGAAGAACGCGATTGCAGCGTAGATGCAATTGAAGGTCTTTTTTGGAAAAATAGCCGTTTTTCTGAAAAATAAAAACCTGTGTAGTGTAGACATACCCCTAATGTCCAACCTAAACTTCCCTTGCTGCAGTTTAAGCCTGTTGCTTCTTGTCTTATCATCAGAAACCAAGGAGAACCATTTCCCCCCTCCTCCCTGTGACACCCTTTTAGATACCTGAAAACTGCTGTCATGTACTTCTGTCTTCTCTTTTCCAAACTAAACAAGCCCAATTCCTTCAGCCTTGCCTCATAGCTCATGTTTTCCAGACCTTTAATATTTTTTGTTGCTCTTCTCTGGACCTTCTCCAATTTCTCCACATCTTTCTTGAAATGAGGTGTCCAGTTCTGGGCACAATATTCCAATTGAGGCCTAATCAGCACAGAGTAGAGCAGAAGAATGACTTCTCATGTCTTGCTCACAACACTTCTGTTAATGCATCCCAGAATCATGTTTGCTTTTTTGCAACAGTACCACACTGTTGACTCATATTTAGCTTGTGGTCCACTTTGATCCGTAGATCCCTTTCTGCAATACTCCTTCCTAGATAGTCACTGTATGTGTGAAACTGATTGTTCCTGCCCAAGTGGAGTACTTTGTATTTGTCCTTATTAAACTTCATTCTATTTACCTCAGACCATTTTTCTAGTTTGTCCAGAACATTTTGAATTATGACCCTATCCTCAAAGCAGTTGTAACCTCTCCCATCTTGGTATCATCTTCAAACTTGATAAGCGGGCTCTCAATGCCATCATCTAAATTGTTGATGAAGATATTGAACAGAACTGGTCCCAAAACAGACCTCACAGAACCCCACTTGTTATGCTCTTCCAGTATGACTGTGAGCCATTAGTAACTACTCTGAGAATGGTTATCCAGCCAGTTATGCACCCACCTTATAGTAGCTCCATGTGAGTTATATTTGCCTAGTTGATTGATAAGAAGGTCATGCGAGACCGTATCAAATACCTTACTAAAGTTTAGGTATACCACATCCACTACTTTTCCCTTATCCACAAGACTTGTTATCCTATGAATGAAAGCTATCAGATTGCTTTGATATGATTTGTTCTTTACAAATCCATCCATGGTGGTTGTTACCGATCACCTTCTTTACTTCCAGATTTTTGCAGATTAATTCCTTAATTACCTGCTCTATTGTCTTTCCTGGCACAGAAGTTAAACTGACTGTTTTGTAGTTTCCTAGGTTATGCTTATTTCCCTTTTTTATTGATGGGCACTATACTTGCCCTTTTCCAGTCTTCTATAATCTCTCCTATCTTCCATGATTTTTCAAAGATGATAGAGAAAGTATCTGAGTCTTTAGTTATCAGCTCCTTGAGTATTCTAGGATGCATTTCCTCAGGCTCTGCTGACTTGAAGACATCTAACTTTTCTAAGTAATTTTTAACTTGTTCTTTTTTTATTTTAACTTCTAAACCTACCCTGTTTCTACTAGCATTCACTGTTAGGCATCCCTTCATCATCAAACTTCTTGGTGAAGACTGAAACAAATAAGTCATTAAGCACCTCTGTCATTTCCAAGTTTCCTGTTACTGTTTCTCCTTCCTAACTGAGAAGTGGGCCTACTCTGTCCTTTGTCTTCCTCTTACTTCTAAAATATATTTATAGTATGTCTTCTTATTACCTTTTATGTCTCTAGCTAGATTGAGCTCATTTTGTGCCTTTGCCTTTGTAATCATGCCCCGCATACGTGTGGTGTTTGCTTATATTCATCCTTTGTAATTTGACCTTTGTAATGCTACAAAGATGCTGTTTAACAGCTCCGATTAAAACTATACAATAGTTTAGGACTAGGATTGAAGAATGATCCAGCTGAATGAAAATCAGGCCATAAAAGGGAAAGTGCTGCAAATGATACAAGGTGAAATCTTAGCAATAGCGAAGTCACTGAGAAATTTCTGATGATTTAGATAGGGCCAGAATTTCACTCATAATATTTTTATTTGGTTCACTGCCACATTTTTATTCCAATATAGAATGTTTATTAATGTCATACTTGTTAATCCCTGACACATGTATTACTTTAAACATTTATAAATGCTCTTTGAGTTCTTATGGATCATCTTCACTGGAGAATAAGACTTGTATGTTTGATGAATCAATTTAAAATATAATGTGCTATCATAAACAAGCAATGCTTGTCTTCTGAATAAAACTTTAGAGAAAGAAGAATTCAATTTCACTAGTATCTGATATATCTGTGTAGCTGTTTAGACTGTTATCGCATGTATTTTCCCTTATTGAAAATTTTCATTTGGATTTCATCTAATTTTTGATAATGTACTTAGGGGAAACAATCATTTTAACTGCATTAATGTAGATTAACATTAATCATGGATTTATTTCATTTTTCTGTTTAATCACTATTTTAGAGCTTATAATAATTTTATGAGCACTAAATATTTTCTTCTCCTCATTCTCTGTTTACTGCTTTTTATTCCCCTCTCAGGTATAGTTAATGATTTTCCGTTTTAGTAAAGACAGAACAGGCATAAGTGCACACAGCCTGTAGGATGTCAAACCCAAAGAGAGGGGATTAACACTTAAAACTTAAAAGTTTAAACTCTTGCCATTTGCTGCTAGTGTGAAATCGCCTTCTGTTCTGTGTCTGTTTCTATGTTCCATTTAACATGGCTCTCAAATGTGAAAGATACAAAAATAAGAGAATTTGCCACATTGAGCCTTTAATTGGGATTGGCAAAACTCTGAACAAGTAGAATGACATCTAATTTATCACCTTTATCCCAGTTACAGAGGATGGTGGATCTTTTCAAATAGTTACACATATGTTAAGCATTCATTGTTTTGAGGCCCTAAAACAGAAATATGCCCTTTTTTGTACCCTTGGGTTACATATTAAAAAACTGCTAAACAAGAACTGTATAGAATATGTAATTCAACATCTGTTTCACTGGAAGCCAAAAAT
>JANRFK010006697.1:23545005-23559006 GCA_030068395.1 Apalone spinifera
CCCCCCCCCCCCCCCCAGTGATCTAGAGTAGCAGAATGCCTTCACTGTCAATAAAGAATAAATAATTAACTCCTCTCAATGTCTAGGTTTATCTCAAAATCATGGACATGGCTTTCTATGCCTTCCACTAGAGAAATTCAGATATTTGATTGTAAATTGATTTTCTGTCTCCCCTATAATAGATTTCCTTTGAAAGGAAAATATTAATGTCTAATTGGGGGAAACAAATTGAGACATTAGGATATACTGTCCATGAGAGCTAGAGGAAAAGGCAACACTTGAGTTATATTAAAATTATCATGTTAATTTCTAAAATATCTGCATTTGTCCACCTCCCTCTGTGGGAAGTCTGATGAGTGATAGTGGGTGTTATCCAATTCTTATGTACTAGACAGAGGTGAAAACTGTGTGTAGGAAAGTACTAGTGTACCTCCCATCCATCAACAGCCCTACATGGTGTTTGGAGACATTTCACATTTGGAGGAGCAGAACTATGTGCAAAAGCTTCAAAACATAAACAACATTCCCTCTGAGATATGTAGAGTCCTGTTAATCTGCAGATATTTGCTTTAGATTCATGGATATCCACATCTACAGATGTCAGCATGGGTATCGGTGGCTCATATTTGCAACTATAGTTTCTGATGCAGATACAAATTTTGTATCTGCACAGGGCACTACAGGTTTGGATTTGAAGTCTTTGGCAATTACAGATTTTCCTTTTGTCCTAGGTAAAATATCCAGATTTCCAACCTCGGACTGAAAGGAATAATAATATGATTATCTTAAAATAATGATCTGAATGTTCTCTGTGACAGACCTGTTCCAGGCTCATGAGACATATTAAGACTAGGGATGTTAGATAGCGGGTAATAGAATAGTTGATTAATTGAATTCTTGAATTCTTAGTGGTTAGTTGACTATTCTATAGTTCCTGGGGGTGGGGCCAGCAGCCAGTGCCATCCAGCCCCACTCTTGGGGAGCCCCCTGTCACCCTGCACTACTGCCTCTATATCAGGTGGGAGCTGGTCCATAAGGGGAGCCAGTTAAAAAACCAGTTCACTTCATGGACCAGCTGTTTACTGCCCTGCGCTGCTGCCTCTCATACAGAGGTAGCAAAATGTGGGGGAATGCAAGTAATTGACTAGATTGATGGATAAGCCTAGGCTTATTGGTTAATCGTCTAGTTGACTACTCTTTCACATCCCTAATTTGGACTTCAGATACATTGGTATATAAACAGACTATGCAAGGAGATTTTGGATACTTTCATTGTACTCTGACATTAATGTGATCAGAATCTACCTAAGTGCATGTTAAACCCAATACAGGGGTTGGTAAAATTATATTAATAGATTGCTACTTTAGCATATAAATAATCTAATTATTTAATGCTCTAACCTAATCTAATCAGGAGAGAGATGTGAAATGCTGCTTCTAGCCACTTGCTAGTCACATTGGAGGAAGCAGCTGTTTAAAGAAATTCCATGTATTAGGGCCGTTTTCTAATCTATTTTTGAAATATGATAAAGTATTAAAGACATTGTTATACTATCATATATCTCCTGTCACTGCTACAGGGCTTTCAGATCACCCAGTGAATGGGCAAAACCCAAAATCCAGTAGTTATGGAAAATTAAACAGTTTGCATTTTGCCAGTTTTGTCTCCATCTTCACAGATAATTAACTCTTCTTGCAGGCATGTATTGATTAAAGAGGAAAATGACAGGACAGGCCTAATAAAATCTATTAGAAAATATGGGGGTACATTGGTCATTGTCACAAGTTCTTTCTCTCCTATGCATATATGTAACCTCCCATCTCAAAAAAGATGTATTTGATTTGGAAAAGGTACAGAAAAGGGCATCAGAAACTATACAACTATTTAGACCATTCCACACGAGGAGAGATTAAAAAGATAGGTAATTTTCAGTTGTGGAAAAGAGATGATGAAGGGGATGATATTACAGATCTCTAAAAACCATGAATGGTATGAAAAAAAATTGAATAAGGAATGTTATTGACTTCTTCCCATAACACAAGAATAATGAATCCCTCAATGAAATTAATAGTCAGAAGATTTAAAACAAGAAAAAATATTGCTCTGGGACCCAGTGATTGAAGAGGACCACCACTGCTACTGCAGCAGCAGCAGTTGCTGCAGCTAGAGCTCCAGGCCCTTTAAATTGTCACCAGAGTCCCATGCAGCATGCTCTGAGTGCCACTGAGCGCTACCTAAGGTGTACATAGCATGCTCCAAGAGGCGCTGAAGGATGCCTGGGGTAGGCTTTTTAAAAAAACTCCCAGTCTTTTTAATCTCTTGGGGACCTGTTCCAAACCCCTAATCATTTTTGTTGCCCTTCTCTAAACCTTTTCCAATGCCAATATATCTTTTTTGAGATGAGGTGACCACGTCTATATGCAGTATTCAAGATACGGGTGTACAATGGCTTTATATAAAGACAATAAAATGTTCTCTGTTCTTTATTCCTTTTTAAATGATTCCTAACATTCTGTTTGCTTTTTTGACTGCTGCTGCACACAAAGATCTCTCTCTTGAGTAGTTGTAGCTAAATTAGTCCCCATCATATTATATGTATAGTTGGGATTATTTTTTCCAGTGTGCATTACTTTACATTAATCAACATTCAATTTCATTTGCCATTTTGTTGCCCAATCACTTAGTTTGGTGAGCTCTTTTTGAAGCTCTTCGTAGTCTGCTTTGGTCTTAACTATCTTGAGCAGTTTAGTATCATCTGCAAATTTTGCCACCTCACTGTTCACCCCTTTCTCCAGATCATTTATCAATAAGTTGAATAGGATGGGTCCCAGCACAGACCCTTGAGGGACCCCACTAGTTACCGCTCTCCATTCTGAAAACTTACCATTTATTCCTACCCTTTGTTTCCTTTCTTTTAACCAGCTATCAATCCATGAAAGGACCTTCCCTCTTATGCCATGACAACTTACTTTCCTTAAGAGCCTTTGGTGAGGGACCTTGTCAAAGGCTTTCTGGAAATCTAAGTATAATATATCCACTGGATCCCCCCTGTCCACATGTTTGTTGACCCTCTCAAAAAACTCTAGTGGATTAGTAAAGCATGATTTCCCTTTACAGAAACCATGTTGACTTTCCCCCAACAAATTATATTAATCTATGTGTCTGACAATTTTATTCTTTACTATAGTTTCAACTAGTTTGCCCAGTACTGACGTTAGATTTACCGGTCTGTAATTGCCAGGATCATCTCTAGAGCCCTTTTTAATTATTGGTGCCACGTTCGCTATCTTTTAGTCATTAGATAAAAAAAACAATTTAAAGGATAGGTTAAAAACCACAGTTAATATTTCACATTTGAGTTCTTTCAGAACTCTTGGGTGAATGACATCTGGTTCCGATGACTTGTTACTGTTATGTTTATCAATTTGTCCCAAAACTTCCTCTAATATCTCAGTCTGCAGCAATTCCTCACATTTGTCACCTAAAAAGAATGGCTCAGATTTGAGTCTCAGAATTTTGATAGCTTTTTTGATTGCCACTATATATAGGGCAGATATTTTCAGTCAACTATCCACATTGACTCCAAGATCTCTTTATTGAGGGATTCACTAATTTAGACCCCCATCATTTTGTATGTATATTTAGGATTTTATTTTGCCATGTGCATTACTCTGCATTTATCAACATTGAATTTAATCTGTCATTGTGTTACCTAGTCAACCATTTTTGTTGAAAACCCTGTGGAATCTTTGCAGTCTGCTTTGATCTTACTATCTTGAGTAACTTTTGTATTATCTGCAAATTTTTCCCTATCACTGTGTACCCTTTTTCCAGATAATTTATTATTATTTTGAACAACACCAGTTCTATAACAGACTCCGGAGGACACCATTATTTATTTCTCTCCATTCTTACAAGTTATTCCTATCCTTTGTTTCCTGACTTTTAACTGGAGTATTTGCCAATGATTACATCACAGTGTATAGTATATAGAGCTTTTAGCAATATAAACAAGTTATCGGTTTGAAATTCTAGTTTGTACTGATTTCACTAGTGCTTTTTATGTTGCCTGTAGTAAACTAGGCAAATATCTAGATGAGTTGATGTACCACCTGGTTGACATCTGCCTACCCCTGGTAGAGAACTACTAGAGTAAAGTAGATGAATTTGGGAGTGACATCAGGGACTTTGCAGATGTAAAGATGGATGCAGCTGGTGAGGTCAGCCTGGACAGTGAGATGATCTGTTAGTAACAGGTAGGAACATGAAAATTCACCAACATTTGTGATAACAACTCCATAGGCCCTGACCTAAATTTTATTGAAGTGAGTGAAAGTTTTCCATTGACTTCAACAAGATTTCAGTCATGCTCTTTCAAAAGGGTAATTTCTGAATGAAGGAACCAATTAATTTCTTTGGGATAAGGCAGGTGATTTGGACAGAAATCAGATAAGTGGGTAGATTGGTTGAGATGGAATTTGGACACAATCTTGGGGAAGTATTTGGGATGAAGCTTCAATGAAACCTTGTCCTTGCAGAAGATTGTAGAGGGAGGATCTTCCATCCTGTCTGCTAGCTCACTGAACTGTCAGCCCAAAGTGATGGGCAGCTAGGAATGCAACATTCATGGAAAGATGGACCATAGCACAGGTTTTCTTTTATAAGTTTGAAGAGTGGTCCTGTGAGAACCAAGAAGATGAGGTTAAGATCCCACTGGAGAATAGACTTAACAACTGATGTGAAGATTCTGACCAAGTCTTTCATGAAACATTCCATCATAGGCTATAAAAAGATAGTATCCATCCACAGAGGGAAAGAAGGCACTAAGTGCCACCAGGTGAATATGAAAAAAGCCGAAAGCTAAGCTAAGCTGTTTGGGTGATCACTATGTCAACAGAATGATGATGGTGGTGGTCCCATTCCAGGGAGCAACGCTGTTAAACTCAGTAATATGTTCTGGTGGACAGTTGACTACGCCTGGTCCTGTGTGAGAAGATCTGAATAACCAGGAACATTTAGTAGTTGGGTGGAGAGCTTCAGGTCTATGAACTAGAATTGTTGGGGTCAGTAGAGACACCATTGATCTCACGGATGGAAAAAGGAATGAAGGTAGGAGAGACAGTTCTCAAAGCCTGAGATGCTGGCATAGTCCCCAGATAGCAAGGTGGTGTTTCCCCCAGCTGGGAAGTTCTGTGGTAGTTATAATAAACTACACCACTATATTAAACTATCTTAACATAGATATTTAAATTATGAAAGAGCTCTGTGTACATCAATTCTCTTATTGAGATAGCACAACAGAGAAATAGAGGTTCCATGTGGCGGTAAACAGGGACAGTCCTAATAAATTGCTCGGGGGAAAAAAAAAACAGGGAGTAACCAGGGAAACCTGGGGGGAAGATTCAGGAGGTCAGGCTGAAATACAGTCACGGCCTGCCCCCTAAGACCGGCTCTGTCGGCCGCCCCCTGAAAATGGCAGCCCGACCCTATGACCGGCTCTGTCGGTAAGAAGGAGCTGGATTGGTGTCAACCCTTACCACTCCTAATAGCCTCGAGTGGGAGCATAAGGAGACATGTTACTGTACATGCATACCCACATGTGGAATATAGGGTACATCACATTTTTGGCTGTGTTACTCATACGCATGGACACACGCATACATGTGCGCGCGCACACACTCACCCCCTTTGCTAGTCAGCAACAATGGAAAAGTTCCAGATCAATTTAATAACATTTAAAATACTATGTTCTTTTAAACATGTGCTTAAATGTGACTGAATATTTAACATGTAAAGCTTTTTTTATTCTTACAGCTACTGAATCACATACCTTTATACCAGTAATCCAGGTCATTCAGTAATAAGCAAATTGTGTAATAAGAGAAAGTACTAACCTTTTTATGAAATAACTGGAAATAATATTGACCCTGTTTTTATTGATTAAAACCAGCTAATCTGTGTATTAAGCCGTTGTATGCATTAAGTGATCAATTAAAAGAATATGAAAAAAAACCGTAGAAAATTAAGTGAAGTGTTTCATGTAGGTGTTCTTTCTGATGACAATTTATAATGAAAATTTAAAGGTTTTATTTTTTTAAAGGTTTTAGTATGTATATTAGTACTTGGATACTGGAGTCAATTATGAAACTTCACGGCTGTGATTACCTAATGTAACAATGTCATACACTATGGATCGAAATCAATCGTACTGGGAAGTGTAATTAAACCCAATTTACTAGGGCTAGTCGGGGATGGGAGGTAGTGTGGACAAAACCAGAAGTTATTTTTGACAAAACAAAAATGTCTGATTTGGGTATGTTAGTTAAATATTTTCCATTTTCAGTTTGATTGTGTGGGCTGTGTGTGGAAGGAGGGGGAACATTTCTGGTCAGCTCTAAGCTTTACGCGTGGGTAAGTGACATCAGTATCTAATCTGATTTAATCTATATAGTTCTAATGTACCAGTCACTGTAGCATCTGAGTCATATGGATAGGAAGAATTCTTGAAAGGGGCCTTTATTGAACCTAAAGTTTGTACTTAATCATCTTGTTGCTTTCGAACTACCGGAAGGAATGTCAGACGCTGGATCTGAAGTAGCAGTAAACTGGTCCAATGCGAAACTGCTTTTGTGCCTTGCGTATTTTTCAAACTGTATTCAAATGTCAACCTGTCAGATGTGATAGAGGAAGCCTTGCATTAAAAAATGAATTTACAAATTAAATTATAAATTGAGTTTTGGGTGTTAAAGCAGAAATGATCCTGTCAAAATTTGCCAGGATAATCTGTAGATAGCAGTTTTTCACTTATTGTCACGGTGAGAGGAGGAAAAAATATATACCAGAAATCCTTAAAACTAGAATTGGTTCCTCGTGAAGTATTGTGACAAAGTTCTGAGTTAATAGATATTAACTTTAGTGACAATTTCTACTTTATATGGGGAACACACATATTTGACTGACTCCCTGCAAGAATGAATGCACCTATGCATATTACAGTAAAACTCCCAATTGTCCGGCATCCTGTGGTCTGGCACTCCCGATAGTCCGGCACCAGCTGGAACCCGGAAGTGCTCCGGCCAGCCAGTCTGGGGGTGGGGAGCCCGCTCTCCTCCCGGAAACTCTCGATGGCGGCGCGGGGCTTCCTGCTAAACGGCAGAGGGTTCACCCCTCGCCGCGCTGTTCCTTGCCCATCCCCTGGACACAGTGCGGGTCCCGGCAGACCCGTAACAGCCCCCTGCCGGAGTACCTCCTGATACTCCGGCATATCCGATAACCCGGCACCACCTAGGTCCCAAAGGTGCCGGGTATCGGAAGTCAACAAAGCTGTGTCGACACAGCTCTGCCACTCAGATGGCATCTTTTTTGGCGCTTTTGCCAACAAAATACTTCTAGTCTCCACAAATAGCTTTCACTTTGTCCACAGGGAAAAAGCACTTATACTTGCCACTGACGAACTTGTCGTTTGGGCAAAGATTTAAGCACCCGTTAATGACAGAAGTTGTCAGAACTTATGTTGATCAAGTATAGACAGAGCCTTAGCCACAATTGAGTTTTATCTTCTTACTGTAGAATATTATGATTAGATTAATTATCAATTCTCTTCCGTCTTTTATAGACATCCTAACTGTGGTACTAATACTGCAGTAGTTTAGAATTTTTGGATACAGTTCTTTACAACAGCAGTTCCCAACCGGTGGACCGGTGCCAGGCTGCACACCACTGGCTGCCGGGCCGTGGTGGTGGCCTGAGCTGAAGCCAGCTGTTTGCAGTGGCTCTGGGGGCAGGGGCTTACCCTAGCCCCGAGCTGCTGCACAGCAGCCAGTTTCAGCTCCAGCAGCTGTGGTGGCTGACTTTGTCTGCCGGCAGCGCTAAGGCACAGCAGGAGGAGACACAGAAGAAGGTGCCTCCCTCATCCTCTCCCCTTCCTCCCTGGTAAGATGGCGACCCAGCTGGACCTCCACGCACTGCCACTCACCCCCATCCATGGGGGTGGGAGACGCGCTTGGGGAGGGAGGAGGCGTGAAGGAGGAGGGAGCGCATGCGCTGCCAACAGCCGCTCTCCCTGCCTGTGCAGCAATAAAAGCCACTCTCCCTAGAGGGGACGCCCTCAGTCTGGGGGGCTGGGGACAAATGGGTGTTGAGTGAAGGCTTGGTGGGGTCACGGGGCAAAAGGGAGTTGGCATGGGCTATAGGGGTCATAGGTTAAAGAGTCAAAGGGTACAGGGCGTAGTGGTGAGGGTCACAGGGTGTTAGGCATTGAGGAGCAAGGGGCTGGGTTGGGGCTTGGGGTTGACGGGGGAGGACAAGGGTTAGAGGTCAGTAGGCAAGAGGGGAGGGGTTGCAGTGGGTCAGTGGTTATGGAGCCAGGTTCGGTGCAGCTCATGCTTCTGTCTTGGGGGGCAGCGGATCTGATGGTGTCTGAATAAGGGGCACTGGGTGTAGTGGGGCAGGATCAGGGAGCACTGGGAGTGGTGAGGCAGGATCTGGGGAAGTGGGAGGTTGTCAGTTTGTCAGGGGTCGCTGAGACACAGCGTACAAAGGTTGTTAGTGGCAGTGGATGCAGAATGGGCTCCAGGCAAGACAGAGATGCTTGACAAAAGGAAGTTGGCAGCAGGGGGTGTTGGGGACAGAGGGCACTGGGGTGACAGGGCTGGCAAGATAGACTTGTGAGTTAATGGGTTTAGTGGGATATAGGGATATCAGATGTGGGTTTGGCAGGTTTAATAACGCAGAGACAGAGTACCGGTTGGCTGGAGGGTTCTGCGATTGGAAGAAGAGGGATGTCATCGTGTGAGTGGATTGGAGGATAGGTAACGTGTTATGTGCATCTTTGCATATTCAAAGTTTGTGCATGGGTTTAAAAAAGGTTGGGAACCAGTGCTTTACAATTCAGTGCAAATAAAATTATGATTAAAGTGGAGACTTCTAAACAGACCATATATTTCTAGAAAAATAGAGTATAGTTCTAATAAAAGAGCTTGACATAAGAGTTGGAATCACCACTCCAAATAATTTCCCAAATATAGTTTGTTTTCCTTTGTTATTTTTTTGGTTTGTTTTACTGTGATCATGATTGCATCTGGTATTGGCCACTCTCAGAGAATGGGATACTGCTCTAGATGCACCTTTGGTCTCATCCATTTTTATGTTCTTATGAAAAGAGTCTATTGGATATGTACAAATTACACTAAATATAACTTAAAATTCAATGTTCGCTGCATGTACAAATTTATGCAAATCCATATTGACAAGTGCCATGCTGCAAACCAGATCTTAGTATAATATTCATTAAATTAAAACAGTAGCATAGAATGAAGGTTACAAAGTTGAGGGACAATGTACGTACATGATGTTTTCAAAAACAGTAGCATTTTCCTACTGCAATGAAATATTGTCATACCTCAGTAAGGAAACCGTTATACTTCTGCCCTTTTTCAATAGGTTAGTTTTTCAAGCAGTCTAAAGGGTTATCGACAGGCCTGCTGGCAGATTTTTATTGTTGCCTTTAGATTTAGTTTAAGAGCAAACGTTCTGTTAGTGTTGGGGGGGTGGGAGTGAAAGTAGAGAGGCTCTTTAATGCTTTCATTTTTAATGGGGGAAGCTGTAGGTAAATTTTTTACGTCTAACATTTAAAGTGCCAAATTATGCTTTTTTTCCACAATGTGGTTAGAATGAAGCTGATGAAAGAGATTAAGTTCTCTCCCATAAGAATTTTATCACAAAGATCTTAGAGGGATAGCCATGTTAGTCTGTAACTGAAACAACTTCAAAACAACAAATGGTTCTGCAGCAAAGGTGTTACAAAGATGTTAATAAAGGTACAGGTTGAACCTCTCCAGTCTGGTAGTCTCTAGTCCAACAACATCTGTGACTGGGAATGATTTTAGTGAACCAGATGTCCACTTATCATGGGTGTGGCAAAGTTTCTGGTGATCCCATAAAGTTTGTTTACAGTCACCAGTCCAGGTTCTCTGTTTTCTGTGCTGTTATTTAGCTCTAATTTACCCCTAAATGTCTTCTAGGAGCCCTGTGAGCAGTGGAGGTGTTGGTAATGCTACTAGACAATGCTGACCTCCTGTCGTTTGGCAAATTCTCTGGGTAGGCACGGGTCAGGTCCCAAGGGTGCCAGACTAGAAAGGTTCAACTTGTAGTCAAATGTTAATTTTCAGGTAAAATATTTGCCACCTCAGTTAAGATTAATTAATGCTCTGATTTTTCAAACAATTACACACAGGTAACTTTTTAAGCATGCTAGTAATCCCATAGACTTGCATTACTCCTATGCATAAAGTCAAGCACATGCAAAGTGTTTGCAGGATTAGAATCCTAGATTAAAAATGATTTAAAAAATCACTAGTTCAGAAATGCTAACCTGAAAAAGCAGAGGAATGCACACATTGTAGAAGGCATTTCACTTTTTGGCATCAAGAAGTTTAGGGAATTTCTTTTCAAATCTGTTCAGTTACTACTGCCAGTGTCCTTGACAGAATGGGGGGGGGGGAGCAGTTGCCTTGGGGCCCAGCAATTCAAAAGGGACCAGGGCTCCCAGCCATGGATGACAGTACCACAGGAACAGAGGCAGCCAGAGCCCCAGGTCCTTTAAATCACTGCCAGAGTTGTTTAAACATGGACAAATGGCATCAGTCTCTAATCTGATTTAATCTACATAGTTCATCTGAGTCATAATGCTAAGAATTCTTGAAGGGGGCCAGCATGGCGGGCTCCAGGCAGCGCTGAGGTTTGGCTATACCAGTCCCACCCTTTCTGGGATTGTAGAGCAAGCCCACCCCCCAACCTCGCCCAAGAGCCTAATCAGTCTGTTCCCCCCCCCCCCCCCCCCCCCCCCCCCCCCCCGACCACTGCATTTGATGAAATATTTATGACAGTAGAAAAAATTGATTAAAAAGTCAATTACAAGTCAATGGAAGACTACTGTAGCTGCAGGAGGGGTGGGGATGGTGGGTCCAGTGAGCTAAGGGGAGCACGGCAGTAATTCTTCTTGACAAAAATTGTGGAAATTTGTTCATGGTCCAGGACCAAATATTATTTGCTTTGGCACATACCGAGTTGGGCACTTGACTTATTGCTAGCTATGTGAATATGAATTACATTGAAGTTATTAAAATAGTTTAAGTAAAATACAAAAAAGTAAGAAATTCACTAAAATAATTGTTGTTATTAAGCGTTCACTGGAATGTCCAAATGAAGAAATCAGAGATTTGGAATTTAAAATCACTGTGAAAGAATGGCTTCCTCTGTGACTTGTGAAACAATGTACAGTTCAAGTAATTAGGCCTCTAGATATAAACTAGATTTATAAATCTCAAAGACAAGATAGACATTGTTAGAATAGAGGAACAATAGTACTAAATAATGAGATGTGCTTTTTTTTCTTATTAATACAGAATAGACTGCTAGGAATTGATTTCATGAGAGCATGTGAATACAGCAAATAAGCATTTGCATGTTGTATGTTTATAAGAGAGTCCCAGCTATTGCATAGTCTGTCACTGAATATCAGACCTAGGAGGTAGCCATGTATGCTAAACTGCAGACATGAATGCATAACAGTGTCAAAGTCACTATTCCAGTGGCAAATTCTATAATGAAAAGGGTTCTGATGGGATTAAGACATATTAACAATCTTGCATCCGTTCTCTTTGATAATACACTGTAAATTAATTTCATGGATGGGAATTGTCCGGAAGGGACTTGTCATTCAAGAGTAAATTGAGTGTGGCTGTTGTAACAATTAATGCAGGCTTCTTATCAGAATAGTATGAAATGCTGGAATAAGAGGATACATTGTAGTGGTTTGTAGAAATATATATTTCAATCCCAGTTTATGCGGACTCAAGTCTCTAAGGTTTCTCTTTTGAGTTTAGGGATGTTAGATATCATGTAATTGAATAGTTGTGTAACTGCATGACATCTTAGTGGTTATTCAGTATTCAATAGTCCCCAGGGGTGGGGCTGCCAGCCAGTGCACTCACGTTCCAACTCCCGGGAAGCCTCCTGCCACCCCATGCTGCTGCCTCTGTGTTAGAGGCAGCGGCGCAGACGAGTAGCTGCAGGAGGGGTGGGGACAATGGATCCAGTGCTCATGGAGAGCTGGCTTACAAGGTCTTTGGGAGCTGGTACTCTGAGAGGCTGCAAGCGGGAGTGAGGGGAGTGTGTGTAGTCAGTCAGATTAACTGGTAAAACCAAGTTTATTGGCTAATTGTGTAATTTTCTACATGTTGATATCCCTATTTGAATTGTGACTGAAACTCATTTCACATCATGCTTTTTTGGTGACCTGGGTGCAAAATCATAAGAGATCCCAGGTTAAATAACAATTTTGGTCCAGGTCTGTATGCAAGATTTTACAAAGCTTTAGTTAATCTGCTCTACGTTTTGAATTTGTAACTAAACCTAAAACCAGATTATTTCAGAGAGGTTTCGGACTTTATCTCTAAGATTTCCACAACTTTACTTTTATATGAGCTAGAAGTACATGTCGCACATGGGAGCTTAGTTATAGCAACTGCTGTGTTGCCACTCTGTTATGATGGTGAACTACTCAGAGGCGGCCTGTTACTATAGGCCGACTCGGCCATCGTCTAGGGCTCTGCCTTCAACGGCGCCCGATGACATCACGGGGCATCTGGGGCACCCGATGATGACGTCACCCCATTGATGGCTGTGCAGGCGGGGGTGCCGATCGCATGTTCCGCCTGGGGCACCAGCTACCGCAGCCCGCCTCGGGCCGCTCCTGGAACTGTTATGTATTTGGCAACTGTGATCCAGTGGATATGCATAGGGCTATGAGTTAGGAAATATAGTCTTTATTGCCAATTTTTCAACGAACTTTCTTGCTTTTCTAGTTTTGAAAATGTTGCTCAATTCCCCATGTAATTTTCACAACTGCTAGTGCTGGCTAAGTCTTTTCATCTTGATTTTGCTACGTGGTAAAGGTCAAATGGGGGATTAGCAGATGCATTGGAGCTGTCTCTCAACAGATTCCAAAAGAACAAACTTTGTCAGTTCACATGTGAAAAGTCGGTTTCAGCAAACAAAAGCTACATTTCTTTTAAAATGCAAGTTAAATCACCTCCCCTAATTTTTGTTGTCTCACTTCAAGCTCCAGAGAATTTTTCAAATTTTTTATTTAGCACAGCAAAATTGAAACACAGATGATTTAAAGGGCCAGATTCACCCTCTTCGAGTTGGTCAGGGACACCACAATTACCTCAGGGTGAAAGCTGCTGAAAGGAATGGCTGTTACTGGGCCATGCAAACTTCTCCCTTTACTATTCATTCCAAGGCTCCTTTTCTTCTACCCCTATGTAGGCTGCTATAGAGTTTACTGGCTGAATGCAGAACATTTTCATTTAATACTATTACATTTACAATATAATGTTGCGCATGTATGCTGTCCTACCAGCAAAGGATGCTTTCAGGGCCTTGTCAGGCACATTTCATTGCCTGTGTGCCAAGGCTCCAACAAGGGCTGTTTCCCTGGTGTGTCAGCGTTAAGGATGTTAAAATGTAGTTAATTGACTAGTTAACTAGTCGATAGGTACTTCCACGTTACTCCCAGCTGGGGCTCTTGTACATTTCAAAGGAGGAATATAGAACTCTACGTGTAGTCCGGGGCCAGCGGGAAGTCCTGCTGACTCAGGGCTGCACACGGATGCCTGCTCTGAAATGCACAAGAGTCCCCAGTGGGAGCTCTTGTGCATTTCAAAGCTATGGAGCCTGGAGTCAGCTGGGGACTCATGGTCCCCCACTGATCCCAGGCTCCATGCTATGCTGCATGCCGCTAGGAGCCCAAGATCAACTGGGAGTCCCCAGCTGACCTTGGACTCCACGGCAGCTGCCCCTTTGAAATGCGCAGAGGTGGCGGATCAGCTGTGCGGCGGGCTGCCTCTTTAAAATGCCACCTTTGAGCCATTCAAAGGGGCAGCCGTGGAGCCCAGGGTCCATGTGGCATTTCCCCAGATCCTGGGATCAGCTGG
>JANRFK010006697.1:23559106-23586661 GCA_030068395.1 Apalone spinifera
AAGAGGAGACATGGCAGCAGAGAGAAAAGGTAAAGGTTTATAAAATATTTATTATTAATGTGGTATGCTGCCCATGGCCAGTTTGTTTGTGCCCCACGCTGCAGTTTGGGTTTATGTGGGGATCAACACGTGGCCGGTGAGTGGGAGCCAAAACAGAAGTAGTCAGTGTAATGATCTTCTGTTGATATGTCTTTTAGTAGTTAAATTATTAGACTGTCATTGCTCATGAAAAGTGCTGTCACATGAGTAGAAATATTTCATTTTTTTAATATCAGCAGAACTGACTTAAATGGGGCCTGTGTATTGTGTAGTCTAGCCTTAATCTTTGTATTCATCCCTGTCAGTGTGAGAGAAGCTATTTGTATATATTTGCTTGCATATTCAACCACACTTAAGTTGAGGCCCTCAGCATGTTCTGTAAGTATCAGTGTGGCCCCTGGGGCTTCCAAAGATATTATTTAATGGCTATTTATATAAACAACTTACTTTGCCTCAGAGATCAGTAGACACACTTGCTGTGTCAAGGTGATCAATTTTGGCTCTTTTGGGTTGAAATTCACTTAAGACTTGGAGCTGGGAGAATGAAATGTTGTTATCCATATTGTATAATTAAAAGACCAGAACTTAATATGACCTGGCTTAGGGTCTACCATAACTTGAACACTAAGCAGAGGATAGTGAGTCACATCTAAGTGAAAGTCACAGAAGATGGAAACAGGTTTTATTTCTGGTGGTGTAGAGTCTATTTGGGAGTCCTCAATTATATCAGACACTTTACATCCAGTGTTTAAAGGCAGAGCTGACTAGAATCAATTGAGAGTCCTTGTCTCAGTGATTGCTTGAGAAAAAATCATTGATAAAATCTTGTGCAGACTGACCTTGGACTCAACATGCAGGCAGTGTGTTGAAGGGCAGTGCAAAGGAGGCAATGGTGGTGAGGTACCATATTACCTAGTGAAATCATTGGTGCTGAAATCACTAAGGACTGGAATTTGACCACAGAACTGACACTTTCTTAACAGACTCAATTTTTGCTATTTAAAAAGTAAATCAATGTAACAGAAAACTGCAACGCTCTCTGGTAACTTTTTAAAAATCAAACTTTAAACTTTATTGAAAAAATTGGATAGTTTGCAATTGAAAATATTTGACCTACACTTAAGGCAACTGATTTAATTTTGTGTAAAATTTTGCATAATAAAGGATGGCATTTTTTTTAAATGTTCAATTATAGAGATATACATTTTGATTAGATCTACTTGATGTGATATTTGTGTGTGATTGTGGGGTTTTTGTTTTTGTTTTTGTTTTTGTTTTTTTGTTTTGTTTTGCTGCTCAACAAAAAAAATCCTGTGTGGGGCTGTGGGGTCCCTCCAAAACGGTTCGAATTGGGCCCCGTACTTCCTAAAGCCGGCCCTGGAAGTGAACAGTACTGTCTGATTTTAAATAGTGAAAACCTCTTAGACTTGATTATGTGCGACTGCATGTAAGACAACTTTAAATTAATCTTTTTGAAATGTTTTTAAAATATTCTAATTACTTTTTAAAGGGTTATTTTTATTGAGTGGTAATAAAATCTCACTAGTAGAAAGCACTTAAAATATAACTTTCCCTTCTTGTATTTCAGATTGAGGCAGGGTATGAGTTAGTAGTGTAGCTTATCAAAATTCCATCACAAATCAACTTCAGTTGTCAGAGTATTCTGCACTTGACAATTTATAGTTTTAAAAACTTTATTTTATGTTCATGCTTTATCAAAATATTTTTATAGTTTAAAAAAATCCCAAATCTCCAGATCTCGAGTGGTGCTGAGTAACAGGAAAACCCTGTTAGGACTAGTCTTGTATTTCTCAGCACATTTTTGTAATAAGTGCAATGTAATTATATTTATATAAATGCTTACAGTTCTGTTTTGGATTGCAGATTATAGTTCATGCCTTAATGGCTGATAAACGTGGTTTCCATTTTAAACTCACTGGACAAATATTTTGGTAATGGTGTATTGCTGTCTTTTGCCTGCCCACAAGCATTAATATTTTCAAATACATTTCTGACTGTAGAATAAATATTGCCAAGTACAGTATTTCTGTCAAACTCCTGAACTAACAGTGATAAAATAATAACCATTCAAATAAGCTGAGTATCTTATTTTTAAATGTTTAGGGTCTGATCCTGCTTCTGTCCAAGCTTGTAGAGTTTTATCATTGTCTTCAGAGGGACCAGGATCGGACCTTCATTTTGTTGTCGGACATAATTTTTTCGTATAGTTCATATCATACTGGCTCTTGGACTTCATAGCTTGGCACAAATCTTTGTTCGCATTACACTTTAGCTGCCCACACTCTTCCTTACCTTATATTTTATATTTTTCAATAAAAATATTTTTCAGCAAACCAAGTAAAACTGTGTTTTATATATTTGGCAAAGAACCCAAATTATTTGTGTACTTAAAAACACCTGTAAAAAAGAGAATTTAAAGTAGAGGACCCGATACTCTTTAAGTGCTTCTAGTTCCAGCGGTGTCTATTATAAATCCAGGAAATTATGTAAGACGTTTAAAAACTGTAAAACAATATATCCAGTCTTAGATAACACTGAGTATGTCTGCCCTTTGTAAACATTCACACTACACGCTATATTAAAATAATATGATGGGTTTGGCTTAAAACAGTTTTTCCATTTTAAACCGTTCTGCCCTTAACTGTTAGAAGTTACTAGAGTTTATATAATATTTGTACAAGCATTTGCACACCCTCACAATCAGGGTCTCAACTACTTGAACTCTATTCACTATGCATGAATATTGTACATTATTAAAATGCACATGTTTTTGTGTGGAATGTCAAACCAAAACAAATTAATGTCCATGGAGTTAACACCACTATGAAAGAATCTCCTTTCGTTGCCAAAGGTTTGTTTCAAAGTGGTACAGTCCATGTAACTTACTTAGCCTTTTATTTATGAAAATAAATTGATTCCATTCTCTCACTCTCTCTGTTGTCTGTCTCAGAGGCATTCCAAAAACTAAACAAGCAAATGTGGATTCCATTGCCCTTAGGTTTCAGGAGAGATCCAGCAGCACGATTTTCCTCTTTTCTTCTTTCCAAGTTTTTTCTTTACTAAGGGAAGGTCAGATTTGTAGAGCTCTATGCCATCCATATCTGCAAAAATGAACTGTAGATACTTGCGTCCATATCCATGGATATAAAGCAAATTTCCACAGGTTTGCAGAGCTCTACAGCTTTGTGTCCAGGACTACAGCACGCTTGCTGCAAAACTGCATTTCCTAGTAATCCTACTTCCCTAGATTCCAAAGAGAGGTCAACCTGGAATTCCCCTGAGCCAACAGGCCTCCTGGAGGCTCTTAAAATGTGGGACTTTAGACTGTTTTCTAAATGCTTATTCTAGAAAAAGCTTTGAAATGTACCATTTTCTGATTGACAGCATTGAATCATTAACTGTTGAGCATTTTGCTGTCTGTTGTGTAATATCTTTTGGAGGGTGTTTTTATTTGTTGTTATAAGTATGTACATGATAAAACCCCTGTGATTGGCTGCTCTGCCTGCATGTTCACTAAGCAACAGAAGTAAAAATCCTAATGACACTTTTGTTAAAGTGACCTCCATAAATACATTCATGCCTTCCCCACTTATGAGCAAGGCTTCCCTGCCAGTTTCATGCTGATAAAATCTATATGACACATCACTCCTACAGTTATTTTTCTCTTATCAATAGAAATATAAATAGCATGTGTATGTCTCGGTATGCATGTATGTATTCCATTGTCTTTGATTGGTCAGTTACTGTAGCTATGAAATTTAATTGGCTGAGGTTCTCATTCACTTCATTATAGCAGATGCAAGAATTTTGGCAGAGTTATATAATGAACTTGTTTTTACTGAAAACTTCACATTTCATAATAGATACCAAATTTTAAAATGCCATTGATTATTAATGTCTTGCTATGAAAAGTATTTATTCTACAGCGTCTGCAAACATTATTTTGTTAGGACTTTCATGTACAAAATAGTTTCAAGGATATCCATTTTTAAATTAGAAACTCAGGATAAGTAGGTCATCTGCAGCTTGCTATTTTGGAATGCTTATATTTTCTTTTAAATATACACTCAATTATTTACTTAAGTGGTGAGATGAAACAAGATGTCAGAAAATAAATCTCATTACCTGCAGCATCAACCATGCAAGCTTTGTAACCCATGCCTTTTAAAGTTAGTATCCTGTAGCGTCAGGATTATGTTATGGTATAAAATAAATATATCTGTTTATCTGAATAGCAAAGAATGTATTTCCTGTGTGGGTGATTAATGTAGATAGATTTATTTATTTTATTAGAAGATTTACCCAGCATTGCTCGGGTCCTTAACTCAAGTTTTTGTTTTTCTTCATTTAAATCATTTCTCTGGGGTGGGGGTGGGGATGAGGGGTCAATGTGCAGGATTTCCTGGAGAAAGAGGACAACCCCAGCCCTCTCTCACTGAAGCAGCTTGGGGCTAGAGATGTTAAATGGGATTTAATCACCTAATCTACTAGTTGATGGGATTTCCATTGAGTAGTCGATTAGTTGATAAGAGGGGGAAACTGAGGGCTGCAGCGGGGTTACCTCCTGGCCCCGGGAGCTAACCCTGCTGTGGCTCTGTCTCTTAAATGTTTTAAGAGTCTCTAGAGTCTTAATACATTTAAAAAATTGAAGCGCAGCCAAGGGGAGGGGAGGTAGGGGGAGAGAATTTATTTGCGAATCTGAAGGTTGGAGGCAATTCAAGTGAAATTTTATGACACAATAATTTTGTGTTTCTAAGACAAGGAAGAAGTGACAGCTTCAAAATATGGACTTGAAAGGGTAGTATTCCCCATGTGGTGACAAAATGTAAACCAATCTTGATTACAGAATGAGCCCTCTTTGAGTGGAATCAAGTAATTCCAATTACATAGAACAGAAAGTGGTAGTGAAAGGAGTTAGGGGCTCTCAGATAGCAGTGGAAGAGTACAGAGAGTGAGTAGTCTTATCTGTTGGAAAGCCCTAAGATCAGAAAGGTTGTACCAGTTAGGGTTGCCAGGTGTCCGGTTTTGAACCGGACAGTCCAGTATTTGAGCTTTCTGTTTGGGAAACAAATTGAGAAACTATAAAGAAAAAATAAATGTCCAGTATTTTCTAAATAAGATGTAATGTAGATTGTAATTTGAAGTCAGTGTTTTTGTTGGAACCATCTGGCAACCCTAGTACCAGTAGAGGCCTGGGAAAGGCCCTGACCAGATAGAGGAGGGACTAGGCCCTTGGCAGGAAGGCCTTGGAGGAGGAAGAGAAGCCTTGTGTTGTGCATATGTAACCCACACACCTAGTATGGTTCACTGTTTCATGCAGTGGCACCGACACCACAGCAACTGATAAGACCAAGAGACCTCTACAGAATGAACTGAGAGCCAGTTGGCTTTTAGCTCAGAGCGTAGAGGCTTCTATATTAAGCTCCCGAGGTCCCAGGTTCAAATCCGCCTGGTGGAGGTTACACATACTTATGAATGGACTCAGTTTGGAATTTTTGTTTTTATTTGCAGTTCATTTTATATTAATAAACCCAATCCCAAGGAGGGGTATTTTTGACAAGAAAAATTCTGGATGAAGTTTTATTTTAACATTCAAAGAGGGGAAACTGGGGCAGGCTGCCAGTACTATGAGCAGAGGCAAATAGGGGGTGCAGTGGAGGTGGCTGTACCACTAGAAATGAAAATAGACTTTAAAAAACAGACAGTAAACTCAGAGCACAGTTATTTTGCAATGCAGCGTTGCTTATAGTCCCATCTACTTTAGCTCACCTTTGTTTTTCAGTTACTTACTGATTCACAGCATGCAGAAATCTACGATAGGTATCCCTCCAGTCAGTGTGAATTAGCAAGGGGTGGGTTTGTTACACAAACTAGCTACCTGCTGTACTGTGGCACTTGGCTTATGTCTACACTGGCGGGTTCTTGCACAAGAATGGCCATTCTTCCGCAGAGCGTCCACACTGCCCGATCGCTCTTGCACAAGAAGATTTACAGTAAAGTGTGGGAAGAGAGGGCTTCTTGCGCAAGAGCTACACTCTTTTCTAACAAGTGTAAGAGCTCTTGCTCAAGACAGCAGTATGGACACGCGGCAGGGGTTTCTTGCACAAGAAAGCCTTATGGCTAAAATGGCCATCAGAGCTTTCTTGTGCAAGAGAGCGTCCACACTGCCATGGATGCTCTTGCGCAAAAGCACATGGCAGTGTGGACGTGTTCTTGCGCAAGAGTTCTTGCACAATAACCCTCGCACAAGATGTTCTTGCACAAGAACCCACCAGTGTAGACATAGCCCTGTAGTTCAGAGTAGAGTAGTATGTGTTCAGAAAGGCTGATGTTGTTACAGACAGACTAATTCTCAGATCCTTTACTTAGTCAAAGCTGCCATCCCTTCTTCTGGCTGTTTGAGAAAGCAGAAAAGATATATTAAGTGTCTGACCTACTTTTATCATGTAGTGCAATGAAAAGTATTTTAGATGTTTTTATATAACCATTCATTATAGCTTTTACTCTGTGCATTTGTGACTGTAGGAGGACATAAGTCAACAAACAGTATTTTATAATCTTGGCTGAATTGCAAATGTTGGTGTAAAACATGATTCAGTTGCCTTATTTTTGCGAGATTGTAGGCAAGAGTCTCAATTTCTGCATTCCAACATCAGGCATAATTCAAATCAGAGATGAACCAAACTTAGAAAAAATATTTAAATATCTATTCTCTAGCTTTGATGGTTCAAATGAAAAGACACTTTGATGTGAACCACCTCTGTGCTCGGTTTGCAAAACTAATATCAATGCGGATTTACCAATACCAGGTTTTGTCCATTTCTATTTTTGAGGTGCATTACAATAGCCTCAAATATTTTGGCTTCAATGACAGAAGATTTATCAAGATCTAGCTAGTGTTAATTTTTTAAAAATTGTTTCTAAGATTTTTCTTTTTAAACTTCCGCATAATTAATCTGAAGGAGCAATTTAATGTAATGGAGGTCACTGACTGAGTTATGGACAGCAAGCAAAATTATGAATAACTTTCTTCTACACTCATGGTATTTTCTGTAAGCCCCATACCTTCATATTACCCCACTTAGTTTCTGATGCAACCTCAGTATTATATCAAATATAGCATATCAACATAAATTCTTCATTCAAGAGGTGGGACCCAGTAATTTGGTGGACCTATTCCAGGGCTGGTTTCTAATGTTCTGCTAAGATCAGTACTAGAGCTATAATATTATATAATTGTTTCCTGTAAAGAAAGCAAGAAAAAATATTTTCCTTTGACTGGCATTAATTTACATCAGCAATTCAGGAATTCCAAGAGAAATGCTAATAGTTGTGGATGCTGATTCAATGGTACTATAATGGAACCAAATATATTGTCTTGATGTCTAATAGACACGTGGACCCCAACTAAGAAAATGTTTGCTTTTATCTGTTTCATTTTTTGAACAAAGAATGAAGTGTTTCTGTGAACAGACGATACTCAAATGAATGAAAACTTTAAAAAAAAATCTAAAAGGCAAGATATTGTTTGCTTTTGTCTTTGCCTACTAGTCCAATTAAGAAATGTTGAAATATTATATATCTAGAATCCTGAAGGGGCATGGGAGTTGTCTATATTGATTGATCAGAGAGGCATGGCTTAGTAACAGTTGTCATTAGATGTAGAAAGGGGAAGTGGGTACAGTTATGAGTATTAGGAGGCTGGCTTGTTAGAATCCATAAGCGTACGGAAACTTGTCAGATTGTTGAATTTTCTACATAACTATTTCTCTCTCTCAATGTAAGAAATGTGAAAGCTGCTGATCAATATGGCATATGAGCAGGGCTCGACACACTGCGGCGAGAGCTACTCGCCAGTCCCGCACTGGGCATGCGCCAGACCGGCACTGTGCATGCGTGCAGCGCTGCTGAATGGGGCGCACGGAGCGACCGGCTGAAATCTACTCGCCATAGGCAAGTAGAAACAGCGGTTTGTCGAGCACTGCATATGAGTATCAAAATTAATAAAAATTTCTGATTCATATTGTCCACCGTTGAAGGATGTGCTAGAAAGCATGCCACGGAATGGACTTCAGTTACGAAAATAGTTAATTTTATAAAGAAAACTGTGAATATTTTCATGGGTTAAGTAGAGAGAGGGACTCATGCTCAGCTAACAAATGAAAAACATATATTTCTTTTGTATTCTCCAAGATGGAATGTGTCACATAATGAAATTGTCTACTAAAACAGAAAAGCTGGATAATGAGTTTGATGACCCTCCATGTGCCACATTTTATGTAATCATTGTCCTTCAAACATAGGCATAATGATTAAGTTGTTCTTGTTCCAGAACTTCCTAAAACTCTTCTACATTCTTCCACAACCATTATCAACCTTATGACTGGTAGTTTAAAAAAGGAGTGGTGCTCCAGTTTCTATATTTGCACTCAGCTACAATAAGTATGATGGTACTCAGGGCACATCATACAGTGTCTGAAATTGTAGGTTTATTAGATTAACAAAAAATTGAAACCACGTGAAGACAAAATAACAAAATGATTCAGAGAACTGTGATATCTTTCCTTTCATCTCCTGATCTGATCTCAAATAAGTCATATGATGAACCCAGAAAAAGGGAAGCTGAAGCATTGCTGACTGAATATATTTCTGAACTGGAATTCCTTCTCTTCTAGTGATTAAAAATAGTAGATCCAGACTTCTACCCCAAATCTGCCTGTGAAAGAGCCTGCATCACATATTGTTGCATCTAGTGATGTTAAATTCTCGGGAATAAACTTTTGGAGAATATTCTCGAGAATGTTCTTGAGAATATTCTCCAATGCGAGAATTTTAAAGAATTTTCTCTTAAAGTCTTGTTAAATAGTTTTAAAAGAATTTTACTATTTATGATAATGTCTTTCTTTAATAAAACTTCAAGAATCGTGAAAGTTTCCAATTGTTAAAATGAAAATTCGGGAAAATAAAGAAAAAAAGACAGAGGTTTAAATTACTAGAATTTGTATTACAAATCTTCTGTTGCAGGATATAAATATTTTTAACTTTCTGGATTGAATACAATCTAATCAGAAACTGCACTTTCTGAATCTGACCCATATATTTCTATCTCTTCTTCTTCCTCATACATATCCTCGTCTTCAACTTCTTTTTCTTTCTCTTCAGCATCATCAATTTCTTCTTCCTCATTTCTCTGGTTCTGTTTCCATTTTTCTTTTGGGGATTTCAACGGAGCATCATTTAGGTTTTTAAGAAGCTTTATATTATGGGCTATGAATGTCAGTTTGCCTGCCGTTTCTTGTGTTAACTTGTTTCTTTTTGCATTATGAATGATACTGTAAGTACTGAAACGTCTTTCAGTTGCTGCCGTTGTTGGTGGCATATTCAATATGTTGATTGCTGCTTTCCCTAATTTTGATCCATAGCAAACACCTTTCCACCATGTTACTGCATCTACTGAGCTAGCTGATTTTGTTACATATGATTTTCCATAAAAACCTTCTTTAGCACGATACTCTGCAAGCTCTGCAATGACTTTTGCTGAGTGATCAGTGCCATACATTATTGTGACTAATTTAACGATGAATTCAGTTCCTTGTATTTGTTCATTTCTAGTAAGGCACTCACCATTGAATTTTGGATCTAGAATATTTGCCGCATAGTGAATGTCTTTTAGAGCCAATCTTTTCTTTTTTCAAAACTTTTCATCACATCCTGTTTTTCTTGTTTGGTAAGTGGACTTTCGGGAAGTAGCTTATCAAAGTGATCGTTTAATTCCTTGAAACATTCAGGAACTTTGCTCCTTTTTGGCTGGTCAGATTCAAGCAGAGTAATCCATTTAACAACAGGACTTACCAGTGCATGCAGTTTTTGGACCCGTACCCAAAATACATCTTCATCCAGGATTGAATTCCTGGTATGTTTACTCAGTTTAGTCTGTAAATCTTCATGGACAGCAAGGCATTTTAAGACATTTTTTTATTTCAATAAGCTTTTCAAACAATATAACATGGAACCCCACCTAGTTTTAACTGGCAATTTAAGTGCACAAGTTTGATTTTTCTCTTTTTGAAATGCACTAAAATGAGCTCGTAAAACTTGCAATTTGTTAATTTCCGTCACAATAGTTTCACAGGTAGCTTCAGTTTCTTGAACAGATTTTAAGTTACTGATGTCACCAATTAACAAATTTAGTGTATGAGTAGCACAAGTGTACATAGCAATGTGATTGTATTTTTCATTAAACATTGATAAGGATTTCACTATTGCTGTAGCATTATCAGTGACAATGGCTCCAAATTTTTCAGTGCCTATTTCTGTCATTATTTCTTCCACACGGAATGCCATATACTCAGCAGTATGGCATTCAGCATCGATTGCCACTGTCCTGTAAAACACTGGTTGATATAATAAAATTTATAGCAGATTCATTTCTTCGGTTGCTCCAAGCATCACACTGCAGTGCAAGAGAAGAGGCTTCAGCAATTTTTGTTTTTATAAGAGCATCAACACGTTAATATTCAGCTTCCAAAAGTTTGTTAGAAAGTGTGTACCTGGATGGCATCTTGTAAGATGGTCTTAATTTTTGCATGAAAGTAATCCAATCTTCGTTTTCAACCAGTGAAAGAGGCCATCCCGATGAGAATATAGCTCGTGCAAAAAATTCATCCAAAACTTTGTTTCCAGTTTCATTCATATAATCAAAGTAGCGACTTATAGAGTGACACACCTTGGCTGAACTAGATGTGGAAGGTGGTGATGTAAATTCACTAGCACTATCACAGTGTTCTATAGTATACATTTACTAGCAGTTGATGGTTGAGGTGATCTGCTTCTGGACTCTGAGAATTTTGTTGCCTTTTCCTTGATGTAAGCAGGAGTCTTCAAACAATTGGAAATATGCTTTCTCATCCTTGTTGCATTTCTGATGTATTCAGCCTTGCAGTACTTACGTTCATATAACACTTTGTCTTCTTTTCATACTGATGAAAACACAATTACACCTTTCACAAAAGAGAATAAATGTGTTATTGCCTCTTTATATACTTTTTGTGATGCTTCCAGAAAGTTCCATAACAGTCAGAATTCCTGACTCATGAATGTTCTAGAAAGTTCCATAACATTTTGGAGCATTCTATAACGTTCTCAAACTATCTTGAATATTCAAGAAAGCTCTTTAACATTCAGGGTGTTCTAAAAGTTGAATACAATATATTATTTCAAGAGGAAATGAAAAATTAGAAAATTCTCGGGAAATAATCTTTTGGAGAATATTCTCAGAATATTCTTGTTCTCGGAGAATAATCTCCAGAGAATATTCTCACCTCACATCACTAGTTGCATCAAAATGATATAAAATTGTGGTATTAAAATCAAGGATGACAGGGCACTTGAATTCAGAAGTTGTCCATTTGTGACTTGCAGTCCATCTCCGCCTCAGCTGAGCATGTTTTTAGCATATTTGGATTGGTTTGATCCAAACTTTGTAGTAGGCAAAATGCTGAAAAAGCTAATAGAAAAAATACCATGATGAACGTCAAAGGGAAAACACATTTGACTCTCTTTGCAAGCATATGTATACCTCACATCAAAAAACACACTCATCTTGTCCAAAGTGAAAAGCTTGCAGTACTGTAAGTGTAATTAAGAATGGAGTTACCGATTTACCATCTAGTGAGGCTACCTTTAAAAATAATTAAATGTGTCTACCTTTAAAACACACTTTTAACTATTAGCTTTTTCAGCATTTTGCCTGCTACAAAGTTTTTTGGAGGCTGGGGGAGAATCAGAAGCCTATTCAACAGATCACCTGGCATGATGCTATCCTAATTGCTAATTGAGATGTCTGACTAGCATGTAATATAAATACTAAATAATATTTCATAAAATTATTGGCATAATATCTTGCTTTAGCGTTAATTTTCTAAATTGAAATTTTGAGCACATCTGTCAAGTAACATTATACAGACTTATATTTACCCTTATTATGTACTATTTCAGAATTATATTTCATTATCTTTATCAGGATGTGACTGTTTCGCTGTGTATGTGCTAGTGGCAGAGGGAACATAACTAAAACTGTCAAATGCCCATTGGGCAACAGAAAAACTTGTGGAGAGATGAAAGATGAGCTTCCAGCAGCTGCAGAGTGGATATGGACTTCCAGGGGCCCTGGTAAACCTTACAAAAGAAGGAAAACAATATTATGAAAGGTCCTAAATCAGCCATAAAATTCCAAAAATGGCAATGATTGCTTTCATTATATAAAGTAGTCATTAAAGCTTTAAATAATGAAGTAAACTTCAATACTGAGAATGGAAACATTCACCATTAAGCTTGTCTCTGTTTACTTTACAGTAATCCCAGCCATAAAAGCAATGCTTCACAAATATTCCATTGCTGGAGAGCTCTAAAAAGTCTCTAGACCACACGTTTCTCTTTCCTTAAAGCATTTACATCTTCAGCAAAAGTCCATAAGTGCTGGCTGCCCACCCTAATTCTGGCAGTTTCTACTTGCCGTGAGATGGTCAGAATATGAGAGAACTTGAATCAGGGATATGGAATTATATGGAGTTCTTGTGTTGTTACTGGCCTAAATTAGGATACTTTTTATGAGATCCAAGCATGTTTTGGATTTTGAAAAAATGTGTAGAAATCTTTGAGTCCAGAAGGTAAGTAGGAAAACTCATCAAAAAGGCTTTGGGGGAAGAGAGAGTGTGTTCAGGATGGAGAGAAAAACAATATACCAGGAATTCTTTTCTGCCTTAAAAAGATAAATGTTTGTCTTATCTGCTTTAAAATATATAATACTGTATGTAAAACAAAAATAATATGTACAACATATAATAATTTTTATTTTTAAATGAGTAACAAGCTAATTCTGTAGGAGCAGAAATAATTTAAAAAACCTGAGCAACTTCTTTTATTTGTGAGAGAAAATATTGTTAGTTTTGGTAATAAAATCCATCATTAGTGTTACCTGTTGAAACATTTTTGGTTGGTTGGTTTAGCGAGTGAGTATCTTTTGGAAACCCTAATGCATATTACAAACTGCAGCACTTTACCTGTCACTTACATGTAGCCATGTTATGCTTTGCCTCTAACTTAGAAGAACAAAGTGGGGGGAGAAAAGGGGGAGACAGCAAAATGTGAATAAAACAATCACTGTGAAACCTTTGAGCTATAATTTGTTTTCTATGAAGGCCCTTGAGTAATATTGTAATTTACTGAATTGTTCATAATGCTAGTATTTAAATCCAGTTAAGTTTTCTGAACAGTTCAGTTTAACAGTTTTCTTCCAAAAACATTTTTGTTTTGCTTTCTAAACCACAAACAAAGCTTGCTACATATTTTTAGTTCATTAATGTACATTAACCTATTAAATAAACCTGATTTATGTGAGTATATTTTTACTCTCTCTATCCAAAACAAAATCCTTTGTCTCTTCACATATTTTTGGAAGCCCTGTCAGAGAGACTGTCTGCATCATGAGTGGGAGAAATAAATGAGTCACAATTCAATTTATAAGGAACTTTGTTTCATTCAAATCCCTCTTGCCAAGATGCTGACACTGAACTTGAGTCATCAGCAGTAAACAATTCATACCAAAAATTGAAGCTAGAGAGAATAAATATGGAGAAAATAAAGAGAGTCGCCCATGGACTCTGCTGCATAACACCTGGATTTGAGAGGAGATGTAATTTCATTATTTACTCTTCTAAGATTGGCATTTCAAATGAGTGCAAGACGTTTATGAACAATCCAACACTTCGTTTTGTTGTAGGCATGTCTTGTGAGAAACAGCAACTTCAGTCTGGTTTTGAGATCACTGAACTTTACATTGGGTTGTCAGTGTTCTAAGCAAGGTTTTGCTTGTTCCTGTTGTAACTGCCACCAGGCAGATTTGAACCTGGGACCTCTGAAGTAGAGTATAGGCGCATCTATCCTCTGTAGAGGTCTCTTGATCTTAACTGTTGCTGTGGTCTAGGTACCACTTGCATTGCTCAGTAACCACACTTTGGCTATGTCTACACTGGTGCAATCTTGCAACAGAGATATGCAAATGAGGCTAAGCGTAGAATATTGTCGAGCCTCATTTGCATACCTAATGAGCCGCCATTTTTGTGGAAGAGGCTCTTGCGCTAGAAGGAGCTGTCTACACTGCCCCTTCTTGCGCAAGAAAAACCCTCTTGCACAATGCCGCTACGCTGATTATTTTCAGGAATAACGGCATTGCGCAAGAGGGTTTTTCTTGCGCAAGAAAGGGCAGTGTAAACAGCTCCTTCTGGCACAAGAGCCTCTTCTGCAAATATGGCAGCTCATTAGGTATGCAAATGAGGCTCAGCAATATTCCATGTTTAGCCTCATTTGCATACTTCTGGCACAACAACCCGCCAGTGTAGACAGAGCCTAGGTGCGTGGGTTACATATTTCCCCTAGGTGAGGGAGCACATTCGGAGCTTCAGAGACCCAGTTGAGATCAGGGACAAGCCTCCACTTGTAACTGCCACTAGGTGGATTTGAACCTGGGAAGCAGAGTATAGGAGCCTCTACCCTCTGAGTTAAAAGCCAGCTGCTTCTCAATCCATGCTGTAGACAGAGGTCCCTTGGTCTTAACTGTTGCTGTGGTCTAGGTACCACTTGCATTGCTCAGTAACCACATTAGGTGAGTGAGTTACACTTGCTTTTAGTATTTTGGTTTAGACCTCTTGCCTTGTGCAGCCTAACACAGGGGTCAGAATTTAATCCTGCTGTGCATAGGATTTTTGTTTGTTTGTTTCTGAAAGATTCAAACATTTTTTTGAAGCCAAGGAAAAATAGATGCTTTTTAAAATAAAGAAACCTTTAATGTATCCTCTTTACAACATTGGTGCTAGTGATAAGTAGGTTAATACTCTCAGGATAAACAGTAGAACTCTTAGTCTAAAGAACACATTCTAAAAGACCCAGTATGTGCATATGATGTCTTATTTTACTGAAGGAATTAACTTAAGTGAGTATAATATGTGTATTACATTAAAACTGGCTCAGACATACATGGACCCAATCTGCACCTGTTGAAATCTTTTGCAGTTTTCCTTGTTGACTGCAGGATTGAATAGTAGGGCCAAAATATTCAAACTTTGTCTAGAGTTAGTCACCCAAATCTGAGGTTAGACAGCTTTATAAACTGATTATCAGAGGTTGTCTCTGAATCCCTCATAGAAGTCAGTGGGAACATAAGAACAGCCATATGGAATCAGCCCAAAGTATCCTGTCCTCTGACAATGGTGTGTGCCAGGTGCCCCAGCGGGAATTAACAGAACAGGTGATCATCAGGTGATCCATCCTCTGTTGCCCGTTCCCAGCTTCTAACAAACAGGATACCATTCTAGTTGCCATTGATGTAGTTATCCTCCATGAATTTATTTAATTTTTTTTAACCCTGTTATAGTCTTGACCCTTACCACATCCTCTTGCCAGGCTGATTGCGTGTTGTGTGAAGAAATACTTCATTTTTTTTGTTTTGAACGTGCTGCCTATTATTTCACTTAGCAATCCCTAGGTCTTGTGTTATGAGAAGGAATAGAAATAATTTTAACGAGTCAAGCAACTTATTTTATTTATTTTACATGAAATAGTGTTATTTTTGGTAATATAATCCAATGGTAGTGTCACCTGTTCAAACACTTTTTTTTAACTTTCCCTCCAGCAGTCATGATTTTATAGACCTCAATATCCCCCCCTTTTCTTCCAGGCTGAAAAGTCCCAGTCTGATTTCTCTCTCCTCATAGGGCAGCTGTTCCATACCCCTGATTAATTTTGTTTCCTGTTTCTGAATCTTTTCCAATTCCAATATATCTTTTTTTTTTTTTTTTTTAAGATGGGACGACCACATTGGCATATAGTATTCAAGATGTGGCTGTACTATGGATGTATATTGAGATAGTATAGTATTTTATTATCTGTCCCTTTCTTAATGGTTCCCAACATTTTGTTAATTTTTTTGACTGGGGTTGCACTTTGAGTGGATATTTTCAGTGAACTATCTTTTGAATGGTAACAGCTAATTTAGATCCCATCATTTTTTATGTCTAGTTGGAATTATATTTTCCAACATACATTATTTTGCATTTATCTACACTAAATTTCATCTGCCATTTTGTAGCCCAGTCACCCAGCTTTGAGACATCCTTCTCCTCACAGTCTGCCTGGGATTTAACTATCTTGAATAGTTTTGTAGCATCTTCAAATTTTGTCACCTCACTGTTTACCCCCTTTTTAAGATCATGTATACCTTTTTTGAAAAGGACTGGTCCTAATACAGACCCCAGTGGACTCCACTATTAACCACTCTCTTTTCTGAAAACTATTTATATCTACCCTTTTCCCCCCTATCTTTTAATGAATGACCAGTCCATGAGAGGACCTTCCCTCTTATCCCATGGTACCTCTACTCTGCTTAAGAGCCTTTGAGGAGGGACTTTGTCTAAGGCTTTCTTAAAATGTATGGGTACGTATACAGAAGCAACATTATTCTGAAGTAACTAGTGTTATTTCAAAATAACTTCATCTGCATCTACACAGCAGGCAGTTATTTTGAAATAATGTCGAAATGGTGTCAAGCTGGAGGACTTCCTACTCCAACCCCTGTAACACTCATTGTATGAGGAGTAAGGGAAGTTGGAGGAAGAGTGTTCTATTTTGAAATAAGTGCTGTGTAGACGCTCCCAATTTCAAAATAAGCTATTTCAAAATAAGCTACGCAATTGACATAGCTCACTTTGTGTAGCTTATTTTGAGTTAAGCCCTGCTATGTAGATGCACCCTAAGTAACTGGATCCCCCTTGTCTACATGCCTGTTGACCCCCTCAAAGAATTCTAGTAGATTGGTGAGGCATGATTTCCCTGTATAAAACCCATGTTGACTCTTCCTTAACAATGTATGTTCATGTATATATCCGACAAAACTGTTTTCTACTATAGTTTCAACCAGTTTGCCCGGTACTGAGGTCAAGCTTACTGGCCCATAATTGACACAATCTCCTCTGGAGCCATTTTAAAATTGGCATCATATTAACTATCCTCCGGTCATTGTGTACAGAAGCTGATTTAAATGATAGCCTATAGACTACAGTTAGTAGTTCTGCTCTTTCATATTTGAATTCCTTCAGAACTCTCAGGTGAATACCATCTGGTCCCATTACTCTTTAAGTTATTCCAAAAGCACCTTTAATGACAACTCAATCTGGGACAGTTACTCAGATTTATCACTAAAAAAGAATGGCTTTTGTTTGGGAATCTCCCTGATGTCCTCACCCAGGAAGACGGATGCAAAGAATTCATTTAGTTTCTCTGCAATGGTCTTATTGTCTAAAGAAGCACTCAAAAGAATCTGGATCATCCAGTAGCCCCACTGGCTGTTCATTATTTAGGAGGCTTCATACTTCTGATGTACCTAAGTTTTTTTTGGGTGGGGGGGGTGTTAAATTAGTTTTTGAGTCTTTGCTAACTGCTCTTCAAATTCTTATTTGGCCTTCTTAATTATATTTTTACACTTTGATTTCTTTATGCACTCTTCAATTTTCCTTGCTAGAATTTAACTTCCAGTTTCTAAACAATGCCTTTTTGCCTTTCATTGTTTTTTTTTACTTTATTTATCAGTTTTCTTTTTATGTTTTTTTTTTAATTTGGGCTTTTACAATTAAGTTGAATCTCTATTATGGTGTCTTTAAAAAGTTTTCGTGCAGCTTGTAGAGATTTCACTTTTGGCACTGTACCCTTTAATTTCTGTTTAAATAACCTCCTCATTTTTGTGTGTCCCCCTTTCTGAAATTAAATGCTATAGCATTGGGCTGCTGTGGTGTTTTTCCTTCCACAATGATGTTTAGTTTAATTATATTGTGGCCATTAATTTAATTATATTATGTTCACTAACACCTAAATCCACATTTGCAGCATGTTTGTAGTTAGGATCAGCCAACTGATATTACAGTGTGAAACAAGACTTTGTACGGAGATACCTCCTTTACCATGAAATGCTCCACTTCCTTTGAGCTAGGCACTGGTAGCCATGCTTCTATGGCATTAATGTTTCTGATTCACTGGTTAGGTTAAAACTTACATTTCTAAGTGCATTAGGAGAGAGAGAGGACGATGCTGTTTGTAGATACTTTGAATCAAAATGAAAGTGGAAAATTCACTTCTGTGGTCAAACTGAAATGTTACTTGTAAGCTGTGGTACAGCTTATTTGCTAGGAAGCCAGGAGTGACTTGGGAGCTACTTTAATATTACATGTTTTTATTTCAACTCTCAGCCTGTAATTTACAACCTCAGTGTTCACGAATTACTGTAAGGTACCCTTTGCCTGCTGCCACCTGTTTACTGACATTTACCTTATATGCCATCTCTGAATTTAACCCCTTCCTTCTCCATGGTCTTTAAGAAACAGAAAAAACTAAAATGTAGTTTTTACATTTGTAGGATAAAGAAGACATAATGTAAATCTCTGAAGAATATTCAGGAGGAATTCAAAGCAAGAAAAAATAAAAGGTCACTTAAGATACTGCCAAATAAATTTAACATTAACTTTAAACGTCACCAAACTTAAACTTCACAAAATATTAATAGGATAATAGTAAATATAGCAGTAAGAATATTTAGCACTCAGTACATTTTGTCCATAGATATCATATGCTCATAGTAAGTGAGCATTAGCAGCTCCCATTTTGAAAAATAGGGAGAGATATGGCATAGAGATTTTAAATGAATTGACAAAGACAAGATCATAAATAGAGTACAGGTCTCTGATTCCCTATCCTGTGACCTATCCCAATGAACAATGTACTCTCCTTTGAAACAGTGATAACATTTTATTCATACTGTCACTTCGATCGTACAACCAGCATTTTTCCCACTCTCTCTAGAATAATCCCAGTGGAGTATTTCAGAATATTAACACCATAATTATTATGTAAATTAGTTCATAAGCAGAAATGGTCAACATTTTCCCAATTCATTTTTTCATCATTTTTTGTTGTTAGTGTCAAGGTTTGACCAAAAAAGAAGTGTAAGAGTATTTCAATGACATTTTTACTAAGCTTTTTTCTAATCTTTTGACATGCTCTATTCTTGGTAGAGGTTGCATTAAAAAACCCAAGTCTTTGGTTCTCTTCCATTTCCATGCAATTTGATCCATTGTCTTGCTTTGGTTTATTCATGCGCATATGTAGGAAGTTGAAATCTTTAGGAATGATGCTTTTGGAAACACTCACATGGCAAATAGGTTAGTTCTTTATAGTGCCTGCTCACTGAAAAGACCAAAGATACTCATGGATGAAATCCTAGTTCCTGAGAGAATCGGGTTTACGTGAGCATATTATAGGCACAGATGATAGGTCAAAGTTCTAACCTGCTCATTATGTCACTGATCTTTTCAGTTGAAAGGAGCTAATTAAAAAATGGAGGACAACATGGTACTCTTTCTTTTTGAAAGAAAATGTAGTCCAGCTGATGTTTTCCAGGTGACAAGCTTTAGTACTTTATCTTACTGTGGGGAAATATCCTGGGTTACTGTTACATGACATTCAGAAATTAATTTTTAGTTGGAAAAAAAATAAGAGTTGTGATAAAAGCACCGGGAGAGTTCAGTTAGCTTTTGACCAGTTTAATTCATAAAATTAATGGTTGGTCAGTCAGTGTTTCTGTTCTGATGTCTGGCTATCTTAAACAATATAAAATGTAATCCTGATAAATTATTTCTTTGCACACCCCCACACCATATGGCACATTTGACTTCCATCCACTTCATGGCTATAATACTGATATAATAGTGCATAGTTAATGTTTTTATTTTTTGCTTTCACATATTTTTGAGATTTGGTTGCCAGAGCAATGATGATTTTCTGTGTGTTCAAAATTAATAAAGGGTGTAAAGTAGAATCTTGCTACTAATTGCAAGGAGCCCAAATAGTTTTGTATTTAATTGCTTCCATTTTGTTTTTTGTGGGGTTTTTTTTCACTAGTCTTCTTCCACACGAAATATTTCCTTCTCCTTAGTGTACTTCAGAAGTGTGAATTGAAGGAGAGGAAGTGCAAAACCCCCCCAAAAAAGTGAAAGTAAACATGTAATGGACAGTGTATAACAGCTGATGTGGGGTTGTTTTTTTTTGGCATCAAAGAGACTACTTGTTCTCTTTATTTCTGTACCAGTTTATTTTGCTAACACAAGTGTTTGCAAACTTTTCTTCTGCAACAATAGAAATTACCTTTGTTATTTTTAAGAAATTTGCTTGACATAAGGGCCAGTGTAGGTACAAGAAGTACTAAAAGGAAACTATGTGGCGGAAAATGCATGAGATTACAAGAGCAGTGTTCAACATGTGAAGCTAGGGTTGCCAGATACTTGAAACAAAAATACCAAAAACCAGCCCCCTCCCCCCAAAAAATAAACTGGGAAAAAATTCTGTTGAAGGGGGGAAAAAAGGGGGAGGGGAGGCCAAAGTTGTTGAGGAAAAAAAAAAATTAAAATAAAACGGCATGTCCCCTTTAAGAGTGAGTGCAGGGATAGGAATAGGGGAGCAGTTGAGCACTAAGACCCAGGGGAAGCATTGCTTCCCCTAGGTCTTTTGGCCGACAGCCATTTTGTGCTGACAGACTTGGGGAACCAGGTAAGCATGAGGTTGGAGAGCTGGAGGTGTTGGGGGCTGGGAGGGCGGGGGGCCCAGAAGGCTGGGCGTTGAGTGTTTGTAGGGTTGCCAGGTGCCTGGCATTTTCGCCTCCTGGCCGGGGAAAAATTCAGAGAATACCGGACATCTCAGGTGTCCAGTATTCTCTGAATATTTTTACCGGACAGGAGGCGAAAATACCGGACTGTCCGGGTGAATACCGGACACCTGGCAACTCTATGTGAAGCCTGTATGCATGTATATGTCCCATATGCATAGAAGACAAATCAGTATTCTAAATAATATGATGTCTGCAGTTTCTTGTATAGGAAACAACAGTACTACACCTAGCAAAGTGGAGCAGCAGTCCTGATTAGAGTGGAGAAAGGGGATAGCTCTCTACTGTGTATTTCAGAGAGTTTGTCTGTGTGACTGTTTATCTGTACGTCTGTTCCTCCAGCCGTGGGACATGCACCCCATTCCCAACTGTGTCGGCTGCAGGCGCAGGGGCTGTGGACAGGCAATTCTCAACCTGGCCCCAGGCTGTTGCAATGAGCAGGCTGGGGTTGTCCTCTCTCCCTGGTGCAGCCTGCATACTGAACACCCCACTCAAGAGCAATGATTTAAATGAAGAAAAATAAATTTATTCGAATTAGGGATCTGAGCAATGCTGGGTAAATCTTCTAGTAAAATAATAAAGTGAAAAGAAATATGCAATCAGAATGAGCAAGAGATGTCTGGAATGCTTAAGGGTTCAATATTGATATGTATGATAAATGCTTGCTAATCTGTTTTCATCAAATTCAAAAGGAAAATTGGTGCAAATTCTTTATTTTTTTAAATCAAAATAAATGTAGTAGCCAGACCATTTTAATGCAGTAATATGCACAATAAACTTCTTTGACTAGTCTAGGAGAGGCTGATGATTACTGTGCAGAATGCACATTTCTGACTAGTATAAATGTAAGAAATATTAACATCATGGGATTTTTTTTCAGTATTGTTTTTATTTTGTTTCATTTTGGTTTTTGAGGGGAGAGGGTGGCCTAGAGTGTTGGTAATAGGATATGGGGCCCTTTGCCTCTAGGTCACTGGGTGGAACCCTTCCTAAGAAAGTACCAGGGTTGCCAATTTTCAAACTGCAGAAAACCTAAATCCTTCTCCAGCCCCTTCTCTGAAGCTCCACGCTTACACTGCTCCTTTTCCAAGATCCCTCCCCCACTCCTTCTCCCCTCCTCATTTTCATCAGGCAGGGACTGAGGTGTAGGAGCAAGTAAGGGTTCTGACTCACAGTATGGACTCTGGGGTAGGGCCTGGTTATGAGGGGTTTGGGATTCAGAAGAGCATTGGGGGATAGGGCTGAGGGGTTAGGGGTGTGAGAAGGGGCTCCAGACTGAGGCAGATTGGTGGAGTGTGGGAGGAGGTACAGACTCTAGGGTTGGGGCACAGAGGGAGTTTGGGTGTAGGAGGTAGCTCAGGGCTGGGGCAGAGGTTTAGGGCATGGGTTCCCAGCGGCATTTGTCTCATTTGGCTCCTGGAAGCCAGTTAACTCTTCACCCTGCCTCTGCCTGCAGGTGCCTCCTGCACAGCACCCATTGACTATGGTTCCTGACTAATGGGTGCTGCAGAGCTAACATTCAGGGTGATGGCCCCTTCGCGTACGAGTCGAACGTGCCAACTGCTTCACAGAGCCACACAGAGCTGGGCTGGCAGGGGGCCTGCTTTAGCCCTGCTGTGCTGCCAACTGGGCTTGTAACAGGCTGGTCAGCAGTGGTGAAGCTGCCAGGGTTGTTTTTGACCAGTCAAAACCTTGACACCATGCAACCACCGAAAGTACCTTTCATCTAATGATGGTTACTGATGGCTTTTAGGTCCATGCAAAATAAATTTAGTAGTCTCTGACCAAGTCCCAAAAGCTGCATCCATACAGCTCTGACTGGTTAGCACACATTCATAGCAGAATAGGTTGAGTCAAGCCCTTTATTCAGTGACCACCACTTTGCTTAACACACAGCTCATAAGTAGGTTTATAGGGAAACCAAGGATACGTTGATTATCAAAGATTCAAGATTCTAGTAAGAATGAGCAAGAATATTGGAAACAAATGGTTACATGTAAAAACAAAACAACATGCTTTCTAGAGATTAAACTTAACTAAGAGATTCACCTAGTTCCTAAAGAAATTTTATTTCATCCAAAGGTCTCGTCAGCATTTTCACCCGGGGCTATCTGAGATCCCTTTTTTCATGAAGCAAAACCTCTGTATTTTTACTTTCTCAGTGAAGGCTGCCTGGGCATCTAAACAAACATTTTAAGTGCCCCTCCAAGTAAGGCTCTTCCTCCCATAAGAGGCCTGTAACCTCTCTGCATATCCTTGCCAATTGATATTAAGAGATATTTGTGTCACGATTACTAATCCTCTGCTTTATTATGTGTCCCACAATAGCTGATATTGTATTTAAATGCTTCAGCTCCTGGAATCCTATGACTATATGGGAATCTCAAGGTTGCTATTTTTTATTTGTAAGTAAAATAAGTAGCCCTTACGGCTACAGAGCAAAGTTTGAAAATGAACCCAAGTGCACCTCAAAGGCTCATCATAGATATATGCCCTGTGTCTGTGTGTCTGTAACGCTGAAATTCTGGCTGTTCCCTCTGGGCGGCACTGTTGCCTGAAATGCTGGCTGTACCCTCTGGGCGGCCCGTGCTTGCGCCCCTGCGGCGGCCCGGTTGAGCGGCACAAAAGTCAGCCGAGCGCCACGGCGGGAGGCGAAGGGGGGCGGTGCGGTGACGTATGGCGTGACAGTGGCTCCAGGCCCCGCCCCCTGGCCGTGAACATCACCGCCCCGGACCCCCTTTGCCTCCTGCTGTGTCACTCGGCTGAGTTCTGCGCTGCTCAGCCAGGCTGCCACTGGGAGCAAGTGGCACAAGCAACGGTTTGGGCTCCGCGCTCCCCTGAATGAGAGGCAGGAGGTGGAGGAGAAGAGAAAGGGAGAGACAGAGAGAGAGGCAGGAGGCAGAGGAGAGCTGAGAGAGAGCGAGAGAGAGAGTGAGGCAGTAGGAGGAGGAGAGAGACCGGAGGCTCAGGAGAGAAGACCAACGTGGAGGAGAGACCTGAAAATCCCGTCTTATGACGGGCTAATTGGCTAGTACAGTAGTAATCAACAAGCCCTCTCTCCCCCGTTTGTATTTTTTTTTATTTAAAATCTTTTTGATTTTTAAACCTATCGCATTTTTAAATATTTGGAGAGTTAGACATGCTGAAGTTAAATACATCTATTTTTGTTAAAAGTCAAAATTTAAATATTTTAATTACCTTTAACTTATTATTTTGAACAGTAAATAGAAATAGGTCTAGAATTGTATTCAAACTTCAGTGTTCAGATCTCTCTTCACTTTTAATTAGACAGAAAAAAATGTGCTTTCCTGTATTTTCCCCTCTGCCCTTTCAGCGTAAAACACCTTTTCTTTATCTTTAAAAATTGTCATATGTGGAAAATGCAAATGCAGTAATTAGATCTATCAATTAAGTGCATTTATGGTAGGAGTGGGCAGTGCTTTTTGCGGGGGAGGGGGACACTCCAAAAATTTTGTGAATGGTTGAGGGCCACACTCTTCCATTTTATTAATGGGGGAGGTGCAGGGGCTTAGGATGGAAGTTGGGTGCAGAAGGGAGCTTAGGGTAAGGGATTAGGGTGTGGGATCTGGGAAGGAGTTTGGATGAAGGAGGGGATTGTGACCTGGGGCAGCAAACTGGGGTATAGGAAGGAGTCCAGGATCTGGAAGGGGGTTGTAACCTGGGGCAAGCGTGCAGGAGATGGTTCAGGGGTTTGGGCTATGATCAGGGGTAACGGATTGGGGTTCAAGGTCTGGGAGGGGGTTGTGATCTTAGGAGTGGTATAGGAGGGGATGTCTGGGAAGATGTGTGGGGGCTGGAGCAGTGGTGCAGAAGGTTTGGGTTATATGGGGTAACAGTGTAGGATGGGGGCAGAAGGTTGGGAGAAGCTGGGGTGCAGGCACTGGCTGGGAGCCAGCCAGCAGCCCAGCAGGTTCCTTAACCAGGGTCCCTGCCTTCCATGCCCCTGTACTGCTCACAGCAGCTGGAGGGGCCATGTTTGCTGCTGCGAACACTGTGGCTATGTCTAGACTACATCCCTCTTTCGAAAGAAGGATATAAATTAGGGAGATCGAAATTGCAAATGAAGCCGGGATTTGAATTTCCCATGCGTCATTTGCATAAAAAACCCTTTTTTCGAAAAAAAACCTGTAAAACTCATTTTTTTCAGGCATTACGGGTCTTTCAAAAACGGGAGGGGGGAGGTTCAAATGAACCACGTCTAGGTGGTGGTTTTACTAGCTTCTCTTCCCTCTCCCTCCCCCACACACCGCATCTAGACGGCGGTTTTACTTTCGAAAAGCCCATTTTTGAAAGAACACACGGCTGCCATTATGCAAATGAAGCATGGGAAATTCAAATCTCAGCTTTATTTGCAATGAGGGGGAGGGGCGCTTCACATGCTGCCTGTCTCACAAGGCCAGCTACTATTACCCAGTGGGAGCTACAGGGGGTGGGAGCAGTGTGAGAAGCCTTTCGCCCCATCCCCCAGGCTCTCAGCATTCACAGAAGCACATGGCCCTGCAGTCAGCTTTCCTGAATGTGAATGAGGCAGTCAGAGAGCCAGCGGGTCTCTTATGGGCCAGATCTTGGTGGCTTGGTGAGCCGAATCTGGCCCGTAGATCATATTGTGCCCAGCTCTGATTTATGGGATATTCAACCCCTTGGACAACTGAGTCCAGAAGTTTCAAGATGCTTTATTGCAGAGCTAGGCAGAGACACTTTATAAGACATAATCCTGTTTGAGAGTCGATGTTTGGTGGGTTTGAGGCATTGTTTTTTTTAAAGAAGTGCTTAGGAACTAAGCCAAATGTTTATGTTACAGCAACAGTACAGCAGCACTGAAATCTTTTGTGGCCTACATGCTTGATTAGCATTTTGTGACATTAATGAGATTTTTCTAATCTGTAATGTGTTTTGCTCGGCATTACAGGCCCATGCAGTCCATGTAATCCATTGTTGATTAATTTAATGAAGGCCAATACAGTTTTTGAAAGCCTTGTGTGACAGCGTATCAAAATGAGATTGAAACATTATGCTTCTGGACTCCACTGCCGGAATAAATCAAGGCTAGCTGTTCATTTGCCAAAATGAGTCTAGTGTAAATTAGCTCTTTCTGGGTAGAATGATCATACTGTGTTTTCATTTGTTCATTATAATTGTCAAGAGAAACAGACAGTGCAGTGGTGCTGAAGCATATGGTACTTCCGTTAAACAGCTAGACTATGTCTTTATGCAAGTCTTATTGATTTTCCCTTTCTTTTCTTGGCAGGTGACATCACACAGAAGGGATATGAAAAGAAGAGATCAAAATTAATTGGGGCATACCTGCCACAACCTCCAGGTGTGTATAGTTGTGCCAGCAGTGTATGAAGTTGTCAAGTGTATAGATAGCTACCAAAATAAAAATCTATATATTGCCAGGAGTATCTGTGGCAGAAGCAAACCTTTTTTTGTTATGAATTGTACATACAAAACTCCAACCATCTTTTTGTGTATACATATATATGTCTGCCTGGATGTGTTTACATTTTATACATACATTCCATGGGATACTCATATAGGAAATAAAACTAGCCATGGGTCTTCAGTAGCCATTATTTATTGCAGGGAAGGGAAACAAACACCTACATACCTGCCCTAACCCTCTAAAATGTGAGCTAAACAAGTTCTGTGAACAATGGGGAAAGGAGTTAGGCTTATCACAGCCTGCCTATCAGCACTAGGCCTTGCTCATGCCTGTGTATCTTTTGAGGAAGACAGTAGTAACAGTGACACACACACACCACTACAAAACTCAGGCAAGATTCCTACAGTAGGGGCAAGCCCACCTACAATCCTTTCTAGAGATCTGGGTTAACCTTTTCCTTGCTTCGCTAGGGATGCGATACATATACTCTAATATCAAAACTAGATTCACTCACAGGCACAGACAGACACGTAGACTGACTTTTCTGCATGTTGGTTTAATGCGTCATTGAAAGTATCCCATGTAAATTGGATATAAAATAAGGAAAGAGCTATTTCACATCATCTGCTCCAATGATATATGGATTATTTTTTAATGTGAAACCATTGACTTGTGAAGTCAAATATGGATTTATATGCATCAACATAGGCCCTGGTCTTGTAATAGTATCCATGCGAGACTCTTGTATTTGTCCCACTGAACTCACTGCGGCTCCACCTGGGACCTGCACTGTTCAGTGGGCCGTAGTTAGGTCTTCCTTTACAAAATTCCAGGTCATTCCCAGAAGGAATGGGTTAGGGTTCCTTCTGTTTTATCTGCTCACATACATGCTACAGCAAAATACTGTTTTTGTGTCCATGGTCTTTATTGACTCTGCCCTCCAAAGTTCAGGAGATGTTAATTAAAAAAAAAAGAAGAAGAAATTTGGCATTACAGGGTTGATGCCATCCCAACTATCCAGAATGGTGTAGCATGATTTGGGGAGTGTGCTTGGCATTTGCTAGCTGTTGGGAACAGCTATAATACTAGACAGATCAAACAAAACATCCCATAAGACTATAAGATTCCTAAACTTCCGGGCATTCTGCATTTTTACTAAACTATTGACATTTATATAGCACTCTTCATAATCTGCTTCCCTGGAACCCGTGTGCACATTTTCTCACTCATTGCCTCTCAAAAACCTACCACCAACTGGTATAATGTATAGTTCTACTATTAGGCTACGTCTACACAGGCACCCTTTTCCGGAAAAGGGATGCAAATG
>JANRFK010006697.1:23586761-23602955 GCA_030068395.1 Apalone spinifera
TTTGCATCCCTTTTCCGGAAAAGGGTGCCTGTGTAGACGTAGCCTTAGTGTTTACTGAGGACAGTCACTTGTGTCCTGCTGTCTCACAGCTTGCTCTCCAAAGTGCTTTCAATCTAAGGGCCAAACTGTATCCTCCAACGCTGAAACCCATGTAATAGGGAAAAATGAGGTAGAAAACCCTATGGGATGAACCTACCCAAAGATTCCTTCCAGTTCTCTCCTCAGGGAGCAAGAGTTTGGCAGTCTATGGTGAAGGCAGGACTCCTGGAGAGAGTCATTCTTTCACTAGTGCTTCTTTGGACTCCTCACCGACTGTTATGGTTCCTGCAGAAATTGTTCAGAGATTGTTGTCTATGCAACATTGACCTCTGTGAAGGAAGGGGCCAAGTGCTGCTTTATTTAGGTGTAGAAATCTTGATGTATATTGAAAGGGAAGAGAGTCCTCCCACTCTCCTCCAAAATCCTGCCGTGGACTTAGTGGGGCTTCCTTGTGATTGAAGGAAGAAGGGAGCAGTGCTGCAAAGATGGCATTCTTCCCTTTTGCATTCTTTCATCTACATCTAGTGGAGCTGAGTCCCTTTGCCTGCAAAAGTGGAGAGGGAAATTTGGCCCTACATTGTTTCAGCATTATAATGAATTATTTTATTGTAGTAAAGGACATTGCAGCTGTAACATTACAGTATATACCTTCTGAAAGGGCGATTATTTGTGTCTTAGGTCTTCACTATGTTTGTAGTTTTCTGTTTGTTTTGTTCTCCCTTCCCTCCATTACTTTTAAAACAAAATTGGTAAAGAGGTATTTTGGATTTTTTCCTCTCAACTTTTATTTACCTGAATGGCTGAGGGTTCCTCATTCCTACTTGTGGAGATGAATTGTCTCCAAATGGACATAGGATAATAAAGTAACTGGGGCTTCCTGCTGTACATGCTTCTTAAGACCTCTTGAACATTTGTGTCCTATGATCGAATACATCACTCATATGTTTCTTGTTCTCTGTTTTCATGGGGAACTGCAAACATTTATAGGGTTTGATACTATAACTCTCTATTATAAAGGGAGGATGTTTTAGAAATATTAATACCAATGGTATTGAATTTCACAATACTGTTTTAGTGGGAGACAGGGCTTGGGAAAGGGATAGGATCTGCATATTTTGCTTCTGTGCCTGTCAAATGGAAATTAAATCAAAAGGCAGTTCCCCACTGTCCCAGCATTCAGCTCTCTTGCTGCTGCTTTGCTAACATTACTAACACAAATGTTGGCAGAGCGGAACTCGGCTCATGTGGCTTCATGAATGTACCGTAGTGTCTGTGTGTCTGTGTGTGTGCTGTACTGCATGGGGGCAGCCGCTCCAGTCGTTGCTGTAACAAATGTAAAAAAACTAAACATGAATTAATTAGTTTTTTTCAACTTGTTACAGCAGCGAATGGAGCTGCCGCGGTACGGTGTAGACTGCAACACAGTGAAGGAGCCGCGAGAAGAATGCTCCGCACTGCCAACATTGGGGTCTGTGACATCCGGGAAGCAGCAGCTAGAGAGCGAGCGGCCAGCACAGCAGCAAACCGGCCCCTCTTTTACTTTCGCTTTGGTGAGCACAATAAATGTATATTTTACAAGTGAATATTTGTTTATAAGCATCCCCCTCCTGTAGGCCTCTGGACATCTACTACAATAAAGTGCACAAACATTGCTACTGGAAGAGTAGCATGGCCCAAAACAAGACTTGGAAACCTACCATGTCCAAATAAGAATGAAGTAAAAAAAATCACCATTCTTATGAATAACTAAAAAGAACCGAATAAGTCCGTGGCCTCTCCCAGGTAGATGCTGCAGAGGAGGTTTCATACAATAAAGTGATTAAAGCATAGGAGACTGGCAGGGGTTCTAATTCTGGCTGTGTCACTGACTTGCTGGATACAACTTCAACAAATTCTGTTACTCAGCCTCGCGGATGGTGCTGTAGAAATCTAAGACATAGTGCACATGCTCGCTGACTCTTACAAATGATTAAGAAATCAGCCAAGAACCTAGGATTCCTAGTGCTAGGCTTTTCAGGTCACCACTTTTTTCCCTGAGTCCAGGGAGGACATGCACCAAAGTTTCCTTCTTTCCATTTTGTTTCCCCCATCCAGGCAAGACGTGATGTGGAATGGAGTTGATTTTTGCTCTTGTCTCTAGGATAATTCATTAACTCCTTTATGCTCTGGTCCACTGTGAAACTTGCCCATCCCCGCTCAGAGACAGCTAGATGCAGAGAGCATTTCAGACTCCCAGAAACTCAATGGAGAAGGCCCTACCTGAGGTCCTCTTGGGATTCTACAATGGAACAGTTCCCCCAACTGCACTTCTGCGACTCTACACGCAGAGTGGCAGAGATGGTTCCCTCCTACAGAATGCGCCCATATTATTGTCAGATGAATTGTTATCCATACAATAAAACTACAAGAAGAATCCATAGTCAGGCCTAAGGCTAATCAGCTGTGGATCTTTGACTTTATTATGAGATTCCTGTTAATGTGAAGTAGTATTGCTCATTGATTCGGAGAACTGGTCTATGAACAAGTTCTCATCGAGTTTAATGGAAGGTTGTGTCTGTGGTACTGAGCAACTCTTTCAGCCTCAGTTTCATTATAATACTTATCTGGGTCTTGAAGGGAATAAAATAATTTACATTTTGTATCATTAAGATGTTACATATTATTAATAATATTATTGAAAGCAGAGGGATGCTGTCCAAGCCTGCCCTTCCTCACTTTCATTGCGTGGTGAGGTGCGTCACTTGCATTCAGTAGTCTCAGAACAGGGCTGCTGTCACTTTTCCTTGGGGAAACAAAACAATCGTACCATGTAACTTTTGTTTCCTCAAGCAGTGTTTTCCAGAACATCAATTACAGGTGCAGATGTTCTGTGCACAGTCTTGATTTCATATTAAATTAGTTTTATAACTGTTGAATGTTGGTTTTGTGAACCTTTGTGCCTCTTCCCTTAATTGATGAATGGAAGCTAGCCAATTAAAATCATAGCACACTTCTTGTACTGTTAAATTAGGAAAAAAACACAGTGAGTTTCCCTAAAACATTTGGGGGTATTTTCTATCTGGGGTACAGGGATAGGAGGGGAAGAGTTGTACTGTGATCTAGTTGATTAGACATACGCCTCGGAGCACTTGACTTCAGTAAGAGTTGAGGGTATCTATACCATATCATGACAGCTTTATTTGCTGCTGTAACAAGTTGAAAAAAACTAATGAATATTTACGGGTTTTTTACATTTGTTACAGCAACGAATGGAGCAGCTGCCCCTATGCTGACCAGCACATACTTGCTGTTTTAGACCTAAATGGCTTGGCAAGATGTAAAGTGTGGAACTGGACATTTATAAGTGCTTAAATTTGGAAATAGAAAGGATGTAAGAATTAAAACAGAGCTATTTCCCTGTTTTACAGATTCAGCAATTGAGCCTTGGCAGAATGAAATAACTTGCCTGAGAGATGCTATGAATCAGTTTGGCAGTTAGGAGTCCAGGATTGTAGTCTGCCATGTCAATTTATATCATGACCATATGCCCGTCACTTATTCTTTGAATCTCACTCAGCCCCTCTTGTAAAATGGGGGAGGTGACTTTGATCTTTCCTGCAATGGCTTCTGTTCAAGGAATAGCTTTGACAACTCATGGAGGAAAATGGAATAATTTCTACTTACATTAGAGTTTTTCAGAATAATTTTCTGAAGATTATGTTGTTTTAGCTCAGTCAGTCAATTGAGAATGTGTGGACAGCTGAATGTGTGCTAGAAGCCCTCCCAAGAAGAAAAATAGCTAACTGACCTGCATCCGATCAAAGCTGTTCTTTTGCCCATCTTATTTTCATCATGTTGCCAGAAAACTTGCTTATTCATAGCTCACACAGAAGGTGTTGTCAACAATTAAGCTTTCAGGCTAACAGTTTGAACATGGGTGGCGTATTCTTTCTTAATCAAATGCTGTGTCTCTGCTAAACTGTTTTTCATAATTTCCTATCATTGCTAGAACCAGTGTAGTTCCATTTATGACAGTAACAAAGTAGCCCAGCCACCACAGCAATTTTATTCTGTCTAATTAATCTGTGCAACAAAATGATTATAATGGCAACAACTGCTCCTCCCTTAGATCTACAACAAGGCACAGAAGCACCACCAGTTTAGAATGGCAGGAAATAGTAAGGAAAAGTGTTTAGTAAAGAAGCCGTAGGAAACAGTTTCTCATATAAGAGCCCTGCCAATTCTGTATATGCGGAAGTAGTTTTCTGTTTAAATTAAAGTCAACATCTCCTTATTTGTATTATTAAATTAAGGGTTTTTTATATAAAATATTCTAGTTATGGTTGATGTGGTTTAGCGGTGCACTTATTCACATTAGACAGCGGAGGTAAACAAGTCTATTTCACTTTTTATTTGTCATGCACATGGGTAGCACTGAATATAATTTGGTTGCAAAGACTTCAAGATGTTTAAAAAATGCTTGATTCTTGGATCTTACAAGAAGCACCAGATCTACTTGTATAAGCACTAATAACATTTAACATTTATGGAGACACTCGCCAATTGACTGCAAACTCTTTTCAAAGATGGGTATGGGTGGAATTTGTAAAAGGACCTAAGTGAGTTAGGAGCATAAATCCCATGTGACTTTCCCTTAGAGTAGGACTTTGAAAAGCACCTAAATGACATCACTCCTATTTTAGGAATACAGCTAGGCTCTGTCTACACTACAAACTAGGCATTGTATTCTCCTTTTCTCTCATCTTAATTTATTTCTCCTTATCTCTCATCCAGCTATCACAAGCATAAATAGCAATGTAACTTCAGTAACACCAATAACTGCAACAGAGGCATGGCAGAACCGAGTATGACTGAGCCATATTAAGTATACAACAGTGGGTATATACATCACTTAGTTCAGCTGCTCCTTTGCTGTCACTACCCATAGTTACGTATCTACACTGTTATTTAAACTCACTTTAGTTCAATGAGAGGTAAAGTAAGGGAATCGCACCCTTAGCTCAGATTCTAAATATAGCAATGGCAAAGAAAGGCAAAGTGACTTGCTGGTAAATTTTAATTTCCTAACTTCTAGTCTTTGGCCTGTATCAACCTGATGGTTGATTTGAATTAGGTTTGGTTTATGAAGGCATATGAGAATCACACACAGCAGTAGTAGCTACTTTGTCTCTATTTGATAGGGCAAAGCATCTACTACTACAGAGGATGCATTATAAGCCCTTAGCAATACAATTAAACTAAAACCAAGAAGCAGTAAAAACTGGAAAGGAAGAAAGAGGAGGAGAACAAGAGAAAAGGTTATGAAGACTACCTTTAGTTTCATGCATTCTGTATACATATATTAGAACGACATTAACAACTTACAATATATTTCTTAAATAGCTTTTATATAAGATTATATTCCTCAATATTGTTTTGTAAGATAAAGTCAAGAGATGCATTAGAAAAGGCAGTTAACAGCTGATGACATTTGATTTAAAAGTAGACATTCACTAATATGGAGAAGAACATTTACTTGCAACTTGGTATCTATAAGAGCATTGCTCTATGATCTTTGTATTTAAAACAATTCTGTTCAAAATACATTTTTTGAATATTTTGAAAAAAACATTCAGTGAGCAGAGAAAAGTCAGTTACTTGGAAGTAAGTCAATCACTTATGCTACTTTCATTCACCGTTTTTTAAAATGAGCATTAAAATTTGTCAGAATTAGTGGAAATAAAAGTTCCTTTTCCAGTCACAGGACAAACTACAGCTCTGACAGGTCACAGATAGTTTACAACAGACCTGCATTGCATTGTATTTAATATTCTTGTAAGGATTTTGCTCCAGCTTCTCATATGGAAGATAAAGTGTGTAGATGCTTAGTATCCTACACTCTGTGTTCTACTAGAGTAGAGGCCATTTTATACAGTCACTAATATATGTTGTTGAGTACTTTGATATTAAATTGCCTTCTGGTTACAGTGTTTAGCAGAAAATGGTAAAGGATAAACTCTTTTGTAGTTTATTCTCTTAAGCTAGCCTAGAAGCAGGAACTGTTAATGCATGTCAGCATAGTCCAGATGAACAATTAACACACAGCAGATTAGATTCACACCTCCATAATGCTGTGAAATAATGTTTGTGTAGACAAGCCCAGAGTGACTTGGACAACACTTTTACTATCTCCTGCCATAGTGCATCAGTCTCTGAGAATAGTCATGAAGCACTTTAGAGACTAAGAAAAAATGTATATGGTAGATGTGGGCACAACCCACTTCTTCAGATGAAGACGACTGTTAAGTTTTTACAGTTACAGACTAACACGGTTACCCCTCTGAAACTTCAGTCTCAGAGAGGTAATCGTGTTAGTCTGTTTTTTTAGTGACATCGGTTATTGAGTGCTCTTGGGGCCCTGTGCACCACATACAGCAGCAAAGCACAAAGACAGAAAACAGTTACGTGCTCAGAGAAGGAGTGGGCGTTAGTATGATTGGTGCCATTGCCCTGAGGTCTACATACTCTCCTTTCCTGAAAAGATCCTTTCATCAAGTGGGAGCAGAAACATTGATCAAAATTTCTGAAATGCCATGAAATTCAAGACAAGTTATTTATAGAATGCTTTGTTTAATCAATTTTAAAAAAAGATTCATATTCCATTATATTCCTATGCATGTAAGAGAGGTTAAGCAGTTTAGTTTGTTTCCCAAATCTAGAATAATTTTGTTACTTTAATTGCATTTATTTTATTTTATTTTATTTTATTAAGAAAGTTGGTGCCTCTAGGCTTAACTAATGCTAAGAAAAATACAGTACTTTGGTTGTTTATTCATGGTACTTTTATAATCACAAATTATGACAGTGGTCTTTATTCCAACTAAATATTGTTGACTGTACAGTTTATCTTCCAGCTATAACCAGTTTTCCCACTCCTAGCCCCAATCTTCAATAACCTACCGATTTGTAGTTGTTTGATACCCATTTACTCTTCTCTGTTAATTTCCCCTTTTTTTACATTATAGATTGCATTGCTTGGGTTTGTAACTCTGAACTTTGGGGTGGAATTAGTATGTTTTCCTTACTATTTACCAAGTGGTTGGCATAGTATTAGGTCTGGACCAAACTCCTGGGATGTTTATTGATTCCTCCTCCACTTGACATGAAACCACTAAGAAAACTGGTTCTCCTAAGCAACTTACATCGTCAAAGAGCAGTATAGATTTGATGTGCAGTTCTGTACTTCCCAGGAAAGAAGTGAAAAAGAATCTCTAGCTTCTTGGACAAGTTATGTAGCAGGCTATATAGTTCTACCAGTTCTACTGTAGTTCTACCATGCAAGACAGTCTTGAAGAAAACCCTTTTGTTCTTGAAAGTGGCTGTGGGGAAAAGGGATGGGTGTTTGGAGCCTAAATGAAGAGTACGTGGGCTGGAAATGCTGTATGAGTGCAGGTAGCATTGTGGCAGGAGAGCGTTGTTTCCAAAGGAAAGGAAAAGCATAATGACTGAGTTATTCACATCTGTACAGTGCAGTCCTTTTTGATCTCCTGATCCTCAGTAGCTATAGCACAGACGGTTTCACTTTACTTAGGATTCATTTTTAACCAATTCCAGGACTGCTCCAAATCCTAGTCCCATGGCATCCTACTCATTTATATCTCCTGGCTCATATGCACACACAGCTTCCTGAACACTGTTTCTACAGGAATCACTTGTAAGTTAAAAAAAAAATCATAATTTGGAGTTTTCCCCCTTTGGCCTTGATCAACGCCATTCACTCATTCACTTAACTGAGCCAGAACAGCTGACAAAATGCTAGTACAGTTTTTACCAATAGGAATTAAATGGTTTAGTAACTGAACATTGTTTGCTTTTTTGTGTGTTCAAATCTACATTGGCAACAAACTTCTGTAATTCAGCCAGATCTATTTGTTTTTCATTAATGTAGGGGTGGATCAGGCATTGCCGCAAGAACGTCGAACTCCTGTTACCCCTTCCTCTTCCTCACGATATCATCGTCGCAGGTCCTCAGGGTCACGGGATGAACGCTATAGGTCAGGTAAGTAGAAAAGAACAACACAAAGGTGGAGAGCATGTCCTTTCTGTTTAGATATTTGCCATGGGACAGGTCGGGGACAGGAGTTTGCCCTGCTCTGCATGTGCTGTGGCTACATATGGCTTTGAGAAGCAGCGGAATGTCCCCCATTCAGTGCATAGAGATAGCAACATCCCCATCTCTTAGGCTTTCAGAAGTTTCACATTCAGATTTTCCTCATTGACCTGTTTGCCTTCAGTGAGCCATCCCAAAACTCTTGAAGTGAACAGCTCTGAACTTCAGCATCCAAATTTTATAGCCATTAAGATTTTTCAGATGTCCAAAGAACTACTTAATCAGGTGACTACATTAATGCAATATCATGCCACATTATCTATTTTTAAAATGCAAATTGGGTAGGAGTTTAGGAAGTATAGCTAATGTCCATGTACAATAATTAATTCATAAAGAACTTTAGTTGTGGCAGGGATTAATTAAAAATTTTGCGGAACCAGTGGAAGTGTTCAGAAAGTTCTTCTAAATATGGACCTTTGTAACAGTTTTCTCTCGCATAATTTTAGCAACTGCTATTTCACAATCAGCTGAGTAATGGATTATTTCTTTATTCCAGTCGAGGGCCACCCACAAGTGAGAAGTTAAAAACCAAAACCAAAACCAGTCCTTATTGAGATTTTACCCCCCACCCCCAGCCTTGAGGGTGCCTGGGCTAGTAGATTTTGTGGTCTCCAATCCCACAGGGAATAGTGGCAGGGGGAAGGGCGCTAGCATGGGTCCCCATTGCTGGGTCGGGGGGTGAGGGAAGCGGGAACCCTGAGCCAGATACAGGCAAGCAAAGAGCTACATACAGCCCCTGGGCCTTAGGTTCCCCACCCCTGCTTTTTACCATTTGAAAATTGGGTTTCTAAGATGATTTCAGAAGATGCTGATGGATAGTTTTACTGTATCGTGTCAAAATAGTGTTGTCATGGCCCCCATGCTTTATGACAGTTGGCTTATAGATCTAAAGATGCATAACTCAAAAGATACTTTATGCAAAACAGGTCATGTAACATATCAGTTACAATCTGTTGAATGTGTGTCTCATTCTTGTGCCTGTATCATTCTTGTATGCAAAGTTAGAAATATGAAGTGTGAATCTGTTTATAATTCTAAATGTGCTAATGGAGGCTCTTACTGATGCTCCAGAAACATGACGACTTAGGACTCTAACCAGAGGCATGTGACTGGTTGTGTTTGTCCTGTAAGCCCAAATTGTGGTTGGTCCTAGAGCAGGGATGCACAAATACTAGCCTATGGGCTGGATTCACTCTGCCAGGGTTAGCCCCTGGCAGGCTGCCACCAGTCCAAACGGAATTGTAGAAATTGGTGTCCCAGTCTGCAGCTCCCATTGGCTGGGAATTCCATTTGCATTCTTGGGAACAGCCAACGGGAGCTGCAATTGCTGGTACCTGTGGAGGTACATGTAAATATAGCGGTGGTGGCCCACTAAGGGCTAACTCTGGGCAACCACTGCTGTTTTATTGCCCAGAGAGACATGTAACTATGTCACTTGGTACTGGAATCCATCTTGAACCGGTACTTTTCCCTGGGGGTGGGGGCGGGTGCTGAACAAATGTTCCTACTTGGGGCAAAGTCTGTTTAAGCAATGGGAAGCCATCAATCCTGTGTCTTTGGCTGGCCTTTGAAACTGCCTGGCCCACCCTAAGAGGATACAAAGAAGCTGTAGATCCAAGTCAGAGTAAATATCAACTCTGACTTGAAGTTTTTACTTGAATTAAGAACTGCTGTTTAGGGTAAGAATTTGCATTTGACAAGTTTCTTAGTGGATTAGAACTAGCTAGCATGTTTTGTTCATTTTAACTTAGTAACTTACATTGCTTAAATCCTGTTTAATAAAAAACACTTTTGTTAATTATTAAGCTAATGTAAGTAATTGTTCCAGGGGAAAGGGAGTGCAACCTCTGTGCATCTTCTCTCTTTCATTGATAAAGTATGTGGAGCTTATTAGCTTTCTTTGTTTAAAAGTTTTACACAGAGTAAGATGGATTTATTTGGGGGTTGGTTTCCTGAGTGCTGAGCCCTTATAGCCGAACCCTCCCAGGGTATGTCTAGACTACAGGGTTTTTTCGAAAAAAGTGGATTTTTTTCTAAAAAAGTCACCTGCATCTAGAGTGCTGCCGCATTCTTTTGAAATTAAATCGAAAGAACGCGGCAGGTTTTTTTGACTGCGGAAAACCTCATTTTACGAGGAAGAACACCTTTTTTTGAAAGTGCTCTTTCGAAAAATGGCGTTCTTAATGCAAACAGGGCTTTTTCGAAAGAGAGTATCTAGACTCCCTTTCGAAAAAGCAGCTCACTTTTTCGAAAAATCTGCTTGCAGTCTATACGCTCTCTTTCAAAAGAGGCTTGTAGTCTAGATGTACTCCCAAAGCTGAACCAGTTCAACATCCGAGTTGCTTTGCAGGGGGGTGGTAACCCCAACTCTGTGCCTTGTCTGAATGAGTGTGACAGCACACAAAGTAGGAGGAGTCAGCTGCCTCAAGCATATGCCCATCCAAAACCATTGGTACATGTCTCCTGTGTAGGGAAGGCCTGTGCTCTACTGCCATAGACTAATTATAACAGAAAATAACACACTGTTGTGACAATCCAGCACAAAATACCCACAGGTCAATTAGCTGGATCTCCTTTATCATAGGACTTGTACTTGTCCATATAAAAAAATCTAATAAATCAAGAATTGGGTAGGGTCTCTGCACTCTCTCACAGTCAGCAAAAACAATCAAGTACCAACTTTGATTATGGACAGGGACTCATGTATGAAATTACACAACCACGCACATTGCTGCATTATCATGGATTCGTTTTTAAATTGTCCCACATTTGTTCAAGATCTAAGCTGTCCTCTAAAAATCTGGCCCATTTGCCTACAAAGAACCTGACAAATGCATGCTATAATGTCTGCAGACAACTTTAGCTCAGAGAGGTGGGAGTTGCTCCTGTTCACTTCAACTGGATGATCATATCAAACACTGACCATTTAAACATCAGTATTAACTCTCTCAAAATTTAAGCAAGTATATTTATCTGTTCCTGACAGATGTTGGGGCAGAGTTGAAGGAGCAGCTAGCTTCTGTCAAGGGTTGGTAGGTAGGGAACAGGGAATTCAAAGTTTTAGTTGCTACCCAAAAGAGGGAGAGAAAAAAGAGTCTATATCCCTTCCCAAGGACAGATCTGCAAATATTCCCACAGCCATGTGAGACTCCTATTTCTGGCTACTGGCTGCACTGCTTCTATCCCAAATGACCCAGCCATGGAGTAGTAACCAAGGCATTGTAGGGCTCTTTGGTAGGTTATAGTTCTGCCTAAATGTGGTCGGTATGGGTACAGTATTCTAGAACTCTAATCAGAGAGCCCCTGCTAAAAGTGTTGTCTCACAACCCACCCCATGGCGAGAGAAGGTGAAAATAGCCTGATTTTTCTCTACATATTTGATTTTCATCTTAATATTTTTAACTAAATCTTTCCTTGAAAAATTTAAACTGAAAATCTTCAAGGAAAGTTTTAGAGTTTTTGACCAGTCTCTACCCATGGCCATAGTGCTGTCTACAGTGGTGGTAGTGGGCAGTGTGCTTGTAGAGCAGTGTTTCTCAGTGGTCCACGGATCCGATCTGAGAAACCTGCTCACTGGCTGCTCTGGTTTGTTTATTTACCGGCTCCGCAGCCATGGAGGCTTGCAGCTCCCCTTGGCTGCAAACGGCAAACTGGAGCCAATGGGAGCCGCAGGAAGTGGCGTAGGCCAGGCTGCTGCTGCTTCCCCCACCTCCTCTTGGTTGCAACTGGCAAACCAGAGCCAATGGAGCTGTGAGGCTCCCAGGCTGCAGAGTCAGTAGATAAATAAACCGGAGTGGCCCATTAGCAGGTTTTTCAGAGTGGATCTGTGAACCACTTAGAGAAACACTGCTATAGAGAGTTGCTCTAATCAAGAAAAATAATGATTTTTAAAACAATTAAGTAGTTTTTAATTGGAATTGATTTTTTTAACATTTATTTTTAAACAGGGCTTTAAAGAGGTATTGAAGATCAGTATTAATTGTGAATATTCTGCTTTTTACAGCCCACACAAGATGCTGGCTTGTTAGCAGTGCAAGCACCTCTGCTGTATTTCCATAACCTAGAGATACACCACTTGAGAGAACAGCTCAGTTTTCAGGCCTGTTTTTGAGCTAATGACTGCTGTGGACGTGGCGGTTTTCGTGAGTGACACATGCCCACTAGGAGCTGGACAGACCAATTTATTTGCCAAATGTAGGACAGCTGTCAAGTGTTAACGTGTTTTTTCCTTAGCAGGTGAATGATACTACAGATTGTTAACTAGTCCATTTCAGGAATTCACTTTTTTCCCCTCCTTCCTGAAATGGGGATATCAGGATGCTCAGACATTTGAGCAATGCGGTGCTTTACACATTCTTTAGGTTCTTTATAAGGAAGGTGCCTCACTTGGAATAAATTTAAACTAGGGGTTGGTTGGCCAGCTGAGACATTTTTACTCCAGGGTCTGTTTTTAGCTTACAGGAGTCATTGATTTGGAGTTGAGCAGAATTCATAGTAAAACTTAGAGGAAAATGACAGATCGTGTTTGCGTGTTGTTTGTTTGCTTTCACTTTGTAAGGAAGAACTCTTTAGATGGGGACTTTTTGGAGATATTGCCAAGATAAAAATCTCCTAAGTACAGATCTAGGCTAGCTCAGATTCATTAGCTACTTTTTCTACTCTAAACAGTGTTCAATAAGGAAAATGACAGAATAGTTCTTTGTACCAGGTGCTAGGTCATTCAGCTTTAAAGCAAATAATATCAGTGTGAAATATGAGGCATCTGAAAGAAGGTCTACAACTGAAAGGCATCTTCTGTAGAGATCGTCATAGATGAGAAGAAGTCAGACCTGGATAGCCTTTCCAAGATTTACTTATTTATAAAGGAAATTCAGGAGATCAGTATGGCTCTTTTATAGTGTTTGAAAGGAATGTATTAAACACAAAAAGCATTAGTCTATGAGAAGACCAGAGTGTCTATATATTGCACATCAAGGAATATCAACTCTGCCTGGAATGTGTGGATTTTCAGAACGGTTTTTGCTAGTGCACTTTTAGTACGTGTTATCCCCAAGAATGAAGGAAATAAAGTTAAATGAGAGACTTATTGTGTAGCTGGCCAAGAATGTCTTAATGTCTATTAAAATGGCTCACCATAGAACAGTGGTCTCCAACCTTTTTAAGCAGAAGAACCCTTTTTGAATTTAAGTGCAATCCAGTATCTACCTCAAACCCAAATAGCGTTGCCTTGCCTCCTGCCCCACCCCTTCTCTGAGGCCCGACCCTGCTCATTCCCTCCTTCTCTCCCTCCTCCCCACACACACACTTTCACTAGGCTGAGGCAGTGGGTTGGGGTGAAGGGTTTGGCCTTGGGCCAAAGGATTCAGAGCAGGAAGGATTGGAGCAGAGGCTCAGGATATGGAATCCAACTGGACACCACTTAACCCAGGCAGCTCCCGGCTGGTGGCATAGTGGGGCTAAGGCAGAATCACCTCCATCCACACCTTGCACCACTCCTGGAAGCAGCATGCCCAGCAGCAGCTCCTGGCAGGAAGGGGAAAATGGCTCTGTACTCTGTCCACAGGCATCCACAGGCAGGGCCGGGTGGGGGAGAGAGGCAGGGGTGCCTGCCATGCTGTAGGATTGTTAGCAGCTGATCTCCCAATTTCGCTACAGGGGTCTCCAGGAGATTGATCCCGATTCCAAGAGACTCCTAGCCGGTGTTCCACGCAGGGATGGAAAAACTGAGGGAATGTATTTTATGTGCAGATGTGCATCACCAGCAGAAATAAAAAACCTAGATATAGAATATATTTTTACAAAATTATCCTATGACACGGTAGGCATTTTAGAACTCACTACTCAAAGAATTAAATTAAAGTATAAGAAATAAAATTATGAAAAGCACAGACCAGTCAAAAACCTAAAATAACACACTTGGAAAGAAGTAAAAGAAGTAGTAACAATAGCACAAGAATAGGTGTGGTCAGGAGGTAAGTGTGAAGGACAGAGTGTGCTTGTGTGAGTGAAAGACACACACACAGTGTTCGAGAGTGACAAGTTCCTATTATCTCTTTAGGTATGCTGAGCACATTCAAGCCAGCAAGTTTTCTGCATCGCAGTGGAGATGGGGTACAATGGTGGGGGGAAGAGGATGCCCTGACATCAGACAGAACTGCCTTCCTCTGCACAGCAAACAGGAAGCTCCCGGAGAGCCAATCCAAGGCAGAGGGTGGGAGCAGCACAGCAATGGGGGAAAGTACCAGTTACACTTTATAGCCTCCTGGCCAAATCAGTCATGATCATCTGTCAGAGGCTTCAAGATCTACTGGTAGATCCCGATCTACTGGCTGGTGACCATTGCTATAGAACAAATGGTGAAAAAATCAATCTGCTATCCCTTCAGGTCAATGATAAGCAATCACCACAGAGCCAATACTAGCCTGGGAAACAAAGGTTGGGTGTTCATGCTAATTCTTTTAATTGCTAGAACTCCAATACTATTTACTATGACATTGCATTAACCCACTTGTGGTTCAGAGGGATATTGCTCATTTCTTTTGATGATTCTCTTGAGGTGGTTTTCAACCTCTTTTGTGCAATGACCTATTTCCTGGGAGAAATAGTAATACCTGGTACAGTATCAGCCTTCCCAAAGCCTGGCTGAGATGGCAACTTGGATATGAGCAAATTGCTAGTATGTCTCCCTAGACGCAACAGAAATATGGAGTTACATATTTATATAACTGTCTCAGTTACTGAGATGCAGGTAGGAGCCAAAACAAAAAAGTAGTCAATATAATGGTCTTCTTATATGTGTTTTATTCCTGGACTGTCATTGCTCATTAAAAGTACTGTTATATGGGTAGAAATGGGGTAAATATTGCATTTTATTAATATCAGCAGAACTGACTTAAAATGGGGCCTGTGTGTTGTGTAGTCTTGCATTAATCTTTGTATTCATGCCTGTCAGTGTATAAGAAGCTATTTACATATAATTGCATATACATTTGTATGTACATGCAACCACACTTACGTTGCGGCCCTCGGCATGTGCTGTGAGTATCATTGTGGCCCTCAGGGTTTCCAAAGCTGAGTAGCCCTGAGTTACACATTCCTTCTTTGTCTGCAGTGTGTCCTCAAGATGCAGTCCCAAGCACTACTTCAAAAAGTCTAGTCCCAGCTTTGTCATTTGCCTTTTCAGCTTTTATCTTTGGTCCACTTGCACAATCCTAGAAATTACAGAGAGTTCCACTGCTGTCACAGAAAGTATGGCATGATCACTATGTACTGCTATCATTCAGACCATAGCTCATAGTGTAGACCTGGCCTAAGTGTCAACAGGACTTGGGTGCCTGAAAACCTTTGGAAATTTGGGCTGTCTAGGGCTAAGGACAAAAGAATCATAGAATACTAGGACTGGAAGGGACCTCGAGAGGTCATCGAGTCCAGTCTCCTGCCCCCATGGCAGGACCAAATACTGTCTAGACCATCCCTGATATTTAAGAGTAGTATCTAACCTACTCTTAAATATCTCCGGAGATGGAGATTCCACAACCTCCCTGGGCAATTTATTCCCGTGTTTAACTACCCTGACAGTTAGGAACTTTTTCCTAATGTCCAACCTAAACCTCCCTTGCTGCAGTTTAAGCCCATTGCTTCTTGTTCTATCCTCAGAGGCCAAGATGAACAAGTTTTCTCCCTCCTCCTCATGACACCCTTTTAGATACCTGAAAACGGCTATCATGTCCCTCCTCAGTCTTCTCTTTTCTAAACTAAACAAACCCAATTCTTTCAGCCTTCCTTCATAGGTCATGTTCTCTAGACCTTTAATCATTCTCGTTGCTCTTCTCTGGACCCTCTCCAATTTCTCCACATCTTTCTTGAAATGCGGTGCCCAGAACTGGACACAATACTCCAACTGAGGCCTAACCAGCACAGAGTAGAGTGGAAGAATGACTTCTCATGTTTTTCTCACAACACACCTGTTAATGCATCCCAGAATCATGTTTGCTTTTTTTACAACA
>JANRFK010006697.1:23615156-23626725 GCA_030068395.1 Apalone spinifera
AAACAAACCCAAATCCCTCAGTCTCTCCTCATAGGTCATGCACTCTAGCCCCCTAATCATTTTGGTCGCCCTCCGCTGGACCCTCTCCAGTGCATCCACCTCCTTTCTATAGTGGGGGGTCAGGGACTGGACATGATACTCCAGATGTGTAGGACATGCTATTAGAACAGATGATTAGCCCATACTTATCCATAATTGTTGAAACTGGAACCAGAAGATGAACATTGCTATGGTTCCCATGTGCTTCATTACTTAAGATTACTTTTACAATTACATCTTGCCTCCCTGATCTTTCATGGAAGAAGTAGTGTGGATGGGAGGGAGAATGAATGAACAAAATATGAACAAATGCAGGGAAAAAAGAGGCTGAGGAAGGAGTTGATTTACCCAAACTTTGCTAAATATTATTAGACAGCCTAGGAACACTACTTGTCAGGTTGAATAATGAATCTCATACAGGCTACATGAGTATAAGTTGAGCAATTAGCCTTCTCAATCATGGCACTTTGTTCTGTGCCATTTATTGATTCCCCAGGAATAAAAGCACAAATTGAATCCAATATATGGGTCAGCCAAACTATAATAGTTCAGTAGAATAGAATAGAAGGAGCTGAACATTAATACCTGCCAGTCTAGACTGGGGTGATATTTTATTCAATAGTGTAGATTTTACATTGAGCTTTTCTTGTGGAAAGAGTCGGGTGGGAACAGGGAAGGTATTGTTACCTAGCTGAGTGCTTTGAGGGGTCAGGACCTGGAATCGTTTCATCAGCTTTAACAGAGTAGTCTGGATAGTACAGACTTCTATATAAAAGAACATTACTTCTGAAAGCATTTTCTTTTCAGTAAACCCAGTCCTTTTCAGTGGGCCTGAGTGAAGTACATCACACCATAGCTGCATTGGAAAATCTGTTAGCGGTCTACGGAGAGAGCATATTGTATGGAGTGCTAGAATGTAAGAAAAGAGATGAGGGAAAATGATCTTGTAGGACATTTAAATGATTAATCACAAGATTAAAAACTCATGATTAATCACAAATTTAATTGGCCACAAAATAATAATAAATACCATTTATTGAAATATGTTGGATGTTTAGCACATTGTAAAATATATTCATTTCAATTACAATAGAATGCAAAAAGTATAGTGCTTACTTTATATTATTTTATTACAAATATTTGCACTAAAAAGATATACAAATGGTATTTTAATTCACCTCATACAAGTACTGTACTGCAATCTCTTTATTATGAAAGTGCAATTTACTAATGTAGAATTTGTTTTTTTAATATAACTGCACTCAAAAACAAAACCATATGCAACTCTGGAGCCTATAAGTCCACTCAGTCCTACTTTCTGTTCAGCCAATGACTAAGAAAAACAAATTTGTTTACATTTGCAGGAAGTAATGCTGCCAGCTTCTTATTTACAAAGTCATCTGAAATTAAGAACAATCATTCACCTGGCACTTTTGTCAGCGCTGCAAGATATTTACTTGCTAGATATGCTAAACATTTGTATGCCCTTCATTCTTTGACCACTGTTCCAGAGAAAATGTTTCTATGCTGAGGATGGGTTCTGTTTAATAATAAACCAAAGCAGTACAGACTGACACACATTCATTTTCATAATCCGAATCAGGTGCCACCAACAGAAGGTTGATTTTTCTTTTTTGGCGATATGGAGTTTGTAGTTTTTGCATCAGAATGTTGCTCTTTTATGACTTCTGACAGAATGTTCCACTACCGTATTTTAGTGAATATAACCCACACCCGAATATACCCCGTGGTTTTTTCTATTTCAGTAAAAAAAATCTTGTATACCCCACACACGTGTATAACCCACGGGGTATACAAGACTGTGCCGGAAGTATATTTAGGGTGCGGGGGGTTAGGCTCCCAGCCCACGACTGAACAACGCGGGGAAACTTACAAGGGGTGCAGCAGCCAGAACGCTCCAGAGCCGGAGCAGAGGTATCCCCAGCAGAGGCGCAAGGCGGGAGACTCCCAACCTGGGCTGACAAAGGGAAGGAGCCCAGAGCAAGTTGCGGGCGCGGGGCTCGGCGGCCAGCAGCAGAGGCAGGAGTCTGCAGGAGGCCACGGCTCACAGGAGTGGGAACGGGGCATGGTGCTTGTTGCTCATTGCTCCTGTGCGATCCAGCTGGGTGCCCTCCCCTGCAGCTGCTGCCACCGCTTGTTGCTCTTGGATCACGCAGGAGCAACAAGCACCATGCCCTGGCCCTGCTCCTGTGAGCCGTGGCCGCCTGCAGACGCCCGCCGCTGCTGCTGGCCGCCAAGCCCCGCACCCGCAACTTGCTCTGGGCTCCTTCCCTTTGTCAGCCCGGGCTGGGAGCCTCCCAACTTGCACCTCTGCTGGGGATGCCTCTGCCCCGGCTCCGGAGTGTTCCCGGCTGCTGCCCCCCTTGTAAGTTTCCCCGCGTTGTTCAGTTGCGGGGTGGAAGCCTAACCCCAGCCTGGTAAAGGTAGTGAAAGGGTGGGGGGAGGGGATCCTCTTCCATCCAGTAAAAAAAAAACCCTATATACCCCATGCACAAGTATAGCCCGTGGGTGGAGGGAGGGTGTTGTAAAAATGAATATAACCTGCGGGTTATATTCACTAAAAGACGGTATTTGTCCCTTTCAGATTTTGGAAGGCATTACAAGCTCTTAAAGTTTGGTTCGAATGCTATAGCTATTTTTAGAAATCTAACATTGATACATTATATGACAAAGTGGAGGAAAATACACTGAGCAGGAAATATACAGTTCTCTCCCAAGAAGTTCAGCCACAAATTTAATTAGCACCTTTTTTTTTAACAAGCATGGAAATATGTCCTTTGGGATTGTGGAGGAAGCATGAAAGGACTTATAAATGTTTAGCATATGTGGCATGTAAGTAACTTGCAATGCTATCTACAAAATTGCCATGCAAATTGTCTGTTCTCACTTGCAGGTAACTTTGTAGGTAAGAAGCGGGCAAGATTATCTCCCATAAACTTGGTTGTCTTAGTGATTGGCTGATTGACTGAAGAAGTAGGTCTGAATGGACTTTCAGTAAAGTTTAAATTGTTTTGTTTTTGAGAGCACCTATGTAAGAAACCTTACATTTGTAAAGTTGCACTTTTATGATGAAGAGATTTCACATAATACTTGTATGAGAAGAATTTAAAAATGCTTTTTTTAATTATTTCTTTTTTACAGTGCAAATATTTGTAATCAAAATAATATAAAGTGAGCATTTTACACTTAATATTCTGTGTTGTAGTTGAAATCAGTATATTTGAAAATATAGGAAAAACATCCAAAATATTTATAATACGTTTCAGTTGCTATTCTGTTGTTTAACAGTGTGATTAAAACTGTGATTAATCACAATTAACTTTTTAATCAAGTTACTTTGTTTTGAATTAATCACTTGAATTAATTGTGATTAAGTGATAGCTCTAGTTTTTGCAGGAGATTAACCCTGGGGATTTTCTGGCAAAGTTTTCATTCTTCAGGTAATTTCATTGGGAAATAATATCTAGAGGTGTTTTAAAAATACTTCAGAATGGGATAAATCAGTTAGCTGATCTGTGCAAATGAACATTGGTAAATCCAGTCCCAGAAATGTTGTCAGACCTGCAATCATGGGCGGCTTGCCTCAACAGAGGCTGTTTGAAATGTTAATATGAGGGACAGTTCCTGCTGATATTCTTAGGGACCACAAGGTGGAAACTGACAGGGCTGTGAGAGATTAACAATTTCCCCTTTCCATATGGAGCTTCAGTAACCCCACCCACTTGCACACTGATTCTTTTTAGGTAGTACCAATTCTCTCTCTTCTTGCTGAACAAGAAACCACCAGTCTCAGTTTTCTAAATTCCCCTTATAAGCCTATACCCAGGTCTAGGATATTTCTAATGCCCCATCTCCTGCAAAAGCTATTATAAAGAAATTGTGGGCAAGTGGAGGTTAAAGAGGCTGTATACAGCCAATTAAGTGCTGCAGCCAGAGCTACCCCAGTATAACGATTTTGAAAAGAACTGCAGGCTGGCTCAAAATAGGCCAAAGGTCAAGAAGAGATAAATTTTTGAAGAGAAACCTAATTTTCTAAAATGTTTTGTTTCACAGCCCTCAGGTAAAATGTAGGAGCTTTTCACACTGAGGCAAGAAGAGCAGATTGCCAAGGCCAAGAATCAGCAGTTACAGAGAAGAGTACAGTATGTTGGAAGTGGCTACAGAGTCATTGGCTACGTCTAGACTGGCATGATTTTGCGGAAATACTTTTAACGGAAAAGTTTTTCCGTTAAAAGTATTTCCGCAAAAGAGCGTCTAGATTGGCACGGACGCTTTTGCGCAAAAGCACTTTTTGCGGAAAAGCGTCCGTGCCAGTCTAGATGCGCTTTTGCGCAAGAAAGTCCCGATCGCCGTTTTAGCCATCAGGGCTTTTTTGCGCAAAACAAATATCAGCTGTCTACACTGGCCCTTTTGCGCAAAAGTTTTGCGCAAAAGGGACTTTTGCCCGAACGGGAAGGGCAAAGTATTTCCGCAAAAAGCACTGATTTCATACAGTAGGAAGTCAGTGCTTTTGCGGAAATTCAAGCGGCCAGTGTAGACAGCTGGCCAGTTTTTGCGGAAAAGCAGATGATTTTCCGCAAAAACTGGCCAGTCTAGACACAGCCATTGAGTAAAATTGCCCTTTTATGCCAGAAGCTGGGAATGGGTGATAGGAAAGGGATCACTTGATGATTCCCTGTTCTGTTCATTCCCTCTGGGACAGCTGGTTTTGACCACTGTCAGACAACAGGACACTGGACTAGATGAGCCTATGGTCTGACCCAGTATGACCATTTTTTTCTTCTCATTTATAAGCTAGTAGATACAGCTGATTAATGAGGAAACAAGTGCTTAATCCTTTAAAAGCTGTCACAGTTACAGGGCAACCTGTGCTTCGGATCCCTTTAGTCCCTTTCAAGTGCACCCCTAGACAGGCCTAGCATTCTGCATCTCACTCTGGGTGGAACGGTGTGGTTCCAACACTCAAGGATGGGGCATCCGACACTCCTAGACACGGTAATGCGGGAGGCCTGGCTCACTTGGGCAGTAGGTATCATAGGCCAGGAGAGGATCTGCCATAGCCACCGTATCCCCAGTTATTATGACCCCATGCAGGTTATGGGGTGGTTGAGGAGGTAGTATGAGTATGTACCATTCACTTTCTTGACTTTGTCAGTAATCTCCCTGGACTCCTGAGATATTACGGATGAATCTAGAAAGCTGCGTAGCAAATAGCATCTCCTCAGCCATCCCAGAACCTGTCTGGGGCATAGCAAAAGTATCTTCAAAGAGTAGCTTTTCTCCAGGGCAACTTGGAACATATTAACCTCCCTGGACACACAGCTACAGACTCAAAAGTTGGCATCCTCTAGAAAAAAATTTCAAAGACGGGATGCAACATGAAACTGAGGAGCTGGAATTCATATGCTAAATTGACACCATCAGAATGGGTCTGAATATGGACTGAGAATCACTCTCTGATTACAATAAGTAATTTTCCTCTTTAGGAAAATTATCACTCACCTTGATAGAATTAGCTCTGATGTAACACTTCCATTTCTGAATCCCTAGTATCTGTTTCGTTTTCTTTCACTTCATGCATCTGACAAAATGAGTTGTAATCCACCAAAGCTTATGTCCTAACAAAATTGTTAGTCATTAAGATGCTGCTTTTCGTTTTTATCTCCATCTGAGCTTTGTGGAAAGCAGCCTTCCCCACTGTAGCTACTGCCTCTCTTTGTCTTCCTGATAGCTGACATGGGATGCCTCTGGCCACTCACTGAAACCCCACCCTTTTCAAGATCTATGGTCTTCTAATAATTTGCCTCCTTTATATCCATTCTTAGCAATGGTAGAGTCAAGTTGGAAGTATTTCTCAGTAAACAGCTGGCCTTTCATTTGCTCAAGGACTCCTGTTTGGAGAATCATTTATCCTACTTGTAGAATAGTGATAGAAATGTAGCCGTGTTAGTCTGGTGTAGCTTAAACAAAATACAGGACTAACAAGATGGTTTATTAGGTGATGAGCTTTCATGGGTCTGGCCCACGAAAGCTCATCACCTAATAAACCATCTTGTTAGTCTTTAAAGTGCTACATAGTCCTGTATTTTGTTTTATCCTACTTGGTTGCTTAGAGTTATGAAATCTCCATATCAAGTACCCCACCATAATGACAAACATAAAACATAAACATGCATCCATAAAAATAAACATATTTACGAGTTCATCACACAGATTTATATGAAGACAGTTAGCAAATAACTATAGTAACTTTGGAACTGTTACATTATTTAATTATAAATAATTAATTTTAAGTTTTAGATTCCCTTACTTCTTATATAGACACATAGATATTGTAATTACTGAGTCTCAATGGGCTAAAGTGATTTCTTAAATTAAAACTTCCCAGGTATTTATGGACCAGGTAGAAAATACTGTCTCCTCTGGGGGAATGAGGGAAGGGGGTGGAGGGAATCTGAACTACAAAAAACTGCCATAGTTTTTGAGGACTTAGAAACCAAAACACTGAGAATTTAAAATCCAAACAATACCCTAATAATTTAAGTAACATATTTCAGTCAGCTGTCCTTTCCTCCTCAAGTGTGATAATTATAGCTTATCACCTCCAACAATTTTAGTTGAAAGAAATCAATTTAGTCTGATAATTTCCAAATAATTCTTCCACTTGTAACCAATAAGATGTGACTTCTTCATAGGAATAATCTGGAGTAAAGAAAAAGAGGCAGGGTGATTTTTTTTATAAACTTGTCTTGTATTCATCATTCCCACTCTTAAAGTGAAAGCCTATATTTTTCCTGAAGTCTCTTAAATCTCTCTCTTACTGAGAACATTCTAGTCCTACATATCTGAATGGTATGAGTAAGAAATAACTTGTTTAATTTTATTAAACTTTTTAATAAGCTTTTAGTTATATATAAAGCAGTAGGTTAAAGAGAAAGTTTAAAGTTATTTTCTTAAGGTTTTGACTAACTTTACTAAAAAAGAAAACCCTAAATATTCCAACCTTGCAACCCCTTTATGAGTAATCTATGCTCTTTACTATTTCTCGTTACTTTGCCTGTCCTTCTTTCCCTGTTTTATGTATGTAATCCACATAGGGTTTAAAACAAACACAAGTCAGAGCTGAAAAATACTCTTTTAAAATGTGGGATAGGAACTTTTATTAAATTCTTTTCCACCCTGAGATTAAATCCTGTCTCAATATGTATAAGATAAAAGTAATCTGTTTGTTAGCTTATCATGCAGTGCTGAACCTCTTCTCCTTCTGTCCCCCTTTCCCAAATATAGAAAGAGTGATAAGCCAGCTGAGGAAAGAAAGTACAATAAGAGTTCACTCTCTGGAGTGTTGGTGCTCTGGTAATTAAGAAATTAGGGGAACAGCATGTTAAAATAAAATAACCATTGTGTTTCTGCTGTTATATCTGGGAAGAAACAGATGTCTAGTGAAGCACGTGAATGGTAAAAAAGCTCCTAATTGTGAAACTTTGAGTATGTCAGTTTAGTCCTGCTGTTTGTACAAAGGAGGCTGTAAACAGCAGTGCTGTGCTCTAACTCACTTGGGTGGATGTGTGGGTGTAACTTATAGGTGCAAATTGGCATTAATGTAGTCGATATGGGAATTACAGCACAGTACTTCAGTGTGCACAACTGTTCACACTCCCTTAGTCTGATTGGTGGGGCACTGTAGACATGCTCTTTATCCTGGAGGAATGCAGTACCCTAGAAATCATATAGGCTAAACAATGAATATAGGCTTTGGCACCTAGAATGCTTGAGTTCCGATTGTTTTTCGTACCCACCCCATAACTAACTGATCACAATAAAACATACACTTCTGAAACACTTGCAAAGCTTTAAGACCAATCAGTTGCAGAAGAGGGAATAGCACTGTTTTCATATCCTCCATCCAATTGGTCTCACCAGTGTGCTGTCACTGCTTCTTTTATGATTTCTCTATGCCTGTGACATTTCAAGCATAGATCTTGAAATACCTGATATGACTATAACAGCTGATATGACTACCATGTAAACAGGGTTCACTTCCTAAATATAGACTAACATACTTTTAGTACAAGTCATTGGCCCAGTAGCGGATTAAAAAGCAAAGATGTTTGCTGAGGTAACTGTTGCTTTAAAACAATACTTAACAAGGGTATGCTATAGAAAGGATCCTTCCATTCTCAAGTTGTAAAAGTAGAAAGAGCTGAAAACAAATCCAGAACCCGCAAAAGGTATTTGTGACTCTTCACCATTTCTATATTTCCTGCACAGTCACTCCATTGTGGAGGCCCCATGCTTTCTGAGCATGAATCACTTAATGTGACCAGTTAGCCTAACTGAAATACAGTGTAACTCAGTTGCAGTTGCATTGTGTAAACATGCGGTGCTTTCAGTTTGAAAGCTAACCTGAATCTCTTTCTTTCTTTCTAGATGTCCATACAGAAGCAGTTCAGGCAGCTCTTGCTAAACATAAAGAAAGGAAGATGGCAGTCCCCATGCCATCAAAACGACGCTCATTGGTGGTGCAAACTTCGATGGATGCCTACACACCTCCCGGTGAGGAACTGCACAGTATATTTGACCAATGTGAAAGACACGATACATGCTATCAAAATCAACCCCATCTAAATACAGTATTCAGTTACCAGATGTCACATGTTACGGACAATAACCATAACATTAAACCCCAATTAAACTAGGATGGTTTACAGGGTGGTCGAAGAGCCAACAAGGAGCTATCATCCACACATACGTTGCCCCCTTGTGGTGGCCAGGTTTGCATTCTTATGAGTGAAATAATTTTAAAGTTAGCCATGTGTGCTGCTTGTAACATATTGCAGTGTAAAAGATTTCCCCTATACCTCTCCCTCCACTTCTTGGCTCTGAAGCTCTCTGGTTGACTTTGCTGCACTTCTGTGGAATATCTGTACTTCTGGCAACTGCTGAATCAGTGACATGACAACTGTGACTAAAACCTTCTCTAATGTTTAATCACTCTCTGTGGTTAAACTTCAGAAGTAGGGATTTGCAACTGACTTTGTGTTGTGACCTTTGGAGTGTCTCTAAAGATTCCATGTCTGAGTTTTCCCGTCTGCTCTTGTTAAGTGCTTGGAGATCTTTGGATTGAGAACCACAATATAAATAAATAACTGTATATTATCTTTGTTTTGTTCTGTAGAGAAACACTAGAAGCAGCAATCTGCACAAAAACTCTGTCAATGTCGTGTCTGTTGCAGTACTTAAGGTTGTACAGAACTCTCCTTACCATAACTACTTTCTGCCCATGCGTGTTGCACTACAGTTCTATTTTTTCTTGATTATGTGAATGTGCTTACTTTATGCAAATAAACAAAACCATCATATACTTACATCACAAACAATAAAGCCTGTTCTCAATTATTAGATACCTCTTCTGGTTCAGAAGACGAAGGCTCTGTACAGGGCGATTCCCAGGGAACTCCCACCTCAAGCCAGGGAAGTATAAACATGGAACACTGGATCAGTCAAGCAATCCATGGTTCTACTACATCTACCACTTCTTCTTCCTCAACACAAAGTGGAGGCAGTGGCGCTGCGCATAGGCTAGCTGATGTGATGTCTCAAACACATATAGGTTAGTAAATTATCTTTTTTTAACGTCTTCTATTTTCTCTGTGTATCTTTCCATTTTAACGTCAATCTGTTTCATAATGTTTAATTGATGTTACTGATGTGAAGTTGAGACATGACAGCCCTTACAGCCACTGCTGTGCTTTGTTTTCTTCTTTCTTTCCTTTCCCTCTCTCTGTTTATACAGTATGTTTAGGGAGAGATATTTGTATTTATTTAATCTCAATCCAAGTTTCACACTAACTTCTTAGTTAAATATCCACAGTAACATGTGGGGTCTAGTGCTGCATGGCTCCCACATGTTACAGAAGTCATACAAATGAACCCCTTTATTGTGCACTACAAACGTACGTCCAAAGAACTTCTGATGATAACTAGCAGCTTTTATGTAACATTCCCATACTTTTTCTTTAGTTGAATTCTGCTATCAGTTTGCATGATTTTCTGTAACTCTCCATAAACCATATGACCAGGTTCTTTTTTTAAAGTGCTCTTTATTTTTCTAGCTCTTGAATGCCTAGGCTTGGATGTATGGCAAGTAAATACCTTGTGAAGGGAAATAGATTGGTATTGTTATGATCTATATCGTTAACTGGTTGTTTACTTCCTGTGTTTTCCCACAAGATTTTCAAGACTTGCTTTCTTTTAAGGGACTGAGATAATAGGTATTAATTATTTCTGCATGTTTAACATTGTCATTTCTCTTTGTCTTTATGAAATAGCCATGTGGAAAACCAGGGTTGCTCCCCAATCTCATTTTCAGATGGCTATTATTCATCCTGCATAATTTGAGAGAATTTCAATTCCTAAATGAGCTTTTGGGGTGTTGACATTAGTGTTTCAGGGTGTCTGTCTATAAAGATTAATCCGTGGAAGATATTGTAATAAATATAGTAACCTTAGCATGATGATGTCATGATATTACATGTGATTTGGTTCCTGTGAAGATAGATCTATCTACTCCTCAAGTGAAGGAATCGAATGTTAATGGGGTTCCTAGCTTAAGCAGTACCTTTGAGAATATCTTTCACATTCCCAGTTTTGTGTGTTGGGACCCTAATCCTTATCCCTTCTATTATCACTGTGTCTTCAGGTAACACCTATATTATTGGATAAGTAATCCTTTCTCCAAAACTCTTAAGGTACAGTATTGCATTTGGAAGAAGCAGATGTATAGAATTCTTAAATCTGGACTTAATGAATAGCTCAGAACCTTGTTTTAGAAATGCATACGTTTCTGAGCAGATTAATCACTGTATTTGGTTCTCTTCTATGACTTCATCTTGAAATGCTAGAGGAAATTATAGCATGGAGAATTAAATTTATCCAAACTCTGAAAGGTTGCATTACTCACACATACCAAGCCTCAATGTGTCTTAAATATAGCTTTTTATAAAATAATGTGACATTTCAGTAATTTAAAATCTGGCACAGTAAGTTCTCTTTTTTTCACTTGAGAGTTCACAGTAAATAGGACAACATTTTTAGAATTAAATCAAGAAGGCAATATTTAGAAGAAGGGGGAAATACCTCTCTCCCTCCCCCTCTCCCCCCGGTCTCCCTTCCCACAAGTCAGAGAGAGAAAGAGAGATCTGTCCTGTGCAGGGGCGCCATTTCAGATTTTGGTAAGGGGGTCTGCCCTGTGCATTCTGCGATCAGGGGAGAAGTGTACTGAGGACAGGGGCATCAGCAGTGTTATTGAGCATGCTCAGTTCAAGCCAGGTATCAAATAGGAAGAAGGGAACCAACCTCATTTCTATTCAGGGGACTCCCAAGGCACTGGAGAACTCTACTTTTTTGGCAGACAACTTAGCAGTTAGCTGATAAGAGCACTGTATCTAATTCCTATAAAAGAAAGAAAATTAAATAAATATTAGACCCACTCAGCTCTAACACTAAC
>JANRFK010006697.1:23626825-23641403 GCA_030068395.1 Apalone spinifera
AAAGAAAATTAAATAAATATTAGACCCACTCAGCTCTAACACTAACATATTCTGTCATCTTGTGGCAAAAGTCATTGAAGGGGCACTGGTTAGCCTTAACATTTTAATGTGTATTCTTACTTTGTTACTAACTCTGTGGAGAGAAAGAGAGACTCCATCAGCACTACTGAGTTCTGTCTCAGCTCTGGACGGGGTGTGGGGTCTAGTGGGTTACAGCAAGGGGGCAGATACATTTTAGCTCTATATAAGAACATCAGAATGACCATACTGCGTCAAACCAAAGGTCCTTCTAGCCTAGTATCCTGTTTTCCAACAGTGACCAATGCCAGGTGCTTCAGAAGAAATAAACAGAAGAGGCAGTCATCATGATCAGGGCTTGACAAATCATGTAATCTATTCGCCCGTGGCGAGTAGATTACAAGCCGGCATAGCCGGCGCCGCGCGATTTGTGCACGCGCAGCGCGATCTGCTCATGAGCAGCTCACAGAACCGCGTGGCTGGCGAGCAGGGCTCGCCGCCGCTTGGCGAGCCCTGATCATGATCCATACCCTGTTGCTCATTCCCAGCTTCTGGCAAACAGAGCTTCTGGCTAGTAGCCTTTCATGGGCATATCCTCCTCAAACTTATTTTTTTCTTATTGGAACCCTGTTATAGTTTGGTCTTTTCCACCATCTCCTGGCAAAGAGTTCCACAAGTTGATTGTGAAAAAATATTTTATTTTGTTTGTTTTAAATCTGCTGCCTATAAATTTAATTGGATCAGCTTCTTGTGTTATGTTGGTGAAGGAATAAATAGCATTTCCTTATTCTATTTTTCCACACCCGTTCATGATTTTCTAGACATCTAACATATCCACCCACTTTTTAGTCATTTATTTTCCATGCTGAAAAGTCCCAGTATTGTTAATCTCTTCATATGGAGGCTGTTCCTTACTCCTGATCATTTCTGTTGCCCTTTCTGTACCTTTTCCAAATATAATGTCTTTTTTTTTTAGATAGGTTGACCTAATCTACATATAGTATTCATGATGTGGGCATACAGTGACTTTATGTAGTGGCAATATGGTATTTTGTATTCTTATCTACTCCTTTCCTAATAATTCCCAATGTTTTGTTAGCTTTTTAGTTTTTAAACTGCTTCTGTACATTGAACAGAAGTTTTCAGGGAACTATCCACAACAATTCCAAGATCTTTTCCTTGATGGGTAACAGCTATTTATTATGTATAATTAGGATTATATTTTTTCCATGTGCATTATTTTGCACTTATCAACACTGAATTCCATCTGCTTTAATGTTGCCCAATCACCCAATTTTGTGAATCCCTTTATAGCTCTTTGCCGTCCGCTTTGGATTAGTCCCTATTCACCCCTTTTCCAAGAACATTTGTAAATTTAACACAGTAATCCAAATGCAAATCCTAGCAAATCCCACTCTTTCTTCCCCCTGTTTTTAAGTGGAGTACCTGGCAATGTTTTCATAAAAATCAAATGATACTTCAATTACTGGAATGCCAAGCCTTTTGTTATTCTTTCCTCTTTTTATCACACTGCTTTCCTCTTTTTAGAACAGACTCCCTGCCCCCAAAGGCAAAGCTGCAAGCAGCTCAAACTCTGCTGCATTTAAGAACTGACTCTGGCATTAGGGCATGCAGCTTTAAGCAGACCTCAAGCATGAAATCCAGGGGTTCCAACTTGGGGGGGGGGGAGCTACTGCACTCTGATCCACCATAAACGGTGCCCTTTCTCCTGTGAAGAAAATCAGTCAATGTCATCAGTCAATGTTGCAGAAATATCTACCAGAAGAACCACATAGCAAGGGTACCATTTTGGTCGGATAGCGGGGGCAGCAGCTGGGCACTCCTGGATGTGGCTTGCTTTTCATCCTGTTCCCCAGATGCTAAGGGAGCTCCTTCACCAGCCAGGTGTGAGAGGTATGCACGGAATGCAAGCACTTAGCATCCGGGGAACGGGATGAAAAGCAAACCACATCCCAGAGCACCCTGCTGCTGCCCCTCTTGCCCTCCTGAAATGGTGCCCTTGCCACATAGTTACCATTTCAGATTTACTTTGGGTGAGGGGACATCTTTAATTATGATTCCAGGGGCTATTTAGGCACTTCAAAACTGTAGTTTTCTGAAAGATAATTTAGTAGTTATCTGGCAGGAGCCCAGTATCTAACTCCTGTATAAAAGAAAGACAAATAGATCCATTCAGCTATAATAACAACATGTTCTGATGTCTTGTGGGAAGTCACTAAAGGCACACTGTTAAGTTTAAAGTTTTAATATATATTCTTACTTTGTTATGAATTCTATGGAAAGAGACCTTATCAAAAGACCTGGTTGTAGCTTAGCTCTGTGAGGAGAGTGAGGTCAAGTGGGTTACAGCAGATGCAGGTACTGCTGGGCTCCATATAAACACATGAGAATGGCCACGCTTGGTCACACCAAAGGTCCATCTAGCCCAGTATCCTGTCTTTCGACTGTAAGCAATGCCAGGTGCTTCAGAGGGAATGAACATAACAGGCAGCCACTGAGTGATTCATCCTGTCACCCATTCCCAGCCTCTGGCAAACAAAGGTGAGTGACATACAGAATGTGGAGTGGTATCTCTGCCCACACTGGCTAATAGTCATTGAGGGACCTACCCTCCATGAACTTATCTAGTTCTCTTTTGAATTCTGTTATAGTCTTGGCCTTCACAGTATTTTCTGGCAAAGAGTTCCACAGGCTGGCTGTGAAGAAATACTTTCTTTTGTTTGTTTTAAATCCGCTGCCTGTGAATTTCATTGAGTGGCTCCTAGTTCTTGTGTTATTTGAAGGAGTAAATAACACTTCCTTATTCAACTTTTCAACATCATTCATGATTGTATAGACCTCTGTCATATCTCCCTCTTACTCATCTCTTTTACAAACTGAAAAATCCCACTCTTTTTAATCTCTCATCATATGAAATGTGTTCTGCACTCCAAATAATTTCTGCTGCTCTTCTCTGTACTTTTTCCAAACCCAATATATCTTTTTTTCAGATGGAATGATCAGATCATTATTTGATATGTTGGCATACTATGGATTTATATAGAGCCAATATAGTATTTTGAATCCCAATATTCTGTTAAGATTTTTTTTTCTAATTGTCACTAGACATGAAGCAGATATTTTCAGACAATTATTCACAATGACTCCAAGATCTCTTTATTGATGGGCTCAGCTAATTTGGACCCCATCATTTTGTATGTATATTTGGGATTATATTTTGCCATGTGCATTTATCAACATTGAGTTTCATCTGCCGTTGTGTTGCTCAGTCACCCAGTTTTGTGAAATCCCTTTGTGACTCGTTGCAGTCTGCTTTGGATTTAATTATGTTGGATACATTTTATATCATTTGCAAATTTTGCCACCTCACCGTTTACCTTTTTCAGACAATTAATGTATTGAACAGCACTGGTCCCAGTGCAGACCTCTGGGAGACACTGTTTACTTCTCTCCATTTTCAACATTTATTATATAAGAATGGCCATAGTGGATCAGAACAATGCCAGGTGCCCCAAAGAGAATGAACAGAACACATAATCATCAAGTGACCCATCCCCCAATACCCAGTCCCAGATTCTGACAAACAGGCTCCGTGGTTGTAGAACCATTAACTGGAGTTTGTTTTCTTTGAGAAACACTGCTAAAGAAAACACATTCAGAGTTGCAAACAACTGACTTACAAACAGACTTTTGTAACACAATCCTTTCATAAGTTGGGGACTTCCTCTTTCCTCCTTTAAAACAAGGACTCTAGTTCACCCATCTTATTATTTAGACTTCCAGCATTGTGTATAAGTACTTTAAAAATGTGTCACTGTTTAGCTGACTGCTATTACATGATGTGGTTGAATGGGACTCTTTTTCTTTTGACTGTTTCTCATCAAATCTTACCTGTATTTCATCATCTTCCATCCTCTTCTCCACACATAAGACATAGATAATCTTCATTGATAGACCCTTCCTTAAGACAGTGGTTCTCAAACTGCGGTCCGAGGACCACTAGTGGTCTGTGATTGCCTTTCAGATGGTCCGCAGCTCAAGCTCAGCCCCCTGCTTCATCCTAATCCTTCCTTGCATGGTTGGAGCAGCAGTGCCAGCTTCCTGCTGGGAGGGGAGAGAGAGCCCCAAGCCTCACTGCATGATCCAGCTTGCAGGAAAGAAGCGCTCCCCCTCCAGCTGGGGAAACAGCAGTGCTCAGGCATGCTGCCTGGAGGCTTTATCTGCTGCTCCCATTGGCCGGAATCTGGCCCAAGGGATCAGTGGGAGGTGTGTGTGGGAGTGAGCAGTGTGAAGGCAAGTAAGTGCTTCCACTTCCTCATGCCCAGACTCTGCACCCTCAATCCCCTCATGCACACGACCCACACTGAGACCCCTCACCCACAGCCTGCTCCTGCACCCAGACATCTGCCCTCCACCCATTCCCACACACCAGGGAAAGGAAAAGCCTGCAGGCAGCACTTACGCATGCTGCTGTTCCTCCAGCCGGAGGAGGGAATGAGGGAGGGGAGTGCTTCTTCCCCACAAGCCGGATCACATAACAAGGCTTGGGGCTTTCTCCTTCCCCTCCCCCGCCAGTGGCAAGCCAGCGCTGGTGCTCCAACCACGTGGGTGAGGCTGGAGTGCCAGCATGAGGAGGGAGGCTGAGCTCAAGCGACGGACCACCTGGAAGGTGGCCGCGGACCACTAGTGGTCTTCAGACCATGGTTTGAGAGCCACTTTTGTAGACTAATCTCTCTTTGGCGATGTCATCTGAAAATATGTTAAAACAAACTGTGTCACATTCTAACAGTGCTCAGTTCGATAAATAGGATTTTAAACGTTAACGCTGAAGATCAGTAGTGAAAAATACAAAAAAACTTGAAATAAAACTCCATTGTGATATCAACAGGGATTATGCTTTCAGGAAATCAGATTTTCCTACTGTAAGTATTCTAATGTAGTTTCCAGGAGGGGGGGGCTTGGATAAAAAAAACATTTAGCTATATTATAATCAAAGTCCGGAGTTCAGCTCTGTAGATAATTTGCATGAGCTGTTATATTCTTATGATGTTATATTAATCATTTAATTAGCCTTATAAGAGTCTTGGTTCTTTAATTTAAACTACAGAGAGGATTTTTAGTTCAACATAGACTGGAATGAAGATTATGGTGACTGATACTTGAATTTTTAAAAGGTACAGGTTAAGTTAGTGGAACTCATCAGTTTTCTAATGCATGATCTTTGGAAATTAATCTTGCATTTATTTCTATTGCTATCTTGATCTTCAAGCTTTTCATCTATCTACACTGTGGTCAGAGTAGGAAAAATACTTCTTGGAGCTTAGAAAGTTGATGCCAACTGTTGGGTGATATTAGGCACTTCATAAAAAATGCTTCTCTGTAGTGAACTTAGTAATACCTCCCATAGTGAATTCTAAATACTGTGATCTATAGGTGCACATTGTGGAACCAAAAATGCACTGAAAAACTCTTGGCATTAGTTCATGTTTCTAAAAAAATATGGACACTTAAGCTGTCGAAAACAAAGTAGACTCTAGGATGAAAAGCTTTAGAAGATAGAGTAAGGAAACAGCCAATCAATGACACCATAGCTGTTTACAGAGCATGATGTATGCACCAATGAGTTCTTTGATGGTTGCTAAGTCTGCAAGTGTGACAGTCTGGCTCACAGGTAGGGTACACTCATGCACTAGCAATGCTCTGAATACGAGCAGCAGATTTTTTCCTCAGTCATTTGAAAGCTTGATCCAGTCCACTTCACAATGCCTTGTTCCATCCAAAACAGCAATTGGCAGCCTAGGCCGGTGAGTGGGCTGCATGAGTGGCCCTCCCTCATCTCAATGGGCTGCAAGACTTTCATAACCAAGACAAATAGTCTAGTAGCACCTTAAAGTCTAACAAAGCATGTCGATGGTATCATGAGCTTTCGTGTGCACCACCCACTTCTTCAGATGACAGGAGTGTTGGAAGTTCCATCTGCATACTAGACTATTTGTTTAAGTTTTTCCTGTTACAGACTAACTCGGCTACCCCTCTGAAGCTTTTATAACCAAGACAATCTCCCGGGGTAGGGCCATTTTGTTAGTTGCACTGGCAAATCTAGAATTTGCGAGGTATGCTTACTGAACGATAGCTAAGCTTTGATTGGATGAAAAGAGAGCACACGGCTTTTACAGTCAATGTTTTGTGCAATCAGCATGCCCCTTACTTCATGTGTCCTTTAGTAGTACTGGTACAAAAAATTATATGGACAGAAAGCAGGGAATCTGGCAACCTGGTGCCTGAGCAATGGTAAACAAAATAACTTGAGGGCTGCAAATTGAACCCTCAGAGGCTGCATGTGGCCCTTGGCCGCAGGTTACCCACCACTGATCTACAAGCTGACCTTGCCTACCAGAACAGCATTCTGCTCTCCTTTCTCAATCATCCACAGAGATCCCAAAATTTGCACAGGAGTGTCTCTCTCTTTCTAGATCCTTTGTGAGCTTCAGAGTTCAGTGCCCTCTTTGGAATCCTGTAATCTGGCATTCACTAGACACATCCAAGCCATCCAATTAGCCGGTTTTAATCATGGCAAATGAAGAATGCAAATCTGCTCCAGATTCTTCTCTATCAGTTAATCTATTCAGAGTGCTTGGATTCTCTTTATTCTTGTAGACTCTGTTATTTAAAGTGCAATAATTATTAAATCATACAAGTGTGTATTCAGCACTAAACATTTTCCCATCCCTATCGGTCACAAACAATTGTGGTTCAACAACCAGAGGTAGTGTAGTAAATAAAAACATGTATAGCAATACAGTAAATGGTAGAACAGCATAAAATGTTACAAAACTTTCTATTAAACAGTAAGTACACTACATATGTCTATGATATGAAAGAGATTGTATTTCATAAGCTTCAGTTGTGCTTAATGAATTGCATGTTGTGACTCTTTCAAACAACTGTTGTGTTGTACATGTGGGCTGATTTTAAAAGATGCGTGGTGGTAAATATTTTGGGAAAGGTTAACTGAAAATAGATTTGCGTGAAGGTGAATATATCATATACCCAAGAAGTCTGTAACTATAATACTCTAAGGAAACAGGATGTTTAATCCAAGAGAGACACGTTTATACTGCTGACAACTTACTGCAAAGTAAATCAAAAGGGGGAATTCCCATCTCCCAGCACTTATTTATTAAATGAAATGTTAGCTACAGAGGCTGCTCTCTTTCTGAGGTCAATTCTGGGACTGGGGCAGTATGCCACAATCCATCCTTAAATTAATTTCTAAGGTGTTGTCATTCCTCCTTCACTTAGCAAAATGATGTAGAGCGTGCCATTCCAGTGGTAGAAAATGTCTGTGGTCTTAACTGGAAGCAGCTCTTCGGTCTGTGATCTTATTATGCCAGATGTTTGAAAGAGACAAAAAAAAAAAAAGAGAGAGGAAAAAGAGGACATGATGCAAATGTGCACGTTGTATGGATGAAACTCTTTGAGGTCTGACACTTCTCCATATTCCTAGTGCTTTAATCAATAGATGTGTCAGGATCAAACAGTGCTTCTTATTATTATATAATGTGAAAACTGAGCAGATTTTACACAGAATGCATCAGCAGTATAACCAAGATACTCTTATCAGAATAAAAACTATGTTTCAATGAATATGGCATCTACCTGCCTTCCTGAAAAGGGATTTCGTGAAAATTCTGTCTACAGAATCATGGTCTCTCCAGTCCAGACACTCAGAAAAGCAGAATATCAATGCCCACAAAAATCAGGCTTTGTAATTCTAGTCAGCAACAAGCATAATTAGAGAGAACCCTTGTAAGTCATCTCTTTAACAGACCGAGGAGAAATTTGGAAAGCTAGACCACAATGTTCCTCTGGTAGCTGAGAAGGCTAGTAGTTCATAGACAGGCTGGACTGCAGTGTGGGAGTCAGGGATGCAGACAGGCCCCTTTGATTAGGCTAGTCAACAACAGCCCTCTTTTTTCAAGGATGTTAGAGACATAAAATTTAAAGCCAGAAGGGACCACTGTATCATCTAGTTTGACCCCTTCCATATTGAAGGCCACCAGCACACTAAACCCAGCATTGGAAATGAGACCCACAGCAGACTGGACTAGTATATGCCACAGGCCGAGCAATGGATGGATGAAGGTGTATCAAAGCTCAGGGTTCCTGGAATGGCAGGGAAATTATTACATTCATGTCTTTGTTCTGCTGACTGTTTAATTTTACAAAGCTAAACAGTGTCAATGCCACAGGAAGTTGTGCCCCTGCCTATCAGGATATTTTTGGTAATTAACATAGCTCCTAAGGGGTCCCAGTCATTGAGCAGAACCCTGTTTTGCTAGGTGGCGTGCAGCACCAGAACAAAAAGACTGTTCCTACCCTAGTGTAAGACAAGAGACAACCAATGGATCAGATAGATGGGGCAGTAAAAGGAAACAGTGAGATATTATTGATCAGCATGATAGGCTGTGGTCTCTACACACCAACAGCTTAACTGTGATCAATTTTTGGTGCCCAAGGCACTTTACTAGCAGAACCATACACATGTAGAGACTTGAGGCAACTACAAGGTTAGATAGCAGCTGAGTGGAAATTTTGAGGTTTTATGTTTTTAACTTAGCCTCCAGTGTCATTTAGGCACCTAAATCTCTTTGTAGATCTAGCCCTCATTGTTTCTGAAGATAAACAGTAGATAGTGGTGACTGAGACTGAGGGGAGACAAGAATACCAGTGAAAATGGGGTAGATTCAGAGCTATAATAGAGATATAACAACTTAAAAATTACTTAGATATCTTAGTAAAGATGTCTTTAAGTCACCAGGGCCTGATGAAATGCATCCTAGACTACTCAAAGAGCTGACTGAGGAGAAATGTGAGTCATTAGCTCACTATATTTGAAAAGTCATGAAAGAATGTGAGTGATTCCAGAAGAATGGAGAAGGGCCAATATAGTACTAGCCCATCTTAAAAAAGGGAAATAGAGACAACTCAGGAAATTGTAGGCCTCTCAGCTTAACTTCTGTGCCAGGAAATCTAGTGGGGCAAATAATTAAGGAATCCATTTGCAAACATCTAGAAGATAATAAGGTGATAATTAGTAGCATGGATTTGTGAAGAACAAATAAGGTCAAACCGTCCTGATAGCTTTCTTTGACAGGATAACAAGCCTTGTGGATAAGGGTGAAGTGGTAGCTCTGGCATATCAGGCTTTAGTAAAGCATTTGATACAGTCTAGCATGACCTTCTCATTAACAAACTAGGGAAATGCATCCTAGATGGAGCCACTTATAAGATGAGTGCATAACTGGTTGAAAAACCATTCCCATAGTGTAGTTATTAACTGTTCATAGTCATGCTGGAAGGACTTAACAAGTGGGGTTTGGCAGGGATCAGTTTGGCATACAGTTCTGTTCAATATCTTCGACAACAATTTAAATAATGGCATGAAAAGTACTTATAAAGTTTGAGGATGATACCAAGCTCGGAGGGGTTGCAAGTGCTTTGGAGGATAGGGTTATATTTCAAAATAATCTGGACAAACTAAAGAAAATACTTTAGGTAAATAGGATGAAACTCAATAAGGAGATATTCAAAGTTCTTCACATAGGAAGAAATAGTCAGCTGCAGACATACAAAAAGGCAAACGACTGCCTAGGAATGAGTACTGAGAAAGGAATTCTGGTGTCATAGTGGACCACAAGCTAAATATGTGTCACAGTGTTACACTGTTGCAAAAAAAAAAAAATTCTGGGCTGTATTGGCAGGAGTGTTGTAAGCAGGACACGGAATAATTTTTCCTCTCTACTCTGTGCTGATGAGGCTTCAACTGGAGTATTGTGTCCAGTTCTGGGCACGAAAGATGTGGATAAATTAGAGATGCCCCAGAGAAGAGCAACAAGAAAGATTAAAGGTCTAGAACACATGACGGGGGGTGGGGGGGGGGGGCGCGAAGGGAGAACTGAGATTGTTTAGTCTGGAAAAGAACAGTTGGAGAGGGGATATGATAACAGCTTTCAGTTATCTAAAATGTTGTTACAAGGAGGGAGAAAAATTATTTTTAACCTCTGAACAAGAAGCAATGGGAATAAATTGCTCAAGGGAGGTTTAGATTGGACATTTGGAAAAACTTCCTAACTGTCAGGGCTGTTAAGGACTGGCATATGTTACATAGGCAGGTTGTGGAATCTCCATCATTGGAGATTTTTAAGAGCAGGTTAGATAAACACCTATAAGGGATGATCTAGATGGTGTTTGGTCCTGCCTTGAGTGTAAGGGACTGGACTTGATAACCTCTCGAGGTTCCTTTCATTTCTGTGATTCTGTGGTTCTAAATGTGATAAGAGGTTGCCCTTGGTTTGTTACTTCCATTACTTTCAAGTGCTAGGATTGGCTACCCACAAAGTAACAGAAGATGATGGAAGCAGCTGAACTAAACATTATTTTCTTAATCAAGATATCCTTTCTATTTATATAGCAACTCTCCTTTCTAAATTAAAGGCAGAAGATAAAATTTCTGTTCTTTTAATTTTTTAGTTGATAGAAAAATCAGTCAGGACTATTAAAAGCTGCCCTATAATAAGCAATGCCAAACATTGCACCATAATATAAGTAATGGATTAGATGACTAAAACTAATTTATGTCAATACAGCAGTGTAAACTCTCTTATGTGGTGCAAGCTGTCATGCATTCAAATGATCAGATGCGGAACACATTCAGGTGACTATTTCAATCAAGTTACAGCAATAGACTGAATCAGAATCATGTCAGTAACTGGATTCGAGTTATCCCATCTTGTCTTGAAACAGGTTGAGCTATGCTCATCCTTTCGGTGGCTCTTTGAAATTATGTCATGTCTACTGTTAAGGATATATATATGTCATGTATTGGTCTCAAAGAAGAAGCATTCACAACAGAGGTATGTTACAACAGAAATTAGTTATTTTGCATTGGTAGCACATGCTTCCCACTTTCTGAAATGCATAAATGTTAAAATGTGCTCACCTTCTTGAGACTCCTGGGCACAGGACTTTCATGGCATTTTGGAAGGTGGGAACTGCTCCTTCACAGGGAGGAATCTCGTTGCTGGTTACCACTAGCAGCAGGTGGTGCTCAATCCCTGCTCCCAACCCACCATCCAGAGAGAAGTGGAAGAGGCAGACTTGTTGAAAGCCTCTAGATAAGATAAAAGTAAAAAGCAAGGGTGATGTCATAGTAGGGGATTTACTGTAGACCACCTAATCAGGAAGAAGAGGCAGATGAGACTCTTTTTTTTAGAACAACAAACAATATAATTCAAAACACAGGACTTGGTGGTGAGGGGCTTTCAACTACATAGATAGCATCTGGGAAAATAATACAACAGAGCATATATAATCTAACAAATTCTTGGAATGCTTTGGAGATGGATTTTTGTAACCTACAGCAGAGAAAATGACTAGAATCAGGATTTGATTCTGTCAGACACTAGGGAACTAACAAAGAATTTGAAGGTGGAAAGTAACTTAGCTGAAAGTGATCATGAAATTATAAGAGTTCACGGTAGGAGGGAAAACAGCAGAATAAAGACAATGGATTTGAAGAAGGCAGACTTTAGTAACCTCAGAGAATTGAAAGGTAAGGTCCCATGAGAAGCCAGTCTATGGGATAAAAGAGTTCAGGGAAGTTGGCAGATTTGTAAAAAGATATTATAAGAGCACAAGAGCAAACTATACCAATGCATAGGAAAGGCAGGAAGTATGGTAAAAGTCTACTCTGGCTTAACCAAGGAAAACTTGGCATAGAAGAAAATGAATCAATGAAATGCATTTCTGTCTGATAAAGCTACTTCCTTACTAAAACGGTATAAGGGAACTTCATGAATACTCAATTTATAGATCTGTGTAAAGTTTGCGTCTCTCAAATATCTTTATTTTTAGAAACTATGTAGAAAATTCCTAAGAAGTATTAAATGTCTCCAAAGTGTGCTTAAAAATTCCAATTGCTTTCAGGGTAGGTAGTTATCAGACAAGATGAATTAAAGGATCCTTCAGAGAATATCCTATTTTATACTAATTCATGTTTAAAAATATATAATGTACTACACAAATAATGGATTTACTTTTAGCATAGATTATTATGAGTGGTAGTTACTGCTGATGTGTAGGAGCCAAATAGCAGACTTAGAGAAGCAAATCTTTCCATTGCACAAACCTCAAAAGGGAAATCCTATAACAAGTAAGCTGTATGTGAGACAAATTTAGTATAAACATAAAATCTTCAATCATATAGGAATCTGGTGAGATCCTATGATATACTTGTCTCTCTAAAGAGCCTGATCCTATCCTTATTGAATGGACTGTATTAAAATTAATGGAGATTGCCTATCTCCTAGAACTGGAAGGGACCTTTGAAGGTCATTGAGTCTAGTCCCCTGCCTTCATAGCAGGACCAAGTACTATCCCTGATAAATTTTTGCCCAAATCCCTAAGTGGCCTCCGCAAGGATTGAACTCACAACCCTGGGTTTAACAAACCAATGCTCAAACCACTGAGCTATCCCTCCCCCCAAAGGTATTCCTTTTGCCTTCATTGGCAGCAGTCCAGGGTCCTGACTTACTTGTCTGGAAGGCTTTAGATAGTTGTCATTAAACAGAAAACTTATTAAATGTTAATTGTATTTATTTCCAGGAAGCTTGATACTGCTAAAAAACTGGAAAAATTCATGACATAAAATCTGTGAATACAGTACAAATGTGCGGGCAATCCAGAGTCAGACTGTATTTTCAGATGTTTTAATCTGTGGATACATGCTGAGAAAGAGGAAGATTAGTGCGATGGAATAGTTTAGTGACATCATCAAGTCCTGTTTGCCTTCTTGGAAGGCAAGTCTGTGTTATGTAAAGAACTGAAATAGCTCTGTTTAAAAATAGTCAAGTAATAATAAGAAAAGTGTCCATGCAGACTGTAAAGAAACATGAAAATTATATATTATTTCTTTCCTCTATATACACTTTCCAATGGTATCACATCTTCAAAAATCTTGATCTAACAGAAACTGTTTGATCTAAATCTTGAATTTTAAGTAGTGTATATCTAGTTGATTTGAATTGGCAATTGCAAGTGCTGGAACTTAACATGTTGTAGCTTTCTATTTCGAAATCTTGCTACAATAATCTATCAGAAGTGTGTGTGTCTGAGTTTAACTAGATTTGGCCACAGAAAATTAAACTAATTTAAAATTAAAGTTGGGGTTTGTGTGGGGAGCGGAGTAAAAAACCCCTTTGATTATAATATTCTGTATTATGTGGCTCTCATGGATTTTTTATCAGTGAAAATTTCATATATTGAAACTATGTTGGATAAAATTATGCTTTACACCTTCCAAATAGATTAATTATAACAACTTTTCAGGTCTTGTGTAAGAAGAACATGAGTGGAATTTCTCCTCTTCTCCCCCATTCCCTTCTTTCCCCACTTCAAATCTAGAGGAACATGGTTAAACCTTCTAACTTATTTTTCACAGAAAATCATTCTGCCCCTCCAGATGTTACTACTTACACCTCAGAACACTCAATACAAGTAGAAAGACCACAAGGATCAACAGCAAGGGTGGCACCAAAATATGGCAATGCTGAACTTATGGAAACTGGTGATGGTATGTCACAAAGCAATTGTTTTCTTTAACATTGTAACTTACCCCTTTTATGTGGTTTACTATACACATCTGCTTTTTGTTTCCTTTGGCCACATTTCACTGAAGAGCATGTACAAGCAAAGTTACAGTTTCTTTGTGTCCTAAAATAAACCAGCATATGTGAAGCCAATATTCAGTATGAATAAATGTTTCTTAATCAGTGGGGCAGATTCCCTATAGAAAAAACTGATATTTGCTAAAGTTCAGTAAAATAAAACAGTGATTCTCTCTAGATCTAATTTCATAATGATGTGTAACGAAAGCTAAACACTCGGTACTGTATGAAGCTCTTCTGTTTTCAAATGACAAAGTATCTGATATACAAGAGGGCTGCATCTTAAGGTGACTTTTGTGCAAAGTTTTGTTTTCTGAATTTTTTTTGAAAAACAGTTATTTGTAAAACCTTCCTTATTTATTGCTCCTCCTTTCTAAAACAGATGAAACAAAATTGCAACAACATAGGATTTTTAAGGCCAAGCGTATCTTAGATATACTTCAGCTATAGAAACAACTACTGCTTTAATGTGGTAAACATTTTGCTAGCTTGGAAGAAAAAGCAGGAAGGTGATTCTTCTTCAATGCTATAAGAGGCTTTATCTCAGGAGCACGTGTCATGTATGTTACAGAGATAATGTGCACTATCAAGCATAAGTAAGGAGGAAAATAACAAGTGCCGAGGGCCCCAATCAGGATCATGTTTGGCTAGATGATGTGTAAACACACATGGTAACTTCAGGAGATTGCTATTGCAAGGTCCTTACCTACTGGCCAATGGGATGCGCTCTAGGGCTATTCCAGGATTACACTGTCAGTTAGGGTATGTCTAGACTGCATCCCTCTGTCTGCAGAGGAATGCAGATTAGGCAG
>JANRFK010006697.1:23641503-23660792 GCA_030068395.1 Apalone spinifera
GCAATGTCGACCTGCCTAATCTGCATCTCTCTGCCGACAGAGGGATGCAGTCTAAACATACCTTACAGTGAAGTAACTTGATAATGTGAACAGACACAGGGTGGGGCTCAGGACAGAAGTCTGCTGTTATGTAAAAGGCAGCCCAAAATGAATGACAAGATAAAAACCTGTGACCAGCTTCCCTTGCTGACTGCGCCTGTAGTTTCAGCTGCAGTGTGATGAAAGCTCTTTAGTCATGCAGCTTTGGTGTGACACCAGTAGCCGAGAGAGAAGCCTGTGCTTGGATTACTGACTCTTCACTAGCCATCACCAAAGCCACCTAAAATTCAGCCTTTTGAAATACATTATTGTCAGGGAATGTTTTTTCACTGTGCTCCTCTCCCCCCACAGCTCCCATGTTGTTTCCCCCCTAACTTTAACTAACTCACTTTCTGAAATTGCTGTGTTGTTTGTTCTGGGTATATTTGTTTTTTGAACCAAACTTCACGTTGATTTTGAAACCATTATCTAAGTGTCTTCATGTTGAATGCATTCTGCTGAGTCACTGTATGGCATGAAAACGTAGTTGTGGTGGCGTTGCAGTTCTGGCCTTTTTCTCACCTCCCAACTGACATTTGTTGGCGCGCAGCTTTAGCAGTCTACTGATATCTCCATTGATCCCTATTCTGCAGGAGTACCAGTGAGCAGCAGAGTGTCAGCAAAGATTCAACAGCTGGTCAATACCCTAAAACGACCCAAACGACCACCATTACGAGAGTTCTTTGTAGATGACTTTGAGGAACTGTTAGAAGGTAAAATGACTGTTTTTCAAAAGGTTTTGGAATCTAATTAACACTTGATAAAATGTGTTTTTATTTGTCATGTACTACTACCTTTTAGTAGGCATGTCTTAGGTTGACTGACTGCTTCTGAGAGAGCATTGGACTTGGGTGGACTGAGTAAAATCCGAGTTCCACCTTGTTTTTCCAACTTGTAGTGCTGATTATAGTGAACCTCTGCTTAGAATGAAATCACTTAGTATATGAAAGAGGGTGGAGAAAAAAAAATCTGTTCTGAAAGTATTTGCTGTGTGCTACATCTGTTCCTGTCACACATCTGGGTCAGTCTGAAAAGACCCAGTGTATGAAGGAGATGAAGTAAGAGTGAAGGGGGATGCACATGTTGCATATTTGTTAATAAAATAATTGAATAGCTGGAAAAGTGGTAGAGACAATAATAAAGTGAATAATAATTATGCAGTTGTTTTTTAAAAACAAGCTTGCTGACCATGATGTGTTGCAATAATATGGCGAGTCAAATTATTTTAACACAAGCACATAGCAGAGCACTATAAAACTATATAACTTAAACCAATGTACTATTGATGAGTTATTACATTACCATTTACCTGTAGTTCTGCCTAACTAATACATTTTTGGAAAATTTTAGTTTTCAATCTCTTTTCAAAGGAAAAATTTATCTTGATGTGACTTTTGAATAACTCTTGGATTTGTCTTTCCTTAAAAAGCAAACTTACTTATGCATGCTGATTATGCTTACAATACAAATATGAGACAAATAAATTGCATAAGGATTTTGGATCATGCTTTCCATAGATCTGTTTGTTTATTGCTTCATCTCAGTTGCGGGAAATGTAAGAGTTAACTCGCTATATTTCTCCACATCTTATTCATTTGACATAATACTTATTTAAGAACATGTTCACAGTGTTCTCCGCATGCACTAACATTTTATTTTCAGGCATTTTTATAAAGGTAATTTGCTCTCTTGGTAACGTGGGCATAAACAAGGCTTAAAATTCATATAGTAACAGTTGGTTTTGTTGTTTTCATAATAAGTTCAACAGCCAGATCCAAACCAGCCAAAGCCAGAGGGAGCTCAGATGCTGGCTATGCGTGGGGAACAATTGGGTGTAGTTACAAATTGGCCACCTTCTTTGGAAGCAGCATTGCAGCGATGGGGGACCATTTCGCCAAAAGCTCCTTGCCTAACCACTATGGACACTAATGGAAAACCACTTTACATTCTCACTTACGGTAAGCACTCTTTTTCTAAGCTTCTTTATGCTACATTTTTAAGAGAGAGATTTTCACAATAGTTACGCTCCATATTAGACTATGGCAAAACATTGCTATTAGTCATGTTCTTATTTATTGAATAAATTGTGCTTGGTTAAGAAATGGGATTATGAATTTGTGGCAAAAATACACCACCTAATACACTAGTAGGGGGAATGAGGGAGGCAAAGGTTTTTTCCAGCAGTATCTCTGGTATTATACAATAAAATAACTTTTTAAATGGTCATGCATATTAAAATAGACTTTGTTCAAGGTGTAAATCTAGAGTAACTCCTCAATCCTCTGGTGCATTGGCTTCAACATCAAATATCCAGCTTGAAGTAGATTCCCAGAATCTTCTTTACTGTTTATTAGGTTAGTTATGCCTATCTGTTCCAAAAGATAAGTGCCTGAAAAGATAGGTTTACAAAATGGTATCTCTCTTAAATGACCCCTATCTAAATCAGTTCCACATATACGGAATAGGAAGTGACTGTCTAGGAAGGAGTACTGCAGAAAGGGATCTAGGGATGGTGTACCACAAGCTAAGTATGAGTCAACTGTCTAACACTGTTGCAAAAAAAAGCAAACATGATTCTGGGATGCATTAACAGGACTGTTATGAGAGAGGCACGAGAAGTCATTCTTCTGCTCTACTCTGTGCTGAGTAGCCTCAGTTGGAGTATTATATCCAGTTTTGGACACCACATTTCAAGAAATAAGTGGAGAAATTGGAGAGGGTCCAGAGAAGAGCAACAAAAATGATTAAAGGTCTAGAGCAGGGCTATTCAACACGCAGCCCATGGGCCACATGCGGTCCATGGCCCATTTGTTTGTGGCCCGCGGGGCAGTTTGGGTTTACACGGAGCTCAACGCCCGGCCATAGGTGGGATCCTTTGAACGTGGCCTCCACTGGAAACATGATCCACAACAGCAAGGCGTCTCCCAAGCGGGGTGAGCATTGAAAGACACAAGCACACAGGCTGGCTGGAACAGACAGGTACCTGTTGTCGGTGTTTCTAGTCCACAGGGAGGAGATGCCAGGAGTACTGTGTGAAAGAAGCTATTTGCATATATATATGCATGTATATGCAACTACACTTAAGTTACAGCCCTTAGTATGTGCTGTGAGTATCATTGTGGCCCCCAGGGCTTCCAAATTTGAGTAGCCCTGGTCTAGGGGGAAAACTGAAATAATTGGGTTTGTTTAGTTTAGAAAAGAGAAGACTGAGAGGGAACATGATAGCAGTTTTCAAGTACCTAAAAGAATGTTACTAGGAGGAGGGAGAAAAATTGTTCTTCTTGTCATGTGATGATAGGACAAGAAGCAATGGGCTTAAATTGCAGCAAGGAAGGTTTAGATTGGACATTAGGAAAAACTGCCTAACGCGCAGGTGGTTAAAGACAGGAATAAATTGCCCAGGGAAGTTGTGGAATCTCTGTAATTGGATATAGGAGCAGGTTAGATAAGTCTCGATCAGGGATGATCTAGATGGTGCTTGGTCCTGCCATGAGGGCAAGGTCCCTTCCAGTTCTAGTATTCTATGGTTCTGTGAAATAAGGGATGTTTGTGGGATGTTCAGAGAGATGTCTCTCTTCAAACATTACCAAACAAAATTGATTGTTGGCATTCTTCATTTGGCTGGAATAAACTAGTTTTACCTTTCCTGGTCTTCAGCGCCCTAATCTAGCAAGGGGCTTAGAATACCACTGAGAAAATACTTTTCACGCATTGTATTTGGAGAGTGCTATGTTGCTTCATTGATCCTTCCATTTTATTAAGGAATGGTGTTGACTTACTGCAAAGCAGATCCACTCTTAGACTGAAAAAAGTATGTCTGCAAGAGTGGAGAGGAGGGCTGGTAAAACATGAATACTAAAACTTTCAAATCTTACCTGCCCTGTAGAGTGATCCCAAAGTGTACACTTGAGCATCTAATCCTGTATAGTTCGAGTTTCCACTGTTCTCCTTGAGAAGATGATATAAAATCTCATTATCTTCTTAAGTTGTAACTGATATTCAGTCTGAATTTTATTTTTGCCTGGCTTTTACCAGTATTCTTGTATATACCTTTAGATCTCCCTAAATATGTGAGTTAACTTGTTGATAGTTAGTCTTCAAATATGGGCAAGCTTTAGTTCTTTCACTTACTACACTTCTCCCACCTTGTCTTTGTTAGCATTAGGCCACGCTACACATATAATTAAATCTTTCCTCAAGAGTCATTCCTTTTAACCTCTTACCGGTTGGGGTGAAGGGCAGGGAGGATCTGTGATTCTCTCCTCATAATCAATACGTTTCTGGCAATGAAGGTTCCAGTATCCAATTCAGTGGCAGTAATCGCCTACCACCTTTAAAAAAAATCACAGTATTTTCCGATTTATCCTCAAGGAATTCTGCAGCACTTTGCATGCACAGAATTCATGTCCCTCACTGCTGATTTCTTTGCTTCCCCTCAGAAAAGTTGCTTCTGTTGGGGAAGCAAATGGACGCCACGAAAGTGGTCATGTGCTTCTCTCCAGCAGTGCATTTTCAGGCACCTGGAGCAGCCATGGAAGAGGTAAATTACAGTGAGGGAAGAGGGTTGGGAATTGAGGATACACCTACCCAGCTGGCCTATGAGTAGGGGAGGACAGGACTTTTCTTCTCATGCAAAGAGCAGCCAGAGCCACAGTTGGGTCAGACCCACCCCCAGAAACCTTCCCCTGCTTGCAGGAATCTCTGCACTTCCCCTCCCGCCCAATCCTTCTGCTCCCCCGTCCGCCCAGTCCTCCTGCACCCTACTCCCCACAGAGTTCCACAAGCTTTCCCTCTGCACCTGAAGCACCCCAATGAGCCTGCCACATTTCCCATCCCACTGATCCCCAACCAGCTCACCTGGAACCCTACCTCAACAAGACCCAGTAGCCCAGCACCCAGACCTCCCTGCTGAGCCGCACACACCTACATTCCCTTCATTAAACCTCAGCCATCTTCACCTGGAACCCCCTCTCCCCCAAGAATGTCATTGCCCCTACACGCAGAACTCCCCAGCAAGCCCCTGTGCCTCCATATCCCCCCTGCACCCAGAACCCACATTGAGCTGCCCACAACCAGACTGCACCACACTGAACCCTCTCTCCCCACATGTGAATCCTCCCCCGTTAAGCCCTTGTACACTTGGATCCTGCCAGGCTGAGCATGTATGCATTCACCTAGTATGCCTGGCATGGAGGGGCAGGCCTCCCCCATCACCCTCCCTTTCACCACCTTTCTCTAAGAAGTGATGCTTCTTTCATACGTTGTCTGAAATTGCTTTTATCTTCCCTCTCAAGCCATTTATTACACTACAGCCTCTCATATAATACATAATCCACTACCTCTTAGATCTTCTCTCACCATTACCTTTCAAGTTTCTCTCTTCCACTTAATGTTCAGCATTATCTTCCCCTAGAAGTAATGTATTTACTAGCTTGATTTCTTCCAGATTGATTTATACATGTCCACACCTTACTTCTAATATAATTTGCATAATTTCTCAGCTTTCAATGTTCTTCACACCTTTATGTTTAATGTATTGCTTGCCCTTTTTTCCCCCTATTGTTAAAGTCTTCATCCCTATTTATTATTCTATACTTTAAAAGTACCTTACATCTTTGGGATATTAGTTAGGAAAAGAACCTCTTAGTTGTTTTCTTACTATACAGTCCGGCTGCGTCTAGACTGGCAAAAACTTGCCAGTTGTCTACACTGGCTGCTTGAATTTGCGTAAGAGTACTGACTTTGTAATGTACAAAATCAGTGCTTCTTGCACAAATACTTTGACACTCCCACTTGGACAAAAGCCCTCTTGCGCAAATACTTTTGCACAAGAGGGCCAGTGTAGACAACCCAGAACCGTTTTGCGCAAAAAAGCCCCGATGGCTAAAATGGCGATCAGGGCTTTCTTGCGCAAAACTGCATCTAGATTGGCACGGACACTTTTCCGCAAAAAGTGCTTTTGCGCAAAAGCATCCGTGCCAATCTAGACGCTCTTTTCCGCAAACGAAAAACTTTTCCGTTAAAAGCATTTGCGGAAAATCATGCCAGTCTAGACACAGCCTCCCTGTATAGACATAAGTAAAATCACAGAATTGGTATAAATGGAAAATACGTGGAATCTAAGTGAATGGTAAGATTTCTAAGGTTCTAGGTAATTTTGCTATTTGATTGAAAATTTTAATGTGTGTTTATGGGACAAAAAAGACAATTCCCTGGTCATGCAAGGTTTACTCAAACAGCCAAAACGGCTATTTTATGTATGGTGTTGTTGAAATGAATATTGGTATGCTTAATATCAGTGCTTTCATCTAAAGTAGAAGAAAAATTCACATTGTATAAAAACCATACACTATATACACTGCAGTTAATTCTTTTTACAATATAGGCATCGTTCTAAGAATAATTTATTGGAATAGGTATAGGCAAAAATGAAAAAAAAAATCAAAAATAAGTTTGGGGTTAACAGGTGTTCTAGGCTTTTTGTCTGTATCTTAAGAGGGTTTGTTGGTTTTTTTAAGTACAACAAAACCAGTACAAAATAATTTATGGGTGGAGCTGAAGACAACATATATTTAGTCTGCCTAACAATTTCATTATAAAAGAATTTTGCAACCCAGTTTTTGAGAAGCTCTGAGTTCATTGTTTGTTTGCTGTAGGCCTCTGAAATTTGTTAGGGGGGCTGGGAAGAGAGAATATCTACTCTTCTAGATAGAAAAGTACTTTTCTTTGTCTTTTTAGGTTTTGCTCTGAGAAACTTTTCAAAATTATCTGATCCTTTTTGTCACTTGCAGTACTCAGGAAAATTATAGCAACTTGCTGAAAAAACGGAATCCGTGAATATTTTAAGTCTGGGCCCACACTGCTGCCAATGCAGAAACAGCATATACTGTGCTGGAAACATCTGGGAGGTGCCAGAACAACCATAGGGGGGAGTTGATGGGAAGGAGTCAGTCCAAGGTGCCCCAACCAGCACCTCTACCAGCAACCCTTGCCCTTCCTCAGAGGGATCATGGCCAGGAGCTCTCCATTCTCCAGGCCCCAAAACTAGTATATTATAGCCTCTGTATTCCGGTGTCCCTAATTCAGGAACATCCATAGAACAAAACCTGGCAGGTGGAAGCAGCTCTGCTTGATACCATTCCCCATCCCTCTCAGCTGGGAAAACAGCAGTGCACTGACATGCCCTACTGGAGGCTTTTCTCCTGTGGCTCCCATATCAGCAGGGGGCGGTGCCGGGGATTGTCAGGGGATGTAGCGCATCAGGTAAATGCCTTTTCCTCATCCCCCTCACTCTTCCTGGCCTGGAAAATCCAGGAGACCCTGTTTCCCAGGGTTGTTGGATTAAAGAGATTCCAGCGTATCAGCAGTCCATTTCCTTCAATAGGGATTACTACCATCTTCTGCTGCCAGCTACTGTGTCTGGCTCACAGGTGGGCAAACTCAGGCCTGGGGGCCAAATCTAGCCCACCAAGCATTTCTCTCCAGACCACCCGGCTGATTAGTAGAATGTACATACTTACAGCCAGCAGCCTGTGTTGAGCTGCTCCTCCTGCCATCTTGGTCCATCCTGCAGCCTAGCTGCTCCCAGGAATCTCCTGCTGGCTATGCAGAGTGGGGAGGAGAGTATTGAAGTCAGGGTGTTCCCCTGCCTCTGTACCCCATCTCTGTAGAGCAGGAGTCGGGGGAGAGGAAGACACATAGCAGAGCTGTTCCAATCTGAAGCATGGATGGTAAGTGACTCAGAAGAGTGCCTGTCTTAAGAGGCAGTGCACTGTTTTGAAGATTTCATTGTTTGTGCCCTTTCTCTCTCACACACACTCACACTCACTCACACTCTCTCTCTCTCTCTCTCTCTCTCTCTCTCTCTCTCTCTCTTCGCCTCCCATACCCTGTCTTTGCAGAGTGGGAGAGGGGGAGACAACAGAGCAAGAGAACTTTTCCTTTTTTAAAGAGACAGCATACGGCTTCTCTCAGAAACCCAGCAGCAGCCAGCACACACACTTTCTATGTCACTGTTACACACACATCCAGTCTGTGCCACACACACTCAATCTGTGTCACAAAGTCTGTCTCTCACACAGAGACTATGTCTACACTGCAAGAGAGTATCCACACTGCATGGATGCTCTTGCGCATAAAGCTCTGATTGCCATTAAAATAATGGCCATCAGAGCATCTTTGCTTTTTCCGATAGGATGGTTTTGCACAAGAAACTCCAGTTTGCTGTCCACACACACCTTTTTGCACAAGAGTTCTTGTGCAAAAAGGCTTATTCCTTGTACAAAGAGGAATAACTCTTGCACAAAAAGCCCTCTCTTCTTACGATGTACTGTAAATTTTCTTGCACAAAAAGGCGTTTGTAGTGTGGACGTGCCACAAGTTTTTGAACAAAAACTGCAGTGAAGACATAGCCCGAGTGTGTCTCTTTCCCACTCACACATTCTCTTTCTCTCTCTCTCTTTCTCTAGCCTCCCAGCCTCACCCCTTTCACCCGAGGCCCCACGCCTTCTGCAGGGCCCGGAGCCCATGACCACGTATCAAAATTCATGAAGTGGCCTCTCTATGAAAATTATTGTCCACCCCAATCTAACTCAAGCAGCAGAAGCCTGTACTATGGTGGTGAAGTTTCAGGACTTACACCCTTATAATCTGAGTATTGTTACAGTTTGTATATAGCAAAATTTTGGTTTTATCTTTTTTCTCTCAAAAACCCCCCTAGGAAATTATATGCACAAAAACATTAAAAGAACGTTATTTAGGTTGCAAAGTCAGGCACTGAAAGATAAAATAATTCCAGATTGAACAATTGCAACCATTCATTCTGCCCTCTTGTGTACATGCACTATCATATTGTCTTAAATTAGGTGATCATATGCTGTGTTTTGCACAAGAATCCGTGCATAGGATGGATATAAAATCAGTCTGTTTGTGGAGAAATAACAGAAGCACAGGCATTTCTTGGCAGATTAAGAAAATGGTTGCTCTGATCACTTAGCTGCTCAAGTCATGAAACTAGCTCAGATTTAACAAGTACTTAATTTCTAGTTAATTTGCAAAAAATGTTACATCGTGATACTGAAAAAATGTCTGGCAAAATTATTTACAGTTAATTTTGGCAGTTTCAGAATTGCTGTGCATGAAGATTGGTAAGCAACCACTGGCTTGCTTTTGCTGAGTTAGTGCTGTGTGGTTATGAGAAGCATACTGTTCATAATAAGGAAACTGATTGATTGTGGTTTGTTTTGTCTTTAAATACTTTTCTCTGCTGCAAGCTTTTCTTTTATAACCTTCTTTACATTCAACACAATTATGTATGTACATTAAAATTGGGAAAGAAGGGAGAAAAGTCCAAAGGATTTATCTGTAAACCACGTCAAGTAAGTGTAAGTTAGTCAGCTCATCTCTTTTATATGACATATAAGATTTTGTGATTTAACCCAAGGAATGTTTTGGTCAATCAAATGGGACTGAGTATTAATTCACTCTGGCTTGTTACATTTCATTTGGGACAGGGGTGTTAGTGGAGCCCCCTGCATTTGGCAGGAATGTATTCTGATATGAGAAAACGTCTATTAAAAGCGTAGCTAAATTATGTTGCCACTGGAGCTAGGGTAGCTATTACATTGCTCAACCAAAAGTCCACCACTGAAAAAACTGCTGCTAGCAAATAGCCTCACACTGAAACAGATTTTTGTCACACCTTTATTTGCTGCTGCTAGAAAGTGAGAGGAAGTGTTTCTTTTTATCTTAACCAGGCTGTTCATGTATATGTTAGCAGATCATGAGTTGACTCCAGAATTGGCCATCAAATCATACACTTGAGAATATTTTGTAGTTCACATGTGCTTGCAGAACATGTTAGGAGAACTGGTTTCACATAGTGAAGACTTCTAGAATTTTAAAGTCTGGAAAAGTGCCAGGCCCAGATTCCAAGTTGATGAAGGAAGTGGCTAAAGAGAAAACTATTATTCATCTTCAGAAGACGGAAACTACTTTAGTAGTTGCTTAAAAACGTGTTGGAGACAGTCAGTCACTGATGGATTGTAGAAGCTAATTTAAGAAAGCTGTAGTGAAAGAGACAAGTTTTTGAGCCACATGGAGTTTGTAATTTCTGTGGTGAGGAAACAAGATAATTATTTGAAAGAATGTTAGGGGGTTAGCCACTTTAATGGGTGAATGTAAACAGAATACCCTAACTTGGATAATGAAGACTGAGAGGACTCCTTAATAGGCATAACAGTTGGTGACTGGTGTAGGGTTGATATTAGAACTAAATGAGTTCTTTCAGTACTTAAAAAGCAAGTGTGAAAGTAGGTCAAGGATAGGATGAACAAAGAATGTGGGGGTTGTGGGCTGGGGAGGGGGAAGAGAAGACAGAAGAATACTGCCACAGTCATGCAAAAGCTCTGCATCTCCCATAGAGCTAAAAGTGATTGTATTTCACACACTGCATCAGGGATAACTTGATGAATTGGCAAAAAAACCCAAGCACGAAGTAATCGCCGGAGCACCTCTCCCGTGTCACAGGAACTCGGCACATTCATGAAAAAAAGAAGTTCTAGAAACATTGATGGCAATTGAGAACATCACAGATAACTGAACCTGCTCTTCCTGGATATTGAGTGTAGAGAACATTGGAGACCACAAAAGGTTATCAGTTCTGCCTTTGAAAAGAAAATCTACCACCCAACCTAAAATCTGTTAATAGGACTGTCCTGGCTGATTCCCCACTCTGGCACGATGAATGCAGGAGTGGGGGCCCACAAAAGTACGCCAAAACCTTATCTTTCCAGGCTTTAGTATAAAACTTCCCCCCCCAAATCCTAAAAACCTAGATTTTGGGGATAAAAGTCTGCTGCCACCACCCAAGTAATGGTCAGAAAACCAGGGAAGAGATCACTTGGGAAATCTCAGCCCTAAAGTAAAACCAGGACACAAAAATTAACCAATACCAGGTTAATAAAAAAGAAAGAACTTTTTTTATCAAAACAATACTCCTGTTTCAAGCATAATGACTAGATGGAAAAGTCACCAATTAATATACTCATGGGGGGCTCCCATGGGCCAAAACTTAGTTACAAAGGAGAGGAAAACTCATTTCTAAATGCACAGACATCAGATTCCCATTCCCAAACCATAAAACAATAAAACCTAATGGATTTATCTAGACTTGCCCTACTTACAGATGGTGAAGAGTCTTTTCTTGGAGAGGGACATGTTGTATGTCCCCCTCAGTATCTGGAGAGTCAACTGCTCAGAAACAAAGGAGGGAAACATCAAAAATTCCTTTGTCTCGGTTAGAAATCCCTATCTACATTTCTATTGGCTGACTGCTACTTTGCTAGGTACAGTTAACCTCTTAGTTCCCAGACTGCTGCCCATCCCTCATGGTCATGACAAGGACCAAAGAAATTATTGCTTGAAGCCCTTACAACTGACCTGTTTTTTGCTAAAAAAAGCTGAACAAGATCTGTTAAAAATTACTGACAGTGGGTGTAGCTAAGCAAGTCCTGGGCTTTAGCTACAAGCATAGCCAGGGATCAATGACGGCAGATCCTCAGCTACTGTAAATCATCATAGCTCCAAAAAGTTGGTAGATCTGTGATACCTTACATCAGAATTCTTGGAGAGCGGCCCAACAAACATGTGGACAAGGGTAATTCAGTGGTGTGCATGGAAAGCTATTAACAGAGTCCCTCACCAAAGGCTCTTAAGCAAAGTAAGCAGTCCTGGGATTAGAGGGAAGGTCCTCTCATTGATCAGTAACTGGTTAAAAGACAGCAAACAAAGGGTAGGTCAGCGTTCAGAAAGGAGAACGGTAAAGAGTGGTATCCCTTCAGGATAGTACTGGTTCCAGTGATGTTCAACGTGTTCATAAATGATATGAAAAAAGGGGTAAGTAGTGAGGTGGGCAAAATTTGCAGATGATAGACTATTACTCCTGACAGGAAAGTCCAAAGCAGACTGTGAAGAATCAAAAAGGGAACTCACAAAATGGGACAATTATGCCACAAAATGACAGACAAAATTCAGTGATGATAAAAGTGAAGTAACACACAATGGAAAACATAGTCACAAGGGTACATGCAAAACGAGGCTGTCTAAATTAGCTGTTACCACTCAAAAAAGAGATCTTGGTATTACTGTGGATAGTTTTCCACAAACATCTGCTGAGTATACAGCAATAGCCAAAAAGCCTAACAGAATGTTAGGAACCTTAGGGAAAGCATTGACAGTAAGACAGAAAAGATCACAGTGCCATTATATAAATCCACGATATGCCCACATTTTGAATACCGTGTGCAGTTCTATTTTCCTCATCTCAAAAAGATATATTTAGAATTGGAAAAGGTGCAGAGAAGGCAACAAAAATTATTAGGGGTATTGAACAGATTCCATATGAGGAGAGATTAAGAAAGACTGGGACAGTTGAATTTGGAAAAGAGATGACGAAGGGGGGATATGAGAGTTCTATAAAATCATTAATGATGTGGAGAAAGTGACTAGAAATGTGTTATTTATCTCTTCCCATAATACAAGAACTGAAGTCACCTACTGAAATTAATAGGCAGTAGGTTTAAAAAAAAACAAAAGGAAGTTCTCCTTCATATAAGAGAGTCAACCTGTGGAAGTTCTTGCCAGGGAATGTGAAGTCCAAAATTATAATGGGGTTAAAAAAGAATTAGATAAATTCATGGAGGACATAAGATTATCCAGAATGCAATCCCATGTTCTGGGTATCCGTTGCCTCTAATTGCCAGAAGCTAGAAGTGGACAACAGAAGCAGATGACTCCATCATAGCACCCGGCATTGGTCACTGTCGGAAAACAGGATATTGGGCTATATAGGCCATTGATCTGATGCAGTATGACCATTCTTCAGTTCTAGTTGAGGGTCTGCTTCATGGAATTTATCAGGCTTCATCATCCAACCTACCACCTTTTTGTTTTTCTGTGGATGTTGAGACTCCCAGAAGTCTGAAAGGTGAAAACAACAGTGCAACTTAGATAAAAGTGATGAGATGTGCTTCAAAGATTCACCTTTTCATCTTTTTTGAGGACTTTTGCTGTAAGAGAGTCTGAAGTCTTGGTGTCCTCTATATTCTTCAATCTTATGGACAGGATAAATAGCTCAGAAGGCTGAAGCAAAACCTGCTTCCATCTGCTACTAGTCAGAATATTGTGTCCTATCCTATGAGACACATCTGGGAATGCTGATCCACTCTCGTATACTCTCCAGTTTAATGATTACTGTTCACTTTGCAACTTATTTAATTTAGAAATGAAACTACTCTACCTGAGAACTCAGTCTGGTTTCCAGTTGAATACAGTTCAAGGTTTTCATCTTTCATGGGATTGTCTTACTTGAAAAATCACCTTCTCGTTCATGACCATGTTATCTTTCAACAATTATATAGAACAATGTATTTGTCAACTAAGAATAGGCAGAATTTTTACAGGAGCTAAACCTATGCTATTGAACTTTCTCCCTTTAGAAAAATAGGACCATAGACATCACCACTTTCTGAACTCAATGTAAAATTAATTATCTTTGATTTTGTTTCCCTCGATTTTTATGCAAATTTTATGCAATTTTTATACACACACACACACATAGCAGGAGTGGGGATTCTAAAGCCCAGGAGCTGGATGCGTCCTGGCTTACCTGGATCCGCGAGGGTTGTTTTTGGGGGTTTTGCTTCTCAATTGTGTGTGGCCCCCAACTGATTTTTCTGTGAGTGAGCAGCCCCCCCAACCCAAAAAAAGGTTCCCCTCCCCTGTTTTATAGAGTTATTTGCCCTATGGCCTGGAAAAGGAGAGAGAAACCATTTCTGATTTTGAATACTTGTGAGGTGCTCTGATATGATGGCTAAGAGAGCAGAAAAAGAATGTAGAAAAGTGATGGGGAAAACACTAGTCTGTTGTGCAATGCTAAACATTAGCAAACATTAATGCTGCTAATTATTCAGCTGAGAACTTATTTTCGCAGAAGGTAAAGAGCTAATGAGATAACTGCTGAATTACTGAATGCTGTCCTTTAAGGCATAATATTAAATTGTGGAAATAGCAAATGTGTAGTAAATGGAATGAATGTGTTCTTAAGATTTTATGATTTACAAACTTAATAGAAAGTAGCTCCTTTAAAAAGTATGGCATCGCTAAAACTTTCTTGAATGTCATTCAGCTCACTTACTTGAGATGCCTGAAGTAATTGTCCACTTTTAGAGGAGATATATACAGCCGTATATAAAATTCAGAAGGAAATAGCTGTAAAGGTTGTTTTCCATAAGTGTAAAGTGCATCTGCATGGGCATAAACACCAGTTTAAGACTTGTGATGGAATTAATGCTTCAGGGACTGAGCCTGTCTGGTGCAGAGTCCCGTTAATTCTTATTAGCATCAAATAAGGGATTAAACTTATGAAGTGAGTATCTGTCAAGTTAGAATGTGTTTTGTGTAAAGATGGTTCTTGCAATTCTGAACTTTTTCCTTTCTCTTCTCAGCACTCTGCATCTCCACTAATAGTTTCATAAGGTTTATGACACCTTAAGCCTCTAATGTTGGGAACCTTTTAGAAATCAAAGCTATTTTCCTCTTCACTTCTTTTAAGGTTTAATCATGCTTGCTTGTCAAATATAATTTGTAAACAGTTATTGACCTTTGTAAATATCTCTGAGCTGGAAAATAAGACAATTTCTAATATTTCAGGAGAAATTCTGTAGCTGCACAAGTATGCCACGTGAAACGAGGTTTACCAGAGCGATCGACAAAGGCTTCCCTTGTTGACCGCGGCGTGTCTAGACTGCCCCCCTGTGCCGATCAGCTGATCGTCAGCACAGTGCGGCAGCCTTTTTGATGTAAATGAAGCAGCGATTATTTAAATCGCCGCTTCATTTTGCTATGTCTAGTAAACTCATCTACATGGCTCCGCCGACAGAGCCATGTAGTCTAGATATACCCTTACTGTGTACCTGCAGGGTCTAAATGGACCAATGAATGTGAAATATGCTGTGCGCTTTAGAAATTACATAGCTTTAGTACACTATCTGAGACAAGCCCTAATATACCTGCTTAGTTCCTAGCCAGAACAGAAATTAGAATTTTTAAAAAGCTGAAGATAATTGCTTCTTTAAATATTAATTTTATTCTGATGGTGCCTAACGGCCATCTGGGAACATGGCCCTATTGTGGTAGCATTGTATAAACCACAAGTACTATAAAGTCCTTGTTTTGAAGAGCATACATAATCTAATTAGATAAGAGTCGAAGGGTGAGGGAAAGGGATTCAATATGTAAACCATGAATTTTTTTTAAAAAAAGTCACGTTACTCCTATAACGTTTTCAAAAATTCTTTGGGTGGAGTCTTGATTGTGAGGGATTAGTTAATGGAAAGGCACAGAGAGGGGGAAATGGGAAGTAGAAAGGGAAGGTGGCTGAGCACAAAAGGCACGTGGAAATGGAGCTGAGATACTGGAAGAGAAGGTTGGAGCAACAGCTCAAGAGAGAGACTGTACAGAATAAAACCAGTAGAAAGCAGCCTGATGACATCCTCCATGTCCAGGTGTTCCAGCTGCTCCTGTGCCAGCTCCTGCTGGCAAGGGAGTTTTTTGGCCTGAGAAGGGATTGGCATCTTCCTAGAATTGTTCATTGCATTCTCATTCCACATGGTTGGGGTTGGGCTAGGTGTCATGTAGGTCTGTCTTTGTCCCACAGTGTAGAGGACCACCTCTGCATAGTTTTGCCAGGGCAGAAGTTCAGCTTTCTGTGTCTGCTGTACATCATTGAATAATGATACCACTATCTGTCTCTGGATGACCTAATGATAGTACAGTCACTCAACACAGTTAACTGCTGCAGGCAGTAGAATAGAACCCAGAGTTCAGGTCCTAGGAAGTATGGCAAAAGGAAATAAAGGGAAAAATCACTTATAATATAAAAATAGCTTGATTACTTTTTGATTATAGTGCTTAATATTGTTGATAAATGTTGGAATAAACATCTGGGTTTAAATGTATCCACAATATTCCCTTTGGGTTGACTAGGAGCCTCCTGAAAATCCCCAGTCGCAAGGCTGACCCGAAATGTTCTCACTATTTAGTCCTTTTAATCTAGAGTTGCATTTTTCCTTTATTATTTTACAGGTAAATTTTAAAGCATAATTTTAAAATTAATTTTACAAATTATTTGTTACTAGGCAAACTTTGGACCAGAAGTATGAAGGTTGCTTACAATATACTGCATAAATTAGGCACAAAACAAGAACCAATGGTGCGACCTGGAGACAGGGTAAGTATTTCAATGGTTTATTAATAAACTTGAAATAGAGTCTGACAAGATGAGATTGGGGATTTAGTGTGGCATAGTTAAGTGATAAAATTTAAATGTGGAGACAATCTTGCTCCCTTTTTTTAATCTATGGAAGAAGGACTGACCATTTGCTTTGGTATGGAGTAGTTACTGGAGTTTGTTGCAAAATCAGCAGTGATCCCATGAAAAATATGTTTTATTTTTTGATAAAGGGAAAAATAAATCTGTTTAGCAAAGATTTCTGTGTATAAAGAGCATGGGGGGGATACTAGATTCTGTTGGTGAAGCTATTGAATATAATTACTTTGTGACTGGTGAGATGGTGGAAGCAGAAGAGGCATTGCTTATGATGAGATGAAAATGAGCATCCTTTGGCAGAACTGGATTTATGTATTATTCTTAGGCTATTTTAAGCCTGAGCTTGCTTCCTGAGGCATCAGTCAGAGGTTTGAATGTGAGGCTGGGATCAGGCACTTCCAGGATATAATGCTGTCTCTGGGCGTGGAATTGGGCAAGTCTTTTAACCTCTTCTGTCCTTCTATAACTGATACGCTGCCACGGCTTATTCAATACTTACAAACGGCCCTATCCCTCACCTCTACCCACTTGACAAATTGTTTAGCTGGTTTGGATGGGAACTCAGTTGAATTCCCACTGTAGCTAAGCATGCTCAAGCTTTATATGAATGGTTAGCTAAGCTGATCTGTCCATGTCTATTACACGATCCTCCAGTGTTGTCTTCAAAGTTGAGAAGAGAGCAGAGTGGGCTTTTATATTTTGACTCTGTGTCAAACATGGTTCCCATTTGTCTCTGTAAAATGAAGATAGTAATACTAGCCATACTTTCTCACAGGGTTTTGAAGACTAATCCTTCTATGAAGATGTAAAGTTTCAAAATCCTTTCCTTTCTGATGTACTAAATAACTCATTCGATTCCTCCAAAAACCCTCTATCCATTAAAGCCTACCAGAACTGACCTCTGCAAATTTAACTAATGGTGGGTGTGTCTTCACAGAATCTAGACATCCGCAGGGCCTCATCCTCTTTTACTTTATGTAAGAAATGTATATGTTGTACACTGTATGGTTAAGTTTGACCTTCATGAAAAGATCACGGGTAAGATTCCCCAAAGAGAATTTTCAAAAATCAAGCATTGCAACATATTTCCTAAGTTTCTTTTTAAAATAAAGCAAAGAATTAAACTCTTTTTAAACTGATATTTAAACAAAATCACTTTCTACTTAGAAAATACCTATCTACAATTTTTTTCTCTCCTTGATTTACAACAGAGTCTGAGCAATGGCAGGACGAACAAATTGTTCGTTCTCAGTAAATTTACTTGCACAAAGAATTCCGTGAAAAGAAGAACGTTTAGATACCCTATATCCATGTATCTTGTATTGACTACCCCTCTCTTTGTGGTAAATTACTGCACAGAGATTTAAGCTTTCTTAACCTTAAAAAGGATTTGTTGGTGATTCAGACCTAAAGTTGAACTTGTAGCAAAAGTCTTCCCTTCATTCGAATAAATTGAAGTTCTTATTCTCAAATAACTCTGTAAATTACAGTGAAGTTAAATGTTTATGGCTGAGTGATGAAAACATATACTTTGCATTTTATAATATCTTGCCCAACATCTTTTGTAATTTAAAGTAACTACAAATTGAAGATGAGACATGCCTGTGCTCCTCATGCTCTAAGCAGATATTCTCTCCAATTTCCCCACTAAAGCACCATAAAAGCTTTTTAGCTACTTTGAATATAGTAATTCAAATCATGTGACAGTAGAGGATATTTTGTAGCACTAAATTAATACAGGAGGACATTAGCAATCTTTTCTAAATGAAAGTGAAAATGTTTCCTTCTGGTTATTATATGAAATACTCTGAAATGCCTTTTCTCTTCCTTAAAATCTGAGCTCATGTCACCCTTATCTAACAACTGAACACAAATGAAGCATGAATCTATAAAATATCTACTCTCTCTCCACATTTCCCTCTTATTAGATATACTTTTGTATGATTTGTTTCCTCCTTTTTCATTTTTACAAGTTGTTTAGTGTCTGGGATATACAAAAGCACTTAAATGCCCTAACTTCCTTAAGTGTTTTCAGAAATGCCAGCCAGAATCTAGTCTGACATATGTGTTAGCTGTCCCAGCTAACCTACTGACCTACTATCAGGAACTGGACACCACTTTACTGGAATAAAAAAACACAAAATCCTACATGTAAACTACTTTAAAAAAAGAGTTGCATCAGTCTTCTATTCCTTCATGAGCAGGCTGTTTCTTTGGCTCATGAGTTCTTTAGGACAGGATTTGTTTTATGAGGCTTAGGATTGCCAGGTGTCCGGTATTTGCGCGCTCTGTCCGGTAAAAAAAAAAAAAAAAACAGAAGATACTGGACATGTGCAATGTCTGGTATTTTCTGATTTTTCCAGCTGCGCACCGGACTGAAGCCTGGCATGTGTGGGGAGAGCGGCTGGGAGTCCCGGCTGGAAGCCCTCAGTCAGTTGAGTGTGAGGAGGAGGGGAAGCCTCCTCCTCACTCATGTGTTGCCGGGAGCCTGTGCGGGACAGGCAGCAAGTGCCCAAGTCAGTCCCGCTCTCCGCCGGCCAATTTGCTCACTCCCCCCCTTCCTGGCTGGCCTGTTCTCCCTCACTTCCCCTCCTGATCTCCCCTGGCCAGTGCCGCTGCACCTCTCCCCACCCCCGCCAGCTCTGCTTCTCGTCCCCCCTCCTCCCGGCTCCCCCTTCCTCCGCATTCCGCATGGTCCATCCCCCCCATGACCAGCCCTGCTTCCTGTTGGCCCCCCCATCTCACCTGGCCAGCCCCGTTGCCCTCCCCTCCCCCCGTTAGCTGTTTCCAGGTGTCCCCCTATTCCTGGCCAGCACCGCTCCCT
>JANRFK010006697.1:23689128-23720995 GCA_030068395.1 Apalone spinifera
AGCTGTGAAGACTGAAGCAAAGAATTCATTTAGTTTCTCTGCAATGACCTTATCGTCTTTGAGTGCTCCTTTAGCATCTTGATCATCCAGTGGCCCCACTGATTGTTTAGCCAGCTTTCTGCTTCTGATGTACTTTTTCTTGTGTAAAACCAGAAAATTACAGTTTACAGCTAATGATTTTTGGTTAGTTAGCGACACCTTTACTTAGTAAGCACAATAGGAATTCCCAGGCACCTCTGTGTATCTGGTAAAATGCTTAGTTTGACCCTACTCAAGCCAAGCACAGAGTTGATACAAACCTCACTGCTGTGTGGTTCTGAGGCCTAGAGTCTTTGCAGGTATCAAATCAAGAACATCAGTCCTATGTTGCTTCATCAACTAGAAATATTATATTGCCTCCTCAGTCAAAACTGCCTCCTCTTGCTGTGTCCCGCAGGGATTTGTGCTGGGACAATTAAATGCATTCCTTTTGTTTGTCCACTAAAACTTAATTGAATTTATACTTCTAGATTAAAAATAGAAATTATATATGCATTGCATATTTTAACATCTTTGAGAAGTGTAACAGAGAAAAAGCCTAGTCAAGATATAGTCATATTAAAAAACATATTTGTAAATAATCTGGAAAAAATGCAAATGATGCAAACTCATTCCAAATAATTAAACCAAAGCAAACTGAGAAGAGCTACAAAGGAATCTTACTAAACTCGGTCACTGGTCAACAAAATGGTAGATGAAATAGTGTTGATAAATACAAAGTAATGCACATTGGAAAACGTGATCCTAAGAATGCATACAAAATAATGGTGTATAAATTAGCTGTTACCTAAGCTGCCAGAGATCTTGGAGTCATTGTGGTTAGTTCTCTGAAAACATCCACTAAATGTGCAGTGGCAGTCAATAAAGCTAACATAATTTTTGGAACTATTAGGTAGATAATAAGATAGAAAAAATATTATAGCAGCACTATATAAAGCTAAGATACACCCACACCATGAATACTGCATGCAGTTCTAATAGCCCCCATTTCAAAAAGATATATTGGAGTGGGAAAAGATGCAGAGAACAAAACTATTTGGGGGTATGAAGAGGGATTAAAAAGACTCATACTGTTCAGCTTGGAAAAAGAGATGACTAAGCTTGTGTCTATTCTGCTGCAGAATATCAACCTAAGATAAGCAACTCCAGCTAAGTGAACACATACTAGGGATGTTAGCTTGTAGTCGCTTAAATGATTAATTGATAAGCCTGGGCTTATCAATTAATCCAAGCAACTGCACGCAATCTCCCACCCATTTGCCGCCTCTGTAACAGATAAGATTTTGGGTGGTTACACAATTATTAAATGCTATCTAACATCATTAATGTATAACTTAGGTCAAGTTACCATGGTCTCTTTGGGAGTAGAGTACAAGGGTTGACTGCAGAGCAATCTGCAGTCAATTTGGTGGGTCTTCACTAGACCCACTAAATCGACCACCAGTGGACCAATCTCAGATCCTCAGTCTCTGCTATAGTGTAGATATAGCCTAAGGGGGAAGGGGATATGCGAGAGGTCTATAAAATTGTGAATGGTATGGAGAAATTGAATAAGGAAGGGTTCTTTGCCCCTTCCTATAACAAAAGAACCAGGGGTACACAATGAAATTAATAGGCAGCAAACTTACAACAAACAAATGGAAGTAATACTCCACACAATGCATAGTCAGCCTGTGGAACTCATTTCCAGATGATGTTGTGAAGATCAAAATTATAATGACTTAAGAAAAGAGTTAGACAAGTTCATGGAGGATAGGTCCATGAGTGGCTTTTAGCCAAGCTGGTCAGGGATGCAACCCCTTGCGCTGGGTGTCCTGAGCCATTGAATACCAGAAGCTGGGAATGGATGACAGGGGCAGGTCATTCAATAATTGACCTGCTTTGTTCATTCCCTTGGAAGCACTTTGCAATGGCCACTGTTGAACAGCACAGTATTGGGCTACATGGGCCTTTGGTCTCACCTCTGATGGCCAGACTTGTGTTACTTACCCTGAAACAGTTGTGCTTCAATATGTTGAAAAAGCTGTCTATTTACCTCTTGACTATCTTCCAAAGTAAAAACCAGGAAGTTCACTGATGTGGAGGAGAACATCTTTTTTTTTTAAATTATTATTATTATTATTATTATTATTATTATTATTATTATTATTAAAAACAGTTTCCGACATACCCTTGAAGACTGTTGCAGCAGAAGTTTAGGGAAATCCTGTTCAGCTGATCTTGGTGGAGAGTGTGTTTAATTTTGTTTCCATATCTGAAAATTTTAAACAGAAAAAGCTGATGTGTTATGATTCCAGTGGAATCCAGCATACCTTCCCTGCCACCTGTTGCTCTGTGTCCATCAGTGCCAAAGGACAATTATAATTATGGCTTGAGGCAGAATGGGATACCAGACTTTATGTCCATAAGTAGTTAATTTAACACTGTTAACTTTATTACATATGCTGAATATGTACCCAACAAAATTTTCTAATCACCTGTTTTACTATTGTTCTTCATATGGCCTTAACTTGCTGCCTGACTGATCTGTGAATGCTTTTCCTCTGTTAACAGTTGCATGGTGCTGAAAAGGGAAATACAGGTTGAATCTCTCTAGTCCAGCACCCTCAGGACCTGACCAATGCAGAACCAGAGAATTTGCTCAACCACGGGAGGTCAATACTGTCCAGCAGCATTACCAACACTTTCACTGTTTATTGGGCTCTCAGAAGACATTCAGGGGTAAACGAGAGCTAAATAACAGCACAGAATCAGAACTAGTGGCTGTGAACAACTTTATGGGACCGTGAGACATTGGCCATACTCATGATAAGTGGACATCTGGCTAACTAAAATTGTGCCAGACCACAGATGTTGCTGGACCTGAGAGTGCTGGACTAGAGAAGTTCAACATGTGTCATCTTTGGCTCCAGTTACTTACATGAGTAATCCCATTGAGAAATTTACTGGTGTTCTGATCTGGGGATCCTTGTATTGGGTTTCCCAAAAAATGTACCATGTTGAACCACTACTTCAGTGTAATGATATTATGTGACAAATAACTTACAGAAAGAAACATTTTAAAACACAAAACATCAACTTGCTGCCATTGGATTTACTGAATTTCTTATTTATATACTCTACAACTTTTTAGAATCTCACCAAGGGTGTACTGGGGTTGGTCTAGCCAATAAAAGGGCCAAGAGGCCCTTAATTTATTTTCTTTTAGAGTAAGCATGATTTTGCTCATTTTAAGTATTATCACAGATTCCACTTCCTACTTTTGTGCACTGCTAAACTAATATTTTTGCTATAATGGTGGCCTTTCACGTCTCATCTTTGTATTGTCAAGGTTTTCTAGGTTTTAATTGTTGCATATGTCTTTGAGTCAGGGCAATTTCTGTGAACTAAGGGTTAGCAGAACTGGGCCCTAAAATTCACTTCTGAAGCAAAGACGCAGCTGTCAGTCACTCAGCTTTTATCTGTTAAAGCATGCATTGTGCTACATTCCATATTGCTGTTGCATAAACTTACATGAAGAAGAATGGAGACAAGTGAACATCCTTTTTAAAAGTTACATTACAATTTTCAGCCTTTTTTTTTTTTTTTTTTTAAGGATTTGTTATTGGTTTAAACCAGAGTCCCTAATTATGTACTCACAACTTGATTCATTACTAAATATATGCTGTTTGGGGACATACTTGTTTAATTTATTTTGATTTCAGAGTGTCATGAACATGATGCATGTTATCAGTATCCCATATTCCTTAATGAAAGTGAATCCACTATCATGGATACAGAAAGTCTGCCAGTACAAAGGTAAGGATCACAAGAGTATAAAAGTATTTTTGAAAAATAAAATTTAGAAAAGCAAGTTGTTGCTATTGAGCCTATTTAGCTGTAATGTACTCATTCCCACAAAATAACTTGTACACATGACATTAGTAATCTGTTGACTTTTATTTTAGCAAAAGTCGCTTGTGTAAAATCCAGGGACATGCACTGGGCATTAGTGGCACATCGAGATCAAAGAGATATCAACCTTTCCTCGTTGCGTATGCTAATAGTGGCCGATGGTGCAAATCCGTGTAAGTGATGCTTGTATAATAAAACAAAGTATATGATACTTATTTTCTGTCTTATGTTTTAAGTTTCAGTCTTCCGTCACATTAGCCAAAAATGTTTAACAAAAGTATAAGGTTTATCTACTGCAAACTACAAAACATTTATGGAAACAGTAATTAATTTTGGATTTTTTTAAAATGTATTTTTCCTTAGCTAATCCTGAAGCAAACTTGATATTCCGCATAACGTAAGTCGCAGTAAATCCAGTTTTGTTTAACATGATAGCAATATATAAAGACTGAAATAAATTATCTTTAAGGTGTAGAAAGAAGCAGAAGATTTGCTTCTGAGCAACAAAGAATTTTTGGGGGGATGGAGGGGATATTTGCATTATTGTAGACAACTGCATCTGGATCATTTCATGAAAATTAATAAGAACTTTCTCCATGTAATTTTTACAATACAGTGATATAGTTCTTCTGCTTATCTATTGTAACTTGCTTTGAGTTCCTAGAGTAAATCCTTCCTTAATGTGCCTTTTGTTAAACATGTTGTATGTGTGCTTTACATCTTAAATCCATGTGTAGTGGCTCTTCTACCCACAAATAATGTAACTATTTATGCTGGAAAGCTAATCTTTAATACACCATATGTAGCTGATCTCTACCAGATATGGTGTTTTCCAGATATAATCTAGATCCTTTTGTCCTGAAAATGTTTTGCATGTGAATTGCATTATTTCAGAAGTCAGATTATTTTTTTTCCTCTGATTTTCATTCTAGGGTCTATTTCTTCCTGTGATGCATTTCTCAATGTCTTCCAAAGTAAAGGCCTAAGACAGGAGGTCATTTGTCCTTGTGCCAGTTCACCAGAAGCTCTCACTGTGGCTATTCGAAGGTACTGTGTTACCTATACAATGGCAGATTCAAGATTAAAAAAATGCAAAATTATGTTCAAGCAAGATTATGGTTCTATAGTTAGCATTCATATTATCCATTTTGTATTCATCTTTGTACCAAATAGAACATGCAGTCCTATAGTGACATCCTAACTAGTTGTGGAGGAAAAGTACACTGTGTTCAAGTTCATAATATAATTTGAGTTTCAAATTAAACAGGCTAACACGCAAATTTTAACTGTGTGAAAACCCTTGTAAAATCCCACAGTAAAGCAGTGAATGAAGTAAAAAGAGGGAATTTTAATTGAATTGCAAGGGTGGGAAAATCATGCTTTAGAACTCAACAACCAATGTATTTCTGGAGAATTACAACAGGCTTCTGGTGGCTTTTGGCTCCATGGCTTTTTTTCTTAATGATTAGAGAAGCTCGTGAATTTAATGGAAATGTACTACCAGCACTATTGTGTCTGTACTTGGAAATGGAATATATAAATTCGAGCAAACTGCCAAACCCTTCTATTTACTCATGATTGTGAGTAGGTAGTGGGCATTATTCCATATTTGTGAAAACAGCAGGGCATTACTATGTATGTGCCAGGGTGTCGTGACCTTGATGAAAAGTGGAAATCATGAAGTATAGGTGTATCATCCTAAATGGTCAGTTCAAATGCATTTCTAAAATCCAGATTTCTAGAGCCATCTTTCAGTGTATAGCCTCATGAAACATCTGATTTAATTAAGTTTTGTAATTATATTAAGTAAAAGATAATCTGCAAAATTTAAAAAATAATTCCTGTTAAGGAATATTTTACCTGATTTTTTTTAAGTGCAGTTACGTGGATTACTGCAGTAAGAAAGAAAAGATACCAGGAATGTGTTTAGCTTGGACACAACTCTCTTAACAAGCCTGGGAATTATCCAGTAATCATTTATGCAGTCCAGGTCAACCTTCTGTTTGTAGTCCATATCACCATGGCGATATCAGCACATTTCTCTTTTAACCTTAGTCCTAGAATTGTTGCTGGGACCTCACTGCCTTTTTCTTGATCAAGAACATTGGGCTGGCCTCTTGCAGCCCAGACGCTATTACCCTGAAATCTGTTGGCCACCTTCAGGCTATGTCTACACTAGAATTTTTTCGGAAAAACAGCCTTTTTTTCTGAAAAAACTTCACTTATGTCCATACTGCAGTTGCATTCTTTCGACAAAAAATTGAAAGAAAAGGGGTTTTTCCGACATTGGTAAACGTCTTTCTATGAGGAAGAAGCCTTTTTCTGAAGGAGCTCTTTCGGAAAAAGGCGTGTGTGGACGGGGAAGAGGGAATTCTTTCAAAAGAAGAGGAAAGAGGGAAAAGCACAGATTCCCTGGTGGCCACGCCATCCATAGTAATCACTGCTTAAATGTGAGATAGCATCCATTCAGTGTGGATGCTATCTTTCAAAAAAGCAGATAGCTTCTTCAATGCGCTTTTGCTGTGTGGACACTGTCTTTTGGAAGAAGTTTTTTTGGACGATCTTTTCTGGAAAAGGTTCTTCCGAAAGAAACCTGCGGTCTAGACGTAGCCCCGGTGATTACCTTCCCCCAATCCGTATTCCAATTTTGATTTGTCAGGGAACCCGCCAAACTGAGACGTGAACACGTTAACACTTAACTTGTCCAGCAGGTCCACAGGCTATGGAGAAGATAAAAATCTCTACCCAGGCTAATCAAGCAATAAGGGAAAACCATTTTCCCAGCCTAAAAAAAGGCAACCTGTATGATGCTCATAGCAAGATCCAGAAACAAGATCCTACTCTAATCCCCAGGAGGTAGCACCATGGGTAACGGAAATGATTTATAAACCTTCCTCTTGGGTATGTGGGAACTAATGGGCTTCTGCTACACTCATCTATCCATCCCATTAAACAAGCAGCTCTGCATTTCTCTTACTCATCTACAAGGGGCCCCACATGGTGGACAGGAAAAAGAGGATAGGCATTCCCCAGTAGGGGCTAAAAGGTTTTCTTTTCCCTCCTGGCCCATACGGTACCTCCCTCAAATCTGAAGCTGCAGAATGGAGTCATTTTATCCAGTGTTTTAACCTTAACGTATAAAGGAAGGTCTGTCCTTTCTAGCTTCAAAATTCCATGCTAAAATCCATTTTGAATTGTTAAGAATCCATTTTCATATTAAGTACTTTTGGTAGATTACCTAAAAAGTTTTATTAACAAATAAAATAGATAATATATGGAAATATTTTTTAGTTTTAGAACTTTGTTCTGTAATTATGTAGCAGTCGTCCTGTTACAGTGAATGTTATCAAACTTACAAATGCTTGTGTATGGCCTGTAACTAGCAAGATAATACTTCCTGAACTCTGAAATTTAGTGTCTTTCACATTCTATTCAGTCATTCTCGACGGTAAAGTCATTATCGCACAAATTCCACAGATTAGCATCTGAAGCATAAATTAGAAAGACTGGCTACAGATCCATTGTATACAGCTTTCCTGTTAACACTACAACTGCAGTATACTTTTCTAAATCGTTACTTATAGATTTTCCTTGAGAGAAGACTAAGAAAAAAGCCATTCCTCTTGTAAAATGCTTGTATAATATAGAAAAAGGCAAATACTACTAGATGAATTGTTGCTTTAACCAGAAACTCAAGGCATAATATAGTTGAAAGCTGCAAAAAAGTAATTTAATATGCAAAATCGTGGTCAAGGTGTTTTGTAAGACCACTTGATGGACTGCCTCCACCAGATGACATCTGGCCTTGATACTGCCAGTAACTTAAATAAGTGCCGATTCCTTTAACCACACAAAGACTTCCATTAAAGTCAATGAATGTAAGTCATAAACTGTTTGTTATGATCTTTTATACATGTTTCTGAAAGGGAGAAAACCTCTATACTTCTGCTTACACAATCTTTTTAATCCAAGAGTCTCAAATATTTTGCAGGTGCTACATGTTAAGGCTTCCTTAATTTGAATCTTGAGGTAGGTAGGTATTATTAGTCTTTTAGACATAGGGACTCTGCAGTACAGATCCCTTCAGTGACATAGGCACTTTCATTTAGTCTTTGGAAATAAAAACCCTATCTCGTTACCTCTGTTTCTTAGTCTCAAAATTTATCCTTCTTGTAATGAACTCTTAAAGACCTTCAAATTCTTTTCTTAGGGATAACCAGTAAGCAGATGGAGTTGTTAACTTTTAACCTAAAAAGATCTAAATGTCTTGGAAAAATACTACTTGAATTCCCCTTTCTCCCTGGTGATTTTTCCCTGAAGTTGCTTAGTAGAAATACTCATGTTAGGGTTGCCCTGGTTTGGACTGCATGAGACTGCTGATAAGGCATATTCCTTAAGGGGTCTGTGTATCTTGTAACTGTTCCCATTCTTCATCCACCCAACCTTGGATTTGTTTAATAAAACAAGCAAGACATATGCAAAAAGTCCTATGTTGGCTTTTGCTCTATTAAATGTAGCACTATGAGGAAATATGTGAGCAAATTTGAGATGGAAACCAGTAAAAACAGGCATTTTATTTTCATGTTTAAGATCATGTGAGCAACTTAATGTGCACTTGGGGATTGGGAATGAGAAAGTTGATCAGTAATGTGGCTGAGTGCTCCTTTTAAATGATGAAAATGTTATTCGTCATGGCTGCCTATTTACTAGCTTCCATTTGTTATGTACTAATGCATATTTGAGCCTGCTCAACACCTTCTTTGTTGACATTGTCATCTTAGAAATGCCTTATAATATCTATTAATTGAAATGTATTATATCAGTCACTTTGAGTCTTATGTGAACATGATTAGCGAAGGCTGATCTAAGGATTTCAAGTATAGCGGAGTAGACAGGACATATTAAAAAAAAAAACATGATTGGATAACACGAGCATTAGTTACAATGGAATACACAGCAAAAATGTAAAACCCCCCAAGATGCATGTGTGCTCTTTCATTGATCTTGAAATCTTGAAAATAGTTTGTCGGTCTACGTTATATGTGAGCAATATCCCTAAACAAATCAGCATAGTAATACTCTATCTTACATTTTGAAGTACAATGCTGTGTGAATGTCTTTCCAGTTTCACTCTGACTCAATTCAGTAATTTACTTGAGTCAACTTAGTTTGTTCGAGCTACATATTGTATATGCGTAATTGTATTCACTAATACAATTGTATTCACTAATACAACATTTGTACTGAAACAAACTGACAAGGCGGCTGAGTTGTAGAATGATATAGTATCTTAAGAGTGAATTTGACCAAACCTAGAAGTCACAAAGAAACTGCCATTCACAGTATCTTGAATTTCTTCTCCTGAAATAGTGAAAATAATAATGACTACACCTGATTGGTAAGAGTAATAAATTCGACAGTATGCATTAGAGTAATTAAGTTATATGTGTTAAAACTGAAATGATAAAATTATTGCTGTATGTACTGAAAATTGGCATTGAGTGTATTTAAAAATGTAGTATCTTTTGTTCAGAAGGCTGATGCCTAACCATGTGGCTTAAAAAAAAAAATCACAGCCTTGGTCTATGTCCAAACTGGGAATCAAGAATACTTCAGTTCTAATCCTAATTTTCTAACACTAACACACTATAGTGCTGGTCACTAAATTCTGAATTGACTATTCTGTCTTAATTTGGGCTACCCAGAATTGAGGCATCACTAATCAGTTTTGAACATTTGGGCATTAATCTCTCTCCATTTCCCTATTTATAACGTTAAGTATGATGCTGCTGTCTCTCACTAGGCAACTAAGTGAATTAATGTGTGTTAAGCTCTTTGAAGATTAAAAATAATTACAGAAGATGAGATCAGAGTTATACTTAAGACACTCTAGCAACATACTTCTGAGTGGATGCTGACAGTGAAAGCTAGCATCTCTAGTTACCAGTGATATCGTGGGAGAAGGATCATGTCAAATATTATAAGGCAAACGAGGATGATGTGGAAAATAAATCAAAATTAAATCTAAGAAATGCTAATATTTAAGACAATATTGGGGTATATCTGCTACAATTCTGTTATGAATGAGGAAAAGATAATATTTTGCCTGGTAAACCACACTGCCTATTCAAATTATTGATGTTTGTTGCAGGCCAACCGACGATAGCAATCAGCCTCCAGGGAGGGGAGTTTTGTCCATGCATGGTCTCACCTATGGAGTAATTAGAGTGGATTCTGAAGAAAAGCTCTCTGTCCTGACTGTGCAAGATGTTGGCTTGGTGATGCCAGGAGGTAAGGATTGGAACAATTTTCTCTGACATATGTAATATATATAAAAAAAAATTTTAGAAACTTTGTGTGTCCATCCAGCCATGTGTGAGTCCATTTGTTCAAAAACGCCTCTTAAATGGTAAGAGCTAGGACCACCAAATTTGGAATGTAGCTTCCTCTTATCAGACCTTAAAGCAAGGTAAGGGTATGGTTATACCAAAACAATGGGATGAGCCTGGAGTTTGATTGTCTCAGAAAATGGACAACGGGGAGTCTGGTGAGAAGGACCGTTATACTTTGAAATGACCACAGAAGGGCAGCTAGGGATCAGAGGGTACATTTAGACTACAGGCTTTTGTCGACAGAGGCTTTGTCGACAGATATTGGGGCTTTGTCGACAGATATTGTCGACAAAGCCTCTGTCGACAAAGAGCGTCAAGACTACGTGCAGTTCTGTCGACAATGCAAGCCACTTTGTCGACATGAGAGTATAGACGCAAAGGACCGTGTAGATGCAATAACGCCTTCTGTCGACAGAACTCTGTCAACAAAAGGTGGTATTCCTCGTAAAATAAGGTTTACCGCCGTCGACAAAACTGCGGAGTTCTGTCGACGTTATGTTGACAGAATTGGGCAGTAGTGTAGATGCAGGTATAGTTTTGTCGACAAAAGTTCACTTTTGTCAACAAAACCCTGTAGTGTAGACACACACAGAGATAGGGATTGGGACAGCTATAACCCCATTGAGCTAGCAGGGGTGGAGAAAGGGACAACTATCTATCATATATTGCAGAGAGTTTGTCTGTTTGTGTGTCTGTCTATCCCCCCGCTGGGGGACATTCATCCCTCCTCCAGCTGGAACCACTGCACCTGCAGTGGCCATGGATAGATGCTTCTCACTTGGCCCCAAGCTGTTGTGGTGAGAGAGGGCTGGGGTTGTCCTGTCTACCTAGGGCAGTCTGCACACTGAACCCCTCATCCCCAACCCCACCCCAGAGCAATGATTTAAATGAAGGAAAACAAAACTTATTTGAATTAAGGACCCAGGCAACACCACGTAAATCTTCTCGTTCTACTATATACATTTTCTTCCCAGTAGTTACTGTGATAGCATGCTCAGCCACCATTCATTAGCCACAGATTGCTTTCATTTCAAGTGTCCTCACAACACCTGATTCTTCTCCATTGTCCTCATGAGGGCATGTTCAGCACTAATTCATTACGCCTGAAATGCCCAGAATAAAATATAATTTGGAATCCTATATGCAGAAGCTAGATCACAGGTATCCATAGAAACAAGAGTGACCCAGACCAGACCAAGGTATTTTAGGTTATTTTTCTAATCTATTGTAAAAGTAAACTAAACTGCTTGCTGCAGACTTGCAGAATATTTCCTCAAGCCCCTTCATTAATTATAAAAAGAGATGTATCTTAAGGAGATAATAGTTATAAAATTCAGACTAAAGCAATAAACTAGAGTTTTTTAACATGACATCTGGCTCTGTCTCCAAATTGATTTTATGTGTTGCATTGTCCTGACTGGAAAAGACCAATATTGCTGTGTTTCTTAACAGAACTTCTAATACATTATGTACCAAATGAACTCTGTTTCAGTTGAACAAGTTAAAATGGAAGCAAGTTGATTTTTTTCTAACAGCCCTGGTATAAAATTATTTTATAGATATATTGATTCATGGCTGATTATATATTCTGTTCTAATTCAAGGGAAGGTATAATACAGATTATTTTGTGATTATCCTCACTGGAAGTGGAGAAGCATCCGACACATAATATTTGCACTTATAAAGGCATTCTGGTCTGCTTCCCTTTTCTCTTTCACGTCAGCCCCTTTCCAGTTGCAAAGACTTATGCTTATGATAGGCTCCTACTACAGAGATTGCTGCTAAGAGCCATACCTGCCCTTACTTTTGTGTCCAAGTTTGGAAGTGGCAGAACTCCCACACTACCTCTGGTGCAGAGATAGAAAGTATCAGAGTGTCCTCAAGCAAGAATACTCTTTCTCACCTTTGTGATTTTTCCTTCTCTTCTCTCCCCCAGTGTGCACTCTCTCTCTCCCTCTGGCTTGTCTCCCCCCAGTGTGCACTCTGTCTCTCCCTCTGGCTTCTTTCCCCCTAATGTGCACTCTCTCTCTCTCTCTCTCTCTCTGCATCTACGCTGCACAGTAACTTGAAATAAGATATGCAATTTGAGCTATGCAAATTGCACATCTTATTTCGATGCTATTTCAAAACAGCTTATTTCATCATTTAATTTTGAAATAACCCGCTCCTTACTCCTCAAAGAATGAGGTTTACAGGGTCGTCAGAATAGCAAGTGCGAAATAACAGGCTTGCTATGAAGATGTCCAAATAGCATTGCAGTGTAGAGGTAGCCTCTCTCTCTCTCCTTCCCTCCCCCGTTCCCTCCCCCCCCCCCACTGTCAATATTTTTCTTCACTTGTTGGTCTCCTCTTAGTTCCTGCTGTCTGTGCTGTACTCTAGTACAAAATTGATGGGAGTCTAAACTCTGGTAATTCTTGACAAAGAAACACACTACTGCTGTTCTAGTCTGATGGGCAGAATATCTGGTTGTCTTGCATGGATTTTACTTGGGTTTTGGTGAGAACCAGCCTTCCTGCCTTGACATCTGTTGCTGGCAATTGGATATAGAATAATTGTCATCTAGAAGTTAAAGCAAAATATTTTATTTTGTAATATATATGGTAATATATGTAATATGTATGGTATTACTGTCTGCATATAACTTATTCACTGAAGTTTCTAGCCCACAGCCTCCTGCTACCACTAACTTTCCTCTGTCATTTCCATAATATTTTTGAAAATCTTTTGCTTTCTTTTTAGCTATAATGTGTGCAGTGAAGCCAGATGGAATTCCTCAGCTCTGTAGAACAGATGAAATAGGCGAACTCTGTGTATGTGCTATAGCAACAGGTACATCATATTATGGACTCTCAGGCATGACCAAGAACACTTTTGAGGTGAGTCAGAATGAACGTGCACTACAGAATCCATCTTTTTTAACTCTTCAGAGTTGAGACATCTGTATGTACAGGTGCAGTAATGCTAACAATTCTATTCATTATTACTAACTACTAGTGATACAATCTGTAATGCCAAGTGAAAACCAGTAGCAATAAAATCTGTTAGGGGGCTTCATTTCATTAAATACTCTTCAGACCTTTAGAAAAGTATGTTTATCACTCTGAGAGGTTGTTCTCTGTTTGAAACAAGATACTTGTGTTTGTAACAAGTTAAAGGAGGAAAGCGGGATGCAGGACATGCAGTTGTATAGGGTACCTGTGTGCACAACTTAGTGGTTCCAAACACTTGGAAAACTGCTGAGAAATTAGATTTAAAAACTTTCTTCAACAAATCTGCAATCTAGCCAACATTAGCTAACTGATTTCTTGTAGGAATCGTAACAGAAATATGTTTTGAAGAGAGATTTGAAGAAGTCTGAAAACATGATTTTTACAAGATTGCCTTTTTCCTAATGAACTAAATATGGCTTTTGTTTTTAAACCAACAGAGGTGTAATTCTTTGACTTTCATAAGTCTGTTTGTTTTTCTGAGCTCTGCATTTCTATGATGATAGCTAATTTGATAACTTTGTAGCAGCTGTCTACTTCTGTTTTTGTGGAACCTTAATTGACATGATATAAAAAGTCTAGGCAAGTCACTGAAGTACAGAGAAAAACTGAACAGAGATATTCTTTATTTAAATTTTTGTTTCTTTTTTTCCTTAATCAGTGGGGTGGGGAAACAAGGAGGCAAGGAAATGAGTGTAAATGTATTTGCTTCTTTAACCAAATGCTTCTTCTGATCGCAACATTTGTATACAGGTTGGATCTCCCTGATCCAGCACCCTTGGGACCTGACCAATCCCAGATGAGGGATTTGCTCGACCAGGGGAGGTCACTCTGGGCCCCCTGTCACTCTCCCCTCACCTCCACCCTGGCCTGGCCTACTGCCCTCCCAGCCAGCTCCCCTCCTGCTGCTGGCCCTGATGGGCAGCCGCTGCTGCCACGGCTCCAAGCCTCGCTGAGCAGCCACATACTGGGACTCCCAACCCTTCCAGGCAGTCATGCGCCGGGACTCCTGACCTTGCCAGGCAGCTGTGTACTATGGCAGTTCCTGGCTCCATGGGGCAGCCGCAAGCTGCAGCTTTGGGTCCTACTGGGCCACCACCACTGCTGCTTCAGCTCACAATCCCCGCCAGACAGCAACATATTGATTCTCCCAGCTCTGATGCTGCACCCTAGGTGGCTTCGCCAGCAGCTTGCTACGGGCACTCTGCTGCCATGCCATCCCCATGGGACTCCCTGCTACTGGCCCTCCATTGGGACTCTTTGGTCCTGCAGCATCTATGCCAGACCACAGATGTTGCCAGACAGGAGATCTTGGTATAGAGAGTTTTAAGCTGTAGGCTAAACAGTTAATTTTTTCCTGCATAATGACTGTTTCAATAGTCCTCATTCGTACCCCATTCTGAGGGTCACAAGTACTATACCCTGAATAAACACCAGGGGCTGAAAGTGGGAATGACAGTTCCTAGACCCATGGAAACCAGGAATCTTTCTATACTGCAATGGTTTTGAATTTCTAAAATCACTTTTTGCCATGCTGAAAAAGCAATTAGTGATAGCCAGTGTGACTGGAAATCCAATATCTGACTGGTGTCCAAGACAGAACTTAATGGCAGAATTTAAGCTAGAATTTAGTAGCATCAGTAAAATCAGCTAGAACATAAGAACATAAGAACGGCCGTACTGGGTCAGACCAAAGGTCCATCTAGCCAAGTAGCCTGTCTGCTGACAGTGGACAGCACCAGGTGCCCCAGAGAGGTGGACCGAAGACAATGATCAGGCAATTTGTCTCCTGCCATCCTTCTTCAGCCTCTGACAAACAGAGGCCAGGGACACCATTTCTATCCCCCTGGCTAATAGCCTTTTATGGACCTAACCTCCATGAAATTATCTAGCTTCTCTTTAAACTCTATTATAGTCCTAGCCTTCACAGCCTCCTCTGGCAAGGAGTTCCACAGGTTGACTACACGCTGTGTGAAGAAGAACTTTCTTTTATTAGTTTTAAACCTGCTACCCATTAATTTCATTTGGTGTCCTTTAGTTCTTCTATTATGGGAACTAATAAATAACTTTTCTTTATCTGCCCTCTCCACACCATTCATAATTTTATATACCTCTATCATATAGCTAGAATGTAATAGCATCAGTAAAATCAGTCATACTTGATAATATCCAGTTGGTAGTAACTGAGGCCCTTAGTTGAGCATGGATGTGAGGTTAAGCATATCTGTAGCCCAATTAACGGGGCTATTCACATGCTCAAGAACCTTGACCAAAACACTTAAGATGCATTTCTTAAGAGTGCCCTTTCATGTAAGAGCAAGTCAAGAGTTAATTATCTGCTTTCAGAACTAATTATGGTCTCTGAATGAGTAATTATTCATTTTTCAATAAGTCATCAATGTGCAGAATGTGACCTTTTCTTTTGATAACTGAGCCTCAATGAAAAAACACAGATACTTTGACTTTTATTGACAACTCACAGTGGTGGCCCTTAGCTTGTGATTGCCTTAGATAACTAAGAACTTGCATTTATACATCCTCAGTCCCTGCAATTTTCATGGCATTTGCTGTAGTCATTAAAGGAAATAAAGGCATTCCTGCAGAGACCAAGAGAACATACTTTGTTTAACTTACGTAACATTGATGGGTGTCTATGGAATATTAAAATGGCTTGACTTGTTTTGGTGACTTGTTTTTTTTTGGTTTTTTTTTCTGAAGTGTATTGGTTTAATGAGAGAGGACATTTCCACTGATAGTTTTATTATTATTTCTTCACTGCATTTTGGACCTAAATTTAATTCCTTCTCATTCAAATATTTGTATCCATTATTGTTTTTAAATGAAAACATAGAAGCTATGGAAAGTGTGTGTCCTAAATAAATATGTCACAAGGTTTAGCACAACGGCTGGAGAGTGGAATAAGGACTCCCCATTCTCAGGGAAGCCCATAATGCTGGTAACACTGGGGATTAGTTTTTTGTAAGGAGTATGGATAACTGTATTTCTGTCTCTATTACAGGTGTTTCCTATGACCAGTTCAGGAGCACCTATAAGTGAATACCCTTTTATAAGGACAGGCTTACTAGGATTTATTGGACCAGGAGGGCTTGTCTTCGTCATAGGTAAAATGGATGGTCTAATGGTGGTCAGTGGAAGAAGACATAATGCTGATGACATTGTAGCAACAGCCCTGGCTGTAGAACCAATGAAGTTTGTCTACAGGGGAAGGTTTGGCTCATTTTTGTTTCTTTGTAAATTAAGAACTTTATGTTGCTTAAAGCAAGTCTAAGTCACCCAGTATTTAAAAATGCCTGTGGCAGGCGTGACCTATTCACACTAGACTCCCAAATGTTGCTTACACCCAGATCCGTCGACAGGGGGAGGTAAAGGGTGCAGTTGAACATGGTCCCAGTAGAATTAAGGGGGCCCAGGATTGCCGTGCAGCAACAGCAGCCCTCATTTTTTCCTTTTAAATAGCACTGTTGTAGCAACATAGCAGCAGCTATGGGGAGCCTCAGATCCACAGAGCAGCAGGATGGAAAGGAGGACCTGGAACTCCCTATCACTTTGAACCCTGCCTGGGTCTGTGGGGAGGGGAGAGCTGGGCTGGGAATGGAGGGGGAGGGAGCCAGGCTGTGAAGAGAAGGAAGGAGCCAAGCTCTGGGGGTAGAGTCGGGCACTGGACTGCAGGGAGTGAGGGTTGAGAGGGAAGGAGGAATCAGGCTGGAAAGGCAAAAGAGTGGAGGGTGCAAGCATGGGTAAGCAAGGACGGTTGGGAGAAAGGAGCCAAGGGTGAGGGGCAGATGACTGCTGGTGGTCAGAGCTGGGAAGGGAGGGGAAGAAGGGTGAGAGGAGCACCTCCAAGCACATGGGGGGATGGGGCAGCAACCAACCAGAGGGTCCTCTGATTGAGGAGTGGTGCTTGAGGTTTCTCTGGGCAGGGAGAGGGAGGTGGCTTGTGCCTCTCTCTCGCCAAGGGCTGGGGGCTAGGAAGCCCATTGATGTGTTGTCCTGGAGCCCGGATTTCCTGTCAACAAGCCTGCTTTCACCAATGGTGTTGCGTGAGAGTTGGCAATGGTGGGAAATTTGTGCAGAATTTTCGTGTGTAAATAAGGCTGCAGAGCAGGGGTGGTCAAACTTCTGGGATTTGGAAACTGTATGGAGGATCATGAATGAGGTTAGAGTGTGAGAGTGTGGCTGCCCATATGCATAGGAGCTGGAGGGAGGACATGCTGCTACTTCCAGGATTTGTGTGGAGCAGGGCAAACCCCCGACCACACTTCCTAGTAGAAGCTCGAGGGCAGGATTAAAATGGCTAACGGGCCAGGTGAAGGCTACTGAATCAAAGATCAGTAGTAACACTACTTTACAAAAACTACTTGTTTTACAGGTCTTGTAATATTTTTCCTCCAACCCTAGTCAAGTTTAACAATTACGTCAGGGTTTCATATGACATTTTTTCACTAGCAGAATTAGTAGCTAAAGTATCATTCTTCTGAATAATACAAGTAATTGACAAATAACATTTCTAAAATGTTCACTGCAGGAATGGAATAGCCTTTTCTGCAGTCAGTATTCTAACTCAATCCCCTTTTCTTTCTGTGTGTTACAGAATAGCAGTGTTTTCAGTGAGTGTGCTTCATGATGAAAGGATAGTTATTGTTGCTGAACAAAGGCCAGATTCCACAGAGGAAGACAGTTTTCAGTGGATGAGCAGAGTTCTCCAGGTAATGTTCCTATGGTAATTCTGAAGTTTGTTGTTTCAATTTTATATTCCCTTTATTGATCATTTAACACAGTGAAGACTGTATTCTGACCAGCTTCTTTGAGCGTGTGTGTGGGTGGATTTCACTATAGGCCCAAATGATAGCAGTCTTTTTAATACCAGTGTTCATCAGGGCCATGCTGTATTCTAAGCCTCCTTATGTTTCCCTGGAAGGGCATGAAGGGCAATACAGCCACTACCCTTTGTCATGGCTCCTTCCCCACTCTGGCACAATAAATGCAGGAGTGGGGGCCAGCAAAAGTACCCCAAAACCTTATCTACCAGGCTTTGGTATAAAACTTCCCCCCCAAATCTTAACAACTTAGATTTTGGGGATAAAATCTCCGCTGTCACCACCCAAATATTAATAAAGCACACAGGGAGAGACTACTTGGGAAATCTCACCCCTAAAGTACAAACCAGGACACAAAAATTAACCAATACGAGGTTAATAAAAATATAAGAGAAAGAACTTTTATTATCACCACAATATTCCTGTTGCAAGCATAATGACAAGATGGAACAGTAACAAAATAATATACTCGTGGAGGAGAAATTTACCATGGGCCAGAAACTTAGTTACAAAGGAGAGCAAAACACATTTTTAAATGCACAAACATTAGATCCTATTTCCCAAACCATAAAACAATAAAACCTAATGGATTTATCTAAACTTTATCCTACTTACAGACTGTGAAGAGTATTTTCTTAGAAGGAGACATCCTGTCCCCTTCAATAGCTGGAGAGAAAAAACTACCCAGAGACAAAGGAGGGAAAGCCAAAAATTCCTTTGTCCTAGTTTGAGATTCCTACCTACATTCCTATTGGCTAACTCTACCTGACTTAGGTATAGTTAACCCCTTAGTTCCCAGGCTGCTGGCTAACCCTCATGATAACCCTCCATCGAGTTTCTTTTAACATTGGTGGAAGCAGGCTGGGATCCATCCTGGAGGGGTCTCTTCATCAAATTTATGAAGAAATCTTCATCTTCCTGCTCCCCTCATTTGTACACTGCAAAAAATGAAGAAAAATGAGACCTATGTTCTCTGCAGGCTGAGCACTTGGGCAGCAGCCCAGGAGAGATTCAAATGCCACCCAGCTGATTAGCAGAGTGCCCGCAGCGGCAGCATGTGTTTTTACAGGTGGTGCCTACCCGCACATGCCTTGGTGCATATAACAAAATTTATTCTGCACATCAATGGAGATGAAATCAGAGGGAACACTGCTACAGACCTCCCCCATACACTCCTATCCAGAATAACGAGGTGCTTTGTGCCAAGTACCACACGTTGTGGTGGTCTCCAAATCTTCAGGGCTTTAAATCCTGCCTGTTCTATATATAGACTGATCTCTTTCAAGGATGGACACTGTTGATGTCATTTCTGCCTAGTGTGGGACCAGGGGGCCAGGATCCAAAAACCCAGACACTCTCAGCTAAAACCGTATCTGCTTAAGCAGTCCAGGCAAAGGTGATTGCCAGTATCCAATATGATGGCATTAGCTAGTGTTCCCTAAAGCACACATCATACACTGGGGTCAGGCACTGGAAAAACAGTGAAGAAAGCACTGGCAGAGCCAATATTAGTGACTTTGACATCAGCTGCCTCCACATCAGTAAAATCCGTGGCAGTGGAAGCTGTGACACTGACTGCTACATCATATGGAGTACCCCCGTGCTGACTGCGACAGCATCTGCAGCATCCCCAAGACAGCATCTGTGCCTGTACCTGAATATGAAGCTCCCTCAAAGCAAGGTGGAAACCAAACATAGGTCCAGCCATGATGGGAGGGCCTGGAAGGAGAACACAACATCTCTATTTGAAGGGTAAAGCATCAGACCTGGAATGAAACATTCACAAACAAACAGAGTATTGGTATCTGTGATGGCGCGGAGCAAGGGCCTTCAGAGATCACCTGCATGAATCTGGATCACCTCCAAGAATGCTACCTGTGCTAAAGAGTAACATTTCCTATAAACTGTGCACCAGGAGAGTTTAAGGTGCTGCCCAGCTGATTAGTAGAGTCCCCACAGCCACCCACAACCAGCAGCATGTGTTTTTACCAGTGGTGCACATCTTCACATTGCTTAGTGTACATAATAACATTTATTTCACACACAGATAGAAAAAGGGAGTGGAACATTAGAGGGAACATTGCTGAAAGACAGCTGGTACTGAAACTGTTCCTGGCACCTTATACTCCTATATTCATGAACAAGAGATTTTCCTTGCCATTACCTCTTCACTCCTCATTGCTAGCTTTCTCCTGTGCTTTCCTGTATGTATTCAATATTGAGATACCTCATGTGACCTTCTGACCTGTTCTTCAGTATTCCACAGTGCAGATCACTACACCGATGCACTACGCCAAGAAACAAGGAGGCACATGCTTGTTATCTTCCATTTCTTAGGAAGCTGTCAAGCTCTGGACATGTGCAATCTACAAAGGATAAGCCTGCTGGTGCTTTGTCTCTCAAGACTCAGCAATGAGCAGATGGACTTCCTGAGCAGATAACCCATGACCAACCACAAGTATCCCCTACACAGAGCTTATATTCCATCACAAGTGGAAAGGAGCAGGTTCCCATGATAGACCCGTTTGCCACCCAGAGCAAAGCCAGGATGTCACTTTCTGCTCCAGAGGGGATATGAGCAAGGGCTCATTGCCCATCTTCTGCATGGAGTCTAAGCTGAGCTTGCCTTTTTACAGATTCCCAAGGATAATTTCCCAGATAAAGAGATAAAGCCATGACCATTCTCACGGTTCTGTGGTAGCGTAGTCAGTTTTGCCTGACAGGCCTGCTGCAGATGTCCATTCAGATGCTGATCCAGCTCTGACTGCCCAGACCTGATTTTACAGCACCATGGCCAGATATTCCATCCAGACCCCAAGTCCCTGCACCTGTACATTGGCTGGTTATAAATACCATGGACAGGGACCTGCCCGTCAGAGAGCCTGTTACTGCCTCAGACCTCAATACCCTCCTCTCAAGGCTCATAGGGACCCTCTTCAAACCCCTTTCAGAGGGTTTTTCTCTCTTTTTATCTTGCTACCTCTTCAGCCAGGAGAGCAAGGGAACTGTCATCATTTATGGCCAACCATCTATATACAACAAATGGTCTGGTAGCACTTTATAGACTAACAAAACATGTAGATGGTATGGGCACAGCCCACTTCTTCAGATGACTGGAGTTTACTAACTCAGCTACCCCCTGAAGCATCTGTATACAGTGTTTCAGTGGGATAAAGTAGTATTTAGTAATCTCCAAGTTTCATCTGAGCAAATCTGTCTGCTTGTCTCCTAAAACTCATTTCTTTGTTGAGAAAGAAGTGGTCATATACACTAGACATTTCCAGAGCCATACTTTACTGTGTTGTCAGAATAATTCCAATTAGACTGAATTTTCAGGTATTCCGGAGTGTAGCCAGCTGTTCCAAGGGCTAGGCCATCTCATCACAGAGGACATTGAAATAGGTAATACAATGAGCTGAAACTTCCTAACTGATTTTAAAAAAAATGCAGTCAATTTAAATCACACTTTCCTCCGAAAAGTACATACAGCCACTCTCCGAGTTATGAACAAGTTACGGACCAACACTTGGTCCATAACTCGAACTGTTCTTAACTTGGACCCCATTGAGTTACATGCGACCACGCTGTTCGTAAGTGTGGGTCGCGTTTGTAACTCGGGGACCGCCTTTACTACCGCTCCATGGGAGCTTTGGTCGTAAGTGCGAACGGTCGTAACTTGACCATTCTCAACTCGGGAGCGGCTGTACTGCTGCTTTTTTTCCCCAAGCAATGCCTAAAAAGTTGCTGTAAGTAAAAGGCTACAGAAGAGAATACTTCTGTTTTTGTCAGTTTTGCCTTGTGTATCTGACAGCACTTGATAGAAAGCCAGCCTGAATACCTTGTCAGTTTCCATTCTTATTTGAGGATAATTTCACATAGAGTGTGTCTACACAGCTAAGTTATTTTGGAATAATGGCCGTTATTCCGAAATAACTATGCGAGCGTCTACACAGCAATTCTGTTATTTTGAAATAATTTTGAAATAACGAACCGCTTATTCCGTCTTCTGTAAACCTCATTCTCTGAAGAATAATGCCTATTCCAAAATAGCTATTTTGAAATAGGGTGTGTGTAGACGTTCCATTGCTGATATTTTGAAATAGCCCCTCACCAGGGCCATTCTAAATTATTCCTCCTGAGGATGTAAATTGAGATAGCAGTGCAGACATGCTATTTCAAAATAAGCTATTTTGGGATAACTATTTCAGAATAGTTTATTCTGAAATAACTGTCCAGTGTAGATGTAGCCATAGTGATCAGGGAGTGGAAAAATCTTTAACAAACTCCAGAAATTAACACTGAGTTTAGATGCAGGAGTGACACCTGACAATGGTTTTAGATCTTTCTGAAGTTGATTAGTTTTTGAGTTGATAGAGTCCCTTTTAACAATTGCATTAAAAGCACACACATATTAAAATCAGATTTGCCTGTGAACTCTGTCTTTAGTTAGTAGACCTCCTGTAATGAGTTACTGCTAGCATATGGTTATGGAGAGAGCCAGGCACATTAGCTCAATTTGCCTGAAATTCATGAGGGTCTTAAATTGATTTTCATCTATTTATGTGGGTTGTTTTTTAACAATCTAGGTTTTTTAATGGCTATAACAACCAATGGTGAAGTAAATTTGCTTTCAATTGCCCTCAGTGAAGAGTACCTCTCCTCCTCTGATAATGCTGAAAAGCGTGTTTACTGTGGCAGGTAATTGCCAGGTTGTCTTCTGCAGAAGTTTAGAAAATCAAATGAATACTGTAGTGCTAACAAGTGCAGCGATTAGCTTTACTTCATTAACTTCAACTTCAATTTTTCTAGGCTATTGACAGTATCCATCAAGTGGGTGTTTACTGCTTAGCTTTGGTGCCAGCAAACACGCTCCCGAAGACCCCTTTAGGTGGCATACACTTATCAGAAACCAAACAACTTTTTTTGGAAGGCTCGTTGCATCCTTGTAATGTATTGATGTGCCCACACACCTGTGTAACAAACCTGCCTAAACCCCGACAAAAACAGCCAGGTAAGCTGAAAAGGGGTGTAATCTGTTAATATTTTCTGTTTTGTGATGCTCTGTGATAATGTGAATGGGAGCTAAGGATGCTCAGACCCTTGCAGAGTCAGTTATATAATTTGTAAGACGAGTAGTCCCGTGGCACCTTGGGGCATGTCCACACTAGGAAATTATATTGAAAAAAACTAAATTCAAAATAATAACACCAAAAAGAAGTATTTCAAAATAAGCTTATTCCCCAAGAAAAGCAGTACAGATTTCAAAATAACCAGCCTATTATTTTGAAATAACAGGCCTGTTAATGTGGATGCTCTGCTTATTATTTCGAAATATAGGGGCTTATTATGAAATAACTCCCTAGCGTAGACTAGGGTTTAGAGACTTCCAGCTCATCTGAAGAAGTGAGTTTTGCCCACGAAAACTCATGATAGATACTATATATTTTTTTGTTAGTTCTTCACACAGCGTGTAGTCAGCCTGTGGAACTCCTTGCCAGAGGAGGCTGTGAAGGCTAGGACTATAATAGAGTTTAAAGAGAAACTAGATAATTTCATGGAGGTTAGGTCCATAAAAGGCTATTAGCCAGGGGATGAAATGGTGTCCTTGGCCTCTGTATGTCAGAAGCTGGAGAGGGATGGCAGGAGACAAATTGCTTGATCATTGTCTTCGGTCCACCCCCTCCGGGGCACCTGGTGCTGGCCACTGTCGGCAGACAGGATACTGGGCTAGATGGACCTTTGGTCTGACCCGGTACGGCCATTCTTATGTTCTTATGTTAGTTTCTAAGGTGTCACAGGACTACTCGTCATTCTTAAAGTTACAGACTAACATGGCTACCCCTCTGAGATAATTTGTAAGAGTACTTTTCTCCCCCCCCCCCCCCCAAAAAAAAAACCAACTTATATTGAGAATGTCTCTACAATAGACTACAGTATGAAATATAGACAGACTTTGGGTTGAATAAATAGTCTGTTGGCTCAAGCCCAATAACCTGACACCTCACTAACAGGGATGTGTCTACCCTGCAAAATTTAATCTGAATCCAGATTTTGAACTCACATACTTGGAGTCCTGTCTGGACCTGATACTATGGTTTTCTTGAACAAAATACCATGGGGGCATCTGACATGTTTTCTTCTTCAGTGCCTGAAACTTAGGGATCATCCATTATAGAACCTAGAGTATATTTTGTAGTAACAGTTCCCTTGTTTCTCTGATTTGACACTCTTAGAGAAACACTTGAGAACTCAAAGAAAGGCATTATAACCTTGCAGAGACAAGGAAAGGAAGCGTCAGAGACTGGTAATGACTTGTCGAGAACATGATAGTAATAGGAGATGTTGGCTAGCTGTGACACTCTGGCAGACTCATGTTGCCACATCCCCGCTAAGTTAAACACTGTGTGTTCCTGAACTGTGGGTTTTGTTTGGATGTGATGTGTTCAGCCTTTGCAGATGGTAAAGGAGCTTCCAGGAGGAGAGGTGATCTCTGGGGGTATTTTTTTTTGTTTGTTTTTCAATACAAGATAACTAAGTCATTGTGCATATTCCAACATGAATATCGGTATGTTTTTGTGACTCTGTTGCCAAATTCTGGGCAGATCTAAGCTTGATGCACATGATACTTCATCAGCAATCAACAACTAAAAGCACATAGTGCAAACACTAATATGGTAACTGCAGTGGTAATATTTATCAGAATATTCTCCAATTTGCAGTAGTTGACAATGTCAGTTAAGGCCAGCTTGTATGTGAGATGTTAGTGGTGATACATTTCTTTCTTGTAAACTTGATTTTACTTTCTCCAGTCTATTTAATAATCATAGGGTGTCTCATACTTTCATAGTATGAACCATCTACTCATGGGCGTCTGGTAGCCTAGGCGGAGGAAGGCTTTGCCTTCCCAAACCTCCAGGCATACCCCGCCCACACTCCGCCCCCAGAACACCTGCTGTAGGCATTCTTGGGGCAGAGTGTTGCTGCCCCCAGTGCCCATCCTCCCTGTGTTCTGGGTTGCGGAGGCTGGAGCCACGTGGTTTCTTCCCTCCCTGGTGCTGGGGAGGCTGGAGCCACTCTGTGCCGCCCTCCTCCTTCCCCTGGTGCTCCAAGGCTGGGGCTGCACCATGCACCCTCCTCCCTCAAATATTAATTGCATTTTAGATTTTTCTAGGATAGCTTACTAGTTGAAAACAAGGAAGAGAACTAGAAATATGTAGTGGCCACATTTCTGCAGGCCGCAATTGGACCATTGACCATAGTTTGAAAAAAATATATAATTTTAAAACTATATACTTGTTGTTTCATCAATGGATCTCTTTGGAAATACATGAGACTTCATGATTTCCATGGCTTTTATGTGTTTTACAATTCACACGTCTTAAACACAGGCTCAATTGTTAGGATATTCTCAAAAAGTTGCGCGCTGAAGTTGGTCATGAGAAAATGTCCCCTGCTGCAAGAGAAGAGATAATGAAAATTCTTATCTGTAAGCCAATTTTATTATATTGAGCTCTTTTCTAATACTTTCTAGAAATTGGGCCTGCCTCTGTGATGGTGGGGAACCTGGTCTCTGGAAAAAGAATTGCTCAGGCTAGTGGCAGAGATCTAGGACAGATAGAAGACAATGATCAGGCCAGAAAAGTAAGTTAAATCTTTTCAAATACAGCTTGTCTTTTACTTAAATTCAATATCCAAACTGTTGCAAATAGCTTCACTTTTCTGTATTGTTATTACATATTTATTGGCTCTGCTGGAATAAAAATTTGAGTTCTAGAATAGATAAGGAGAAGGAATTCCCTACATTTTTATATGTCTACTTTAATTGTACTGGATTTTTATTATTTCAGGTGAAGTCTAGGAAGTTCATTTGGTAGGTATGCTGTTGATCTTGAGTTTTGTTGTTTAAGTTACATTAAATATATTACATTTCCACTCTGGTCTTCACAGAGAAGAGAGAGAGTAATTATTAGAGAGACAAGTTGGGTGAGGTAATGTCTTTTATTGGACCTACTTATGTTGGTAAAAGAGACAAGTTTTTGAGATAATATGGAGCTCTTCTTTATGTCACAGAGTGTGATAGCTAAACAGAAGATAGAACAGATTGTTTAGCATATGTAATGAATTCATGTTGTAAGAGGCCGTTCAAGGTTAATTAGCCAGTTAACACTTCTGCAACCATAAAAAAGATAGGTAGTTACTGTAAGCTGGCAAAAATACAAACTTTAGGATTTTTTAAATGTAAGTTAGGGAAGAAGGAGAGTTAGAAATAACTACGAAACTAGAACCATGCTTAGATTCAGAAATACTATTCAGACCAACTTATTGCTTTGAAAGTACAGTAACTCATACTTCAGACAGTTAGCTTAGACTTCTAAACAGATCAGTGCAGCAAGTGTATGTAGCCCTACTGATGATTGATGCTGAGGGTCACAGTTGAATGCTGAGATCAGTGTTCAGCAGTTTACTAGTTATTGATATTGATGTATGAACATATAAAATAGAAGCAAAAATGGGGTGTACAAAGTAGAAATAAGAAATTGCTTCCTATTTTTAAGAAAACTGAGTAAAATCCATTAAGTATTGTGATTATCATTCTGTTTTGTTTTAGTTCCTATTCCTCTCAGAAGTTTTACAGTGGAGAGCTCAGACGACTCCTGACCATGTGCTTTACACGCTGCTTAATTGTAGGGTAAGAAATTCAGGCGATTACTTTAACAAGTTACGTTGTAGAGAAATGAATGCTAAAAGACAAACTCCATCTGCTTGCAGCCACAAAACTGAATGTGGCTTTTTATATATTTCTTTCTACATTAATGTTTAGCTGCTGTATTTACCAATCACTCATGGGTGAGGAACAGATAGTTATCACAAATAGCTGTCAAATGTGTACTCTATGCTATGTGGCATACCCGGCTTTGTAGTTCTAACCAATGCATTCTCAATTGCCGGGTGTGTTAATAGGCAGAATATTTTCATACCAGCATGGGGAGGCATAGTTCTTGATGTTGCTCAACAGCCTTTCTGCCCAGTTAAAGGAATTGTTCCTACTGTCCTGAGACCATAAATTCTTCCTTAGCTAAAATAGTGCATCTTGGGTGTGAGCTTAGGCCTTCCAAGGAAAATGGAGGAGGGGGAGATGTAGGGAGAAAGTTAATACTCATGCTTATGAGTATGGTTTACTTTTAAAACATTTACTTATCAAAATGAGATCTTATGCTTCTGTGCCACAGAACTATATTGGTCTATATAAGCGTAAAATTTGAGGATTTCTAGGATTAGAAAATTATGATTGGCGCATATACTAGATCTCTGCCCAATGTTTTTACATGTCCTTCTGTCTGTTATATTGGTATCAAAATGGTGTTCAGGATTAGAATGACCACACTTAATCTTGCTTATTTTTCTTTGGCTAACTAGCAGGGTTATAAAAAACCAACAAATGGTCTGGTAGCACTTTATAGACTAACAAAACATGTAGATGGTATCATGAGCTTTTGTGGGCACAGCCTGCTTCTTCAGATGACCGGAGTTATGAGTTTAGGATGTGTACACCTAAAATAAATAGGAAAGGGGAGGGAAGAAAGATGGAGGGGGATGGGAGCGAAAGAGCATCAGTAAGTATCTGAAGATTGGGTAGTTAAAATGAAGCAGATAAGAATCAAAGTCACACTTGATTGCTCCGTTAAATTTTAAATCTGCTCAATTTACACTACCTTGCCTTGGTAACATTTGTTTCAAATTTTGGAAGTTAATACATGTTATGGTAGTCTGTGAGATGTTTATGTTGAATAATAATTAATTTCTTAGCAATCCAGAAGAATGAACAGGTTTCCTTTATGAAGAAATGTTGCTTTTCTTCAACAGGCCATGTTGACTCTTGCTCATATTATAAGCTAGTAGAAGCCTGAATTGTAAATGTTTCCTTACCACTTTTTTTTCTCAATTTCTTCAGTTTCTCTGGTTTTTTAAGTGAAATTAGTGCTTGTGAAAGGGGCCGCATATGACAGTACTGGAAATTGAAATCCTCTTTCTCCAAAGAATAGGTACAACATAGGCGATAGCTGTGAGGCCTTCCCCATGCTGCCTCATCAATTTATCTCAGTCCAGGCCTAGAAAGAGCACCTCCAGGGAAATTCAGTCTCTTTGTTGTTCACTGTTAGGCTTCTCTGCTGAGACTCCAAGCCAGGGTGTACATGGTGGTGGTGGTGGTGATCAGACTTATTAAGGGCTATCTGCCCCCATGTGAGTAGTGACCCAAATTTAACTTCTGTAAGAATAGGTTGATTGTTCAGGTGAGAGACAATATAGCTTATTATCTGTTCCTGAGCTATCTTCCCCCATTCCACTTGCCTAGTCTGTTACCCATGTGCAAAAAAATACCTTTCTTTCTTTCTTATTTGGTTTATGTGCACGTGTATCTTTGTTCCTAACATATCTCTTTCCCCCTCGCATGTGTTTTCTTCCCTTCTGGGTTGTGTCTCTTGTCTTCTAATAAGTACTTCTAATGTGCCATCTGGCTTCATTCCAGCATGCAGACAGTGAAGTTTACAGAATATTCCTCTCAGACTCTGGTTATGTGTACACTGCAAAAACAAAAACAAAAACCACCCAGCCTTGAGTCTGAGTCCAGGTCAACTAATACATGATCGTGCTACAGGGCTAAAAATAGCAGAGCAGACATTCCTGCTTGGGCTGGAGCCAGGGCTCTGAGCCTCCCTCTCCTTTTACCAGGTTTCAGAGCCCCAGCAAAATGATTGAGCTCTTATTTTTAGCTCTCTAGTGCAAGCCCTGTGGGCCTAAGTTGGTTGACTCAGGCGCTGAGACTTGCTGCTGTGGGTGTTTTTATTTTCACCGTAGACAGATCCTTGTGTGTCAGAGTACCACAGAATTCTTATTAAAATGCACTTTCCTGAATGCATGTGGGAGCAGAGCTCGTGTAACAAAGGGAAGCAGTACTGGTTATATGGGCATACCACATTGTAACTGATATTTCCTTAAGGGTAGTGATTTAATCACATTTTTGGGTGGAGTGTGAAGAGATGGGGGGTGGAATGTAGTCATATCCTTGAATTTTTTCCAGCTGCAATTTGGCATGAAATTGAAGGTTTTCCTAGTTAAACGTCATAGCTGTTGACTTTTTCTCTCCCTCTGTGTGTGTGTGTTTTTTTTAAATACATCCTGAAGAAAGCCTTCAGTCAGTAACTTACCAATTTGGGAAGAAATACTCAAACTCAACCCACAACCTATCCTTCTGACACTAACTTATTTCAATATGCAGGGAACAATAGCCAACTCCCTAACCTGTGCCCAGCTACATAAACGAGCTGAGAAGATAGCAGTCATGCTGGTGGAAAGGGGACATTTACAAGATGGAGACCACGTGGCTTTGGTCTATCCACCAGGTGAAGAATTTGCATGCTCTACCCCAGAGTTACCTCCCGAAAAGTTCTGTCTATGCTGTTTTTGTCAGAGGACTTTGGAAAAATAAGTCACAGACATGTGTCTTAAAAAAAAAAACAGGGTGGGAAGGAAGCAGAAAGTAATTTTAAATGAAACTTTGAGGTTCTACTTATACAGCACACAAGAGTAGTGAAAAACACAAACTGTTCATTGTGTTGAAATTCTTCTTTAAAATGCTGTTTTGTGTGTAAATTTAAACTGTGCAGTTTATTTAATCAACAGTAATTACATTTCTTAACTGGTAAGTTGGTGTTAATAAAACCGAACAGTTCATTTGAATGATGACATGTAGTTTAGACTTTGGGGCCTTCTTTGATATTTCACGCATAAAAGAACCGCACAAATGAAAGTAATCAGTGAAGCTCAACAAATACTGACAAGGGACTGATAGAGAAGTCTGTTAAAGAGATAAAGTTGCTCATTTAACCTTCTAAGTTACTTCAAAGTAGCATTTATGCTGACATGGATATCTGTGATTTAATTATTTGATTTTTCAAGTGAGGATTCTTGTTTTGTTCTTCATGCAGGAATTGACCTGATTGCTGCATTTTATGGTTGCCTGTATGCGGGCTGTGTGCCAATAACAGTTCGACCTCCGCATCCACAGAACATTGCAACAACATTACCTACAGTGAAAATGATTGTGGAGGTGAGCAGACATCTGGAAATCTACAAGCCATTTAAGCAGGCAGTGGTCTAAATATAGAAAACTAAAGGACTCTTCAAAAGTTTTTTCATCAAAGTTAGCAAAAGACTACAGGTTTTATAATGTGGGTTCACACTTCATGTTGTAGGACCTGATCCTATACAGTACCACAAAGTGAAGGGGGTTAGAGAACGCTAAAACTGCTTGAACGCACACAATCTCCACACTGCAACAGTCAGATGAGAGAGCACTTACACCACTTCTTTCAAAGATCTGTGTAGATATGTTTTCCAGTATATGACTCTGAATCAGGTATCTCAGGATTCCTGGTATTATTATCTGCACTGCTTAGCTCAACTATTTCAGGTTGAACAGTTAAACTTAGGTCTGGCCATTTAAAGGGACCTACGGCAACGGCAGCAGTCTGTGCCTCAGGCCCTTTAAATCACAACTGGAGTGTCATGTGGCACACTCCGGGAGGCTCTTACGGCTGCCTGAGGAGACGGGAATGCTGCACTGTGTGCTCTGGGAGGCTGTAAGGGCTACGGGGGGAGGGTGCTCTGTGGTCCGGGCAGCACTGAGGGCTGGCTTCCCCGAATCTGCCTCTTCTGCCTGAGGCCATGCCCTTTGGGGGCACAGAGCTCCGTCCCCTACATCTTGCCCACAGAGGCTGTCAGCTCCCCTGGTTTGAGTTGAGTTAGTAGCTTTTAAACCAGGGGTGGGGAACTTGTGGGAGGTTGAGGGCCGCTGAAAAATCAATTCAGGGGCCACACACAAGTGAGAAGCAAAAAAAAAAAACCCTCACTGACTGAAAAGAAAGACACTCCCAATATTCCCCCTCCCATACCAGAGCTGAGGGGGGCGGTCCATCCTACCGGGGGGGGTGGGAGGGAGAAGAGCTGGAGTGCCAATGCTGAGGGAGACCCTGAGCCTCAGGGGCTGGATCCAGGCAAGCTGGGGGGCCACATCTAGCCCCAGGGTCCCCCACCCCTGTTTTTAACGGACCGGGCAGTAACAATTTAGAAGTTACATTGTATCTAAGCTTTTACTTGAGAGGAAGGACATGGATTTTTTTTGTTTGTCTTTTGGTTCAATTTTTGACCTTTGTTGCGGGAAGAAGAGTGCATGGACCGGCCTCATATTTCTGATGTTGTTTTCTGTGTTATTAAATAGCAATCTAGTTCTCTAACTCTGACAAGCAATCCCATTTGTAGAGCTCTGTGTGGATACAAAAGTTGTACTGTATCTACATCTGATCCATCATCCACAAATTTGGTCCCAGAATACAAGCAGATGCCCACAGATTTGCAGGCCTCTATGTATAAAATTTGGATCAGCATTCATCTGCAATCTGCAAACATAGTCTGTAGATTTCCACAGATTTGCAGGGCTTGAAATTAATGGGACCACTTACAAAGTCGGATGCTACTCAATAGGAATAGAATATGGCCTGTTATCAGCAGATTAATGGCACCATTATTATTTATGTTAGTGATGGTTTTGTGTTATCTCAAGGGCTACATCTAGACTGGCGCGGTTTTGCGCCAGAGCTATGCTAATGAGGCTCAGCGTTGGAATATCGCCGAGCCTCATTTGCATAGCTAATGAACC
>JANRFK010006697.1:23723059-23743938 GCA_030068395.1 Apalone spinifera
GGGGCATCCCCCCAAACCTGAATAAGGTCCATGATCTCCACCCTGGACCTGGAAAGCACCTATCTTCTCCAGACACTGGCAGGCTCCTGGGAGCTGGCAGACTGCTCCTGGGGAGCAGTGGAGGGCTGGCTGACAGTGGCTTGCGGGCTCATGTTTTGGAGCCACTGGGTCAGGGGCAGTGACTGCTGGCTCTGGGCTGGCAGACTTGGATCTGGCACAGGCACTGTGGCCAGAGTCAATCCCTTTAAGGGCTCTAGGGAACAGGGAGGGAGAGGAGTGTTCTTGGTTGAGGCTGGCGTGGCCACCAGGGCACCCTGGGAAGGCTGGAGGCCCCCTATTTCAAAATAAGTGTTTACACAGCACTTATTTCGAAATAGCTATTTCGAATTTGGTGTTATTCCTTGTGGAATGAGGTTTACCAAATTTGAAATAAGCACTCCGCTATTTCAAATTTATTTTGAAATAGAGATTTGGCTGTGTAGACGCTAGTAAAGTTATTTCGAAATAACTTTGCTGTGTAGACATACCCCCTGAGAGAATTCATGAGAGCTTAGAAGGTGGAAGAGTCTACATGCACTAGACTCCCTTCCTCACATGCACATGCTGTTGGCCTTGTTCTTACCCAGTTGTACACTAGTAGGAGAGGTCTTACAGCGAGAAAATCAACTCTAGATATTTGCCTAGTTTTACAACAGGGTCCTAAAAAGCACTAGTGAAGTGAGTACAAACTAAAATTTCATACAATGCTTTGCTTATACAGCTCAAAATATTATACATTAAAATGTAAGTATAAGATTTATATTTCAGTTGATTTATAATTATATGACAAATGAGAAAATGAGAAAATAAGCAATTTTCAGTATAGTATGGTGTGACACTTTTGTATTTTTATGTCTGATTTTGTAAGCAAGTACTTTTTAAGTGAGGTGAAATTTGGGGGTACACAAGACAAATCAGATGTCTCTCTGAGTACCATGAATGTGCAGATCTAAGGAACACAATGCATCTTTATATCAGTATCATTTCTTCTGAAAGCTATTCATTCCTTATCTCATGTGGTAAAGCTTTTTGCATAAAAGGCTGAAAATATGGGGTTCGTGGAGTGATTTCTTCAAAAAGTGAGCGTTAAATGTTCCAGTGTATAGCTCTAAACTGTCTTTTTGGGACTGAAATGCAACAGTATTTTTACTCAGTTCAATGCTGGAGTAACTCTCAATGAGTAAATCTCTGTTTGGGGTTCTAAAATCGCCTTTTTCTCTATGTTGGAAGCCTGAATAAGAATGTCAATTCTGTTAATAGTATTGACAGTAGTGAATGGAATGGTTGTCACTTTGCACAGCTGTTGGGGATAATAACTTAAGGTGTGAAACCAAAAGTGTCTCAGATTCCACCAGGAATACGTTCATTACGAATGTTTTCTCTTACTTGACTTCTCTTCGTGGACCCTGAAAGACTGGTAAAGAAAGGAAAAGTATTTTGTTTTGAACTGTTCCTGTGCTGTGCTTTAAAATATTCAGCAATGTATTAGTTTTGTTTAAATATACTGTATTAAATACCTTTTCAAATAGCATCCTGCTTTCTAGTATTGCTACACTTTATGTAATGTATTTGGTAAAATAACTCCCCATTCTCAAATACAGAGTAACTCCCAACATATGTAAATCTAAAATCCATTAGAGCCTATAGTTGAATGTTAAGTCTCTAGTGGTCCTGCAGAGAATCGTGTTTCTTTGAGTTAGTCAAGAAATCATGAGTACATGGCTAGCACTCAGCTATTATAGGTTGAAACCACTGGAGATTGTAAGTGTAAAGCTGGGTTTTCATTTTATTAAAATATTTATATAAACAAGCATGTATTGCCTTCATTTAGGGAATATTCTTGTCATGATTTTTGCTATAGGTTGCTCAGGATGATGAAGTTGAGTAGAAAAAGTTCAGTTTTTCCCTATTAATACACCATTAACTTCAATGTCAAAATTTGCAGCAAAGTGCAAATTATTGCTTACTCTTGAAAAATTCTTGTATACCCTTTGAAATTTCAAGGGTCTGCCTTTTGGGACATAAGTTCTTTTCTCCTAATTACAGGAAATAAAGCTGGCAAACACATACATATCCTGTTGTAATATAAATCATGGTCTTACTCAGTTTTACATGTGAAGTAATTAGTGTTCTATTTGCTTTTATTTGTTAAATTCCCAGGTGAGTCGCTCTGCCTGTTTAATGACTACACAATTAATATGTAAATTGTTACGGTCACGAGAGGCAGCAGCAGCAGTGGATGTCAGAACGTGGCCTCCTGTACTAGATACAGGTAAGTATTAAAGCCAGAGCTGCCCTGTTTTGTTTTACAGCTGAACTTATCATGGTTCAGAGATCCGTGTAGTGGACGGCATCTTATTAAGATGCCACGTTTCCATTTTTTTTTTATTGTAGACGACTTGCCAAAGAAGCGGCCTGCTCTAATCTACAAACCTTCTAACCCCGACACACTGGCTTATCTTGATTTTAGTGTGTCCACAACTGGAATGCTAGCTGGAGTAAAGGTAGGGATTTCACACTAAAAACAAATGTTCTTGTGTAGGTAACAAAATGAACTGAGCATACATACAATCATATTTTATTTTAGTCTGGAAGAGTCTAAAATGTTTATGCTATCAGTTTAAGAATTGTAGGGCATGTTACTGATTAACAGAAATTCAAAATGATACTTTTATTTTGCTTATGCTGTTGTTATATAAAAATTCTACCATCTTGATTATTCTTCTTAGCTTTCAATATCATTTCGAGAACATCTGAAGCCACTCATGACCGTGTCCTACCTATTCAACTTATGATGCTCTATCTTCCTTTTCTTTGACTGGTTATTTGGATGACCTCTTGAAAGAAAATGAACTTATTTTAGGCGAAAATGCTGAAATAAGTGTTCATGCGGAGTACAAAGTTTAATATTAATTTGTTTCCTTCATTCTTTTCCTGATTTATGGAATAACAGTGGTTTGGGAATGAACCTGCAGATTGACATGGTTCATAATTTGAATTGTTGTCTTGTCTTCCAGATGTCCCATGCAGCCACTAGTGCCTTTTGTCGTTCTATTAAGCTGCAGTGTGAGCTTTATCCCTCTAGAGAAGTAGCTATCTGTTTAGACCCTTACTGTGGACTTGGGTTTGTCCTCTGGTGCCTCTGCAGGTGAGATTTCTCTTCAGATTTTTAAAACCTCTTTTTTTCCATTGTACCATAAAATGACAGAACACGCTAGCTGGGATAATGTGAAAATGGTGGAGAACAATCAATACCTTTGTAACTAACATAGGCAATTGAAATGCCAGAAGCTATGTATAGAGTACATTTAATTCTGCTCAGATGTGGTCTTGGATATTTAGGATTTCTTGGTTGCCCTCGTTCCTTCTGCTTATGAATCACCTGTTGACAGACTCCTGTAATATTTATTTAATAGAAAAAGTAGTCTAATGCAGGGATTGGCAACCTTTTCAAACCAAAGAGCCAAACTCGATCAAAATTCAGGACAAGTGATCAACAAAGAGCCATATAAGAATGCCATTTGCATGACTGATAATGTACAACTTAATATTATTGATATTTGACATAATGATTAATAATTGAATACTAAAACTGGAAGGGATTTCAGGAGATCATCAGGTCCAGTCCCCTGCCCTCACCACAGGACCAAGCACCCTCTAGATCACCCCGATAGATGTCTGTCTAACCTGCCCTTAAATATCTCCATTGATGGAGATTCCACAACTTCCCTAGGCAATTTATTCCAGTGCTTAACCACCCTGACAGTTAGGAAGTTATTCCTAATGTCCAACCTAAACCTCCCTTGCTGCAGTTTAATCCCATTGCTTCTCATCCTATCATCAGAGGCCAAAGAGAACAATCCTCCCTTCCTCCCTCTTCCCCCCCGCCCTTTTGACACCCTTTTAGATACCTGAAAACCGCTGTCATGTCCCCTCTCAGTCTTCTCTTTTCCAAACTAAATAAGCCCAATTCCTTCAGCCTTCTCTCATCGCTCATGTGTTCTAGACCTTTAATCATTTTTATTACTTTTCTCTGGGCCTTCTCCAATTTCTCCACATCTTTTTTGAAATGTGGGGCCCAGAACTGGACACAATACTCCAACTGAGGCCTAACCAGTGCAGAGTAGAGCAGAAGAATGACTTCTCGTGTCTTGCTCACAACACTCCTGTGTTAATGCATCCCAGAATTATGTTTGCTTTTTTTGCACCAGTATCACACTGTTGACTCATATTTAGCTTGTGGTGCACTATGACCCATAGATCCCTCCATTTAATAACGAATGAAACATTGTACACACAGACTTTATTTAATGGGACTTCTGCTTCTGCATGTTTTCTTTGAACTTTACATCATAGCTGGTCAAATCCAGCTTCATGCACGTGGTCAGGCTGTCTTTTGTCAGTCTTATGGCAGGGCGCTGTGGATGTGGGGGTTCAGGAGTCTGGATTGGGGTGTATGAGGGGCTCGGCAGGGAATTTGGGTGTATGATGGACTCAGGGTGTGTGGGAGTGCAAGTGTGTTATGGCGGAGGACTGGGGTTGTGGAGTGCAGAAGTCTGGGGATGTGGAGTTTATGATGGGGTCAGGGCAGGAGATTCAGGTGTATGATGGGCTCAGAGTTGGTGTGTGGAGTGGTGCAGGAGTGCTATGACACCACGGCCAGATGGGGGCTGGGCCCCACTTGGGGGCTTGTTGGCCAGGCTTCATTTTTAAATAAATTAAATCAGTCAGGGAGAAGAATAAACCAAAAAACCCCTTCAGAAACCCCCAAGTGAAACACCTAACTCCCCTGGTGGTCCAGCCCCATGGTGGTGGGAGAGGCAGGGAGGACTGAGGTTCAAGGCCTCAGGCCAGATTTATTCTTCTGGGATTCCAGGGTTAATGGATTTTGTGGGCTTCCGTAGGCCCTGGGGTAGGGCCAAAAATGAGGGGTTAATTGTGCAGGACAGGGCTGCCAGTGAATGGGATAGAGATGGGGATGCAGGATCTGGGTGGGAGTGGGGTGCAGGAGGGGATGAAGGTGCAAGGTCTGGTTGGAGGTAGGGTGCAGGAGCAGGCTGGGAGTAGGGTGTCTGGCTGGAGTGAGGGGCCAGGATCAGGCTGGGGAGAGGCTGACTGGGAAGGGTGCAGGAGTTGCATGGGGATGGGATGTATGGGCAGCGGGCAGGAGTGGCTGGGGACAGGCTGTCTGGCCAGGCGAGAAGGACCAGAAGTAGGCTGGGGGCAGGGTGTCTGGCCAGGGGGTGGTCTGTCTGGCCAGGAGGGTAAGTGAGAGAGTGGGGGTTTGGAGTCTGGGCATGAGGGAGTGGGGGAGCACTTACTTATTTTCATACTGCATCACAGGCACCGTGTAACACGGCCTTCCGCTGCTCCCATTCACCAGAAGGTAGCCTCCATGAAGGATTCACAAGGGAAGCCTCCAGGAAGTGTGTGTGTCCCGGGAGAAGGAAAAGGGCAGCGTGTACAGAGCCATTTTTGGCTCCATTTGTTCCCCGCATGCCAGATCTGGTGGGGAGGTTCAGAGCTTCCTCCTCCCCTCCCCACAGGAAGCCAGTGCTGGTGTTTCATTCTTGTGGGGGGCTATAAGTCTGTCACACCAGCGCTGGCTCCCTGCTCTGCGGGGAGCTGGGGGGGGGCTGATTTGGGTCTCCAAAAGAGCCATATCTGGCTCCCTACTAAGCCATATTTGTCTCACAAGCCATAGGTTGCCAATTCCTGCTCTAATGGAATTTCACTGAGAAGATGCTGTCATCTTTCTAATCTGGAAGCAAAAGTTCACCATGCAGCATTTAGGACTTCTGCCATATATATGGCAGTGAATTTTAAAGGTACCTAAAGATGCATTTGATAATAAAGAGATTCTTGATTGGCAATAATAAAGCTGGCTGAAATGCAGCAAAACATTTTCACAAAAATTTTGAAATTGTATTAGCACTAGTTACCAGGGAGTTTATAACTTAAGAGTTTTGTAAATTTCATATACTAGGGATGGTGTAAAGTGGCAGTAAAAGCACTTAAAGTAGCTTTTATTTTTGTTTTAAGACATGTAGATAGATGTAAATGAAAAAGTATGTGTTTTATAGAATTAAGTTAAAAATATGGTCCAGAGAAGATCTATGAAAAAGTAGCTGGAATCATTCCATATTAAGAAATATTAGAGCCTAGAATTATTATGATTTGACACACTTCACTGAACGTACAGTGTTGCTCTTTTGAAACCATGCTGAAATTAAGGTAACTTAAGGCATTGCAAATGATATAGTTTTGCATAAATATTTTAATTTAAATTATACTTAAAAAGTGAATATCATATTGGAATAAACACTTTGTTTAGAGCAATAAAGTAATTTAAAAAGTTAACAGTTAGGGTGTTAAAGACTAGTCGACTATCCGATAAGTAAATGCTTATTGTTTACTCAGTCAACAAGTCAACTAGTCAATCCCCCCCCACCACCACCACCACTGCCTCTATCAGGAGGTACTCGAAAGCAGCAGTGCCACACAGCTGATCCCAGACTCAGCTGTGCAACACGGCACACATGGAGCCCAGGTTCAGCTGAATCCCTTGCTGACCCCAGGCTCCATGCTGTGCTGCTGCTTTGAAATGCTCAAGAGCCCCTGCTGGGAACTCTTGTGCATTTCAGAGTTGGCACCTGTGTGCAGCCTGGAATCAGTGGGACTTCCCACTGGCCCCAGCTACACACAGAATTCTGCATTCCTCCTTTGAAATGTACAAGAGCCCCTACCGGGGCTCTTGTACATTTCAAAGGAGGAATGCAGAAGTGCCTATCAACTAGTCGAGTAGTCGATGGAAATTCCATTAACTAGTCAATTAACTGCTAGTTAACATCCTTATTAACGGTACAGGGACTTGTCTTGCACCTGATAATTGTGATTTATGAGTTGCATAACCCATGTGCTTGTTAAACTTCATTCAAGTTATCTTAGTATAAGATCCACTCGAGGCCTCAGAGATTGTTCTCTTATTAATTTATTTGGGAAAAAACAGCTGTTGGAAAATATTTTTTTAAATTAATTTGTATTTATGTATGTATGTTTCAGTTACTATATTATAATCTGGAATGGATACACTGAGGATTATCATAGTAACATTAACCATTCTGGTCTGAAACAACAGAAAGCATTTCTCTGAAGCTTGGACAATGAAAAATCAATGAGTCTGTTTTGCTTCCAGGTTTTTAGGGCAGCAGTGGTTTGGTTTCACCAAACCTTGTTTGTTTAAAAACAAAGAGTAGAAACATTTTTGTTGAGCCTTAACCTTTAAAAAACTTGTTTTGACAAAATGCAAATCCAGGACTAAGTGTAAACTGACACCATTCCTTTAATTCAGGTCACTGTCATTGCCAAATAGGCTGTGTCTTTGCTTGGAGCTGGGGGTGTAATTCCCAACTCATGGAGAGACATACACTCACTGTCATCTAGCTAGCATTCAAAAAAAGAGTGTCACTACAACCACTACAATCCCATATTAAGTACCCATGCATGTCTTAGCACATGCACTAAGTAGCCAGCCCATGTCACAGAGTACATTGCATGGCTACACTCATAAGGCTCATTCCTAAAATTTATATCCTAGCACAGACTTTGTGTGTGAATAGTTTTCTTTCTTTTTAGGGTGATCCGGTGTATTTGTTGGTTTAAATAATAATTGCTCTGATGTCTATAAAAGGACTAGAGCTGACCAAAAATCATTTTGCAGGAAATTTAATATTTTAACATCTTGTTTTCATCACCATTTGGAACAAAACATCAAATTATTTAAACTTTTTTTTTCAAACCAGAAAGTTCATAAACATTTAGCCTGGGAATTGCTGGAATATTTCATTTGCATAGTTTCTGCTGAAACAAAATATTTTGATATTCCAACATCAAAATGTTGAATTTTGAACCAGCTCAGTGTTAATCTGTGTCCATGTGAAACCTCATAGTTCTTCATGGGAACTGTAGTTTATGTGCCTTGTGCACTTACTCTGCCTGGCCAAGCTATATCTTCTAGGATGTGTCTTCGTGACTCCGACAGAGGGGATACAGCTGTGCAACATGGACAGATACAGTTGGACCACGGGGTCAGGATCAGGGGGACAGATGCAAATGACAAATTCCATGAGGCACCGTGTCAAATCAAGCAGACACCGAATAATGATGACCTGACCCAAAATGAAATACTGTCCTATGTTGCTAACTCGGGTCTATGCTAAATCCAGTCTTTCAGTAAACAAGACGCTCCAACCTTCATGTAATTTTCAGTCTTGCCCAGAAAAAAAAAACACCCTCTAATTGGCTGCTTTCCTCACTTACCTGCCTTCTAAGGAAGAGCAACCAACCTGATTCTCCCTTTCCACCTGCCGTTGTGGCCCTGTGAGAATTTGGATTAGGGGAAAGAAGTAGTCGATAACATTTTCACAAAAGGGGAGGGAGCAGAAAGTGGAAAGAGCCCAGCAGCTCTGGGCACCTGTGACTCCTCTTTTCCTTTCATCGTGCAAAAAAATGGGTCAGTCTGCTCCTCTCTCCATCCGTGCAACAACAGGTTTGGGAGGGAGAAAATGGTCCTGCTGCAGCTGCTTCCCCCACCTGGGAGGGAGGCAAAGACACTCTATAGATCCAGAGGTACAAAGAGGCCAGGAATGATGTATGTCTGCCTGTCCACAGTTATTGTGGGGCTGATGAATTAACTGAAAGGTTGGGGGAAAGGCAGGTGAAGGGCTGAATACAGAACACAGAAATAATTATTAGAATCTAGTTTGGGGAGAAGCTGAAAGATTTGCACACTTAGGGCAGACAAATCAGCTTATTCTACAAATTTGGGACTTGTCATGCATACAGTGGGCAGAGAAACTTTAATAATGAAAAAGATCAAATTCAATATAGCCACTCAAAAAACACATGATTTTGGAAGGGTCTGATTCATTAGTGAGCTTTTGGGATTGGCCATTATAATTTTGCATCAATTTTCCCAATGGGACATAGAATGGCTTCAGCGAAATTGATACTTTCCTGCGGAAAATACTGATTTCTCTTTGGAAACCACATTTTCTATCAAATACTTTGATCCAAAAATTCAGTCTAACTTCTAATAGATCAATTCTGTGTTATTGGTTGAAAGCTAACATGATAAACCAACTTGGTTCGTTTTGCTGTGGAAACTTCCCTTTCTTCTCTCACTAGTTTGTTATGAGTGAATGTCATTTTTTAATGCTCTATAGAAGCACTAAAGCACTCCTTTAGTCAGTAAACATGCAGTTTACTCTTTGTAATTACATGCCAAAAGGTGGTTGTTTTAACATGCCATATTTTTCACCTGAAGGATATTTGGATGTAAAATTAAATATACAGATTGTGAAGTCTTTTGTCATTGCTGTTAACTGCACTGCTATTTGCTATTGTAACACAGATTCATAGTCCACTCCTACTGTCTTTGTTTTTGAAGGTTAATGGGCTGCAAGTGGTAGCAATTCCTATTGGATACAGGATAGGCAGAAAATATAGGCTTTTTGATGCAGTCTCTGAAGTAAAAACAACAAGGAAAGTTTTTTTTAATTCAGTCATTTAATCAATGTATATTTAATTCCACCATTAACTAGGCTGAAAGAGGCTTTCATGGTACAAACAACCAGAAACTAATCTCTTTTCCCCATCGTAGGTTCTTAGAAGTTATGCTGGCCTACTTCGCTGTGACGCCCCAGAATGCAATATTCTGTGACGTCAAAGCTATTAAAGAAAGCCCTCTGGAGCATGGAGCCAGCCTGTTGGTAAGTCTGGAGTATATTGCATGGTTTTGCAAAGTTTGTTTTATTTTATGTCCTAAAGAATATAAAATAATAACAAAAAGAAACCTTGCAAAGCAGAGCAATACATTCTTAAAACTGGGATTTACCAGCTTCCCTATAAACTGGCTACATACTCCAGCAGGGTTTCCTTGAGATCTTTGTCACAGAACGATGCATCCTGGGCATGGCAGTAGAGTCATCAGGCCCATGTGAGTTCACTAATCCAAAAGCTCTTCTTTTTAGCTCTTTGTGCTGACTTTTTCATATGGGGCGGAAGGGATTCATCATGTGACTGATTTATTTTCATAACTTTCTTTGCAACTCACCCTTAATGATCTTGCCTTCCATTCTGAGACACTGAACCTACTATTTTAAATCTCTAAGTTATGATAGGGTTTTTTTTAAAGCAAATACTTTTCTCCAAATATAAAATCAAAACAAATTACTTTCTGAACTTAAGATATCCTCGTCCTTATGTGTAAACCACTGTTTATTGGAATAGAATCTACTGCACTGTATGTTAAGAAGGGTTTAATTATAAAGCAGATATGAAACTCTTCCTGAATTGTGTTAAGATAAGCCCTGTAGTAATTCTGCTTCAGTGATCAGAATACAGAAGCTTATGTGTTGAAAAACTGAAATGAAATAATTAACTTTATAAAATTGAGGCTTTGCTAGTGCCTATCAGTAACAATGTTTTAGTCCAGTTCTACAGTGATAGAAATGCACTGAATTGTTATTTGGTTGCAGGAATGGAGTTCAATTGCAAGTCAGGATCATCAGAGCTAGATTTTTCTAATCCACAAAAACCACATGTAGCAAAGACTGTGTGTGCTGTGGAGTTGTGTTATAAATGTTTGTTTTGGAAGTATGATGAGAGCTGCTTTCTTCTTGCATGCATGCTTCCTGTCAGCCATGAATAGGGTTGCCAATCCTCCCGCTTTCAAAGGGAGTCTCCCAGAATCACACCTTATCTCTCAGAGGTTATTGTAGCCAATCCGGGAGATTTTGGGTGCTAATATTCTAGCAGCCCAATGACACTAAGGCAGGCTCCTTTGGCTACACCACCTCCCTGCCTTGGCTACACCCTCCTCCCAGAAGCTTCTGGCACTGTCCCTGTGGAAAGTTCTCCACTTGCTGCCCTTGCCCTCAGCACTGAGTCTGCAGCTCCCATTGGCCAGGAACTACAGCCAGTGGTAGCAACAAGGGTGGTGCCTGCAGGCAGCAGTGTGCAGTGGAGGGATGTGCCAGTCTGGAGGAGTCTCCAGAGGTAAATGTCAACCCACTGACCAATTCCTGAACCCCAGCCACTCTGCCTCAGCTCAGATCCCGAATCCTCTCCTGCACCCAAACTCCCTCCCAGAGTCCAACCCCTATTCCTCTCCTGCACCCCAGCCGCACCCCAGAGCCTGCATCCCGCACTCCATCCTGCACCAATACCTTGCCCCAGCCTGGTGCAAGTGACTGAGGGTGGTGGGAGTGCAAGCAATGGCGGGAGGTAGGATAGAGTTAGGTGGAGCAGGGCCTCAGAGAAGGGCATGGCCTCAGGGAAGGGCAGGGCAAGGGTCTTTGGGTTTGTACGATTGGACAGTGGGCAGCCTAGCCCTGAATGAGCAACTAGAGTCACTGATAAGGCCATTAGCTAACTTCTACAATGAAAGTGATGTCCTGCCAAGTTTCCTCTTAAACAAATGGACCTAACTACGGCAGAAGTGAACAAGAAATAATCCCATCAAAAGGTGGAATTGCTGCAACAGGAGAAGGGACCATTTTTCATCTACTATGTTAGGTGGCCTAACTTCAAGATAAACACTAAGATTACTCCTACCCCACCCTTTTTAAGGTGAACGGAACAGCATAAAGGAACTCTGTAAGTCCCCGATCAGGAGACAAGATTGCTAACTTTGTAATATTTAAAAATCAGACAGTCCAGTGGGAGTGCTGAATCCTTCTACACTTTCTCCTGCGAGTCCTTTTCCCTGTTCCTCTTCCTCTCCTGACCCAATCCCCCCACCAGTCGCTCCTCTTCTCCCCTACTCCCATTACTTGCTGTTGGTCCCCTCTCTCTCTTGCTCATGGCAGGAGGGACTTGCCTGCAGAACTGCAGCTGGGAGTTGCAGCAACCTGATGCAAGTACGAGGTGGCCCCAGCTGAATGGTAGGTGGCACAGTGACCTGGTGCCTCTCTGCCTCACCCGCCCACAATAACAGGCATGTCTGATCAGTATATCTGACTGGATACTGTCGGGTCCCCTTTTCAGTCGAACTTTCTGGTCAAAAACCAAGCACCTCCTGTCTAGAAAGGAGGAGATTTCCTCAGGCATATTAACTGAGGAAGACAGCCACAGGCTCAGAGGAGGCCAGTGAAGAAATCCCTTTGTACAGGGCAGCTCTCTGTCCTCTCTCTGTCAGTTATACACAAGATTAAAGACTGGCCAAACCTTTCAAACTAGAGTGCCTGAAAGCAGGCACTGAAATAAGTGTGAGTAGGAGCGGCATTATTTTCAATGTTGAACACCCTCTACTCTTTGAGGCTTGTCCATGCATATTCTATTCTTAATGCACATGTGCTTAGGTGTGGAGACTGTTGTCCAGCAGTGTCCTTTGGGGCCATGATAAATCTTGTTTCCTTACTTGTTGCTGTGAATTGGGTACTGGTTAATATTAAGCAGCTGCCTATTGGCAATTTTTTGGATAGTTGTTAATGGCTAAGAGAAGTTTTTACCTTCCATATTATGTCTTTTTTCCTGACTCAGATCTTTTTCCCACACCACAACATAGTGGTGTCTCACTACAAGTCACCCAGCTTCAAGTATTGCTCCTCCTGTGAGGTAGCAGTTCTGACTAATGATAGACCCAGCAGATGCCTTTTTTTTGTCTTGGGAAAGCTCATCTACTCAGGAAGTGTTCAGTGTGTAAGTCCTTAAAGGTGAAGGAGACCTGTTAAATTGTTTAATTGTTCTGTCTCTCTAGCTTCTTATCTGGAAACAACAGATCTTTCAGGACAAATTCTGTTGCAGTCCTGAAGCATCCCTGTGAATTCTAGATCCACTAGCTCCAGGTTCCGTCTTTGATGATTATTTCCGTTTCAGACTTTGGTGGGAATTAAATCAACAAAGGATCAACTTTGCTGCTGGGAAAGTCAAGGACAAAACTCCAATGGGCGTTTTCAATGAGAGGCCCAACTCGCCTCAACACTAGCATTTTAAAAAGGCCCTATGTCACAAATCGGGGGCAGTGTAGACAGAAGAGACAAAGGAGGGGCAGTGTAGACAGCTCCTTCTGGCGCAAGAGCCTCTGCAAAATGGCGGCTCATTAAGTATGCAAACGAGGCTCCGCAATATTCCACACTTCACCTCATTTGCATATTTCTTGCGCAAGAAGCTGCGAGTGTAGACATAGCCAGAGTGTTTCAGTACTAGGCATGTTGGCACTGTCCCCCTCGATGCTTTCTGCTCTTATGCTGAATTTATAGCACAGTCCCTCTTGTTTAGAGTTGTTAATAAAATCGTGGCCATTTCCAGGGTTAGCCCCTGGTGACCTGCCACCACTATATTTACCTGCATCTCCACAGGTACTGGTGACCACACCTCCCATTGGCTGCGGATCGCTATTCCTGGCCAATGAGAGCTGTGAAAAGTGGCATGGACTAGTACTCTGTTTCCTGCAGTTCCCTTTGACTAGGAATGATGATCAGTGACCAACAGGAGCTGCAGTTGTTTGTACCTGTAGAGGCGCAGGTAAATATTGGCAGTGGGAGGGCACCAGAGGCTAACCCTAGCACACCGGATCCAGCCCATGGGTTAGTATTTGCCCACCTTTGCTCTTGTGTATGTGGTACTGAAGGATTTTCAGGTTTCAGAGGAGCCAGAATTTCCTCCAGTCTCCAAGGGGCTAAGCATACCTTCAAACATGAGTGCTTGCCCTCTCCTCGGCATTACGTGACTCATGGAACTGACTGCATCTAAACTTACCCTTTTTGAGAACCTTCCAATTTTAATCTTTTATTGTATTCTGTTGTGAGCTGTCAAAACTAAAAGATGTACAAATCACAGATTAAAATGTGAGAGGCAAAACTGTAACGCTGACCAGGAAATCTGCCTGTCTGATATTCACAGGGCTTACAGGAGCGAACCGTCAATTTAGGAAACACTTCTGGTGAAGAAGTTGTAGCAGTTATAATGATGCTGCAACAGTTAGTGCTGTACCTTTAGCATAAGCTTCTGTTTTAGGGAAATTACTAAATGTCTTCATAGAATCATAGAACTAAATGTCTTCATGGAAGAGACCTCAGAAGGTCATCAAGTCCAGCCCCCTGCTCTAGGCAGGACCAATCCCAACTAAATCAACCCAGCCAGGGCTTGGTCAAGCTGAGACTTAAACACCTCTAGGGATGGAGACTCCAGTACTTCCCGAGGTAACCCATTCCAGTGCTTCACTACCCTCCTAGTGAAATAGTTTTTCCTAATTTCTAACCTGGACCTCTCCCACCACAAGTTGACACCATTGCTCCTTGTTCTGCCATCTGTCACTACTGAGAACAGCCTCTCTCCATCCTCTTTGGAACTCTCCTGCAGGAAGTTGAAGGCTGCTATCAAATCCCCCCTCATTCTTCGCTTCTGCAGACTAAACAGACCCAACTCCCTCAGCCTCTCCTCGTAGGTCATATGCTCCAGCCCCCTAATCATTTTAGTTGCCCTCCGCTGGACCCTCTCCAATGCGTCCACATCCTTTTTGTAGTGGGGGGCCCAGGACTGGACACAATACTCCAGATGTGGCCTCACCAAAGCCGAATAAAGGGGAATAATGACATCTCTGGATCTGCTGGCAATGCTCCTCTTAATGCAACCTAATATGCCATTAGCCTTCTTGGCTACAAGGGCACACTGTTGACTCATAGCCAGCTTCTCATCCACTGTAACCCCCATTCAATGTACAGTAGAGCTATGGGATGTCATTTTTTAAAGTTCATAACATTTTACTGAGAGAATTTTAAAGGCACCATTTACTTTTAATTTGGGGTCTAATCCCATCCCTTTGAAAATGATGGCAAAGCTCTTGTTGATTTCCTTGGGATCAGTTCATTGGTGAGTAAAAGGTACTGTATTTACTGTTCAAGAAATGTTAAATTGATACAGTGAAACCTTTGTTATCCAGCACTCTGTTAACTAGAAAACTTTGTTAACCGGCATTGCACCCAGCCACAATACTATCACATCTTCAGGCGTACAGGCCTGGCTTGGTTTACCATGATTGGCTTGACAGTTTTTTATTTAAGAAGTATTAATCATCTTTAACTCAAAATAGAAATGTCAGACCAACTGCCTCACACTACAAAACTACCAATATTAAAAACTTGAGTTTTACTATTATTGTCCATTGGGTTTTCCTAGGTTGATGGAACCCTCAGATAATCGGAATATTTAGATAACTGGAATGCCCTAATCCCTGAGCATGCTGGATAATACAAGTTTTACTGCAATAACCAGCCATAATCCGTTATCAGCAGGTGCATATTTTACAGATAGCTGTGTGCTCTTACTGGCATTTCTAGCAATAGAGGTCACCTACATTTTGTATGTTTTAGTAATTTAGGACCTGGTTCTGCCTAGGTTTCCACTGACTTCACTTGCATTATATGATTGTGACAAAGGGCAGAATTTAGCCCTTAACATAAAGCTGTGACAACTATGCAGTGTTAGTGAGATGTAAACATATTATGCCTAATATTGCTGTTAAAAGTATGCTCAAGTGAGAGTACAGAATTCTAGCTTGCATTAACAAATCTTATGTTTTTGCAGTGTTTATTCAGGGCACCAGTCTATTCTGATTCCTCCCTCTGAATTGGAGACCAATCCTGCTCTATGGCTGCTAGCTGTGAGTCAGTATAAAGTGAGAGACACTTTTTGTTCCTATTCAGTCATGGAGCTTTGTACCAAGGGACTTGGTTCACAGACAGAATCACTGAAGGTGAGGAATTCCATTTTTCTTCATAGCGTGACAATTCATTTATATAGCATTTAGAAATGTTCTCTGCTCAACAGGCATGTGTTAAATCCATCCACTGAGAAGATAATTAGAGAGTAAAGAAGATCTTCAATACAACTAGTATAATTCCTTTGCACAGGCTGTGTATTAGCTTTTGACACCTGCTACTCCCTACCCCTTTTCCAGATCATGAGGTTCCTAGATAAGTTTATTCCTTGAGGCTTTCCTAATGTTTAAGATCTGTGTTTATTGAACACCCAAATAGGTCACTGAATGCTAAGGTTGTAAAAGACATTAGACAGCTTAATGCACATTGCATGTATAATTAATCTAGTATACATGTTAATTATGTGTTTGGTTTTGACACATTTGAGCACACAGAATATGGAGTCGGGAATATACTGATACTTGTGTTATGAAACTGATACATTTTTTGCTATATATTCTGTAGACAGTTCTTCTAACCAAATGTACTGCTTTTAAAAGATCCTATTTTTTTTCTCTTCAGTTACAAAGAGGTTTAACTTTTCAGATGTCAGTAATTCCTTTCATTTACTGACAGCTGTATATCATTTCCAGAATTAAAGTAATTTTACAAAGGTAGTGTGGTATAAATGTGAAGTAGAGAGCTTGGACCCAGGCAGTGTTTTTGTAGTTCAATATTTTCTTCCTTCCATTTCTTTCTTCTTGTTTTTTTTTCCATTAGACCCTATCCTTTTGTAACTACTGATGCTTGTCTTTACCTAGAACAAGAGTTTCCACATTTTAGTAGACTCCCAAGCCCAAATGGATTGGAAAATAGGTGCCCCGCCATGTCTTTTTCCAAATGCGTTCTGACACACTTGTTGCTGTCTCCGCTGCCTTTTTCCTCCCTTTCTCTGTTTTCTATTTTCCCCTCATTTCCCTTTACGTTAATTTTTTAAAGTTTGTTAAGGATCATGATTTTTGTTGATCCTTTTCCCCTGCTGCTTCTCTTTGTCTCACCTCTGGAAGCTGAAATCTCACTCACGTACTTCCAAGCAAGTACGCTATCCCCATGGCTGAGTACTATAAGAACAGAGAAGGATGCTCAGGAGGGTGGACTGATGCCTGAGTCAGCCGCCCTGTATGTTAAGGTTGTCACAGGAACTGGAAAGGAGTTGGTGGGTGACTTTCAAGAAGGAACCTGCTACATGTGATATTGGCAGAGACAGTAACCTGTTTGAATTGTGTCTTCATGTATCTAGGGAACACAATGATTCATTCCTCTGTTCTATTTTCCACATTCCAGCTACTCTGGCACTATTTGCCCTTACCCAAGATTGAGTAGAGTAAAGCCTAAACAGCACCCACCACTAAAACTGAGACTTATTTGTGATTGATATGTTTACATTGCTCTCAAATTACTTCCAATATGAATGAAAGCAAATGTGGAAATTTGTATATGTAACATTTCTGATGTCAGTGTTTTTGTAAAAACTTAAAAAACAATGAATAGTCTAGCAGCACCTTAAAGACTAACAAAACATGTAGATGGTATCAGCTTTTGTGGGCACAACCCACTTCTTCAGATGACGAGGGTATTAGTGTTTTTGTAGACTGTCATATGCAACTAGTTGTGAAATGCCAGACCTCCTTTAAATGATTCAGAAATCCTATTATTTTATTGAAACCTGTTATGTGGAGCTCAGGGTACGTACACGGTCTATAGTCACTTGTGTCTTTTAATAATTCTTCAATCAGTTTTTTTCCAGGATAGTTAACTCTTCCAGTTAACTAGTCATTGCAGTCCCTAGCTATTACTTGATACTAGCAGTTTTTTACTTCTGGAACTTTTTGTGATCCGTTTCCTCCTAAATACTAGGGAAGAAATTCCAAGCAAGTAGCAGACATGCATCTGACAAAGTGGGTCTTTGCCCACAAAAGCTTATGCTCCAATACTTCTGTTAGTCTATAAGATGCCACAGGACTCCTCGCCATTCAAGCAAGTAGGTCTATTCTCCATTAATCATAAATGTGTCAGATGGCCATTCAGCTTCCATGAAAGGCTGGAATTGGAGAATTATAATCCTGTATTTCTGTGTTCATGTTTTATTTCACAACATCACTTGTTTTCATCCACTGTTTTAAAATTGACTAACTATAGCTTTCACCTCATTGTAACTTCTTCTTTCCTAGGGAAGAGGACTGGACCTCTCACGTGTACGGACGTGTGTAGTCGTGGCAGAAGAACGACCCCGAATAGCTCTCACTCAGTCATTCTCAAAATTATTTAAAGACCTGGGTCTCCATCCACGGGCTGTTAGCACATCTTTTGGCTGTAGAGTTAACCTGGCTATATGTTTGCAGGTAAGATTTTCCATGCCTTAAATTTCTACAAGTGCTTGTGCTAAGGAAATGGTTATCAATGAGCAATGTTCACATCAAGCATGGGAGGTTTCATCATATTTCATGGTGGCCATTTGCTTAGTTATTCTTTAAGTGCATTAAGCAAATTCATCTGCTATTTAATGTTCCCCTTTCATATACAATTACTACACTTCTGCATTTGTCAATGAACACTGTTCATCCTTCACAATGCATTCATAGCATTTATTCTGCCCCAGATGTGCTATAATTCAGTAAAGTGTATCAGAATAATTTATACTGTTGCTACTCTAAAATAAAATGAGTTGGAATTTATTGATGTATGCATATCCCTGCTTCCAAGTGCTTTAATGAAGGTATCCTAAAACAAAGTAGCTTCCTTCTGTGTGTAGAATAGTTACTTACGTTAATCAGATAAATATTTTCTGCATGCAATATTTAGGTCACACAGTAAAAAAGATATCTTTTTGACTCATTTGTCAGCCTATGAGGCATATGTGTATTTCATTTTGACCCATTCATCAGATGAGTCTCCAGGAGAACCTGACATTTATCTTGCATTCTCTGCTCCAGGCATTCAGCTTTGTTGATTAATAGGCTTAAAAGAAAGAAGGGAACACTGTCATCATCTAGTCTGAGTTCCTTTATAACACAGATCCTAGAGCTTCACCTGCTGATTCTTGCATCTAGCCCAATAACTTGTGCTTAAGACAACCACATCTTTTTAGAAAGATATCCAATTTTGATTTAAAGACTCTGAGTGAGTGAGAATTTACCATACTCGCTAATAAAATGCTATAATATTTAATTATCCTTTAGGTTAAGGCACAGTTTTTCTATTTTATTTTTTATTTCCAGCTTGAACTTGTCTAGCTTCAAATTGTTATGCTTCTGTTATGCTTGATTAAAGAGTTCTCTACTATCAAATCTTCTCCATTTGTCAGGATTTAAACTGATGAAGTTCTTACCTTTGATGAGCTAAAGGGAAAGTCTTCTGCAGTAAGGCGTGTTTTCCATCATCCGTACTTATGGTTCTTCTCTGATCCCTTTCCATTTTTCAATATCCCTTCCAAGTGTGGATAGCTAAACTGGACACTGATAGTGTCTCACCAGTGCCATATATAAAGGTAATATTACCTTCTACTGACTACTCCAAGGATTGCATTAGGCTTTTTGGGAGCAGCACTGGGAGTTGGCTATCAGCCATGTCCACTAAGTCTTTTTCGGGGTTACTGTTGGCCGCCTTCAATCCCCCATTCTGTAAGTGTAACTCCCCTACATCCAGCAAAAACTATTCCAACCTTTCAACTCTTGTGCCTCCCATGGCTTCATATTGGGGAGTTCTTCATGGATAGTAACAAAAGCCTTGCTCAAATATGAAAGCCAAAACCACATCTGAGTAGAAATACAGCAAATAACGCACTTGCTACCCCCATCTGCTATTCACCATTTTTACAGCACTTTGTTTTACAAGCCAGACCATCTAAAAATGCTTCACAAGTATAGGTGATCAGTCCAGCACAGACCAGGCTTTTGTTCCTTATCAGCAGCTTTGCCCCAGCCTGTTGCAGGGAACTGACTAATCAAATCCTTCATCAGACCTTGATTTAAAGTGACTTGGCTACTGCAACATGTTAACAGAAAATGAATGTAGGAGTCGACCCATCTCTCTATCTGTCATGCAACCTAATATCTCTTCAGTCAACTAAATTAGTCGGTGATTTTAAATATCACTATTGTTTATATGACATGCTGAAGCTATAGTCAGACGAGAAAGATGAAACGTCATTCTTTGCTCTGGAGGTAGCCCTTTGTAATTCAGCATTCTGTCAGACAGTCTACTGGCATGTAAAACTTCAAGAAAACCTCCCGCATTCCTAAAAGCAATACTTAAATCCTTTTATAATAAATGTCCCTTCTGCTTAATAAATGTAACATCTTGGACTTAGTCTGTATTCAGGTTTAGAAACAACTGTGTTAACATCTGCATGATCTATTTCACTTAATAAATATTTGAGATCTCTCCTGTTTAAGGAGTTCTGTACCCTTGCAGAGAAACTTTCTTTTTCTCTCTGGAGTACCTGGAGCTGTAAGAGAGCTAGGAAAACCTAATGAAACAAGCAATCAAAATTGTAATGAAAAAAGCACCCTAACTTCATCTTTAGAAAAAACAAGAAGAAATCCCGTGGCACCTTATAGGCTAACAGATTTATTGGCGCATGAGCTTTTGTGGACAAAGACCCGCTTCGTCAGATTATCATGCAACTGATGAAGTGGATCTTTGCCCACGAAAGCTCATGCTCCAATAAATCTGTTAGTCTATAACAGCATTTCTTAAACTGTGTTCTGCGGCACACCAGTGCGCTGCGAGGCAATCAGAAGTGTGCCGTGGAAAGAACAGAAAAAATTCTGCTCCCCAAACCCCTGCAGAGCCCGCAAATAGCTCCCACTGCGGCTGCCCCCTCTCCCCGCCAGCCCACAGGACGGCCCCTGTCCCACGGGGCCTCTAGTGCTGAGCAGTCTCCTCCTCCTCCATGTATGCAGGTGGCAGCTTTTACAGCGGCTGCTGCTGCTGGGAGTGGGAAGAGGGAGGGGTGGCCGGAGCTGAGGAGCTGCTCCTGGACCTCGGCGTTTTAAAACTGCTGCCTGCAGGGAACTCATCTCAGGCTCTGCCACCTCCCCCGCCACTCCCGCCCCACACACATCTGGGGCATGCTCG
>JANRFK010006697.1:23744038-23756070 GCA_030068395.1 Apalone spinifera
TCTTAAAAAGTTTAAGAAACACTGGTCTATAAGGTGCCACAGGACTTCTCATTGTTTTTGCAGATTCAGACTAACAGGGCCACCCCTCTGATACTTCATCTTTAGAAACGGCAAGGAGTCCTGTGGCACCTTATCGACTAACCGAAGTGTTGGAGCATAAGCTTTCCTGGGCAGAGACCCACTTCATCAGATGCATGTGCCACAGGACTCCTCGCCGATTTTGCAGATTCAGACTAACATGGCTACCTCTCTGATACTCTTCATCTTTAGAGACTCACATCAAAGAGTTCCTCCGTCTGCTTTCTTTTTGGAGAACTGATAACAAATAGGGCTTAGTTTACTTCCTCACCATGAATACATCCATGGTACTCTAAAAGCGGTGAGTCGGGGAAAATGCAGCATATGCTACCATCGATACCTATTGCGAGCTACAACACTTTCTTTCCCATAAAAAGTAACAACCCTCTAGGAATTCCTTGTCAAGAAAACAAAACGAATCAGATGAACTTGCCACTTAGACACAACAGTCTGCTGGTTATACTTCCTGCCTTGCTTTTGACTTTGAAATGGCTGCAGGATTTCCTTTTGTATGGGAGGAGGTGGTGATGGAAGACATAGCTCAGGGAAAGTATGGTATTGCTGTTATGACAGGCTGCTTTAAGCATCCACTAACATTTCTCAAGTACATCAGGTCAGTGGCCCTTCAATCCCTGAAGTTTCAACCCTGAAACTATCTTATCAAAGCTTTGCTTGAATTCACTATGTGCTCTGATGCAGATGAGAACACACCATGAAGGGCATTGTAGATAACAAGGACAAGCTTCCCATTGTATTCAAGCTCTTCAGAAAGACCTACTGGCACTAAATGCTGCAAATGAGTTGGGGGAACACTGACCAGTTCTAAAGTTTAGGCCTTCAGTCAATCTCAAAAATATTGTTGATCCTAATTTGTGTGGAAGTCCAGGTTAATTCAAAGAAATGACAGGCATATCCTGTCACTTGAGAACCTGATCAATTCTGAATTTTATTTGGGCTACTTTATTAATTTCAGCCATTGGGAGTTTATGTGAATGAACAAAAGTAAACAACGGTTCTTGAGACGGGATCACCCCTAAAATGACTTTTTGTTAATGATTTTGGCTGCAGATTTTCAAGCTGTGTGCAGCACAAAATAAGAGCCTAGTCCAGCCCATTAACATCCGGAGAGAACTGATGTAGCTACTCAAGTTGACAGTTCTCTTTGGGTATGCTCAAATAGTTTAGCAGCAGGCATCTCAATCCACTGGAGGAATTTAAGAATATGTATGTGATTTTTTTTTTTAAAGTGGCTTTGAGTAGAAAACTGCTTAGTTTCTGTTTTGAAGTAGTCTACTGCTTATAATGTTGCCCTGTACATCACTCTTATGGGCAGAATGGCTCTTAAAGCATTTAAGCAAGGAAGATGGCAAGTGTGATTTGAAGTAATAGTGGAGCTGTTAGTTATAAAAGTAACTGCAAAATATGTCTAGATAGATAGATAGATAGAAAATATAAAATAAATGTAGAATACCACACGGTTGGTACTGTTGACTGGGAAAGATTGGATGCTGAGATTGATGGACCACTGTTCTGATTTAGTATAGCAGTTCCTGACTTGTAGTATGCGGGTGTCTTGACCCAGAGAGTATTCTGTTTCCAGGATGGCAGGTAGAAGAGCAGAATAGGTCTTAATCTTTTCTCAGTGAGGTTCTTTACGTTAACATCTCTTCCTCATGTTCAGGAACTGGTCCTTGTTTGCTGGGGTCTTAATGCAGTGCTTCAGAAAAGTGCTTTTGTATGTTTCTGAGCCTGTGGCATCTGCTTTTGTATTTGTTCATACAACTGATGTAATCCTACCTCCTACTCTGTAATCATTATATGAAAGAAGGTGGAGGAAATATTGATATTATCAGTATATATTCCATGAAACTTTACTTTCCATAAGGCTGGTATTCTGACTCATTCGAGTTTCCTCCTAAAAATTTACACCCAGGAGTCATCTTTATCTAGTGGTCATAGAGCTCATCATTTGTCCCTTCTTCAGAGAAAGGCCTAGTCTGATTGTCTTCAGAGGGAGTTACCTTTTTATTTGACTTGAATGCAGTCTCCTATTCCCCTCTCATTTGCATAAGAGGGGAATTCCATCAATAGACAATCCTATAGATTGATTATGTCAAAGGGTCTCGTTAGAGGGGCTTCAACAACTGTGCATATATATCCTACATTTATGATCATACACAATCTGTGTGTTTTTGCTAGAAGTCACCGACTGAATAATACATGGATTCTGGAAGCAGTCTTCAGCAACAGGACAATTCTGTTCTGTAAATAGTTCCAAGTTGTCCATCTAGTTATCTTGGAATTACTTTAGTTTCTTTAATTACTTGGAGTTTCTTTAGTTTTTCCTGTTTTCAACTAGTGACAAGGGAAAGACACAAGCATTTTATCTAAAAGTGATCTCTAATTTTTCCAACAAGCTTCCTCTATTTTTTCCTTTAAAGTAAAGTGGTATGTAAAGAAGAAATAAATAATTTTGGAGCATATTTATCAGTCTTATTTTATGAATATATACTTGGAAAAAGCAAGCATCATAATAATCCCCATTCAAAACAGTTTTATACTTGTAAACTAATGGTAACCTTAGTATTGCACCATATGAAATACTATGAGATACTGAATATATTCCTTCTGCCTGATTTAAGACAGATTTAACATATGTCTTCTGACTTAGGCTGTGTCTTTACTGCACCCTTTTTCTGCAAAAGCTTATGCAAATGAAGCGCAGAGTAAAATATTGCCACACTTCATTTGCATAATGAATAACTAGGGGCAGTTTTTGCGCAAAAAACCCTCTTGCGCAAGAGCCATTCTTCCTCATTTTTTCAGGAAGAACGGCTCTTGCGTAAGAGGGGGTTTTTGCGCAAAAAGGAGCCGTTTACTCAGCTCCTTTTTGCGAAAAAGCCTCTTGCACAAAAATGGCCCCTAATTCTACTCCACACTTCATTTGCAAAAGCTTTTGCAGAAAAAGGGTGCAGTATAGACGTAGCCCTTAGTCACTAAGATTTGTAAAACTGTTTAGACACCTTAAAATGCAGATGGGTATTTTTAAAAATTGTAGGCACCTAAATGCCTTTACAAATCTAGCACCCAGGAGCGGCCCTAGACTAGCTGCCAGCAATGGCGCCCTAGGTGAACCATGCAATTGGCGCCCCCACCTCCAAACCCCTCAATGATATTGCGCTACTATTTGGCACCCCATTTAACTTGGCACCCTAGGCGGCCTAGTTTGCCTATATGGATGGGCCGCCCCTGCTAGCACCCTATGACTAAAAGTCATATAGATTAAGGAAGTCAGTGTGTAGATGACTACATGATTAACCAATAAGTTTGGGCTTATCGGTTAATCCTGTTGCCTACACACACTGTCTTTCCTTGCTGCCTCTGTATCACAGGTGGCATGGGAGGGGGAGAGGCGGAAGTCAGTGCAAATCATGTGGAGCTGCCTGCCCTCCCCTACTCTCACACTGCTCCCTCTGATAGAGAAACAGTAGTGCAGAGAGTGAGGGGAGGCAAGTGGGAGCTGATCCCCCAGAGGTAGTGGGAAGTGGTAGGCATGAGCGGGGAAAGGGACAGGGGAGGCTGCCACAGATGCTGGGCAGCAGCCCAGGATGGCAGGGGGCTCCCTAAGAATGGCCCCGCCCCATGCGGTTACACAACTATTCAATTATACGCTATCTAACATCCCAAATATAGATATTTAGGAAAGTTATTTCAGAGGTAACTAGATTGGATATAGCATATTTTACTTTTCAGGTACAGTTTCCTTATTCTCTAAAGACACAGAAAAGGAGGGATTAGCTGTTAACAAGGCAGAGATGCTCTTCTGGAATGTTTTGATTTGTAAGATAGCTTTCATTTAACTATTTGGAATTTATTAAGTTTTTAGTGGCAGGGGAGGAGGCATTGAAGTTCAAATTACACCTCCCATGCTTAATTATCCTTGAGATAAAATCTTTTTCCGAAGTGTCACTTTGTTATTAACCTCCACTGGAGAAGGAAATGCCTTCAGCTACATTTGCTCCTTTGAAAGAAAATGATCAAGTACATTTTTGTGGCACTATAATTAGAAAAGTTACTCAACTATTCATATAGGTTTTTTTAGTTGAAGAAAACTGTGTGTTTCACTCCAGTTAATACCTACATATGAATTGCTTTAACTGAGAATTCTACTATTTAAAACTTTTAGGCAGCAACAGTGTTTTTGTCTTTTTCCTTAGTAAAAGATCACGCTTTTGAGGATCACGGAGCTGCATTTAGGGAAATAAAACTACTCTGCTAGAGGACTGACCATTTTTTATTTATATTTCAAGTGGTAGCAAATTCTTGACATGTATGATTTTGTATTTACATATGTGCTATAACTGAGTCAATGCCTTCAGCTAGTGTTACCAACTCTCAGGATTTTGTGGAGAGTCATGATATTTAGTGATTTCCTTAAGTCTCCACCTGTTGAAATTGTATTAGGCTATGTCTACATTAGTGAGCTTATGTCGACATAGGAGGTTTTCTATTGGGGTAGAAACTCCAGTTCCCAACTGGCATTAGCTATGACAACAGAAACCCTCTTTCATTGACATAGGTTCATCTACACTGGAAGGTAGTCGGCATAGTTATGTTAGTCAGAAATGTAGTACTGTTGTACCCCAACCAATATACTAGGGTGGTATAACTTTTAATCTAGACCAAGCCTTACTTGAGATTCTCAAATATTTATGAAAAGAAGGCAAATTAAAAGAACCCAACAGTTGTTGAGCTCATAGTTAAGAACTTGTGAGGGAAGTTTTAAAATTCTCATGATTTTTGGTTGCCCAATTCATGACTTTTAAACACTCGCAGTAGGCATTATTGTACGTATACTATTGTCCCTGATTTCAATGGGAGTTATGTGCATGTATCTCAGAAGGAAAGATTTATCCTTATAAAAGTGGATTTTTTTTTCTTTTAAGTATCAGACACAAGAGAGGCTATGCCTGCTGGTGTTGTATGAAGACTCTATAAAATATGTCTTGTTTCTAATCAAGAGTTAGTTTCACACTGAATGAATTTGTTTACACAGGCTTAATGTTTCAGCTAGATTTCAGCCCAGCAAGATTCCATCTCAGCTCCGTGGCAGCACAGCCCGGCAGCTGCTTAATCAGCCCTACCCAGTCAAACAGCTCTGTGTGCTGAGCCTCTGACTAGATGGGGCTTATTAAGCAGCTGTGGGGCTGTGCTGCCATGCAGCTTAGTGGGAACCTTGCAACCCAGTCTCTAATTCTGGGCAAAGTTGGTAGGTATTTACCAAATTTACCAGATTTACATGCATCCACAGAATTAGAGGACAGTGTTGAAAATTAAATTCCAAATGTTGTACATTAAGGATTGAGCTCATATTTAAAAACCTTATGAGGGCAGTTTTAAGGATGTTTAAAAATCAACCCTGGAATTAGTGTTAAATTTTTGCATTTGTATATTTGCATGGTCATGGGATTTACTGCGCTTAATCAGATCTGTGTATAGATACAGTTTAATAGTATACAGTAACATCTACACATTATTTACCCGTGTGGCAATTCTCAGGCATCAAGGAGCAAACTCATTCTATTTAACAATGCTCGCTCTTCCCCTTCATTCAAGTACACCAATTTTTAGCTGTTTGCTGTGGCAATTTCCTATAGGTTACAGAGTTGACAGTCTAGTTCTATTGGCACTAATATTTATACTAAAGCAGGGCACCACAGTAATAAAATATAAGTGCTCTTAGAATTGTTTGACTTCACTAATCACAGATCAAGTCTTATGGTTCTTTCAAGTTCTTTCGAGTTTAGATTTTCTATATGACAGTACAGGTAATGGCTGCAACATCACCAGTGTGTCCAACACAACAGGCTTAGTAACAGAGGACTAATAGTCACTGTATTTTTTTATTGTTACTTCATTGTAATGTTGAATTTTGATGTTGATGAATCTATTTGTTTTTTATTACTAATTATTCTGACTGCTTCACACCCTGCATCCCAGGGCCTGTGAACAAAGAATGAAGGAGTTTTGTAGTACCAAGTTATGCAATTAGTTCTGATCCTATAGAAATCAAATTATACAAGAAGCCTTGATTTTATTCTACCCTATAAGCAGGCTAATCTCTGTGAAAAATGTGTAAGTATCCTTTTTCCTCCATTGTCAACTAATTTTGCCCAAAAAAGCACCCCAGAGATACTTACTGCTTTTAGGAGGGAAAGTAATCACTAACAATCTTTATTTGTTAGAGTAAGGCAAACTAGGAGCTCCTGTGTCAATATATGTGCATTTCAAATAGTGAGGCAATAATATTTACTTATACTTTCATGTGAAAGATAGCGTGCTTAACACAAATTGTCTACTAACATTGTCGGTAGTGTCCTAAAATCACTTCAGTTTGTTTTGTCTCTAAGGTTAACAGTCTGTTGCTGTCTCTTCTGTTGCTCTACTAAAATATCAACACCTCATTTTTTACTTTTTTTAACCTTTAATGGTAAAATGGTTACTTTATAAGATTCCTGTATTTGACATTGTTTTTCTTTTTATTTTACTCCCTGCTTTTTGCATTTCCTCTCTTTTTTTTCCCCCTTTCCCACCCTTCATTCCCATATGATGTTGTTATTTTTGTCTTGTGTTACTTTCTTTCCTTCTCTCCTTCATCCCTGCTATTCTTGCTGCTATAGCCTCACAGGCTGGGGAAGCTGGCCGAGCAGGTAGGGGATTTTCATGTTCCCTAAATACCCACCTATCAGCTTCCAACAGTGGTACAGACTAGAAATTGAGTCTGGAGATTTTGAGGATTATTAGATTCTTTTTGTATGATTATGAACAAGTCCAGTACAGTTCTGTCTGGATGCAGGCTTCACGAAAACTTAGCTAGCTATAGTAATTATTTCCTTCATACTGAAAATCATAATTGCCACGATGGTTGTCTTTAATTTTCTAACTAACTTGGTTCCGTTATTTTACAAATTGGTTATGTTTTGGTTTTGGGGGGGTTTTCCCCCCCAAAAAATCAAGGATAACCATTTTTAGGGTTTTTTCCACTTTAATCTATACTTAATTACGCTCTCCACTCAGCACTAGTCTGTTACACTGCTGAGTTTATTAGTAGACTGAAAATCACATCTTTAATGGCTAGCTAGGATGTTGTATCTTGTATTTTGTGTTATTAGAAGCTAAAGAGGCTAATGTGCATGTGCAGCGCTGTTTCTCTTTGACTATCTTGGTGGTGGGTTACTGATCAGTGTCTGTATTGTAAATATTAAGTGTTAGTAATGTCTTTTCTCCTTTTGGTATGGAAATTGTTTACCTGTAGAACATTATCACAGTTTCCAGTGCTGAACAAATTGTAAAACTACCAGTTAAGCATTGCATTTGAAACATAGAATAGCAAATTGTCCATTTCTCAGACTTACATTGTATTATATATTTTAAAGTGGTTAGAAGACAATGTGGTTTGATCTGTAATATTCCTTGAAAACCTAAGTAACTGATACAGGGGTTCTTATAAACATTATTTGGCGTTCTATTCATTAAGCTGCTTAGGACAGACTTTCCAAAATTCCATTGTTCCAAAACAAAGTTGTGCAGTTGTTCTCATTTCCTGCCTGTCTGTGGAGTGGAGCGGAGCATGTATCAAATAAAAGATCACTAGAAATAGGAAATTCAGATTATACTTGGTGATGAGTTTAAGCACTTGGATAAGGGAAAAATCATTGCAGGTTACAAAATTACAGTAAAAACACGCCATTGTTACATAAGTAACTGAATATTATGACACTCAATGAGTAGTTAAAATATAAAGTGGAAACCTGATAAAGAACAGAATAATTGCTTATAGATCTTCAGTCCATATCAGTTCATGTCACGTGTGCTGCCTTAATACCTTTAACTTTAAATATATGCTCTGTTGCATGTGTAGAAGATCTTTTGCAAATCATGTTTCACATTCTTGACCACATACTTTTATCATTTAACTGTGTCTCCTCAGCAATTTCAGCATTCCTCTATATGACAAAATATTTAATTTAATTTTGTATGCATCAATGTACCGAATAGACAACCTTTTGGAAGCAAAAAAAAAAAAGACTGTATTGACATTTAATAAGTACAGTCATTTGACATTCTCATAAGTCTCAAGGTAACAGTTATCTCAGTGTAGGTATATTTGGAGGTCATAATAATATAATTATTATAGAATATATAAGCTATTCTAATCAAGTTTGGTTTCATTAGTATTTAAATAAATGTTATTTGATTAGCTTAACTAGTAGACAAATTTTTCTATTCCAAAGCTGTAAAATAACTTTTACAGTTATTCCAATTGGAATAATTTGGATTTCTTATAATTATAATTGAATATAAACTAAATTCTAACTAGAATATGTTGTATTTCACAGGGAACATCTGGACCAGATCCAACCACTGTGTATGTTGATATGAGGGCACTGAGACATGACAGGTATGAACTCCCATTTTTCTTGGTTTCACAATATGCAGATTGGACAGATTTGCAAGAGCATAGCAGGAACAATATTACTGTGCAGTTGTCAAGCTGTGAAAGCGGTATTAACCCTCCCATTCCTATTGGTAGGCTGCTCCCTGGGACAGGTGCATGCAGGGAGCTGGCTTTTAATTACAGACTCCTGCTTGCCTTCCCTTCACTCCCCCACGATGCTGCCTCTTATACAGCTTTTAAGCTGGCTCCCTGCACATACCGAGAGCCTGCATGTAACCATGGCTCATCGACTAACCGTGTACATGATTGCACTTTCACATCCCTAGTTTGTACACCTTTCTGTACTGGAGGCTTGTCCCCAGCTCTGCTGCTAATTTGCTATCTAATCTTAATCAAGTCACTTAACCACTTCGTCTTCATGTCCTTAGCTGAAAAATGAAGATAATAGTTATCTTTTTCACATGGCTGTTCTGACAATTAGATATTTAATAAAGCACTTGAAATGTATAAATGACTTACTGCACTAATACAGACCTCTTTCCTCAAGGTAGAAGAGTGCTATGTCGTCTTATCTTGTTCACTGTACTACATTACTTTCATTAATTCCAGCTGGCAGTTTCAAATCCGGTTAAATAACTGTTTAGGCAATTACAATGGCTTCCTTGTACAGCTACTTTTAACTGAGTCTTCTAACAGAGTTTGTGTCTGCTAAACAATTTTTTTTACCTTTGTTTCAAAAGATTTTAATTTACTGTTGAGATTCAGCAGCTGCACCTCACCACAAGGAAACATAAAAACTTTCCTGGCAGAGGGGGTTGGAAAATCATTTCAGACATTATGGTGGTGTGAGCGGGAGAACAGCAGGACCTTTTTATTGTGGAACTTTTTTTATTCACTTTTGCAACTTGAAGTCAATTTTTTTTTTTGAGGAAAGCAGATTTTTTTCTGAATTTTTCTTTTTATTCAAAATCTAATTTCTCATCAAAAGTTTAAGAAAATTTTGGAGCAGCTTTATTCACTAGTTCTGCTTTTATTCTTTGGAAAAATATGTTTAGGAACAAACTCATGGCAGTTGTGAGCTCTCTTCGTAGGGCTGGGTGAGAAACTATCCTCTGAGAATACTCTAAGTTGCAATCCCCAATAACCTAGAGCAGCAGTTCCCAACCTTTTCCAGATGGGGACCCATTTTGACAATTCAGGAAGACTTGGTGACCCAAGGCAATTCAAAAACAGGGGAAGGAAAGGGGACAGAGCCATCTGGGGAGACACTTGGCGATCCTTTTGAAATGTAATGACAATCCATATTTGGATCCCGACCCATAGGTTGGGAAACCCTGACCTAGAGTCACAAAATGATTATGCAGTATCACATGTAGCCTAGTTGTTGGGATATGAAATAGTTCTTTGGCAGTGCAAGGTATGCAATAGTTCCTGGTTGCCCCACTCCCCAGATAATCCTTACTAATTCAGTGTTGCACTTCTGATATTCAGCACTACAAATGACTACTGATGTCTAATAAGATCCATGTGAAACTGCTATATTCAGGATTCACCCACAGAGCATTCAACTATTGTAATCTTGAAGGGCTTTTTGTTTGTTTGTTTGGTTGGTTGGTTTTCTTTGTTTTTTTGTGAAACAATTAATTCTGTACAATATGTGCATCACACCCAGGAATGTAGACCTACTAAAAGTGAATTTCTTTTTCCTAATCCAAATCAATGGGAGGCGATGCAGAGGTGATACTGTACTTGGGAAGAAAGACAGGATTGCGTTACTACTTAACCCCTTTCATCAGTACTTAGAATGTTGTTCATGTGTAGGAGAAAATAATTTTAGCCTACACTAAAAGGAAGGTTATGGCTACTTAGGAAGAGAGATAAATAAATATGGGAAGAGTTTTTCTTCTGGGGGAAAAGGAAATCTGTAAACTAGTCCTTGGAATGAAAATATATTTTCTTTTTACAAGCTGCATACAGTTGATTTACTGTAGCCACAGCAAATACTTATACCTTTTTTAGCCTGTCATGTAAAAGTAGATGCTGTTACTAAGATCAGGGTTTGGAGTTGTACTGGACAGGAGGAGAGCTAATAAGCACCCGGTGACTAACAGGTTAAACTCAGGTAGCTAGCAAAGGTGTTGGTCAGGGGGCTGGGAGAACCAATCGAGACAGAGTGTTGAAATTTGAATTGGATATAGATTCCTTTCCTGCTTTCTTTGTGTGGGAGAGAAAAAACAGTTGTTGAGAGACATAGAAAGCTTTAAATCCAGGCAGGACTACCATGCCTCCAAGGAATTTGGGGCATGGGAGTGGACTGAACAAAGAGAAAATTGGAAGTAAGTAAGGGGAAAAGGGAATCTAGTCATGTTCAGGGTAATTTTTCTTTATTTTTTGGTTTGGTTTGGTTTGAACTGCTCTGTATGAATCTATGCCTCCCCTCCCCATTTACCATCTAAGACTGTGCCCAGAGATATTTCTCTGTGTTTTAATTTGTTTTCCTTAGTTGCTCTGTAACATCTAACAACCAAGTATGCTTTATCAAGTATATCTTTTGTTTTGTAATTAAAAAATCACTTATTTTAAGGTGATAATTTGATTCTTGTGTCCTAGAAGGTCTGTCTGGGTATGTCTTCCCTGCATTCCTCTTTCGAGAGAGGAATGCAAATGTAGCTGAGCGAAATTGCAAATGAAGTGCGGATTTGAATTTTCCATTCTTCATTTGCATAATCACACCTGGCCGCTTTTTCGAAATACCCTATTTCGAAAAAAGAAACACTATTTCGAAAAAGCGGCCAGATGCGATTATGCAAATGAAGTGTGGGAAATTCATATCCATGCTTTATTTGCAATTTCACTCAGCTGCATTTGCATTCCTCTCTCAAAAGAAGAATGCAGTGTAGACATACCCTCTGTGTGTCTGTGTGTATCTGCATGCCACAGACTGGAAGGTCAGCTACCAGAGAGACTGCAGCTTGTTTTTTTTTCTTCTTCTTCTTCTTCTTTCAGTCTCTCCCTGGGGGTAGGTTCAGGTGTTCACTCTTGGTTTTAGGGATAAAATCACTTAATGGTGGTAGCAATTCCCCAAAATCTGTGTATTGTGATTCTGGGAGGAAGTTTTTTGGTAACCAATGCCTGGAGAGGCAAGATTTTTAAGCTCTCTTGCAGGCTCTCTCCTTCTATACTTGGAGTGCCTGAGTGAGGAACAGCCCTGACAGGAGTATATTAATTTTTCTTTAGTGTCTTGGTTGTAGAGAACACTAAGGGAAATAGCTAAAGTTGGCCTAGATTTGCTAACATAACTCTTAATTTGATGGATTAAAGACTTGGTTCCGAAGTCCGGACAAAGGAATTTGAAATTTGGGTTACACATTGGAGGACAACAATCCCTTTGGCTGTGTCTAGACTGGCAAGTTTTTCTGCAAAATCAGCCGCTTTTGCGCAGAAACTTGCCAACTGTCTACACTGGCCGCTTGAATTTCCGCAAAAACACTGACTT
>JANRFK010006697.1:23759239-23775548 GCA_030068395.1 Apalone spinifera
CCATGTTGCAGAGTGCTGTGGTGTCCCGAATGAGGGCAACCAGAGCACGCAGAGGCACAAATGCTTTGCTGTCCCTCATAGAGGTAGGCAAGCAAGCAGGGAAAGCTGAGAACCGGCTGCCCGGGGTGGGGATCCCTTTAAACACAAGCCTTAGGCAGCAGCCACACAAATAAACTCTGACCTGATGCCCTGCCGGACCTGGTTCCGGCCGGCCTTAAATGCAATTCAGTGTCCATTTAGTGTGGATGCTGTATTTCGAAATAGCAAAATGCTATTTCGAAATGCGTTTTGTGTGTAGATGTGTTACTTCAAAATAATTTATTTCGAATTAACTATTTCAAAATAAGATATTTCGAAATAACACAGTGGTGTAGACATACCCTTCTTGATCAATTCACTATACTTTCCCATTTAGAAACTTTCCCATTAGCAATACAGCTGGGCAGCAAAGATTTTGACTTCTCAATTAATCAGCCAAACTCAGCTTTTGGGTTTCCAACTTTGGTTGGATGAATTCCTGGAGACTTCATCTCATGACATAATCTTCAATTCCTGGAGACTTCTGGATAATCCTGGAAGATTGTCAGTCCTGTCAGTTTCCTTAGGTGTGTGGGGTTGGTTGGTTGGTTTGTTTTTGAAGGTTTCTTCAGTATTAATTTTTTTTTCAGTAGATCTACTAGAGATCACTACCTGCTTGACAGACAATTTATGAGGATACAGATTTTAAAATACCATATTTTTCTCACATCAGAAGAAAAAAAGGAGTTGCAGTTGCTGTGTTCTTGAAATACTTCAAAACTGTTCATTTTATTTCTGTAGATATGTGACATAGACTATCCATTTGCAATACTTCCAGTTCAAGCTGTCTGTCAAAAACAATTAGTTTAAGCTTTGGTCTGTTGTTAAAATATTCAAGGACTTCAGCCTTCACCCACCAGAAAATAGCTTTCAATCATTACTTTTAGATCTTTTATCTTGCTTCTGCCTGTTTTTGTTCAGATTTTCATCCTATGCATGCATTTTCACAGTAATGCTGAACAGCAAAACTAAAGGAGGTTTCTTGCTAACTTCTCGAACACCTTTAATCCATCTACCAATAAAATGGAGTCTTTTATTACATTGTCATCCGAAAAAAAACATTGTGGCTACGTCTACACTGGCATGATTTTGCGCAAGAACTCTTTTGCGGAAGAGTTCTTTTGTAAAAACTCTTCCAGAAGCGAGCGTCTACACTGGCATGTGCCTTTGCGCAAGAGATGAGCTTTTGCACAAGAGCATCCTTGCCAATGTAGACGCTCTCTTGCGCAAGAAAGCTCTGGTGGCCATTTTAACCACAGGGCTTTCTTGTGCAAGAAATTCATGTTGCCTGTCTACACTGGCCTCTTGCGCAAGAACAGTTGTGCAAGAGGGCTTATTCCTGAGCGGGAGCATCATTGTTCTTGCACAAGAAGCACTGATTTCATACATTAGAACATCAGTGTTCTTGCGCAAGAACTCGCAGCCAGAGTTGACAGGTAGCAAGTTTTGCGCAAGATTGCGCCAATGTAGACACAGCCCCAGTGAACATTAAACAGGGCAGTATGCTATAGCAGAGGCATTCTAATTATCATAGCCATATTACATATAGAAGAGCATTGAGAATAGACTTGGAGAAAGCATGTGAAATTAGAATTAACAATTGCAACAATACAACTGACCTTCCTGTATACCATAGAGCAGTGTTTCTTAAACTTTTTGAGACCACGGAACACCAAACAATAATATTTTTTATGCGGAACACCTATGAATATTTTCTTCAAAAAAATAATTGTTGTCAGACAAAAAAAAAAGACAAAAACAAAGAAGTAACAAAAACAAAGAGGTCGCGGCATACCTGCGATTTGTTCACGGAACACCAGTGTTCCGCAGAACATAGTTTAAGAAACACTGCCATAGAGGATAGACAAAAATACTTGGAATAAGTAGACCAATGTGAATAAAATTAGGACTTTTAAAAATATCCTCTGATGTGAATATGCAACAGCTGTAATGTTGGAATAATACCTTGGCTGTAATTTTGAGATTGTCGGTTGCTTTACCTTATTTATACATTCTGGCATCATATCATCAAACTATAATCAAGTCATTGCTTAACTTTCTCTCTCTTAAGCTAAGTGTGTTGAGCTCTGTGTCTACCACTGGAGGGCATGTTTTCTACTCCTTTAATCATTCTCATGGGATTTGTTTTTCTAAATCTTTCCAATTTATCAATGTCTTTCTTGAATTGTGGTCCCCAGAACTAGACACAGTATTCAAGCAGCAGCTCCCTGTGCCAAACACACAGGTAAAATAATCTGTTTAGATATCTAAGGAGTGCCTTAGCCATTTGGGCCACAGCATTGCACTAGGAGCACAGGTTAAGCTGACTATTCATCATGACTCCCAAAGCTTTTTCAGAGTACTGTCCCAGGAGTCCCCCAACCTGTAAATAGTAGCCTGCCTTCTTTGTTCGTAGTTATATACATTTATATTTGGCCATATTACAATGCATATAGTTTGCTTGCACCCTCTGCTACCTGGATTTTCAGTTCATCTGAAAATGTTATCAGTAATGGTTTTATTCATTTCCAGTTCATTGATAAATGTTCACTAGTGTAGCATCATAAACTGAGTTTTGTGGGACCTCACTAGAAACACATCCACTCAGTGAAGATTCCCTGTTTGCATTTAAGACCAGGTTTTAATCCATTTAATGTGTGCCATCTTTATTTTGCTTGCAATGTTGTGTGTGTGAATATAATATTAACATGAGAGAGACAAGGTGGGTAAGGTGATACCGAAGTTTGTCCAATAAAAGATATTACCTCCCCCACTTTGTCACTTTCAGATTCATTTTGTATCAATCTATTTTTTTAATTAAATGTTGTGTCAAACACTTTACAAAAGCCAAAGTTTATTATATCAACACTATTACCTATACCAACCAAACTTATGATCTTTTTAAAAGACCATATCAAGTTAGTTTGACAGAATCTAGTTTGCATAAATCCTTACTGTTTGGCATTAATTATATTACCTTCCTTGAATTCTCAGTTGCATCCCCACTCCATTATCTTGCCCAGAATTGATATAAGACTCACAGGCCTATAGTTACCTGCACAATCCTATTTACTTTTTTAAAATATTGGCATAACATTAGCTCTCTTCAGGTATGTCCACACAGCAACATTATTTCAAAATAGCTAGCATTATTTTGAAATAACTTAGTCTGTGTCTACACAGCAGGCAGTTACTTAGCAATAATGTCAAATACTGTCAAGCTGGAGGACTTCTTACTTCAATTCCTGTAACCCTCATCGTATGAGGAGTAAGGGAAGTCAGAGGAAGAGTGCTCTATTTCAAAATGAGTGCTATGTAAACACTCTCAATTTAAAAATAAGATATTGCAAAATAATTTACGCAATTGACGTAGCTCAATTTGCATATCTTATTTCGAGTTAAGCCCTGCTGTGTAGATGCACCCTTCCAGTCCTCTGGAACTTCCCACTATTCCAAGTTTTACTGAAAATGAGTATTAACTGTTCATTGAGCACCTAGGACAGCTCTTTTGAAAGTTTTGGATGCAAGTTACCTGTACCTACTGATTTCAGATGTCTGATATTAGTAGTTGCTATTTTAACAACCTCCTGAGATACTATACTATGGAATAGAAGGAATGTTATCATTATCATACCACGTGATCTGTTTTTTTCCCAAATACAGAACAGAAATATTTATTAAACACTCCTGCATTTTTTGCATTATTATTGATAATCGAACCATTTCCATTGAGTAATGGATCCAATATCACTGTCAGGATTCTTTTTTGTTCCTAATATTTTTATGGAAACAGGTAAGGCCGTTTTTAGAATGCTAGTAGTCTCCCTCCTCTTTTTTCCCCAATGGATTAATCCTAAATATGTTATAAACATAGGATTTTTCACATTCTAGTCATATTAATGGTCCCATCAGGTTTCACTAATATCAAGTAGATCAAATTCATGTTCATAAATGATTCCATTTCCTCCTGTTTGTTACCCCGGCTTCTAGCATTGGTCCTGGGCAATTAAAGAATTTCCTCTTTTCGTGTCCTTTAGATTTTTATTTAATTTTGTTCATTAGAGTTTGTTGAACTTTCTCTGTTGTCTTCTCCTTTGGTCTCAATCTTACCACTTCTGCAGTAACTAGGAAGTACATAAGGCAGGTTGGCAGCCTTTTCTGAGAATGATTTCTCTGCTACTACAGGTAGACACCATATTCATAACTCTTTGACATTAGTTGTAAAGCTAATGCATTCAATCTTAGGAATACCTATAAGTAAGTGGATGAATTGAAGGAGAAGGAGCCAGATCCACATTGATTTGGACATTGCAACATTTAGCATTGAAAGTTGCCACCCAGTGGAATTCTCACCCCCAGATTAGTAGCCCAGGCTCCCCCACACTGTGCACGGGAACAGTTAAATCACCTGAAGAACATATTCTCAGAAGCCAACAAGCTGAGTGGAGAATCTCCTGGGCTAGCCAAGAGTGAAATGCCAATGAACAGGGTGGAGGTTAGGCCTAGATATACAAAGGTATTTTTATACTAATTCCCACTGGTCTGGATCTTTAGGCATCAGACTGATAGGTCAGAAATAGATACCTCCTTCCATTTTAGGGTTCCCCAGCCATGCGGCATGTCCTGGAGTTAGATGCCTAAATGAGGTCAGCCACTTAGGTAGTCTCAGCCCTAGCAGTCAAAACCCAGATTTCGGCAATAAACAGGGTGCATTTACACTGCACCTGAGCTACACAAATTGCATAGCTTATTTCAAGTTAATTTCAAAATAGCTTATTTTGAAATTTGGCGCTGTCTACATAGCACTTATTTTGAAATAAATTGCTATTTCAAAACGTCCCTTACTCCTCGTGGAATGAAGTTTACAGGAACATCAGAATAGTAAGCCTGTTACATTTTGAAATAATGGGTGCACTCAGGAGACATGGAATAGCTATTTGAGGATACTTTCAGTAACCTGAAATAGCAGGGCAGTGTAGACATAGCCTCACTGAACTCTCCCTCACCTGGGATATGGGAGACCTGTGTTCAGATCCCTGCTTTCCCTGATTAAGATTTCCTGTGTCCCAGATGATTTACTGAACTACCAGGCAGAGAATACATCAACCTTGGTTACACCTGTCTTTTTTGTGACAGATACACAGAGCACACCTACAGGAGTTGGCCCCACTGGTGGGATAGGCATTTCCCTGCCTAATATGAAAATCCAGCTTCTAGGCTCTCTGAACAGCTCATAAGCTTCAGGGCATAGGCACTGAAATCAGGGATCCTGGGGGCGCTGCCACCTTTAAGGGTTTTCCATTATGTACCATGTTTACAGTGTAGTTCAATGGCTCTTAGCATCCTCGCTATAAAATTGTCCCAGCGCCCCTACTGTGAGGCAGCTTAGGTGAATTTTTAAATGCTGACCAGCAGAAAAGTAGGCACTTAGGGTAAGAAGGCAGCTGAGTAATGTCTTTGAGACTATCTTTAAGACTAAATGGTGGACTTAGACACCTAAAGAGGGAATATGGTGCCCTAATTTAAAACTTAGCCTGGGTTTCTCCTTTACTTCTAACAAATTGTGCCTCCGATTTTGATAAAATGCCATCTGCAGGACCCAGGACCTGCCCTCTTATATTTTATTATTCTTTGTCTTTCATTTCTCCTCCTGGTTTTTATTCTTTCTTTCCGTTTTTTTCCTGCCTGCCCTCAGTGTAGGACCACAGGCTCTGCTTATCCCAGAGCTGACTGTTGAATGATTAATGCAATAAAATGAGGGGTGCGGTGTCAGTGTTTTCTCTGAAGCAATGGGGCTGTATTGCTGTTGTGACTCACTCAGGTTGCACTGGCCTGCTGCATTCATTTGGCTCCTTTCTTAGCAATGTGCTTAGTTTTTTAAAAGTGCAATATTTGGCCATGGGAGGGCGATCTCTTACTAATTGTATAAGAATGTTAAAAGTATATAAAATCTCACAACCACTTAAGAAAATAGTGATATCCCTGTTCTTTTAAACAAGTGTTAAAATCTGTCCATGTCAAAATCAGAGTGTAGTCATATGTGCTAGACTCAAGTAAAAAGTGTGAGTCCTGTTCTACAAGAAATCACTTATTGTTGTGGGGATTTCCTCTACGGCTCAGCCACTTTCTTCTGATAAATCTCTTACCAGGAGACTCTTCTCTTTGATAGCCTTCAGTGGGTATGTGGAATATGAGCAGCACTGCAACATTCTGAAGAACAATGCAGCAGTGTCTTTCATTTGGTTTAAATTACATCTCTACATGCTGAATTCTGCAAAAGGCCTTGTGACTGTTAATTCGCAGTAAAATGCTTCTGCAGTTTAACTTAGAATATAGGATAACCTGATCCCTGAATTTGTCTAGCTGCAGTTTTTTAAAGCTTTTCTTTTCTGAAAAATTAGGAGTACTAGAGATTGTGATGGCGAAAGAGTGACAGCCTTCACAAATCTGGATTTGTTAGGGTTGGAGAAGAGTTAAGTTGAAAAGGTATTTTGAAAAGCATCTCTGTTTCAATGAAGGCAAAGAAAGCATATAGAATCATAGAGTACTAGAACTGGAAGTGACCTTGAGAGGTCATCAAGTCCAGTCCCCTGCCTCCATGGTAGAACCACACTCCACCCCAATAGATGTTTGCCTAACCTCTTAAATATCTCCAGTGATGGAGATTCCACAACCTCCCTTGGCAATTTATTCCAGTGCTTAACCACCCTGATGGGAAGTTTTTCCTAATACCCAACATAAGCTTCCCTTGTTGCAATCTAAGTCCATTTTCTTCTTGTCCTATGATCAGAGGTTAAGAAGAATAATTTTTTCCCTTCATTAAAAGTTGCTATTATGTCCCCATTCAGTCTTCTCTTTTCCAAACTAAACAAGCCCAGTTCCTTCAGCCTTCCCTCATAACTCAGGTTTTCTAGACCTTTAAGCATTTTTCTTGCTCTTCTCTGGACCCTCTCCAATTTCTCCACATCTTTCTTGAAATGTTATGCCGAGAACTGGACACAATACTCCATTTGAGATCTAATCAGCGCGAGTAGAGTGAAAGAATTGCTTTTTGCGTCTTCTTCACAACACTCCTGTTAATGTATCCCAAAATTATGTTTGCTTTTTTTGTAGCAGTATTATACTGTTGACTCATATTTAGCTTGTGGTCCACTGTGATCCCTAGATCCTTTTAGTAGTCTCCCTTTAGATAGTCCCTTTCCTAGACAATCACTTCCTAATCTGTGTGTGTGAAACTGATTTCGATGGGAGTCATTTAGATTTAGATAGGAGTCATTTGGATGGCAGAACAAGGAGGCAGAACAAGGAGAAATGGTCTCAAGTTACAGTGGGGAAGGTCTAGGTTGGATATTAGGAAAAACTATTTCACTCTAGGAGGGTGGTGAAGTACTGGAATGGGTTACCTAGGGAGGTGGTGGAATCTCCATCACTAGAGATTTTTAAGTCTTGGCTTGACAAAGCCCTGGCTGGGATGATTTACTTAGGGTTGGTCCTGCTTCGGGCAGAAGGTTGGACTCGATGACCTCCTGAGGTCTCTTCCAGCCCTAGGATTCTATGAAGAGAGACACCCTTATGTAAATCTATCTTTTCAGGCACTTATCTTTTGTAACAAATAGGCATAACTAACACAATTAACAGAGGAGTAGATTCTGGTAATCTGTTTCAAGTATTATGGTGGATGTTTGATGTTAAAGCCAGTGCCACACTGGAGGATTAAGGAGTTACTTTAGATTTATACCTTGAACAAAGTCTATCTTAATATTCATGACCATTTAAAAAGTTATTTTATTGTATAATACCACAGATATTGCTGGCAAATCCCTGTCTCTCTCCTTCCTCGCTACTAGTCTATTAGATTGTGTATTTTTGTCACCGATTCATAATCCTGTTTCTTAATCAAGCAAAATGTATTAAATAAATAAGAACATGACTAATAGAAATGTTTTGCCAGAGTCAGATATTCAGGATAAGTTCCTTGAGTACTAATAACGGACCTAGCTGGTCAGATTAGAAATATGAAGTGTAACCTTGTTTTACTAACTTCAGAAACAGGAATGATACATGCACACAAACAGAATACACACATTCAGCAAATAATAACTTCTCTAATGATATCTTACATGATGTATTTTACATAAAGCATATTCAAGTTAGGCATATTCATATTCATGCACATATTTCCATAAAGAATATGGGGGTGCAACGTCACAACATGGCTTCATATATCTCTGTCACACTCTTCGCAAGATTATGCTTTTGATCTTGATCACAGTCTGTGGCAAGGCTTGATCACAGGCTTGATCACAGTCTGTGCCAAGTAGGCACAATCTGGACAATCTTCCCTCTCTTTTCCTCCTTCCTTCCCACCTTCCCCCCCACCGTATTCTGATTTCTCTCTTGTGGTGCCACAGCAGGGAGATACTGCATATGAGGGTTCCCTACATCCATCCCCTACCCACAAAACATCTGGTCAGAAAGGAATCCTGGAAGCTCTGATTGCCAACCAGGCTGTTAAAAATCAATTTAGCAACACAGCAGGGGCTGGCCGCTATCTGCCCTGGCTCCACGTGGCTTCCAGAAGCAACCAACAGGTCCTCATGGCCCCTAAACTCAGGAAGACGCCGCATACTGCTCTAGCCCCGCAGATCCTGTTGGCTGGGAAATGCAACCAATGGGAGCTGTCGGGGTGATGTCTGCAGGCATTACAATGGTGCTCAGAACCTCCTTGTGTCTAGGGGTAGCACAGACCTGACAGCCACTTCAGGGTTTCACTGAACCCTCTCCCTCACCCCACCCTGCTGCCCCAGCCCAAAGTCCCCTACCACATGCAAACTCCCTCAAAGCCCACACCATCCTCTACCACAGCCCAATCTCCTGGCCCAGCCCTGAGCATCAACCGGCACCCTAAACTCACTGTGCTACCGACTGTATAAATACAACAACAGGCTTAGACCATGCCATTGAAAAGGTTATAATAAAAGTTGGTCACTGATGTTCCTTTAAAATATTTTTCATCAGAAAATGTCAGTTCATGGAAACAAACTGTTTCTGGGAAAGTGTCTGATATGATAAATCTGTTAGAAATTTCTTTTGAAAGTTTCAAAATTGTCAAAGTCCTGTTTCAGTATTTTCTAAATGAAGGGGGGGAGTGTTTCTATCTGAAAAATCTTGTCCTTGAAATTTTAGTTAATTTGTACTAACGAGAGAATGGTTTTCCATCCCAGCTCTAGTTACAGTCTGAGAACACTAGCAACATCCAGAATTTGGGAGGAGAAGCAGAAAAAATATATAAATAATTACTTTTTAATATGCATTAGCTAGAATTATAACTGCATCACATGCTGGCTGACTTCCTGTAAGCTGTGTTGCCAAAAGATTTGAAGAGTAGTAGCCTCGTGTGCTCAGTTCAAGGAGGAATATCATGCTTAAAAGATAGCATTAAGAAAAGCACAAAGGGATTTCTGAGAGGAGCAGCTTTGGAGGCTGTCAAAATTGTCATCATTAACTGGTTGGGGAAGTGAGGATGTGATGTAAGACCAGAGTAAATAGAAAGAGTTAAAATGTCCTTGAAGGTTAGGACAGGAAATCTGAACTTGATAAGATGGAAGAGGAATTGCCTTAAAACATAAGCCTGTTTGATACCAAAAATATAGACAAATGGGAGGAGTTTGGAGAGCAGTAAGATGAGATAAGTTGCCAAGATTGATTTTGTGAGGGAAAGATAAGTTACATTTTGACCGTGTGATGCTAAAGGGCAAATATGAGCTAGCCTATATTTGAACTGGGAGAAAATGCCAACAAAATATGGAGAGCAACTATTTAAGGTTGTATATGGAGGTATAAGAAGGAGTAATAAGCTATAACTAAGAAAAGGAATAGGTATGCTGAATATTGTGCACAGAAGGATTGAGGGAAGAAGACCCCTCACTTGGGACATTTTAAACAAGACTGGACATAGCACTAGACAATATACTTTCAGGAATAATCCTTCTTTGGCAGGGAGTTGGACTTAGATGACCTGTTAGGTTCTTTCTATCTCTATTAGAATCACAACATTGAATGTATTTCTTAGTGTAGCTACAGCATAGTATATTAAGTCTTTTCCCAGACTTGGCATACCAGCAATAATTAGTAATAGTCCCAGCACTCCACACCCTGAGGCTGGCTCAGAACCACACGTAATAACTCCTCTGACAAACTCTACTCCTGTGATTGGAATTGGTGCGGAAACTAGCCAAGTGCCAAACACATCACAGCTGATTCTTCACTTCTGAGAGACTTTAAGGGAAAAAGGACCTGAGAAGACATTATCCAGCTGCAGATTGGATGGGATAGGCAGGAATAAATTTATATTGTTGTAGCAAAAGCAAAACTATAGCACCATGTCTGACAGTTTAATACTGAAATACTGATGTATCCAGATTGCTTTATCTCAATCCTTTCTCCCCATGATACAAGTGTAATTATAAAGAGATCAAAATGTGTCAAACTATCACCAGCCCAAAAAACAGTTTTACAAAGTATCAACTCTACAGGCATCTTTCCTCTTGAGTCTTTTTAACTTGACTTGGGATGCAGATAGGTTTCTGAAGTTGAACTACATCATCAGCTTTAATTTTGTTGTTTGCAAGTTACATGTAAATGGACAATCTGTATATTTGAGAATACCTGTCACTACAATGAGATTTGAAAACTACACTGTTCTCAGAGGGTATGTCTACACTTGCTCCCTAGTCCGAACTAGGGATGCAAATGTAGCATATCGAAGTTGCTAATGAAGTGCAGGATTTAAATATCCCGCGCTTGATTAGCATATTCACATCCGGTCGCCATTTTAAAAATCCACTAGTCTCAATTAACTCGCTGTGTGTAGACACGGTATTCCGAAAGAAACCCCTTCCCTCAGATTAACTGTCACTCCTCGTTGCATTTACTAATGTGAATTTTTATTTACTCTGGCACTTCCTCTTTTAATTCCTGGTTACTATGAAACTGTATCTTAGCGCTTGCTCATTATCAGTTACTCTATCAATATTGACATCCATTTCTAGTACACACCATGCACTTTTTATTCTGATATAAGGCAATGCTGCGTGAGGAAAGAAGGGTTCTGTCATTGGTTCATTTTCCTACTCAGCTTATAGACTATTGAAAAGTATAGCTGTTGTACTTGATTTCAGTTTCAGCAAGGCTTGGACTTTATCAACACTTCATAGAATCATAGAATACAAGGACTGGAAGGGACATCAAGAGGTCATCGAGTCTAGTCCCCTACTCTCATTTCAGGACCAGTACTGTCTAGGCCATCCCTGATAGACATTTATCTAACCTACTCTTAAATATCTCCAACCTCCTGGGGCAATTTATTCCAGTGTTCCAGTTAGGAACTTTTTCCTAATGTCCAACCTAAACCTCCCTTGCTGCAGTTTAAGCCCATTGCTTCTTGATCTATCCTCAGAGGCCAGGAAGAACAATTTTTCTCCCTTCTCCTTGTGACACCCTTTTAGATACCTGAAAACCGCTATCATGTCCTTCTCAATCTTCTCTTTTCCAAGCTAAACAAACCCAATTCTTTCAGTCTTCTTTCATAGGTCATGTTCTCTAGACCTCTAATTATTCTTGATGCTCTTCTCTGTACTGTATCCAATTTTTCCACATCTTTCTTGAAATGTGGTGCCCAGAACTGGACACAATACTCCAACTGAGGCCTAATCAGCACAGATTTCTCTCTGCTATTATAGCCCACACTCCCTCCTATTTCCGACCCAACTCCCAGGTCTCCATGTTCTTCACTTACCCATGGGCTTTGGTCACCTGTCCCCGTCAAACCTAGTTTAAAGCCCTCCTCGCTACGTTAGCCAGTCTGTATCCAAATACAGTCTTCCCCTTCCTCGAAAGGTGAATGCCATCCCTGCTTAGCAGTACTTCCTGGAATAGCATCCCATGATCAAGGAAGCCAAAGCCCTCTTGGCGACACCATCTTCACATCCAGGCATTCACCTCCAGGATGCACCCGTCTCTGTCTGGGCCCCTACCTTTGAAAGGAAGGATCGAAGAGAATACCACCTGCACTCCAAACTCCCTCACCTGTACACCCGTATTTCATTAAGGTGTGCTGATAACAGGGAGGAAGCAGAAGCTGGTAGCATCTGCCAGTGATTAGACAAACTTGACAGGTACTCCACCTGCCTTCAGAAATATTTTGCTGTAATTGACAAACATTGAAATGTAATTAAACCATAACTTCATGTCAACGATGCTACTTCCTGGCCACTTTACACAAGATACTCCTGCCGATAATTGTGTTTTAAGAACTTCCAATCTAAACAAACAAATTGTGGTAAATACCTATTTGAGAACAAAAACAAAAATAGTGTGGAGTCATTCTCTCTCTGGCTAATGTGGCTCACTAGAATTCCAGTTCAAACTTATATGCAGCCACAGATGCTGGCTCTACCAGATTTCCTTATGACATATGCACAAGGAAAAATACTTAGTTTTAATTTAGAAAAAATCATATTAAGTACATGGGTGATAGAAATTGTAAGGGATGTTAGTCTGGTGTAGCTGAAACAAAATACAGGACTATATAGCACTTTTAAACCATCTTGTTAGTCTTTATAGGTGATGAGCTTTCGTGGGCCAGACCCACTGCTGCAAACTGCTGCACTTCCTACTCATTATTAGGGATGTAAGATAGCAAGTAATAGAATAGTGAAGTAACCACATTCATTCTTATAGGTCACTTGACTATTCTATAGTCCACGGGAGTGGGGCTGGCAGCCAGTCCTCCAGCCCCACTCCCGGGGAGCTCCATGCCACCCTGCTTTGTTGCCTCTGTATCGTGGGGGAGGGATGGCTCAGTGGTTTGAGCATTGGCCTGCTAAACCCAGCATTGTGAGTTCAATCCTTGTGGAGGCCGTTTAGGGATGTGGGGCAAAAATTTGTAAGGGATGGTACTTGGTTCTGCAGTGAAGACAGTGGACTGGACTCAATGACCTTTCAAGGTCTCTTCCAGTTCTAGGAGATAGGCAATCTCCATTATACAAGAGAGCCCAGGCTCCACTGAAGAGAGGGGAAGCCAGCACCTGGCTCAGAGCTCAGGGGTCCCCCCATGGGCTGAGAACTCTGGCCTGCCACCTTTGGGGAGGAAAGGCCATGAAGCTCTCTGAAAGTCAAGGCATCCATGACTTCTGACACCTTCATGACATGTTCTTAGCCTTAATTATAAATGGAAGCAGTTTCACCACCGCTTCTCCTGCCTCTGGAATAGTATTTTGAGCAATATCTGTGATTAGCTGTGGCTTGTTAACCTCATGAAACCAGGCCAGGGCTTTTAATCTGTCAGCTGAGACACTGAAAATGGGGGGGAGGTGGTTCTGATTTCCTGTAGAAGTAAGTACTGCATATAGCACAGATGTTTGCAAACTCTGGGATGTGCCTTTAGGTAGCCATGGGTGTGCACCAGGAAAGACGCCAGTTGCCTGTCTTAGGAGTGTAGTACTGCTGGAGGAGATTCAGAACTCTGCTTAGCCTAGGGGTAGGGCAGAAGGAGCCAGAGCTCTGCTTGGGGGTGGAGAGGAGAGCATGAACACCAGGGGAAGCAGCTTGTGGCGGCTCCAGTGCTCTGTTCCAGTGCAGCAGCTCAGAGGCTTTTCTGCTTCCTGATATTTCTTCCCTCAGCATCTATCATTCCCCTTGTCCACTCCCAGAGCCTATTCTTCAGCTCAGCAGGGGCTCCTCCATCTCCCTCTGTGCTTATCTCTTTGGCTGAAGAGATAAGTACAGAGATAAGCACATCCCTCCGTCCCAGTGTACCTTCCCATCTCAACACTGCCTTGCAGGGTTACTGGGGCTCCTCTCCATTTCGGAGACTTCAGGCCCCATCTCAGCACTGTCCAGCGGTATCCTAGAGGCTATCTTCCATTTGCCACTGATCCTTCACTTGTCCCTGGGCAGTAGGGCTGGGCAAACTGGGCTTATCAAAAGGGTTCTCTTGGCAGGCTGCCACAGCTGTTTGTTTCTTCTTTGGTGCCCCCATCCTGGTGACAGTCCCTGCACGAAGTAGGACTGTAGGTCTGTGGAGGCTCTTAGGTCCAACTTCTTCCTCACTCCCCAGTCCTGCAGCTCGTTCCCCGCTGCTCCTCTCCCTTTGAAATGTACAAGAGCCATGGGTCTTGGAGCGAGCTGATTTGGTCCCCGCTCTCGCCACTTCCCTGCTGTGCCTCTGCCTCCTTTACCCCCTTTCCCCATGGAGACGGTGCTGGGGAGGAACAGTCTTTTAAGCCAGATACCCCCAGCACTGGCTCCTGATCCTCTCCGCCCTTGGTGCCTCTGAGATAGAGGCAGCAAGGGATGGGGGAAGCAACTAGTTGAGTAGTGACTCAACTACCTGACAAGCCTAGGATTATCAGGTAGTTGACTAGTCGCTTACATCCCCACTCAGCACCCTCATTGACTTCCAGCCACACCTACACAGAGCTTATCATGCAAGCAAGATCTCTGAATGCCATGCTCTGCCCACTGCACCCACCTGCCTGCACTAAATGGGGCCCTGCCTGTAAACCTGGTGTATGTGAGCATTGCTCTCTTCATCCCCTGAGAATTGTTGGGATCTGTTTCACACCGTCGTGAGTTTCCAGTGGGACACACATGCTCCTGAAAATTCTGACTTATATTCTAATAAGTATAGCAATCAATGGTCAAATTTAATTCTATGGTGACACTGTGTCATCAGCATTTCCCAGTGACATGCGTTGGGAACACGGCAATCTTTGTTTCAGTGCAAGAATGTTACCGTATCATAGCTTGCAGTATGATAGACTCCCATCCCCACCACATTTAAACTTGTCATCATACCAGACAGATAAACAGGAATTTTATCTGATATACCTGAACTACTGTTGGACCCTTGCAAACTTTTTTGGTTGTGGTTTAGATTGCCTCTAGGTGGACTTGTGCAGGAGATTAGGAACCAGGCCCTTCTCTTGTTTTTTTATTTCTGTTATAGCACTGATTACAAACCCCAACTAAAACTGGGCCTCTGTTGCGTTAAACTCCGTGCATATACATAATGAGTGACAGTTCCTGGCACCAAGGAGTTTATAGTCTAACTACATGAGGCAGGGATATGAGGGGAAACAGTCAAAAAGAAATCAAGCAATTTGTCCCAGGTCACACCAGGTGAGTGACAGGACTGGGAAGAGGACCCAGGTCTCCTGACACCAGCGCAATGCCCTAAACTGCGTTTTCTTAATATGCAGAGGTGAGGAGGAAGATAGAAACATAGTACTGGAAACAACCTCAAGAGGCAGGGCTTGTGGCAGGACCAAGCACTTTCTAGAACAGGGGTTGGCAATAAAACGGCAGTGGTTTGCCAGGGTTAGCCCCTGGCAGGCTGCTGCCAATATTTTTACCTGTGCAGATATGGGTGATTGCAGCTCTCATTGGCCGCATATCGCCGTTCCCAGCCAATGGAGCTGTGGGAAGCAACACAGAGCAGGACACCAGTTCCCATAGCTCCTATTTGGGCAAGAATGGTGATCTGTGGCCAACAGGAGGGGCATTGCCTCTACCTGCAGAGATGCAGGTAAATACAGGAGCAGCAGCTTGATAGGGGCTAACTCTAGGGAACCGGATCCAGCCTGGAGGCCAGTTTTTGCTAACCCCCATTCGAAACCATCCCTGGTAGGTGTTTGTCTAAAGTGCTTTTAAAAAATTCCAATAATGGAGTTCCTACAACCTTCCTATGCAGTTTATTTCTGATTTTAACCACTCTGACAGGAAGATTTTCCTAATGTCCAACCTATACCTCCTTACTGCAGTTTAAGCCCATTTCTTTTTGTCTTTTCATCGGAGGTTAAGGAGAATAACTTTTCTCCCTCCTTCTTGTAACAATCTTTTAGATACTTGAAAGCTTTTATCATGTCCCCTCTCCGTTTTCTCTTTTCCAGACTGAAAGGATTAAGATTGTTTAATCTTCCCCATGGTAATGTTTTATAGACCTTTAATCCTTTTTTTGTTCTTCTCTGAACCTTCTCTAATTTATTCACATCTTTACAGAAATGTGTATTTCACACAGTACTCCAGGCCTACTTAGGTTATGTCTAGTTTGAACTAGGGAGGCTAATGAGTGTGACCGAAATTGCAAAAGAAGCGCGGGATTTAAATATCCCGCCTTTCATTAGCATGTTCCCGGGCGGTCGCCATTTTGGAAATTGACTAGCCCGGA
>JANRFK010006697.1:23775648-23799420 GCA_030068395.1 Apalone spinifera
GTAGATGCGGGCAGTTATTCCAGGCTAGTCAATTTCCAAAATGGCGACCGCCCGAGAACATGCTAATGAAAGGCGGGATATTTAAATCCTGCACTTCATTTGCAATTTCGGTCGCCCTCATTAGCCTCCCTAGTTCGAACTAGGGGGCTAGTGTAGACAGACCCTTAGTGCAGAATGGAGCAGAAGAATTATTTCTTGTGTTTTGCTCACAAAATTCCTATTAATGCATCCCAGAATCATGTTTGCTTTTTTGCAACAGTGTCACACTCTTGACTCATATTGAGCTTATGGTTCACTATGACACCTATATGCTTTTGCAAAATATTCCTTTCTAGGAACTCATTTCCCATTTTGTGTTTGTACAACGGATTGATCCTTCCTAGGTGGGGTACTTTATATTTATTCTTATTGAATTTCATCCTATTTACCTCCAACCATTTCTCCAGTGTGTGCAGATCATTTTGAATTATAACCCTATCCTCAAAAGCACTTGCAACCCCTCTCACTTTTGTATCATCCGCAGACTTTATAACATATTCTATATTTCATTATTTAAATAATTGATGACTATAACCGGTCCCAAAACTGATGTATGTGGAAGTCCAATCATTATGCCCTTCCAGCGTGACCATGAACCATTAATAACTGCTCTCTGAGAACAGTTATCCAATCAGTTATGCATCCAGGTTATAGTAGCCCCATCTATATTGTATTTCCCTAGTTTATTTATGAGGACATGCAAGGCTGTATCAAATGCTTGACAAATGTCTAGATATGCCACATCTACTGCTTCCGCTTCATCCACAAGGCTTGTTATCTTGTCAAAGAAAGTTATCAAGTTGGTTTGACATGATTTGTTCTTGACAAATCTATGCTATTACTTATCACCTTTTTATCTTCTCGATGTTTCCAAATGGATTCCTTAATGATTTGCTCCATTATCTTTCCTGTCACAGAAGTTAAGCTGACTGCTGTAGTTCACTGGGTTGCCCTTATTTTCCTTTTTATAGATGGGCATACATTTGCCCTTATCCAGTCCTATGGAATCTCTCCCATGTTTGATGACTTTTCAAAGATAATAGGTAATGGCTTCAATACCTCTTCAGTCAAAGATTGCAACTTCAGCAAAGTTACTGTTTCTTAACAGTAGCTTAAAACCTGCAAGGCAAGACCTGTCAAAACCAAAACTTTAAACTCTACCCAGGAGCCACTCACATAAAGAAAAGTGTTTTATGCTTAACCACACTCACTTAATATGCAGGCACAATGCAACTGTCTAATGTCAGCTCCAACATTATCTCAGGTTATAGCCCCATAAGAGGGACCACTGCAGTAGTTCAGTCTGAAAGCGATGAAGGCTTGGATAAGTGTAAAAAGTCCTCACTCTTCCTGCCAGGCAGAGTACTCTAGGGGGAGTCTTCCTAACTTGTTTTCATAGAACTATCAGGCTGGAAAGAACCTGATGAGGTCACCCCTATTTTATGCACCCCACCCCCACACTGAGGCCGGTGGCAAAAGAAGTAACAGTATTTCTTTCATATTGCTGCATCAATATTTCTGGCATTTCATTAAGTTCGTCCTTTATTTGTTGTTACTTACACTGTTCAAGTCTTAAAACACAAGTATATTTTTATAATTTCATAATAAAACAGCAGGAGTCTATTCCACGCCCCCACCCCAGCACCACCACTCACCGGCCAGGGCTGGCAGAGAAGGTGCAGGTCAGGCAGCTGCAGCCCACGCGGTGCCACTCCCTGTCCGCACTGCACCAGGGCATGCTGAGAAGAGGTAGGGTGGGGAGGGCAAGAGAGGGGCAGAGCAAGGGGGCAGGGAGAGGTAGGGTCAGTGTCCCACTCCTTCCTCTGTCACCAATCGCCAATGCGCACAAAGAATATCTGAAACCATTTACTGAAAACATTTTCCCTTTTGGCACTAACAACAAAACCAGCTCCCCAAGCCCGGCGTCCCCTAAAACCTAAATCTCTCTTGCTGCAAATTAAACCAATTGCTTCTTATCCTACCATTGGTAGATAGGAAGCACAGCTGATCAGTCTCTTCTTTATAACAGTGTGGGGCGGTGTTGGGCCGTCGCCTCCGTTCATCCCTTTCCCCACTGTGCCTCAGTGCCCCAAATGACTGTCTTCACTTAGCCCATTGCCGGGCCAGCTGCAGTCTGTACTGGGTGTTCATCACCGGCATCCCCCTCAGACGATCCGACTACCGCCTCCCCACTGCTTCAATCCCGAGTCGCCGATGGTCTTTCCCTCTCCGCTCTTGGCCCCGCTGCGACACACCCACTGCTGCGGCGGAGGGCACCGTGGAGGGAGAAGGAGGGACCCGGACCCGCCCATGCTCACAGGTCCCAGCCCAGGGTCCTAAGGACTTGGATCTATGGTGATCCGGTCCGGTTGGTGGGGCAATCTGCTTCAACCTGCCAACCACACCGGGCTTTGCCCTGGGCTACTTCCCTTCCCTCGAAAGCCCCCTTTTCCTCGAAGCTCACCTTCCCTTTCGGGGTTGCTGGGAGGGAGGGGGGAGAACGACAGTTCCCAGCCACGGCTCTCCTTGTCCTCCTGAGCTCGGCCCTTTCTTCCTCCCCCCCGCGCCTGGGCAGCCACGTTTTTAAATTGCCACTTCCGCCTCGTTCGCCCTATCCCCGGCGGAGGCGGTACCGACTGCCTGCCCCACCCAACGCTGGCATCCCTCCTTGGAGGCGGGGCCTTTCCCCGCTCCCTACGCCCGTTCTCGGGGATCCCTGACGTCGCCCCTCCTGACGTCAGCCCGGGGCGACGTCTGGGCGGCGTAGGAGCAGGCTGCGCACGGATGCGCCTCTCTGCCGTGGCAGCCGAACAGCGCTTGCCCAGCAGCGGGGAAGGTGCGGGGCAGGGAAGCCCCATCACAAACAGCCTTTTGCATATTTGAAGACTGTCATCTGGTCCCCCTTTCCCCTCCTCCCCCCCATTTTCTAGACTAAGTATTCATTCAACCTATCCTCAAAGGTCATATTTTCTAAACTTTGGGTCAGTTTTGTTGCTCTCCTCTGGCCTATTTCCAGTTTGTTCACATCTTTCTTGAGGTGGGGAACACCGATCTGGACAGTCTTCAGTTAATGCCTCAGCAGTGCTGAGTAGAGCAGAACATTTGCCTCCTGTGTCTTATATACAGCGCTCATGGAGTGACATTTGTCTTTGTCAGAACTGCATCACACTGTGGTCTCATATTCAATTTGTGATCCACTAAAGCCTCCAGAGCCTTTTCTGTGGTGCTGTTGCCTCTCCACTTATTCCCTATTTTATATTGGGCATTTGATTTTTGCTTCGAAAGTGTAGTACTTGGCACTGGGGTATGTAAAATCGTTAACGTTTTCTGGAGGGTTTTTTAATTGGACTTTAATTGACCTGAAAGGATTTCTTAAACAGATGTTCGTGTTCTTCTGAATTCTCATAGTGCATGTTACCACCTTTATAAAACATTTATTTTAATCAGGAACAGCTTGAAACTTTAAAAAAAAATAATCAAACCCGTGGCTTGTACAATACTCATGTCACCAGTCAAATTAATCCTTATTATTGAGCAAAGAGATCTGTCTGGAAACTTACTGTTTTTATTTCCCTGCTTTCATGGTCTCATATGGTTCAAGTTTCATAGAATAGACTCAGTTATCTAGGATGGGGCTCTAATCTTTTTTCTTTCGGAGGCGTTATCTAACTTTCTGTAATAACTCCCTGGCCTACCAGTGCCTGCATACAGAAGCTGGGGCCAATGTTAGAGGGTAGCAAGCAGAGTTAGTGCCTGGAGCCCCATGCCACAGGGGTCACTGCAAATCTCAAATCCTCAGGCTTTGGCTTTCGCCCTGCACAACAGCACTTGACAATGGCCCTGCTTGCTGTCTGTCCAGGGGGCCACAGAGGTACTGGTGGGGAGGTGAGGATGTGGCCCAGACTGCAAATAGTGGTAAGAGTGTGGTGATGGGGCCCCCTGTTGCAAGTTTATGCTGTGCCTGAAAACCTGATGCTTGAGCCCTGCCTGTAGTACGCATGACTTAAGAATTACAGTATGTCAGTTCAAATTTGCCTTCTTAATTTCTTTAATATTGTGTATTTGTCTGAAAATTGAGAACATGACAGCATTGTATACTGAAGTGCATGTTTAGTTACCCACATGATTAGGTACTGTGTAAAACAAATGACTGGAACTCAGGTGTTCTGCACAATTATTTTATTCAAAATATATTCCAGCCAAAGCTGTCTCACTTGCTTTCTGCCTGGTTAGAGCTGAGCATGCTATTTGTAGTAGGCCCTTTTTTGGTTGCACATTTTCCACAGACAGACTTGAATTTCTTCATCCAATTGAAGGCAATTCAGCTGTGCCTCACTTCCTGAAATTACTAGAGCCTGTTCAGAATTGTCTATAAGGCGCCAGCGTCTGGCCATGCTCCTCTCACCTTCACACCAGATTCTTTCCCCCACAATATTATGGACAAAAGCTGTGCTCCAGCACTCCTGCCTGCCTGTCCATTGCAATCCTAGCCGTTCTGGCTGGTTTGAGGGTCAACAGTGAGAGAAATAGTTCCTACACTTTCCTCTTTCTGCAGGGGCTAAAATGTCCAAGGCTTTCTTTTCCAAGTAAAACCATTCACTAAACCCTTTTAGTGTTCCTTTTTCCCTATGATGGCAGAGCAAGCTGAAGTGTAAGTGGTACTCTGCCTGTAAATTGAGCAAGTGATAAATCTCAAAACTGCCATGATTGCTCCTAGCCCATAACCCCTTGCTGTGTACCCTGGATAGGAGTTTGGACAGTTTGTTTAGGGCCTTCGCTTATCAATAGCAGTGCACATGCATCACTAAGATTCCTTCAACAAGTTTTGTAGTGCAGTTCGGTTTTCTTAGGACATCTTATCAGTCTGTTCACACTGACCTAGTCCTCTCCAAGAGTAAGTCCAGTAATTTCTCCTGAGGCCAATACACCTCTAACAGGAGAATCCCATCGTGCCCTACCAGTTTCTCCAGTAGACATGTGAATCACTTGGCAAGGAAGGTAGCACTTCCAGGAAGAGTAAGAACCCAACTGTCTCAACTAGGAAAGAGGTCAGTCCCAGACAGCAAATAAACTTTCCCTTTCAAAAATGTGTTGGTTAGTTGACATGTTTGCTAAACAGTCTCCCCACTGAAAATAATTAAACAAAGGTTGCAATTACAGACCTATATCAGTCTGGTGTTTAGTTGTACTAATAGAGATGTAGCCGTGTTAGTCTGGTCTTGCTGAAACAAAAGACAGGACTATGCAGCACTTTAAAGATTAACAGGATGGTTTATTAGTTGTGAGCTACTCACTGTGACCATGTCTTTCACTGCTAGCTGTTCTTGGAGCATGATTGGTCACCTACGCCACAAGTTGCTGTGCCTTCACTGGATGACTGAAACCTTTATAACGAGATTGTGGGGAAACTGAAGATTTATTCTTTTTGTTGTGAACAGATTTTTCAATTCCTTTGAATATTCTATGAACAAAAAGTCTACTGAAAATAAATAAAAGGCTGGAAATGCTTCTACTGAGTTTTATATTTTAAACAAATGTTAATTGATGCCTTTTTTTCATTATTCTCCTGGCTATGTTCTATAGGGTTTCCTAATATGAATAGTATTTATCATTAGCACAAATGTCAGACTTTCTGAATGTATGTTCAGTATTGCAACCATGATGGTGTCCTAGATCCTTTTTTTAAAAATACCCAATTGAAGTAAAATACCCATACATGCAATCGTGTCTGATGCATGCTATTATTATATATATTTTACAGAGTTCGTTTAGTAGAGAGAGGATCACCTCATAGTTTGCCCCTAATGGAATCAGGAAAAGTAAGTACTGACCATGTCTTCTGCACTCTTAAAGGTTTCTTTGATTTTCACTCTGTTAATTTTTCTGAAGTGAATTTCATGCTCAGGAAAGCTCTGACAGCTGTACAGACAGCAGTCCTATCATTTATCCACCGAGACGTTACAGCACAGTAGCTCTGACAGAGGTTTTAACACTACTCCAGCACAGTAGCTCTGACAGAGGTTTTCTCCCTCTATTATGAGGGAATTGCTTCCTACTCCTGAGATAGTAGCCCAGTCTCTGCCTATGCAGTCCTCTCAGGCCAGGTCTACACTAGACCTGGAAGGTTGGGTTAAAATACGCAACTCCAGATATGTAAAATTGGTAGCTGGAGTCGACTTACCTAAAGCCAAGCTTGGTTCTGTCTTCACAAGGGGAGGCCGAAAGGAGCAAACACTCCCATCTGCTTCTCATACTTCTTGCAACTGTGAAGAGTACTGGTGCCTAGTGGTGCTGTCCTCAGCATTCAGTTTAGTGGGTCTTAACTAAACCCACTAAATCGAATGCCAGAAGATCGATCCCTGGCATGGCAAGTGAGGATGTGGCCTCAGTTGCTTTTCAGAAAACTACTTGCAGCTTTCTAGGCAGTGGTGGTTTTGATGATGACACATGTCCACTGGAAATTGGACTGAGACCACCAAGACATTCCTACATTTCTTCATAGGCCACCATACATCTGGGGGCGGGGCATCTTTGGCATCTGTGGGAGACAGTATGGGCTAGTGGTTAGCCAGTAGTAGAGTCAGGTACAGAACTCAGGTCTCTTGAATCCCTGACCATTGGTCTAAGTAGGTGATTATGGGCAAGACATTTCACCTCCCAATGCCTTGGTTTCCTTCTCTGTAAAATGGGATGATTCTGATTGTCTGTATAAAGCACTATATAAGAACTCCTTATTTATTTGTTGTTACTAAGTTGGGCTAAATTTGAACCAGTCAGTGAATGGTTCCATTATTGCTAAGTTGAGTGTCCAGACAATCTGCCTTAAAGAACTAAAACAGAAACTCTTGGCACCATGATACAGTGAAAGCTGAGTTTATAGACTGTTTGGCTTTGGGTCAGCAGACTCCCTACCTGACTCCATGTGGTTCCTCAGAAGCGGTGACTGGTCCCTGCTGCTCATAGTCAGAGCAACAGTCTTGGGGACACCATTTATTCCCTTGCTCTGCCCCCACCCTGTGCACTGGCTCTAGAGCTTCCATCCACAGCCAGTGGGATCTGCAAGGGTGGTGCCTGCAGGCAGGGTCAGCATGCAAAGCTGCCTCGTTGCCCCTCCACCTAGGAGCAGCAGGGAATATCGCCACTTTCAGGGAGCCTCCCAAGGTGAGCGCTTCCCAAATCTAGCACCCTAACAACCTTCCCCATCTCCAATCTCCTGCCCTGAGTCCCCTCCCACATGCAAACTCCCTCCCAGAACTCACATCTCTCACACCCCAACCGCCAGCGTTGAGTCCCTTCCTGCATTCAAGCTCCCTCCTCCTACTAGTTAACCAGAATTTTTAACTTATTGGCACCTCCTATTCCCTCAACATGCCAGGTAACAAAGCTTGGACTGTGTATATTCATTCATTCTCCACCTGTCAGTGTTATCTTTGCCATCTGTTCTGATAGTATCTGAACACCTTCCATAGGAACCAATAGCAAAGTCCCTAGTAGATTTCCTGGGGTCACCAGTTCTTGTCCCATTTTTTAGTTAAAATTCTATTTGGGGGTAGAGATTTTGGTTTGGATTATTTTAAAACTTATTCGGTATTTTAAAAATTTATTTATTTTTGGTAAGAAAAGCATGTCAGTGTTATGTCATTCTTACTACTGAAAGGCTTTTACAAAGAGCCAGGTTGGCAACATTTCCTAAATACAGTTATCCAGGATTGGCTTATTCTCTTAAGCGGGTTTCTTCCAGAACTGAATCCCTTGAGTGATAAGTAGAAAGCAAGGGATTTTCTTATCAAAACCTGTACTGGCAGCAATATGTAACAGCACAGAATTAGGTGTATCTATGACAACTAGATAATACCAATCCTTAAATAATATGTCAGGTTTTTTAAGGAGTTAGATAAAGGGCTTCTGGGGACAAGTATCATTTGTATAGTTACATAAACAGACATGTACATCATCTGGTTTCTTACAGAATATGACTCACTTTGTCTTTCAATAGATCCTCCCTGGTGTTCGCATCATTATAGCTAATCCTGAAACAAAGGGACCCTTAGGGGATTCTCATCTTGGTGAGGTGAGTCACAAAAATTGCCCCTCGGTCTGTTTATAAATTAAATTATAGGAACAAAATCCATTTTAATCAATTTAAATGATTTCCTTAAATAAATATAAAGATATTCTAAGCTCAGAAATATCTGTATAACATACAGCTTTATAATGTGTGAAATTAACAGGAAAAAAGTTGCTGTTGCTATTAAAAACCTTTTTCTTGTTGAACTTGAAATAAATGTGTATCTCTTTAAGAAGAGTACAAAGATTTTTTTTTTTAAATAACCTTGTTTTTTCCTTCTAAATTTTCTACTTATTACTTCTGACAAAACTTTACTTGGAGCAAAGGCTATTTCTTTGATTAGTCTAACTCAGGGGTGGGCAAATTCCGGCCTGTGGGCCGGATCCAGTCTGCAGGGTTAGTCCCTGGCAGGCTCCCACTGCCATTTTTACCTGTGCCTCCGCAGGTATTGGAAGATTGCAGCTCTGGTTGGCCTGGAATTGCCATTCGTGGCCAATGTGAGCAGCGGCATCCCGGTTCATGGGACTTCCTGCCACTTGCATTGGCTGTGAACAGCGATTCCTGGCCAAGCAGAGCTGCGATTTTCAATACCGGCAGAAACATACTGATGGTGGCCCACCCCGGTCTAACTTCAGCTAACTGGAGTTGTTTTATGATCATGATAACTTAAAGCATTAAAATGTTCTGCTTAATATAGTTTAGCAAAGCTGTGTGCATTTGCTGTTTAGTTCATGTTTCACTGAATAATAAAATTGAACTTAGACCGTTTAATTTTCAATGGGCAAATCAGAATTTCAATAAATAAAATAATTTGTATGGTTATGATTAAAATAACAGTACAACTTTTGAGAATATGTGATACTTCCCCCAAAAACAAGTTAATGAAATCCCAGAGTTTTATGCTAAGGCTGGAGAAGAATATTGTATCTAAAAATCCTGTCAGTGCCTTTTTCATTATTCAAAAAAAGGTAATTTGTCTCGCTTAGTGCTGCCTTGCCTGACTCTCAAGAGTTGTGAGGCTATCTTTAATATTTTGAAGATAAAAAGTGCTTTGTAACTACTAACAGAATTATTGTTTGATAGCTAGGGGTCACACTCACCAAAGTGGTCTTATGGAGTGAGTTTGTGGCTGCTTTTATACCAACTGAAAAGACCATCTGTAAATGTGTCATCAAAGGACTCCTCGAAGTGCTAATGTAGTAGGCATGAGTGGAAAGGGCATGTCAGTGCAGCGTCACAATAGAACACAACACTTTATAAATCCTAGATAGCATTGCAGCTCATGGCACAGTCCTATAAGACTTACAGAAATTAGACAGTTCTTGGGGCTTGTCTAAGTTATGCCAGAAGCCTCTTGAGCCCTCTGAGCAACCTCAGGCTATGAGGCTACAAAGGGTAGGCACTTCCCTGTGGTCTGAATCCTGTGCTGCACCTTCAAGAGACATGGAACCTCACTCATTGACTTTAGCAAAGCTACATGTGTAAGGCAAGCAGGATTTAGCCCTCAAATAAGTATAGAAATATGGTGAGTATTTAATCAGAACACATCATGTTAAAAGGTATTCTAGACATATCTAGTTCTGATTGAAAATAGATGCAAGAATTTTCAAGAATACTTCACCCTGGATAGATGCTTTAATTAATGCCAGTGTAATTGCTTTTTACTTAGATATGGGTTCACAGTGCTCATAATGCAAGTGGATATTTCACCATATATGGAGATGAATCTCTGCAATCAGATCACTTTAATTCAAGACTCAGCTTTGGAGACACACAGACTATTTGGGCTCGGACTGGTTATTTGGGGTTTTTGAGGAGAACAGAACTTACAGATGCAAATGGAGGTAAGAACATGAGTTCCATCTAAAAATGTATGTTTATACATAGCTTTGAAAATGCTGTAAAGTTGTTCACTCATTTGTAGCCTGCTGTGTTGTAGGAATAAATGTTCACCATCAAATGCTCTATAATCCTCCAAAGAAGCATTTTCAAAATAGATGTCAATAAGAAAATAAAACAGTGGAACACAATGCCTGCCAAAAATGACTGCCTGGTTATATTTCTTTTCTTACATGTGGTTCTTTACACGGCGTAAGCTCCATGAGAAAGAGACCTTCTGATTTGATATGCCAAATGTCTCTAAGCTTTTTGTCTGGAAAAACATGGAATGTTACATACTTTGCCCCACTGCTGCGGTTGGATCTGCATGAACAGATCCTTTCTTATGGAACACTGTTGCACAATTGGGACATAGGCTTCTCGCGGAGACACCCTCATCTAATAACCCTACAATTTCTGTGAAGCTGTTAACAAAAGTTGTCCTATTTTTGAACTCACCCAGTCTTTAGGACAGTAGAAGCAAATAATAACAATTTACTGTAAGCTGTAGTGTGTAAATGAAGAGATAGGGAATATTTTGGTTTATATCAGGGTAGCACAGGGCCATATTAATCGCTAGTGACACATCCTATTTTTATATAAACAAAGAAATGCTGTGAGGCAAAAGACAGTCTGTATTGCTGAAATTCCCTGATTGAGAAATTATTCTAACTGGCAAAATACAGAGACTGACTATGAGGGTTGTGGAGATTGCTATAGTTTCCACTGTCTCAGCATTTGCTGTGCCCCTGGTAAGAACCAACAATCAAAGTGTAACTGCTGAAATGTTCAGCGATTACACATTTACTTAAACACATTTTAACATCCCTAATTCAAAGCTGCATGATATATTCAGAACCCAGAAGGATCAGTTTTACTCATTATGCTTTAGAGGCAAATAAACAAATTGCCATACAACTCACTGTGTGAAGCCTCAACAAGTAAGTTCCCTTTGCTCTCCATGCACCCTTCTTAAGAACAAAGGTGTGATCTGGTGTCAGCTAAACATTTCTCTTTCTCCCATGTTGTGCTCAGCAACCTGATAAATAGACTACTGCACAGGTACAAAATTAGTAGCTGCATCTGCCTCTTCAATAATTTGTGGACATCGGCATCCACATCTGTGGAAAGCAGATAGAAAACAGATATCCACAAATTTCCATGGTTCTGGGTCCATAATTTGTATCTGCATCCATATCCACAAAATTGAGCCATCTACTCATCCATAGATGTTGATATCTGCGGATTTGAAGGGCTTTACTGATTAGCTGTTGTCCTTCAACCCACATTTCATTTCAATAATCATGAATGTAGGTAACTTGTAAAGGGCTTTCAAACTTTTACAATTCAATCATACTTTATAAATGGAATGTTACTATTTTACATATTTACTACTGTGGACATTTTATAATTTATTTAATATAGTAGAGATTTAAGTCATTGCTTTTCTCTCTCTGTAATTAGAGCGACACGATGCACTTTATGTTGTGGGTGCACTAGATGAAGCCATGGAGTTACGAGGGATGAGATATCATCCAATTGATATTGAAACATCAGTAATTAGAGCACACAAGAGCATTACAGAATGGTGAGTGTTGTGAAACACTGTGAGACTTGCATCAAACTATAGTCTGTACAATAATTTTCTGTGATTCAGGAAATATGCAGTGTTCCAAAAGTTTATAACATGACCATAAATATTCACTCTCTAAGCTAACACTTGATATAAGCAGCTTTTATCAGGAGGGACCATTTTCTTTACAATTAAAAAAAACGTGACATGCTGTTTCATGATGATGGTGATTTGTTTGGGTTTTATTTTGAATTATTTTTAGTAGTAGGGTTTAGAAGTTTAGCTGTGTTTTCCTTAAGTGTGTTTTCATTCTTCAGTCTTTTTTGGAATTCCTTTAGAAAGCAGCATTACAAGTTAGGTTCATTATGGAGCTGAGACCAATTATTGATTAAATATCAAGATGTTGAATAAGTGATTATCTGCTTTTCCTAGGCATTTGTATAACACAATTCTTAGCATTTATATCAGTGGTCATCAACTGATAGATCAACCAGTAAATCGGATCTACTGGTAGATTGTGGAGCCTCTGACAGGTGATCCTGACTCGTTTGGCCAAGAGGCTATCAAGAACCAGCACTTCAGATGCCCCTCCCCCTACTGCTGCACACCTCCTGTCCTTTACCTTGGAGCTGCCTCCACCCACCCTTGGGAGCCTCCTGCTTGCTGTGCAGGGTAGGTGAGGGAGAAGAGGGGCGCTGATGTCAAGGTGCCCCATCTCCCACCCTGTATCCTACCTCCAGAGAGCAGAGAAGGGGGCACAATAGGACTTGGGATGAATTTGCTGGCTGCTTTGAGGAGTGCTGCAGGGCCAGGGCAGGGGTGAGCCTGCCTTAGCCCCCTGCACCACCACGCAGGAGCCGCCTGAGGTCAGCAGGGCCCAGTCGAAACCAGCTCTGAACCCCTTCCCCAGTCATGAACATCCCCTCCTGCATCCCAGGTCCCTGCCCCAACCCCACTCACCCCTGCATCCAAACGCCCTCCCAGAGCCTTCACCTAGACCCCCCTCCTGCCCCAAGCTCAGCTCAGTGCCCCTCCCACATGCCAAATCCCTTAATGCAAAACCAGAGCCTGCACCCCAACCCTCTGCCCTAGCCTGATGAAAGTGAGGGAGGACAGAGTGAGCAAGGGCGGGGCCTCGGAGAAGGGGCACAGAGAAGGCGGGAAAAGGGTATTTGGACTTGAGGTAGATCTTGGATTGCACTTAAATTCAAAAAGTGATCTCATGCTTAAAAAGGTTGGAGACCATTGCTTTATATATTATGTAAGTAAGTGTAAGAGCCGAAACTGTACTTGCAAAAAATATTATGTGAAGTCATTAGGTAAAATTTTCAATAGTGCCTTTGTCCCCATTGACTTTCGGTGAGGATTCAGGTCCTTTTTGAAACCTTCACCCATTATAAGTATATATTTTACTTTCTGCCTATCCGAGTGGTCTCCAGCCTTTTTAAGCACAAGATCACTTTTTAAATGTAAGTCAGTCCAGATTCTACCTAAAACCCAAATACCCCTGCTCCACCCCTTCTCCAAGGCCCAGTCCCTGGTCCACTCCTTTGCCGAGGCCCCATCCTCCTCACTCTGTGAAGATGGGGGACAGAGTAATATCAGTGCCCCCCCCCCCCCCCCCCCCCCGCCTCTGTCTCCCTCACCCTGCACAACAAGCAGGAAGCTCCCAGGGGAAGCTCTGAGGCTCTGGGCAGGAGCAGCAGGACAGTGTGGAGAAGAGCAGCTGAAGGGCTGGTACTTGATAACCTCCCAGACAGACCAATCAGGATCACCTGTCAGAGGCTCCAAGATCTACCAGTAGATCCTGATCTATACTGGTTGATGACCACAGATCTAGCCTCTTCTAGACTTAGGGCATTATCTTTACACCTAGGGTCAATGCAGAGTTCTTGCTCATTCTATTTTTCAGTATTTTCAGTAATTATGGGAAGAAGCATGCATGCACAGTGGAACTATAGATAGATAATTCCCATATCCATCTGTTCTTAACACATAATATTAAAGAATGTAGAAGAATGTTACCATAACACATTTCTGTCTTGATGCCTGACTTAGCTATGCATTAGTATAAGCAAAACTTGCATTTTGAAACCATCTTTAATAATATAAGAAATCTAAAGAAATTATGTATGCGTTTGTAATTTAATTAAAAATACACAATGCTGCTTCATTTAAACTAACCCTGGAAAGAGGAACAGAGCATATGTCTTTGTTGCATATGAAAATAAGTGGTATTCCCTCTGTGTACAATGACAGAATATATAAGCCCACAGAAAGGATTTTGGGTGCACTATGATACCAGTTCCTTCTGAAACATTACAGCCACTTATTGGTATTTCAAATGAAGTTAATATGATGGAACATTGCTGGCTTGGCATGAGGGACTCATTTCCAACTCATTGGCTTTTGTTGTGTCTACAGAGCATGATTCCTGCTTTTTGTGGAAATGTAACCTTCATGCATTCCTAATTTTTTTTCAGCTCAAGAATTCTAGAAAGCAAATATGTATTCAAAACATCAATGAATGTCTGAAACTTTAACGTGACCTTAGCAGGGCCTCTGTGTGGAATGCATAAATATGATATGATGCATGACTGTACAGAGAGGTGTCTGTCACCAACAGGTTCTAGCCATTGCATGTGAAATGAGGTTCCAGCATCCCAAGCTCCATTGTTAGGGTACTCAGTGTCTAGAAAAATAATGCCTGGGGAACTTTGAAATTACATTCCAAAGGTTCTGAACTGTTATCAGTGTTTAGGGCATAACTGCCAATGTTTATGTATTTTATTTATTTATTTATTTATTTATTTATTTACTTGCTTATTTCCTTATTTTATTAGCCCCAGTAAATCACATGCAAATATCCCTTTTCCTGCTTTCCATGTGTCCAGCAGGATTGTGTGTCAACAGAGTTGTATTTTTATGACGCTTACATTTTGTGTTAAATAGTCAGAATCCCTCTATTAAATAGTTCAGTTAAAATAGCTTCAAAACAAAATCCTACTTGTAAAAAGGCCAGTGTTTCTGATCTGCATGAGGGAAATAAGGTTGCTCCTGTGTCATCTTCTCTATATACAAACATATGTAAACAAACTTATATATATAAACATATATAAACAAACTGCACTTTTGTACTGCATACTCAATCATTGGTTGTTCCTGAACATCAAAGCATTATTTAATTAATGCATTAAAATAATTCCTAGAATTCGACCCTTATAAATGAAAATGTCACTAATTCATATTGTAATTGTGTCTAGCCTTAGCCTGCTCTACTGTAATGTACAGGTGACCATAGACGTGCTGCAACATCTTGATGTAGCAAGTGGCCAAGGAAGTAACTTCCTTTTGAATTTCTTGTTGCAAATGTTAATTTAGGTCATCTTAACATTAAGGCGTGTATAAAGCAATCCATCAGTGTTCCAGGGCCTCATGGGAGAAGGTCTCTTTCTAGACTGACCACAGCTCTTGTTAATATTCCACATCAATCAAAATTCATTAGACATTCTGCTAAAATACCGAATTATAGGTGAAAGCAGGTTTTTAGCAACATAGAGGCAGGAGGCAGCCACTCTGTCTACTTCTACTGAGTTTCCAAGCCAATAGACACAAAAGAACTTAATCCAACAAAATTTTGTGTGGTATAAAAACTAATATTTTTTTAAGTACGTCTCTCCTGAAAGATACTTTTATAAGCTTTAGAAGAAAGCACACATTCTAAATTTTAGACATGGATGGATAACTGAGTGCTATGCATTTTCCAGAATCATAGAATATTAGAACTGGAAGGAACCTCAAGAGGTCATCAACTCCACTCCCCTGCACTCAGAGCAGGACCAAGTATCATCTAGACAAGTGTTTCTCAACCAGTGGTATGAGTACCCTTAGGGTACTCAAGAGAAGTCTGGGGGGTTCGTCACCACAACTGAAATTTGGAGAAAACTGAATTTTTGTTTTGAGTTTTACAGCGCTTTATTATTTTTGTACTTTTTATACCCAAAAATTTCATTGCCTGTCCAGCTACAATTGAGTTGTTTTAAACAAATGTGTTGCAATGGTAGAAAAAACATTTGTCTGAAAACTAGGTATTTGGGGTCCTTTTTTTTTTTTTTTTTTTTTTTTTTTTTTTGAAAAGGACTACTTTAGAAGGAAAAAGAAAAAGTTGAGAAACACTGATCTAGACCATCTCTGGTAGGTGTTTATCTAACCTGCTCTTAAAAATATCCACTGATTCAAGATTCCACAACCTCTCTAGGCAATATTCTCCAGTTTTTCCAATGTCCATCCTAAACCTTGCTCCGATTGAAGCCCATTGCTTCATGTACTATCATCAACAGTTACATGCTTTTAGGTACTTGAAAGCTGTTATGTCCCTCTGAGTTCACTTTTTAAACAAACCCAATTTTTTCAATCTTCCCTCATGGTCATGTTTTCTAGACTTTTAATCATTTTTGCTGCTCTTCTCTGGACCTTCTCCAATTTCTCCACATCTTTCCTAAAATATGGTGACCAGAACTGGACACAATACTCCAGTTGAGGCCTAATTAGTGCAGAGCAAAGCAGAAGAATTACTTCTTGTCTTGCTTACAATAATCCTGTTAACACATCCCAGAATATTTGCATGATATCTGACTCCTTATCCACAAGACTTGCTAACTTATCAAAGAAAGCTATCAGCCTGGTTTAGCATGATTTGTTTGTGAGAAATCCATGCTATACTTATCACCTTCTTATCTTCTAGATGTTTGCTCCATTATCTTCCCTGGCACACAAGTTAAACTGACTGGTCTGTAATTCCCTGGGTTGTCCTTATTTCCATTTTTATAAACGTAATGGAACAAGGACACTATGAATTGGAGTATTGACATCGGGATGTAATATAGTTGCACACCCCTGGCGCTGACTGAAGTTCTGGAGAATCTTCACCCAATTTTGTACTTGGCTGGTAGTAGATAATGCAATTTAGGAAACTAGGACATAAGCTTATTACAGTAAGGGAATAAAAGGTCAGCACTACATGTGGAGTAAGTGACATCTGTGGGGTCAAAGTACTTAACCTTACTGCACTACAGTTGAACTGACAGCACTGTCTCTACCTGTGAATTAATTCTCCCACAGTCTGTGATGTCTATATGGAAAGCTGCCAGAAAGTGCAGTATATTTAAAGTAGAAAACATAGATGTGTACAGACCGGGAAGGAATCTGATAAACCAATCTTCTAATAATTATGTTTTTCATTTATTCCAGTGCGGTGTTTACCTGGACAAATCTGTTGGTCGTCGTAGTAGAGCTGGATGGATCAGAGCAAGAAGCCTTGGACCTGGTTCCTTTAGTCACCAATGTGGTCCTGGAGGAACACTATCTGATTGTAGGGGTCGTGGTAGTGGTGGACATTGGTGTAATTCCTATCAACTCCCGTGGAGAGAAACAACGTATGCACCTACGAGATGGATTTTTGGCAGACCAGCTAGATCCCATATATGTGGCCTACAACATGTAGTCTTGTATCTTAAGGCTTCCATGGACTTTTAATATAGATGTATAAAATTTTTTGGTGTCCACTAAAAATGTGCAGATAAGAGGGTGAGACTCATCAGAATGGAACTGTATCTATTATGACTTTTCACGATTTGCAGGAAATAAAATGTGAAATGTGTTTTCTTTTACCACTAAATTTTAGCACAGAAGGACTTAGGGGTACTGCCCTTCAGTTTGTTGGAAAAGCCCATTTTAGGTTCTTTTTCTTATTGGATGAAACTGCTTTCTGAGTAATTGTGGCTTTGTATTTTATGTTGAGTAAAGCTGAAGTAGCTAATTTTTCTATTCTGCCCGCCAAGTGGATTCTTTTTAACAATTTACATACTATGACAAATAATTATGTTCAGTTGTTTTGATGCATCATAAAAAAACCTTACAAATACAGATCCATTAATAATTTAAGCCATTTTAGATCCCACCATTTTAGGAAACTATGTAGAGGTACGAGGAAAATGCCCAAAATAGCACCTTCCAATTAGAGTTCTAGCAACTTTCTGTAAGAGACGCTGAAAGCACAAAGGCCAAAAAGCCTTTGATACTAGTGTTAGAATGGAACAAATTTATAAATAAGGTGTATTTCGGCAATGAACTTGCAAATATCTTTGTACTAAACTAAAAAGATAAAATAAGTTAACTACTTCTTCTGTAATTATGTACAAAATGTTTAATTTATTTTGATCTCTTTAGAAGTATAAAAGAAAAAAACATTCAAGAATATTAATCTCTTGTAATGTTTGCTAATATAAAAACAAAGTGTTGTATTATCTTGAGTGGATAGTATCACATCAAATATATATATATGAAATATAAATTCACTAATGACAAAAAAGATTTTAAAGTTTAAAATGCAGTACTTGTCACTTGCATGGTATCTCCCACTGTAGATAACCAAATGTTACTCACACTTTTTTTTGAGAGAGAGAAAGCAATCCTGGATTGCTAAGTATCCCTGTCTAAAAAAATCCTCTAGATACCAGCAAGTGGAATTATTGCTGCCTTTAAGGCAGTGAATAAATTTAAGACTAAAAATGCACTATAAGATTTTTTTTCTTTGCCATGGAGTCAACAATAAATATATGTGCTGGCATGTGCATACACTTGTTAGACTTTAGGAAAGGCAGGTTGAAGAATAGCACTGTTTTGTATCTGCATAACTTTGTTGCACAATTTTTTCATCATTTTAGTTGGTGTTTTTGTTGTGATAAGAAAAGGTTTTGGTGGTTATTTGCATAGAGTTAACAATTTGCCTCTCAGCTGGTCCACTTAGCTTGGTGGCTAAAACATCCAGTTTACTCTTACAGAAAACTATTGGTCTTCAACTTACTCTTCAACTGAGAATAACATATAATCATCACGACTGATTTAGCACAAATTGTGCTTCTGCTAACAAGTCCCTAGACCAAGTGAACTAACAGAGGAACTGAACTGCCTGTTTTAAGGAACTGAGTCCCCAGGTCTCAGAAATGAGGCCACCAGTAGGGAAGAGCGGGAAAACATTGATCACAGCTGCCTTTATTTTACTGCCTTTGGGTAAACAAAATCTTCAATTTCCAGGTCCGATGTAGTTATTTCCTTTAACTTTCATAGTCCCTTCATTCCTTTGTAACTGAGTTGACCATGTGTGATCGAGAGTGGGGTTTACCAGCAGCAGTCCAAGAATGCTTTTCTTAATGTCCAAAATATGTTCATGTGCTGACTCTCGTTACCAGATATGCATGATTAAGATTGTTGCAGGGCAAACATAATCATTTTTATAACACGAATATGGGATGTATTTTGTCTGCCTTTGGGAAATATCAATGGCAGTGGACCCCTGCTAATGATAGTTTTGTTTGGCTTCTAAGACACAGTGCTGGTTGTTTAAAATCTCTTTAAAAGATAGGGACATTTTAGTCTGCATGTGCAGTACACAGAGCATCTTACTATGTAAGACTTGTTTTATTTCAGACCACCCTTTCAGATTTCACTGTCCTGTGAATAGTTCTTCTCATGCTCTGAAGACCAGTCCATATATTGTCACTGATTTTTCTGCTCCCAAAAAGAATAAAATCTGTTCTTCATGGCAAATTATTGTAAGACTTCAGATGTTGATTGATTACAACCATAATTACAGTGTGTGAACTAACTCGTGAAGTCCTGCTATTGCTGATCTCAGTACTGCATAACAAATTTAGCTGTCATTTACAACATCACTTTAATCTTCACCATCAGCTTTACATTAATAGGAAAAACAACTGCAAATGCAATTGTGAAACACAGTTAATAACAGATCTCTTCTGCGCCCTGTCATCTGTGGTTAAATTTTGAGTTAAGAGAAATGGTAAACTGAGTTTCTAGTTTGGTTATGCAAGCAAAAGGAAGGAGACACTTAAGTACCATCAGACTGAGCAATAAAGAAGGATCGTTCCAGTTCTGTATTAGAAATTGTACTGTAGATAAACCATTCATGAGAATGTATAAAATGTTTGTCTTGTGACCTTGTGCTTTTGAAGTCAGACAAAACCATGTAATCAATTTGATGCACATGCACAAAAAAGAGGGTACACAATGAACATTTAAACACAAAACTAATCAAACAGGAGCAGATTCCTCATGGTGCTTGTTTATTATATATATTTAATCCTGCTTGACACTTTACCCAAGGGAAGACTGTCCCTTTTATCAGTTGAATGTTAGCAGCGTTATTTCATAGAGTGTGGTGACTGGTTAGAGAAATTCATGTAACTCAGCCAATCACAGTTTAACAAAAATTTTTATGTGCAAAGGACAGCAACCTTCTTGTATGTTAAACCACCAGTACGCTTTGTACATCTGTGATAACGCCTGTTTTATATTCAAATGAACAAATAAAAGCTTTTATTTTTGTTGCTCTGAAAATATCAGTTTCTTAATTAGTCATCTAAATATGAGCTTTCTGGAGCCACATGGGTTCTATGGAAGAATACTGATAGCTATATTGTAATTTTATTTTGTTTACTTCTCTTGTTGCATAATTTATTAGTAAGATCATTATACTTTTAACAATGTTTAAATACTGGTGTGAACATTTATTGCAAAAAGACTTTCATATGGCGACAAATGTTTTATGTGAAATGTTTTTTAATTCTTTTTAATATATTTAAATATACTGTTCACATTTTTGCTGAAAGTGTAAAGATTATTGTAAGCTTGGTAACATTTTGTGAGAAGCAATAACAAGCATTAGTACTGTAAAACTCAAGTTTGTCACATCACTTTTATTGCAAGGAATTGCTACTAGCATATTTCAAATATGTTATTCCTCTAGGTGTTTTAAAACTTTTTTTGTGCTCTCTGTGTGAAAATATATTATACATATAGTACATGGGTAACTGGTATACATCAAATATATAAGGACTAGACCTAAATAGCTCACAAAAATTTTGGATTCTCTCACTATAGCATTGAAAACAACAATGTCACTATTATTTCAATTGGTCTGCTCCAAAAATTCAGTGGTTTGGAAGCATCTCTACTCATGGCTAATAGTTTCTGGCTTTTGGAAACCAGTTACAAGTTCCTGTATTCAGACTGGAACCTCCTAAGTTACTCGTCTATTCCTTGTCTTCAAGATTTGACATTGGATGGGTGAAACATTCCAATCAGCATTTCTTGAGGAGCCTAAGTGAAAAGTTGTGTGAGTTGAATCCAGCTCTTACTGGTTAGGTGTTTATGAACGGGTAACCTGGAAGCATTTTAATAGGCAGGTGTGGCTATTCATAGGAGTGAGTTCCTCCAGTTTAAGGCTGAGGCTAAGTTGGGGAACTTGTACTGGGTTGGGAAATTGTGATATAGAAATTTGCACTGTCACCAGCCATACTATATCTCTTATATAAACTGCTTCATTTTCCAAAGTGTGTCCATCCACTGCATTCTCAGGATTAGCACATCAGCACCACTTCAAGATCCTTCTCGGAAGGACAGCCTCATGCATTGCAGGGTTTTATTTACGCCAGGATCTCATGGACAGCAGCTTTCCAGTCTTGGCCAGAATACTCTTGTCAGTTCATTTCCATGCATTTTTTGTGGCACTTGCCCTTGTATTTTAATGTTTCATTACTATTAACCCTCTTCACTACAGCACAATGAGGTGAATGCCGTTACCTTAAAAAGGTCACAAGAACAGCAGCTACATCTCCGTTATATTCTAAGTTGTCAAGATTTCTTGAAAGCTACCGTTCTATTATGTAATGCAGTGTCTCTTAAACTGTGTTCCACGGCACACCGGTGTTCCGTGAAGCAGTTGGAGGTGTGCCGCGGAGAACAACAGAGTTCAAAACGGCCGCCTTTAAATGCTCAATAACTTCCCTTCCCCCTTCTTTATTTTTCCTCAATAACTTCCCCCCAATTTTTTTTTGTTTTTGTTTTTTTTTTGCTCAACAAAAAAATCCATGGTGTTCCTCGTTAAAAATTATTGTTTGTTGTTCCTCGGTCTTAAAAAGTTTAAGAAATACTGGTGTAATGGGTTTTTATACAGTCAAAGAAAAGGTCCTTGCCCCAGATACTTTACAATACAAATAAAAAACAAAACTCTTATGAAGCATAATATACCCTTATCAGATAATAATCTAAATCCAAAGGCAGAAAGTTACTTTCTTTAATTTTGTGCTTTAGTGAATTTGCAGGGAAAGGCTTTATGGAAAGTAGTGTGGCGGAAGGAGAAAGGAGAGGAATTCTAAGTGCAAGTGGCAGCATGGGAAAAGGTTCAAAGATAAAAGAAAAGTGAGGAGAGTTGTACAGACAAAGAGCATAATACTCCTGTATGGTTTTGATTGTCAGAAATTGGTGCCTCACTGAAGTTGAGAGGAAGCCAGTAGAAGGGCTTGAAGAAAGGAATGACAAGGCTGAAGAGACAAGAGGAAGATGATATTTAGCAGAAATATTTTGTATATCTAGGTTTGCCAGAATGTAATTATTTTTATAATATTGACAGAAAATAATGGTGTTTATCTTTAATCATTTTTTCTATTTTTAATCTATTTAAATTCTCATTTGGGGAAATCGGGGAAGTCGTATAAATATTAATTGGCAGTAGATGTTAATATTCAGAAAGTTAAAGCTTTGTGTAATCGTTAAAGCACAGATTTTCAACATCCCATAGCAAAATATGCAAAGTAAATCTCCTTAAACTCTTAACAACATTGGTCTTTCTTTGCCTATTTGTAAATGTTTATTATTAATGGGGAAAAAAAACTTTCGATAGGTTTGGGTGTGCATAGTGAAATGGACATTTATTGACACTCCTGGGTGAATTCTGCACCACTGTGCATGTGTAATATTCACATCCCCCTCAGATTTTTTTCTCTGTTGTGCAGAAAATTGTTTGACAGATTTGCACTGCAGATTAGCACCTTTTGCCTTCTAGGGCTGCTGTGGCACCAGAAGACAGGGCAGCTGGCTCACAAGCTGGAACAGCCATCCATGTCCCAGGCTTCATTCCTCACGGTGATTTGCCTTTGGAGCCAGTAAGGAAGTGTGGAATATGGGGGAGTGGGGAGGAGTGCCTACAGAGTACAGCATGTGGAGTTGCTGGGGGGTCACATAGACTGGCGTTCAGAAAGGCCAGTGGGAGGAACAGACGGGCTGGTGTAGGGGAGCTAGTGAGTGCCAGGTTTGAGACCATCTGAATGGGACATGGATACCTGGGAATGTGGAAGGGGACACATGGGGACAGGACAGATATGCCTGACTGAACTGGAGAGGCTAGTGGTCAGCCAGGATCTGCATGGGGGGAAGGCTCCCTAATGATCCCTCCCCCCCCAAAAAAAGAAACAACTCTACCGTACTTCTCCCACCTTACTCCTAACAACTCTGCAAGTTCATTTCCATTCTCCTTTCCAGCAATTACTGCCTTCTCCCTCTCTGTTACTCTTGACTCCCCTGGTCTTGCACTGCTTATGAGGGATGTGGGAAACAGTTTCTGTATTATAGTTTAAATGAATTATTATTCAAAGTTCTGTATTAATCGGCCTACTATTTGTCAAAAAACATTTTCTGAATCTTTTTTGTGTCTGTATTGTTACAGACATGGTTGTTGACAGATATTTTGAAATAAATTACCAAAATAATTGAAACTGGTGTGATTACATTGTGTTATTTTGACAAATAAACTATGCAGAATTTTGCAGAATTTTAAAGTATGTGCAGAACTTTTCATCTGGGACAGAATTCCCCTAGGAGGAATAGTGATAAAATATCTTCTCTTTCAAATCTGTGCATAGAGTAGGAAAGAGAAAGATGAGGCAAAGACAAGAAAGATGCAACAGGGAAGGTGAAAGCCATAGGAAAAAATCAAAATGTTCACACCTAGGTACCTACGTTTATGCACTTATATTTGTGTTTAGCCATCTAAAAAACAAGTGTCCTTCACACTTGAATTTCGGATGGTCACTAGCTCAGAAAAGAGGGACAATTGTTTTGGTATCTAAATAAAGGTTTGGACATTTACATTTAGGCACTTGAGATTGACTTTGGCCAAGAGACTTTGCAGCTGAAATAAAACTGAAATGATAAAATGTAGAAGTTTTACAAATGCAATGTTGAGCGAGGCAGATTAGCAACAGCCTGGCCAACAAACCCTAGGGTGTGTCTAGACTACATAGCTCCATCGACAGAGCCATGTAGATGAGTTTACTAGACATAGGAAAATGAAGCG
>JANRFK010006697.1:23799520-23812615 GCA_030068395.1 Apalone spinifera
TGTCTAGTAAACTCATCTACAGGGCTCCGTCGACGGAGCCATGTAGTCTAGACATACCCTTAGAGGTTGCAAAAGTGCAGGAGGGGGCAGATTGATGGAGTGTGACACACCTGGAGAGCCTGTGGATGGGAGTTTTGGTTTTTCAGCATATTGGAGTTGGCAGCTGGATATAATGTCAGACCAGTGCAAGATGAAATGCATAACAGTAATAGGGAGGGCTAGCCTGGAAACAGAGTCATTTGGCAACCTTTTTCATAAAAATAAGGGGACCTGAGGCTATTGGTATTAGGCAGCATCTAAGGTTGCCACCCCTTTGGTTTGTCCAGGAGTCTCCAGAAACTAAAGATGAATCTTTAATTAATTATTTCATATAATGAAACCCCCAAGAAACCATCCAACCAAAACTGGCAAGCCTAGTTTGAGAGTTTGAGAGGAAGTTTGAGAGGAAGAGGACACTGACTGAAGAAAACTTTGGGTCGGGGAGAGGATGTAGTGATGGGCACTGCTTGGAGAAGTCAGAGAGCACTACGTGAACCTAAGAAAGAGAGTAATTGATTGTCAAAAGCAGCAGCTGCTGGCTGAAGCAGAAGAATAACGTTTCTATGCGTCTCAGCCAGGAGTCGGTCATGGGGTAGTTTCTGCAGACTGAGAGGAACAGAAATGAGTCTGCAGATCTGATTAAGTGTTCCATGCTCTCATGTGGGTTGCATTTTGCTCCTTTCACCCCCACTTGTGGGGCTACCTCAGTACAGAGACCATCTTAGTTCCTGCTCCCCTCTCACAGTCTAGTTCGGAGCTCTTCAGGTGTTTACTGTAGACATTGCTGTCCATCCACTCCTACCTTCCTAGGGTTGCAGAGGCTTCATCTGCCAAGGAGGTTCATCTTCAAAAATGTGTGCCACAAACCTTTTCCAGGTATGGCACCTGCTGAGGGAAGCCCATGTCCCTGCCAGATGCAGTAGCTGCAGATTGGTCCAGTGCAGGCTAGGGAGTTTCTGGTCTGTAAAGTCCTCCCTGTCGTCTTTAGTCCCAGCCAGTTCTAACACTTCCACTCTCCTCCTGAGTCCAAACATCTCTGGTGAGCTAAGCCTGGGCAAATAGGGAAGAAAGACATAAGCACTTATGCAAGAACAAGAGGCAGGAGTCCTTGTCCCTTTCTGAGGCATCATGAGCTTTGCACAACTCTGTGGGACTGGCCAGTACCAAGAAGAACCAGACCAGGATTTCTCTGAACGGCAAAACTGTAGCATCCCCCATTACTAGGATTAGTACTTTGCACCAAAACTCTCATTTATGTTCTCAGATTTGGCACTTTCTTTTTCAGTGGCCGAAGCTGTAGAGGCATTTGCAGCAACTCCAACTTGCTTTCCTCTCTTAGATGGGCTACTGCTGTGCCCAGAACTGGAGTTGCTCTGTCTCCATACCTGGCAGTGGCCTTTTTCAGGAACTCTATGGTACTTGTCTCTTCGCCCATCCACAAACGGAGATTGAGGCAAACAGTCCATGGTATTGTCAACAAGTAGTGGCAGATCATCCCTATCACCTCCAACTCTAAGCCCTTTCCCACCAGGATCCAGGTTCAGCATCTTCAGTGTCAGAAGAGGAATAAGACAGACAACCACTTCCAGACTATGCTCCAAGGACTCCATTACATGATTGAGCCCTGGTAGAACCATCAGGAGGCTCCAGGGTAGTTCACAATTCTTGTACTTTCCTTCTGACCCACTGGAGGCTGATACCAAGCACCTATGAATGTAGCAAGAGCTAGATGAAGGCGTGATTTCAGCTAAACTGCTGTGCCAGTGTCACTGGTCATCAAGCATAGCTAAGTGAAACAAACCAGATCTATACCTCATGCAAAAGAAGCGAAGAGGTTTGACCTCATTTCCAAGAAGGTGTATTCTTCAACTCCCTATAGTTCCAAGTCTCAAACTATGAAACTCTAATGATTTTATCATCTCAAGAAAGCTGGCTCGTTTCACTGTGAAGGTATCTCATTGTGTTAGAGACCAGTTCCAGTTCCTGATTGGAAAAAAGTTGGTAATGAGGTTAGCACATCAGACTGTCATAAAAGACAATAGACATGACAGTGAGACCCCCATGGCCATTTCTGTGGTGAAAAGACTCTACTCCTAAGGAATCCCAAAGGGGGTTCAAATGATGGTGGAGGACCTTCTATTTGAATGTTGAACTTCGTTCAGTGCTAACACAGATGAGTCCTTCAATTATGGAAAGACTGCAGAGCCACACTAAAATTGTTTGGTATTTACACACTTGCAATCCAAGCCACAATTCAGACAACCATAGAGATGTACTTCCCTGGGAGCAGCATGGAACTGGTGTGCTACTGATCCCTCTGTCATACCAGTCTGGGCCTCCTCTCACACTGTGCGGCTGTGCCAGACTGCAATCCTCTCCTGGTCTTGCACTTACACAGCCATAAACAAGCTGGGACATTCCCAGCTGCAGTTACCTGAGCCAACAATAGAGATGCTCCAGGCAGTCTCTCAGCTCTCCAGCCTCAGACTCCAGTGCTATACAGTCTTGCTCTGGCCAAAAGCCTGGCTAGTGGAAGTTTTTCCTGGGCTGCCCCTCCCTCAGAGTTTAGAGGCCAATGCCCTAGCTCCTGTTCCTGAATATTTTCTTTTACCATTCAAATACATTGTTTTAAGTACAAAACATAAGACAAATGTATTAACTACAGAAAGATTTTTAAGTTGCTATAAATAATAGCATACGGGTCAAATTTGGTTATGTATGAAATAAAATAAAATTGCAATCTAAATTCTATTTACTAGCTAGGATTTGAAGCAAGCAGTATGGCACCCTTGTGGTACAGTCCACCACTTTTCCATACCCAGACTAGAAAAGCCCTTCAGCCTGGAATCTCATCCTTAGTTCAGTCTTTGTTCAGAAGCTGTTTTCAGGTGTTGAATTGTCAGATGTCCACAAGCCGTGATTGCCTACACCCAGGCAAGCACAGGCTCAACTTGCTTATCACAGTTCCCCAGCAGGCATTAGCTTCTCTGACCTGGTGGGAGAACCAAAGGAAAATACATGTAGGGGTCCCATTCAATTCTTTATGGTGATGTCATACTTTCACATCAAAGAGCATGCAACAACTATTACGTCTACGCTGGCGCGTTCTCATGCAAAAACTCTTTTGCGGAAGAGTTCTTCTGCAAAAACTCTTCCAGAAGAGAGTGTCTACACTGGCATGTGCTTTTGTGCAAGAGATGTGCTTTTGTGCAAGAGCATCCTTGCCAGTGTAGACGCTCTCTTGCGCAAGAAAGCTCTGATGGCCATTTTAACCATAGGGCTTTTTTGTGCAAGAAATTCATGTTGCCTGTCTACACTGGCCTTTTCTGGAAGCGCTCTTGCACAAGAGGGCTTATTCCTGAGCGGGACCGTCAGAGTTCTCGCACAAGAAACCCTGATTTTATACATTAGAACGTCAGTTTACTTGCGCAAGAACACGCGGCCAGTTTTTATGCAAGAGTGGCCGCTTTTGCGCGAGGTTGCGCCAGTGTAGACACAGCCCTAGTGTTTTACTCTGAACCTTATTAGAGTAGGGAAGAGGTGGTGTGGCACTCGCTGAACCTGGGTAGGGTGCTTGCCTTCTATTTTCAAAGAACTAAATCATTTCAAAAGTCCCCTAGAGTCTCTATCTAATTTGTGGACCATATGAAAGGCGAGGCTGTGAACATTGATCTGCGAGAGCTTGATCAATGTTTATCTAAAAGAAATGCATTAGCAATTATTTTGGGGGAAGGTCTGTTGCTGGGGTTAGACAGGGAGTCACACTAGATGATCACATTTGTTGCGTCTGGCTTTAGAATCTATGAATACTACTCTGCTCTGAGTTGAACAATAGGTCCCTCGAGGGCATCATAAGAACTCACTCAACTACAGCTTAAGCAGCATCAGTAGCCTCCCTTAGCAAGGTTCCCATTGTTGACATCTGCAGAGTAGTCACTGGGCATTCTGGACACACTTTCACTGCACAATATGTGTAGACAAAGTGCTTCTGCTGCTGCTGTAAGAAGGACAATTGTACCATAGGACCCCAGGTAACCAGCTCCTTGTGAATTTCCTTGTTTGCCTCATAGACCGGGACAACTACTCCACGGACAAAGGGTTCCTCACCTTGTGGTAACTTGAGTTCTTTGAGCTGTGTGTTGTACCTGGGTGTGGTGTGGGTACACCTTCCTTCCCCATTGCATGGCTTCCCCTATTGCATGCCCAAAGATGGAGAAGGAACTGAAAGAGAAGCCATCTGGCAGCCCCTTTCATTCGCAAAGTGTGGAGCATGAGGAGAGCTATGGTTCATGTGAAGCCCACACAGACACTGCTAGGAAAATATCTGCAGTTCTAGAGGTATGTACAACTCAGAGTTGTACATGAGGGCGGGGGCACACAGCTCAAAGACCTATGAAGTGACCCATAAAGCTTTCCAGAACTATGGCAATAAACACTCAAGCTCATAGGTTTGGCTTGAGATCCTTTAGGCTTTTCCCAAACACGGGTAGTGGGATTTCTTTTTATTATTCTGTTACTGCCATATGAAAGGGTTTATTTGGTAGTTTATGCACATTGATGTTCTGGGGACCCCCATCTAAAAATGGCTTTTATAAAAGGATTTGTTGTTCTGCAGGGATAGGTCACACTCATTCCACAATCATGCCACATAGTGAGCTACTTTCCACCAATCGAAACAGCCCTCCTTTCCCAAGTACTGAGCCTGCTTTGGGTTCAGCATTCACTGCTGCTAGACAGTCCTACGCCTTTAGGATTCAAGGACTTACACAGTTTGGCTTTTTGCTAACACACTCAGGCTGCAGCTAGACTGGCATGATTTTGTGCGAAAGCTGCTGCTTTTGCACAAAATCTTGCCGCCTGTCTACACTGGCCACTTGTATTTGCGCAAGAACACTGACTTTGTAATGTACAAAATCAGTGGTTCTTGCGTAAATACTCCGACGCCCCCCTCTCAGGGATAAGCCCTCTTGTGCAAGTATTCTTGCGCAAGAGGGCCAGTGTGGACAGCCACGTTTATTTCTTGCGCGAGAAAGCCCGATGGCTAAAATGGCCATCGGAGCTTTCTTGCACAAGAGAGCGTCTCCACTGGCACGGATGCTTTTGTGCAAAGGCACATGCCAGTATAGACGCTCTCTTGCAGAAATACTTTTAACAGAAAAACTTTTCAGTTAAACGTATTTGCACAAAATCTTGCCAAGCTAGACGCAACTTAAGATGGGGCACAAACTATGCTAGTTTAAGTTAGTCTCTGTGGGGAATCAGGAATAAGAGTGTATAAAATATTGGTCTCAGTGTCTTTCTATTTAAAAGGCAACTATTTCAAGAACAAGTGTTGGGTGAGAGTTTGGACACAGCTTTGCCTCACCTCTTGGGTGACATGACAGCAGGGGCCAGGCAATAACATTAGATGTGGAATCAGTGGCTTGCAACAGGCTGCTACCAAAATAAATGTGTTGATTTTCTAAAACTGGTTTCTTAAACTTGGGATCAGGGCCTAAAATTCAGCCTGCAGGTCTAAAAAAACCCCAAGCAAACCAAAAGTGCCCTTCCTCTTCAGCTCTGTGATGCAAAGGAAGCTGTGGAAATGTGGTGTAGCTCGCAGACAGAGACAGCTCGTTTCAAGCTCTAACGGCTGCTATTTAAGCACCCTGTGCTTTCCTGAGCAATTATAGTTTGACAGTGTTTTCAAAGGAACTTGGGCACAAAGGGAGTGAAGAAGCATTTGATTAGATTTCTCTTGCAATGAGATTTTTTGAGGTGATGCATCATTGATGTCACTTTTCTGTCTGTAACAATGAGAAGGGCACTTGTGATTTTACTGCCGAGTTCGAATCAGTCCTCCCCTTCAGAAAGCAGCAATTGTTCCAAGAGGAACTAGATGAAACCTTAGCTAATTTTAATGTCTCTTATTTAAAAGTGGGGCGAGTAGGCTGTGGACAAGTGCATTGCCTATTTAATGGATCACATGCAGTGGTGTGTGCTTCCCTAGTCAGCCCAAGCCCAGCTGTATGAAAAGGATTGAGAGCAAAAGATTAACAATCTTTCTGAAAGGAACCTGTGGTCATTAGTGAGAACAACGCTGTAATGAGTCTGGTGTTTAAATAGGGACTGAACCTCGCTAGTTCGGCACCCTCGGAACCTGACCAGTGCTGAACCAGAGAATTTGCCAAACCATGGGAGGTCAGTGTTGGCTAGCAGCATTACCAACTCTCCCACTGCTCACTGGGCCCTTAGAAGACATTTAGGGGTAAGTTAGAGCTAAATAATAGCACAGAACACAGAGCCAGAACTGGTGGCTGTAAACAAATTTATAGGACCCTGGACAAGTTGGCCATACCCATGAGAACTGGACATCCAGCTAACTAAAATCATGCCAGACCATGGATGTTGCCGGACTAGAGAGTGCTAAATAGACAAACCCTATTTGTCTGGAGAGGTTCAGCCTGTAGAAAAGCTGTGGTCGTTCTTTGCCAAGCTACAAGGTGCGTGAAGCTTTTAGGTCAGATTTCACCTTTGTTTCTTATGTATTGGCATAGAAGGGTTTGTCTATTTAGCTCCTTCGCTGAGTGTGACATTACAGGTTGCTGGGGGCTAGTGCATGTTTGTATCTTTCCTCGCTCCATAAAACAGTGCTAGTTAATCCTGTACGTAGATGCATGCTCCCTTCTGACTTGTGAGGCAATAGAAAGTAGCACTATCATGGTCTCCTCTTGGCAGAGCAAGTACTGTAACTGAGAGCAAATGGCCTCACTTAAGAAGCCTTGTTCCACTTCTGTTTCTGAGGAACGGTGGGAGCCTGTGCACTTTCCTAAGCCTCAGCAGGGGTAGGTCCCGGACCCATTGCCAGCCAGGACTGAGCTGGGCTGCTGGCCAGCCTATCAAAAAATGTACTGGCAAGGGGGAGGGGAGGCAGGGAAATGCATGTAGTCTACAGCATTAACCTATAAGCTTTTGCTTAACGGTTAATTGGTTAATTGACTACAATATTGCATTCCTAGTTTGAAACCCCTTCAGACAGGGGCAATGCGACCTTTGGCAGGGGGCGAGCACATCAAAAAGGCAGATTGATGATTGCTTCAATTCCTCCACTTGGAGCCCCCAGTTTGATGCAACCCGCTTTAGCAGCTCCTGGGTCGCCTTGGCATCGTGCTGCGCAACTGGGTAAGGGAGAGTCAAAATAGCTTTGTGCAGTGATGACAAGGACACAATCCATGCTGGAGGTTCCCCCCACATGCCCTGGTGGTCCAGTATTTGGCTGATCCCCATCCTCCTAGGCATGAGGAGTTACCTCCTGCGGAATTTTCACCGTAGATGGAAGGTGTGATTCTGCGGCCTCTCTGAGGCCCCCACTACCAAATGGGTGGGATGAGGTTTATGAACCCCCACAAGTTTCAGGGGTACCAGCCTTCAGGCCTCTGGGGGGGGGCTGATGACATGGATGCTACTATTGAAGCTGGAGTTTGATCTGCTGTCCATGACCTCTGCTCGGAGCTGGAGTCAGACGTGATTCGGTGATGGCTGGTGACCAGTGTTAGAGAAGAAACAGGTGACCCAGGAGTGGATGGGGTAACCGGAACTACTTTATTGCCTATGCACATTTACCTCAGACATTCAACACAATGTCCGAGTGTCAACAAATTGGCATTACTCATATCCTTTTATCTATTTTAGTATGTTAATACACGTCTATCACTACTTTTCCTAAAACCTTATTTAGTAATGTTACCACCCATAAAATGAATATTAATAAGCAAATGATGAATACAATTATACCCACCCCTAATTAATATTTACATAATTTCTAATAAAATCAACACTTTTCTATACTACAAATTTCCTAAATCAACAAGTTACAGAGATTACAAGGAATTTGATCCTTAAGATGTGTTATACAGAGCCAATGAGGAAAAGCAAGAGACATAACAAAATAAAGCAACTCCATACTTATCTGGTTTCTTAGACTGAAAGAATGAAGAAGAAAGAACATGTTTATACATCAGAAAGGATAATACCGGTTTTGACAGGACTCTTCCCAAACTACAAAAGGAAAATGCATGTTTAAAGGGTAATGCTGACCCCTGAGGCACTAATATAGAGCAATTTCAGACCCCTATTAATTTTTACATATCCCAACAACCAGGAATCAGGTTCAGTGACCCATTGCTGAATGGTGCTGACAACTGAGCCTTGAGACAAAAAGCTCAGATTGGGATGGTCCCTGGTATGGCAGCCCAATGACCAGTGGCACTGGGCATATCAGCAATGTTAAACTTCTCAAGCTATCAGAGCTGTACCAGGTCCTTGGAGGGGGATCAAGAACTAGAGTGTCCCCAGAAGATTCCCCTGTTCAGTAAAAACGTCTTGGCGACTGCTGCCGTTGGAGAGTGAGCAATGGCTACCGTCACAGCTGAGTGATCAGTGCTGAGGTGAATGGGAAGATGAAGGGTTGGTGCTGCTGCTCTTGCAGGTGTTTGGCCTCCACAGGTCTGTACCAGATCACTGGTAACTGAGCTCTGAATGTCGCTGTCAGTGTCCTGGAACTGGGGACCAGAGAGCGCTCCTGGGTCCTGCCCCTGTCTATAAGGGGTGTCAGTTTCACTCAGGTGAACACTAGTGGGGTCATTCCTTGGGATGGAGATCAATGCCTCAGAGATAGGGCCCTGGACAGAGGTCCCAAAGCGGGTTTCCCCTTACACTGGGGAACTGTGAAAGCCAGTGTAGGCAGCACCAGTAGCACTAGAATATCCTGCACTGCCTGCAGGGCCTTGGGACAGCTATCAGACAAAGGCCCTCACTGTTGTCCAGTGTAGTAGGTCTGTCTCGGGGTGGGCTAGATTGCTTGACTTGACTTGGTGCCCAGTGTAGTAAGATGAAGTCCTAAAACATAAGCCAATCTAGCACAAGCCTGGTCTGAGGCCTAGCTAATAACAGACAAAACATGGCTAACACAAAACAAAGCTAAGCTGTGAGCAAGAGGCAGGCCCCTGCTCTCAGAATTTGGCATGAACAAGCCTGAGAGTGCAAAACACTAATTGGTACTAGGTGCAGGTGTAGAACAGTAATTGGTACTAGTCATAAGTTGAAAGCACCTGGTACCACTAGCTCATTAAAAAAGACCTTGGCACCCACTCCTCTCAGATACAGACCCAGGTTCGGGAAAAGGGCTAAAATGACAGCATGATGGATAGAAATAATCTAATCAAACCACGAGGTACAGGATGGTAACCTGACAACGTCAGCGGATGGCAATCTGATACTTCAGCAGTGATGTGTGATTTGTTTGTACCTGTATATAAAATGGTGTCTTGGGGGGACAGTCTTTGTATGACCTAGGGAGCAGTGGACATTTCCCACTGATGGAGTCATTCCATTCTTATGGGGTACATATGCATAGTGGTTCAGCATGGTCTACTGACAATTATTACTGTACTTCACTTAACAATAAACCTGGCCTGGCACCTTTGATCCTTATCTGATTTGTGGTCTTTGAGGGCTCTCTTGGGGTCTGCTGTGGAGACTAAATGCACAAATCGACACAGCACACATCATAGAGCACACACGCAAGCAGTCTTCTGATTATCATCAGTGGAGCCAGAGACCTGTGAGGACACCTCGGCAGTAAATCCTGAACCCATCCTAAATAACTGCACACAGCTCCCTGGCAGAGTAGAGTTGCCCAACACAGGTCTTGCCTCTCCTCTGGTCCTTCCCTTTCTCTTACGGGAAGTGGGAGATGTTTCCCCTTGCGAGTTTCTTGGATAGGGCCAGGGAGTGAGACCAGTGCTAAGTGGCAGAGGGTGTCAGTTAGGCACTCTGCACCAGTGCCCAGTGCTTGGGGGCCGAGTTGTGCCTCTGCTCCATTGCCAGAATTAACACTGACTCCAGCAGGAGCACTCAGAGACAAATGCCCCGCTCCCTCTTCATCCTGGGTTTAAATGACTTACAAATGCATTAGTTGTCGCTTATGTGTCCTCCTCCCAGACACCTCAAGCAGCTGCTGCGAAGACCACTGAGGGCCATAGGATTCTTACAGATCATATGGTTTAAAACTGGGGATGCCCGATGCTAAGACAAAGTCCTGGGTGGAACCAATTAACTAATTGTAAGTCACTCTAAAACTACTAAGAAACCATTATAATTATGACCTACAAAAAAACTATTTTACAGGCAAAGAGGCCGGGAGGCAGAACGACCCTAGCAATGCCAGCACAAGGCAGCAGGGAGTTCCGGTATCGTCACTGGCGGCAAGAAGGACCTGAGAGTGGGGGGGGATGCGTGGCATGAGGGCTCCACTCCAGGGGTTGCCAGAGCTGCTCTCCTGTGCATACCGCTAAAGGAAAACCTTCCCGCACTGGTGCGCGCACACACATAGTGTGGAATGAACACAAGCAAGCGCTGGAAGAAGCTCTGGTTACTGTATGTGCATACTGCTGCCCGCTATTGGATGGTACCAGAGAGGGTATCCTGTTCTGCTACAGCTAATGGATAGTCTTCTTTAGCTGAAGTGGCAGAAGCTTTTGCAGCAAGAGGATCTCAATGCAATCTCCACTGCTGCTGTAGAGCGCTGAAGGCTGGCTACACTGCAAATGGGAGCTGGTACACAACAGCTGGGCATAAGCCTCCCGGCTCGGGTAACTAGGCTTGCTGACAGGGTCCGAGTGAACATGCCGACACCTCACACTTCTCCTGACAGCGTGTCGAGTACACACGCTGCATACCTACCGAGCGTGGCTATAAATGGATGTGCAGATGGGGAGTATAGCCTACTAACCAATAGCTGCTTTATTTTGGCCTACTAAAATGTTATTTACTTTATTTTAGTTAATTGATAGTGGCTTTATTTCATTTTGGTTTTCCTTTATATAGATTTGAATAGGCTGGTAACGCGAGGTGCCTGCGGAATTAATTTTCTGTGAGATGGCTTATAGCAGTAGGGAGTTAGTTAATATTTGTTTTTCTTTGTAATTTTCCATAAAAGGGGTGAAACAAAAGTTTGTGATTGGCTCAAGAGTCTATTTTTTAAATTCTGCCTGGAAATTTGCAGAGAAAAATCTGCTAACGTGTTGATAACTGCCATTTCGAATCTCCTGCGCAATCGGTCCAGATGTTAAGTTCTAAAACCGCATTCTCCCGCCTTTTCTGAGTGGTTTTGGAAGGTCATCCAAGAAAACATCAGTCATTCCTAATAAATATTCATAAGGTCCCCGAATATTTTGTCCAATCAGAGATGAGACCCTCAGAAATCTTAGGATGGTAGGCCCAACTATGGACAAGGGGTTGAACATCTGGAACATTTTGGCACCAAAAGGAGTATTTAGGCCTTGGGCTTTGGGAGAGTGTGGCTGCTGTCCCAGCTGTTGCTGACACAGTCCACTCCGGAGTGTTTTATCCTTTCACGTTAGAAACTAAATACTTACATCTATCTTATCTCTACACTGCTTTCTTGCTTACTTAATTTTAAATTTTCTTTTAGGCGTCTCACTACCACTTGCTCCCAGGTCTTCCAGGGGAAGGGAGTCCACTTTTCTCCATCCTACTTAGGAGTCCTTGCGTGTAGGAAGTATTGTTGTATTATTAGTACTCTTCGTCTACTTAGATAAGTTTTAATTTGATTGTGTTAAGGACATCTTGGGAAAGAATTCAAGTGATGTGATCTTGCTGCTGTTTTTGCTGTTGTGGTTATCACAGTTGTTCCTTTAACTCAGGAAATGAACTAGAAAACAATTTTATTGTTAAAGTGTCGTTGCTGTGGCCACCTGCTGCCCCTCAAGAGGGGGAATCTTATGGTTCCACTGAACTGTAACTTGGGATAGAGGACGAACTTAGACTTTCTGGTCAGATCGGCGAGCCTAACCCATCCAAATTTTACTAAACTCCTTCCCTGGCTACAGGAGGCACTGCTTCATGAGTAAAGACATGCCTGATCCTGGAGGGGCTGCACCTGACACAGGGCTCTACATGCCCAAGCAGGGCCTCGCCCCTGTTCTGCTGCCTCTCCATTGACGAAGCCTTTCTTCACAGCGAGGAAAGACACCCAACAGCACAGAAAGGCTCTGGTAAGGGGCAGGCCACAGAGATAGGCCAGAGCAGCAGGGAGCTCGTGCCCACACCTTGTCCCAATGCCTTTTGCTGACGTACATCACTACACACTGCAGTGAGGCTACAGCCTGATTTTCACAGTGTTGTCACAGGTAAGTGACACGTCCCCTCCATGCCATTGGCTGGGGTGTAGCTTAAAAGAATCTGTGTACACATTGTGTTTCGGGTTCTCAAGCCGGGTGCTCTGGGAGGAGTCAGCGCTCCAGCCCAAGCTGCAATGGCCATAGTGCGCTAACTAAAGCCCCATCATGCCCATCCGTCTGCCTGGGCTGAGAGGCTCGCGCCAAACTGCAGCAAAGCAAGAACGGGCCTTGTGAGTATCATAGCGGCTGTTGTTAAACCGGCTATTATTATAGTCAGCTGGTCTTAAATGTTTACTCCTAAGGCCTTCTCTGCATAGCTATGGCAATGTAATGTGCACCAAGGAACTAACCCATCTTACCTCCCTCTGTGTGGGGTGTTCCCACTAGGGAAGCTGCACCATTGTAAAGCATCAAACAAGTTTGCCTTTTGCCCACACCATGCTGGGCTGCCGCAGCTGGAGCGTATCACTATACGGGGGAGGCAGCCCGATTTCTGGCCCTGCTCACAACTTTCTGGATGTGATCATGCTGGCTTGTGGGGTATCTCCAGGAGGCCTGGGCGATCATGGGAGGAGCAGGTCAAGTTCCTAGCACCTCCCCGATTGTGGCCCACTACTCACCAGACTCCAGGACCCTCTCCACACTGAGCTGTGAGCAATGTGGAGACTCATTTGGCACTGGCAAGTGTGGTGATGAGAAGGAAGTGTCACATGACTTCTCAAGGGAGCCAAATTCCCAGCGGCAATATTTTCCAGACTATACAATACTCTTGGAGCAGTGATTCTCACACTTTGGGGCATGCGACCCACCTGTCTATGCAGGTGCCTACCATGGTGACCACGGGTGACGGAGAATCAGGGTTCGATTCCGGAGA
>JANRFK010006697.1:23816567-23833093 GCA_030068395.1 Apalone spinifera
GACTATCGGGAGTGCTGGACCACTGGATGCCGGACAATTGGAGTTTTACTGTACATGGTGAATTCTCTGTAAATTGAAGTCTTTAAATCAAGCTTGGAGGACTTCTTCAGTAACTCAGAAATTATAGGCCTGCTACCAGCAGGGGTAGGTAAGGTTCTGTGTTGTGTAGCAGGTCAGTCACCACAGTTGTCATGATCCCCTCTCAAATACGCACACACAAACTGTCCAGGGACAGTGCGTAACATTGTATTGCATTCAGAGGGCCCTGCTTGCATGCTGGGGTGAAAGCTAACAAGCTAGAGTGGGAAGCCCCCTAGGACAGGAGACACTGTGGACTGAGATCACACTAATGCCTTCTTCTCATGGCCTCCCAGCAACTCCTTCCCCCCACTAAGCAGGACCTTTCCCCTCTGCCTGGGGCCTCCCTCCTCTTGGAGAAGTTGGGGATCTCCAGCTGATATTCAGCACTGGGCCCCACTGTGCAGCTATAAAGGATTATAGGAATTTTAGAACTGTGTAAACCATTTTCTTCCTGGACGAGACTGCCAAATCATCACTCCTTGATATACCCTAGCATACTGTAAAGGTTATATGGGTGTGTGAAAATGTTCTCTTACTGCATTCAAACATGTATGTGTTTCTTTAAATTGCTCTTGGAGAAAGAGGCAACTAAATGAGCCAAAGATCTGTGCCTGTCAGCCATGGCTTTGCAGAACAGTTTGGGAACCATGAACCTCTACTGTATTAGTAAGTAGTGTCCAAGCTCATACAAAATGGGAATACTTGAGCATGCAAACTTAGTTTACTGTCCATGTGCATCAGAAAGTAAAATCTGACCACATGAATAGCCATGACTATTTAAGGTGTGTGAATACAGTCATGGGTGAACTGATTTTAAATTATCCCACCAATTTTCCCATTGTTCCTTCAGCTTCATTAGTGGTCATTGGCAGGAACAAAACACTCACCTGACTCCTCTCAACAGATTAGTATGCCCTGATTGTAGTCTGTAGTGTGCTCAAGTGTCAAACCTCTTGTCCAACGTACAGATGTTCATGCGGCCAGACGCTCCTCCTAGGAGGTTCATTAGCTCGAGAGTTTGCTGCTAGACTTCTCCTAGTCTTAGTGGGTGGGTAACCACACCAAAGTTAAGGAACAAATGAATGGACGGTGGGAGAGAGCACAGAGGTGGATGTGGCTCAATAACACCAAAGAGAAAGTTATAAACCTGTGATTCCTGCCTACCCATGGCAGGTACAAACCAGAGTATCCAGTTTTAAATTATATTACTAACATCTTTGCACACCACAGTGATTTTCAACCTGTGGTTGGCAGATCCCTGGGGGGGCCACAGACTATGTCTATGATTTCAGCTCTGCTCAAAAATGTTTTAGGGGTCTGTAAATGAAAAAGGTTGAAAACTACTTCTCTAAATAATTCCTGCTCAGTGTTCATATACAAGATGACTGACTGTTACTATTGGTCTGTAATCTTCTGGCCTTGTTAGACATGGCTTGTTCAAGTCATATGTTGAGGTGTGCTTCAAGTTTGTGATTGAACAGTACAAAAAAAGTGGTTCACAAATCTGGGAGATGGTTGAGGGGTACTTTCCTGGGTAAAATTGTATCTGAGATGATCTTTAGAAATGAGCATGGTGTGTATATAATATCTAGTAATGGCCAGAACGGAAGTGTCGTATTGTTTCTCTATAGTATATTTTGGTTTCTGGTATTCATTTAGGATACATCTGTACTGCACATCTATTTCAGGATACCAAAGGTACCCGAGGGATACCAGAGGTATCCTGAAATAGCTACCCTGTGTCTTAAGAGCTGCCTCTTATTTCGAAATATTTTTTGAAATACCGGGCGCACTATTTCAGCATCCCTGTAATCATTGTTTCATGAGGATTAAGAGATGTCTTGAAATAGTGCGTATTTCAAAATTTGGCGCTGTGTAGACATGCCAAATTTCAAAATAAGCCAATTTGAAATTTAATTGAAGTAAGATACACATATCTTATTTTGAGGTTAGGGTTCTGTGTAGACACCCTTAGTTAGTAACAATGAAGTCATTGACACCTGGACCTCTAGAATTTGGTTACTTGATATAACACATAGGGTGGCAGATAGACACATACTGATGGCAGAAATTACTTTGATTCCTACATAGAGCCTATCTTGCAACCTTAAATAGTGATTTTTCCAGTCACACGTGGTACGGATACCAAACTGTATTTATATTGAATCTTAAAATATTTTTCATCCAAATGGAGGGATTTCCTTTGCTAATATAGGGAGAGAATAGTGATTTTTTCAGAAGTGCTATTTCTGAATATAATTAATAATCAGACCACTGAAACCACGGTTCCCTATTAAAACAAACTACAGCCTATGTTACTATAAAATACAAATAATTCAAAGGAGGGTTTTTTTAGTGGCTAGGTGTTATTAAAGCTATATCTAAAAATAAAGTATTAGGTTAAAGTGTATATTTCCTATGGACTTGAATACGAAAGGCCAGAATTAACATGGACATTTTCATAGATCAGTGAGTTTTTTTAAATACATTTATTAACCAATGTTAACACATTAAATGACTCTATATATTGCTAGTCAGAGCAGCTTACAAAATGCCAGAATGCATCATAGAACTGGACAGCCACAATGAATAATTACAATGTGCATAGTGGCTAAGCTCAACACTTTAATATAGCTTTATGATTTGCAGAAAAATTAATTTTTAAATCATGATTCCTAAAACAATCAATGGTAATTTTACCTAAAACTTATACAAAACCAGGCCACAATTTTTAATTTTTTTTTAAACACACAGTTTTCACGCTGTAGTAACTTGGAAATGTGCAACCGTGTCAACAGAGACAAAAAAGCCAAAGTAACACGAATCTTACTTTCATGCAGCTATCAGTTAAATATTACATATTCTGGAATGATTTTACACCAAAAATATTTCCACAATAACTTGCTTTCATAGGGGTGGATCGAAGTTTTGGAACTCGTAAAGTAATTGAACAAGGTTAATTTTTAGTTGTGATGTGTTTTACAGTCACAACACAGAGGTGACCAACGTTAATTACACGGTTATCAGGAAATAACAGTTTGTGGTAATTCAAGTTACCAACTAGTTACTATTGTTTCCAATCAACTTAACATGTAGTTTCTGCAACACATTGGGCATTAATTGGCAGTATCAAATCAATTAACTTGTATCACCACTGTAAATAAAAAAGACCAGGATTTCAATGGCAGTTCACAGAAGACTTAGTTATACTTGAATCTTTACTCTGACCCTGGCAAATCTTAAAGAAAACTTTTTTGAAAGGCTTTCCTTCTGATTCTCCCACTTCCATCGTTCCATCATGTAATTGCTTTCAATAAATATCAAAGATCTAAATAAATATTTACAAATTATTCCTCTAACGTCTCAAAAAATAGCTAGGATGATTAATGGGCATTGACTCAGTCTAAGACCAATCTTTAAAAGAAACTAAAATGGTGAGACACTTTAAAAGAAAAGCTGTTTAAGTAAGCTTTACAACTATTTAAAAAATTGACTCTGAATATGTATGCAATTCATATAACTATATATAAAACAAAACAAAAAAAATCATTTTTCAACTATCGATCCATTCCTATTGGTAATGCTTCTTAATCCAGACATTCCGCAAAATACAGACTTTTTACAAATCACGGCATCTTTAGTACAAGAAAATTAACATGCATTATTCTTCATTCTGAGTACAGTGATGGAGCTCATTAATAGGCAATGACCCATTACTACAAACATAACGGCTTCTGTGAAACTTAAGTGCTATTTTTTTCCTTTTATTATTAAGTTGCAATGGAATAGGTGACACCAGATAATAGGCTGTCAAATGACCTTGAATTGGGGGGCTTGCAGGTGGGGGGGAAGCATTAAAGATATTTTTATGCCTCATCTATAATTCCACATATGAATAAAGGTAGTTTTTTGGCTTTTCTTTTTCTTGTTACAAGCACTCATGTTAGGACAAGGATGAAATGTGCAAACTTGAAAATTTAAATATTCATTTTTCTCTAAGATCCAGCTCAGCAAAAATTACCCCAGTCCCCTGTGATTTGAAACTACAAGATCAAAGCTAATATTTTGTTATAAAAGTTATATATTGAAAAGAAATAATGAAAAAAACACAATAGGGAAACATTTAAGAAAAAATAGGCAGGACTAGCACCTGCTGTGTCAACCCTGTTCCCTAAATTCAATCATATACCCACTGGTATAACCAATAGATAATGCCTTTAAACAGTAAAATTACGCTGAACAAAACCAGCTCACCAAGGTTAGGAAATAAATGTTACATCAAGGTAGTATGCTTTTTTTCTGAAACAGTTCTATAGTTCTTACATTCAGATCTTACTTTTAAGTATTCCTCTCATTAAGCTCATGTAGTTTTTCTTTTTTAAATCTGTTGCTTTTAAAGATTAAAATCTCCGTAAAACCTAAAAAGTTTTAAAATGCAACAAATCCTCTATTTAAAATTATTTAAAGTAACTTGCTCCAACTGATGTCAAATTCAATAGGCTCACAAAATTTTGGAGGAGCATTGAACAGAAGATTGGAACTACTGTGCAAAATTTCTTTAAGAAAATTGTTTAAAGGCTGGTGCAAAATGGGAAGCAAATTCAAAACAATTTTGGCTTCTTGGAAACAAAAACCGCTGTGTCTGAGAATAGCAATCATCGGGGTGGTTTTCTAGGGGAGGATTAAATCTTTCATCTTTTTCTGCGACAGGTACGTTTGTGTTCAGCATGCCAGTGTTCCTGCTGACACTTGATGGAACAGTAGGAAGTATTCCAGCAGCAGTGGTACATAGCTTCCTCTTCACAGTTGTAGCACTGTAGAGAGAACAAAAGGTATGGGATTACTATCACTTGGAGGATCAACCCTCACAAATACAAATGGTTTCTCACCTGCTCTTTTGTTTTCCGTTGCTTGCCTCAGCATAGACTAGAATATTCCTCTTTTACTTAGGCAGCCACATGCAGAGGGAATTTTTCATCCCTGCTACGTAAGGACTGCTCTTTCTTTCAGCAGATCCCCGCGGAAGGCTTCCCTAGCTGCAAAGTAACAGGGTTAGCCTACACTCACAACTCATTGCCTGAATATGTAGAGCTTAATTTTTCCAAAAAGTGTTTAGGTACCTAAACAAAGTAGCCTCATTTTCAATGGTGCTTAGCAACTAGAAGCTCTTACTGAGAACAATGGAGAGTCCACCACACTCTTCTTTTAAGAATTATGTGATTGGGTGTTGAGTGGCTCTGAAAATCTGGCCACTTCCCTTAAGTTATGACTATTCCTAGCACTTTTGTTGGGATAATTTATGCTGTTCAGTGCTGCGAAAAAAAACATCCCTCTGAGAAACATTAGTTATACTGGAAGTGCCAGTGTGGAGAGTGCTACCACCTCCAATGAACAGCAATAGATGTGGAGAGGAGAGCTCTTTCCTCTCAGTACAGGGCAGTTACATGAGTGATTCTACAGTGGCACAACTGTATCCAAGTAGCAGGGCCATTATAAGCTCATTAGTGTAGACATGGCCTAAGATGCCTTAATAGGAACTGAGGTCTTTTGCAAATCTTGCAGTTAGTATCTGAAGTCTGAGGGAATGAGGGTCTCTTCTGGATGGGTATCAACAGTTATGACATAAATCAGAAGGAAAAAGTGATTTCTTTGCCTGTTATTTGGTTGCAACCAATGGAGACAATAGTTTTGAATAAAGGGCCCAGGACTAGAATAGGGGCGATGACTGATATGGAGAACTCAAATTACCTAAGAACGGCCATACTGGGTCGGATCAATGATCCATCTAGCCCAGTATCCTGTCTTCCAGCAGTGGCCAATGCCAGGTGCTTCAGAGGGAGTGAACAGAAGAAAAGAAGAGGTAACCATCAAGTGATCTACTCTAACACAGACAGAAGCTAGGGACATTGGAGAAAATGAAATCCCCATTAGTTTTCAAACTGCAGGAAGACAGCTACAATGCATAGATATTGAGGTGTGATAGACATCTTCATTAATTATGACAAAATCACCATTATTAGCACCCTAAATTCTGCATCAGCCATACTGACCCTGTAGAACAATATAATGAAATGCTGTGATCACCAATGGTCTGCTGCTCCATTCCTCAGCTCAGGCTTCTTTACCCTCCTCTGCTCAGGCTGAAGGCCTTTTTTTTAATAAGAATAGGGAATTTCTGCTACTCAACATAGTGATAATAAATTCAGTTTATTCAGCAATAACACCCAGACGTTCAAGATTTCCTGCCTGGGCCGTTCAAGAAGGTTCAATAGAGTTTCAAAATTCAAAGCATTTAGTTCTGAATAGGTGACTATTTAGAATCTTGTACCTTTAATTTCTTTCTACCTGAGTGTCAGGGCAGTGCTGCTTGTACTATTTTAATGTAGTGCAAGAGAGGTGAAAGCTAATAGGAAAATAACTCGGTTGACGAGACTGGGACTGGATCTGTTAACAAGCTTTATACATAGCCCCCATCATTATAGTATCTGAGCACTTCAGTAACTTGCAAAAGCAGGCCCAAGTTGGGCACGCTCTCAAAATGCAAGGGAACATTTTAAAGTCTAGGCTGAGATGTCTATTGTATGACAGAGAGTGAGAGGAGGAATACAGCACATTCTACGCATGCAGATTCTTTCACATCAAAGAATCAGGATTTCATTTTTCATAAAACTTCCTATCTTCTTTTAGGTCCTGTGTGGTTACACTATTTTTTAATATGATGAAGGATTATCCTGGCAACAAACTTAATAGACTGGAACAACCACGTATTTACATCACCAATATATAGACTACATGAGTTTTAGTTTCATAACTCAGCTATAGAGTGTTTATCTGTAACAGCATTTTCAAATTAATATCCTCTGGAGAGACATATTCCTGAATTTCATACATCTGGCTCTCCAGGAGGTTCTCTGAGCCATAAGGAACATCAGCTGAAAAGATGCATGTCTCTACATTACACACAGCACAGGAGTCAGAGAGAGACCAGGTTCACATTTGCTTGCTAGGAGGTAAAATGGAGGGGGAAAACTCAGACCAATGGATGGAGAGCCTGCCGCTCCTTTCAGGCCAGGTCTTTAACCAACAGAAGGTTGGTTAAAGATCTGCAACTCCAGCTATGTAAATAACATAGCTGGCGTTGACTTACCTTGCTGCCGTCTTCACAGTGGGAGGTCAAGGGGAGCAAATGCTTCTGTTGGCTTCCCTTACTCCTCACAACTGCAAGGAGTAATGGCACCAACCCCCAGTTTAATGGGTCTTTGCTAGATGAGCTAAATCGAACGCCAGAAGATTGATCTCCAGTGTGTTAGATGTGGCCTTACAGGTGTTTTCTATAAGTCTCAGATCAATCCTATCTCATTCTATGTGCAGATACCCACAAAGGAGGAGCATTTAACTTTGAATGTGTTTGTTTTCTAAGCATTTCGTAAATAGCTGTGTTTCAGCTCATACAATATATTTTGGTGAAAAATGTTTATTCTCGTAATAATAGAAACTGTCATGTAGAAATAGGCAGCATTTCAAATGCTGTATCCACGTGTGTGTGTGTCTGTGATATATATATATATATATATATATGTGGGAACTAGGGAAAGGTTAAAACAGAAAAATATACACAGACTACATTAAAACAAGAAGTGCACAATGGTCTGATTTTTCTAGATTATCACACTGTTTAATCTCATGACTATTGACCTTAGTTTCCACCTCCTCACTTCTTACTGTTATCCAGATTTTGCAGCTGGTACCAGAGCCAAATTCTCCAGTAGTGTAAATGAGTGAAAATTGTGTTAATTTATACTGACTGTAAGCTCTTTGGGCCTGGGACCATATCTCCCTATGTGTTTATAGACCCCTAGCACAATTGCCTCTTATCTTAATTGTGGTCTTGCTATATAAATGAAGTATAAATGTATAATTAATAATAAAAGCTTTCCCTATCTTTGGACTATACATCATAAAAACAGAAGACTCTGGCTCTAATTAAGAAGCAAAGCCACTAATTCTCATTTGGTATATGCTGATTATGTGTGTCATGTCACTGAGAAAGTGTCATTATTATAATAGTAGTATTGCATTTACGTGTCTGTTGCTGTTACTACTGGAGAAAAAATCATTTTACTAGGGTTGCATATTTGGACCATTTCCAACAGTTTGAGGTTGAACATTGGCAGCCAGGTTTATCAGGCTACACCAAAGTCTCATCAGGCTACACCAAAGTCTCATCCTAAAGATATGAGACAAGACTTGTCTGTATGAATAATTCACTGAAGGTAGCGTTTGACGGACCTACTCCCAGTTCTTTGGATTTGTGTGTGATTGCTGAGAATGCTCTCTGGCACCAGAAAGGATAACATCATCTAACTGGAAGGGTGGTGTGTGCACATGTCTAGAAGAAGCAATAGAATGGGTACCGATGCATCAATTAACACTTTCTTTTGAATAAAATTATCAAACATGACAAATAAATCAGAGTAAACTAGAAGGATTCCCAGTTGTAGTAGGGACAGCAGGAGTGAAAGTGTGCATGTATCATAAATTCTACCTGTGCAGGACAACTCTACAGCTACATAATTCTCTGGGCTCTCACGTACTGAGGCTACATCCCCATTAGAGACTAAAGCTGTATACTGATAGAACAATAGAGAATTCTTTGGGAGCTGTGTTTGACATAGATCGTTGATGGTTTTAAATAGGAATTGACTGTTATACTTAGGAAGGGTCCGACTGTCCCTATTCAGTGTTTTCTAAGTGTTATCTTTTTTTTTTTAGTTTGCTTTTTACAGACTATTTTCAAACTACAAAAACAGACAGAACTAGTGATTTTGAGTATAAACAAAAACCACTGTTAGTGGAAAGAAAAATCGTTGATCCTGACTTGACATAGAACTAGCTGGTCACTGTGAGAAGGGGTGGAAGGAAGTGATGGCTAAGTGCTGGCATTCATTAAGTCTCCAACGTGACAGTGCCACCTTGTGGTGAGGCAGTGAAACATGTCTAAGCCATATATATGCAGCAAGATCTACACAGACGTGTGTAGTAGATCTAATGCCAAAGAACTTTTATTATAATAGTTTTCTACCAAAAACCGAATGCCACACTTTAAACATTGCATCTAGTTCACCTTTTACCTGAAGTTAGTTGCACTCTCGCTCTAGTCCATATGTTAACAATAACAATTTTTCCATCAATATCCCATTAGAAATCTGCAGCAGTACATGTTAATAATTATTTGTAATGCATTAGTAGCCAAAATGCACTAGGCCCTGTTCTGACATATAAGAAGATGTACTTCCAACCTCAAGAAGCCTACAATCTAGAATGACAAAGCACAAAAGGAGAGGAAATGGGGTACGCGGTTGAGTTAGGTGGCTTGTTCCAGTTATTTTATATAAGTGTAAATTTACCCACTTTTTATATATATCTCCAGAGAGTCAAATTTTCAGGACTCTCTGGAGATAAGAGTTGGGTGGAGGCTTGAGAAATATATTTTGGACAGTTACTCCACGTATACAAGGTAGCATAGAAGGAGATACGGAGACATTCATGAGAGAAGGAAACAAAATGTGCATCATTGGCCGATGAACAGAAATGGAGACAAGTTAGTTATACTTAATTACAGCTATACAAATGGCTGCTTCACACAGGGCTTGGAAAGCACACCAGTAACTCTGAATGTAATGCATATATAACATAAATAGGGAGGCAGTAAATGGCTCAAGAGGACATGATTGTAGCAACAGGGAAAAAAGTATTGTTTTGGCAGGGACATTTTTATGGGCTGGAGAGGGTGGAGTTAGTACTACAAGATGGGAGATGACCACAGCATGAAATAGAGATTTGGCAGTGAGGGTGGCAAGGAAAAGTAGAGGGAGAATGTAAAGGAAGAGGACAGGAGGGGGAGAGAGTAGGATGACCCCAAAGTGACAGCAGAGGGATAACAGAACGGTTAATGGTACTGGAGAAAACACACCCTGTGGCCTATACCAAACATTTTCAGTTATTTTCTGGTATTAAATCCTGACACTTACCCATTGCTTCTTCTTGGTCTGGGAAATCAGTTGCTTGTGCTGACCTGCTAGTTTCTTAATTTCTTCTACAAACTCTTCTTTGCACTTCTCCTTTACCTGCTTACACTTTCTGTCCATCTCTCCTTGCATGTTGGCTACAGCTTTATTTACCGCCTGCCTTTTGTCCTCTTCCATCTCTGTACGCACCTGGCATAAGGGAAGCAAGTCAATAAAGAAAGTCAGTGTGCATATGTATTCTTTGGCTACCTTTAAATATCATTACTGTTATAGAGGGAGGTCAAACAAAGTCAATTTTTCTTTCTTGGGAAATGCAGAAAATTCTACTGTTTAAAAACAAATAAAAAACTCATCCCAGTAATTTAGCATACAATACGCAGATTACAACCAAAACTTTACAGTACTTCTACTTTGCAAGGCAACTCTGTAAAGACAGCATCATAGGATTCCATGGGCATTGTGTCAATGACTCTACATCAGATGTGTTCAGTTTAAAAGGGATTTTTTTATTTTTTACAGTTTTACAGTAAGAGCAGATTGGACAAAACCCATGCAAAGAAACTTCACTAAGTATGAACAAATGAATGGAAGAGTTCAGAGGTAACAAATATTCAGTCTGACCCAAACTGTTTAATGCTCAAGATGGAATAACTGACAGAGTTATTTACTCAGTTTCGCTTAAAGAGCCAATCAGCAATATTTGTAAAACCCCACTTCATGAAACTGCACAGGTCAAGACTGAAGGCATAATTTAGAATCAAATGAGCTGGAAAAGTGTTACTGGGATCAATATGAATGAATGAATGAATGAAGATAGCTTACTTTTCAGATGGCAGGTTGCATTTTTCAGGATAGACGCTAAACCCTCCTCCCCCCCCCAACTTTACTGAAAAAAACTATGCACATTTGATATGGCTTCATTACAATTCAGTAACAAATGCTATTTTTACAGAGTGTCTTTTGAAAGTTGAACTTTAGAAAAGGATTTTCCCAATTTTCTTAAAAATGGATGACAGAAGATAATCTCCTCCTTCCCCATACTATAGGTGCAGAGTTTGGGTTACTTCCAGTCACTGCTACCTTTTCCACTGCTTCTCGAACAACTCTCTCTGTCTCTCTCTTGTGATCAGCCTTCATTCTGTCTTTGAAGTCATTAAAGATTTTGGTGTATTTGTCATGGCACATATTCTGACAAACTCCATCATTATTGGTCTGGGTGCTCCGATGCATCATTTTTGGAGAGGAGGCACTTAACTTCTTGGTCTGTGTTGAGACTGAAACCTTCTCAATGGGCTGAGGCATTGTGGGAATTTCCTGGCTTGAACTTACTGCTTCAGTTTCAGGCTCTGGCTCCTACGGAGAAAGAGCAAACTTTCTAGGACAGAACATAACTCATAGCATCCTAAAGGAAGGATCTGAATACACCAAAGCTGGCAATGTTAATACCCCCCTGTACTAACCACACTCCTGTTCCCTGATGTGGTGGAGGGCTAGCAGCATTAGTCTGAGGCCAAGGTTCCAAAGGACATGATGAATCTCAATATGTCATCCTTGCCATGACCCTTTCTCAGCCAGCACTGCCCATTTTGGGATTACACTGCATTCACACAAACCCCTTAGTGAGGAGGTGGCTGCATCCTCTCTTCACTACAATGTACTCTTGGAGGAATCCTAGCTGTGGGGCCTTAAACCTGAATTTAACCTGGTGGACCTTGAACTAAATTGGGCCCAACAGGCTACTCTGGCATTGTAGAAGATTTTGCTTACCTCAGATGGCTGCTAAGAGGATTAACTAATTGTTTCAAAAGCACTAGGAAATGAAAAGCTAATAAGATGCCAAGTGTTTCTAATAATAACAGAACTAGACATGGATGACCATGAAAGCATTGTGCAATTACATAATTATCCAGGGAAGAAATTACAGTAGTTGTAGCATGGAATTTTGCTCACAGTTTGTAACAGAATAATATTAGTTGTCCACGCTCTTTAGAATAGACATAATATTGCCTTAAAGAACTCCCCTCCAGAAACTTAAGTATTTAAAATCACACAAGAAATCTGTTTGTTTCCTCTAAAAGATTATTTTATTTTGATAACCACTTATGCAGAATAGATAATTAACAAATTATCTGCAATGTCAAACCATCACATACCACAGTGCCTAGTGTTTGAGCTATGCTTTGTGGTTGCCTAAATGACAAGTACAGAAATTATACCCATTAAAAGGTTGATCATATTGCTACCGAGTGCTATTTAATATGTCAGCCTGATTCATTTCTTAGAGCTCTCCTTATCTGGTCACCAACCCAGAAGCCTGCATTAGGCCAAAAGTTAATATATACAGCAATATACAGCATTCACTTGACAGAAAACACTGTAAAGCTGAAAAACAGTCTATATTATAACCATAGGGAATAGGCACTGTTCCTAACCTACTCTCAATCACAACCCATGCACTAGAATCCTAACTCAATTCCTTTCTGGGTTTGCTTTTATCGACCCACAAAGGGTCCCTATTCTGGGATGACAGCCTTTTGCCGCTGCCAGCTACTGTAGTTAGTTCTGCAGCTCAAGGACTTGTAGAAGTCTGCGCTGGAGTGTCAAGGTTTGAACCCTGCTGATGAGGTAAGCTGGGGGTGTTTTGACAGTCATACAAGACAGATTTTTAAAAAATCTATTCCCCACCCCCCCTTAAAAAGCCCCTAAGTCGTCACATTCAAACAACATTAAAGGACCATCATTAAGAATGCAAATAAGAAATAACAGATATTGTATGTCTATTATGATAATCTTTAACTACATGATCACATAATTTATATTCGCTCTGCCTCCTTCAGTGCATGACTTGAATGTACAAGGGGGCAGGATTAAGGGCAACCTTACAACTGGTATTTCCTAACTCTCACATCCTTGACTTTGCAACCTAAATAATGTTCTTCTGATAGTTTTAAAAAATGTAATATATTATTAAAATTTAACTTCGTTTGCCACTCCTAAAGATATTGTTGTTAGTGGGATGAAGACTTGTTAGTGATGGAAATTTTAAATTGTATTGATGTCATCTGATTATTGCTGTGGCTAAGCATGTGATGAGAAAAGATCTTAAACAAATACCATGGTGATGAGTGCCAATACATAACCTTAAGATAACCAGATCTCGTTATAGCCACTGACATTCATACTTTAATGCTAGTAGCATAAAACAAATAAAATGTGACAGAAAATAAGGAATGTCAATTGTAATTCTGAGAGTGGTATTCTTTTGGGGGTTTTGCTTAACTGACAGACATATCATGTGAAGCTACTTACTTCCTTTTTGGGTTCCACACTTTGATTACGTCGTCCTTTCTTTGCTCTTGGTTCCTGAGTAACCTTCAGCTGTCAACATTATTAAAAAATACTGAATAATTCCAAATGCTGGGAAACACTAGTTCTCAGCTGCCAATATAAATAGCATTCTTTGTGAAATGCGTGAGATACATGAGTGTGAAAGGCAACATACAAAGGCAAATACGTTTCCAAAACAAGGTGTGTCTAAAGCCAGATACATTTTTTGAATTAGTGATAATGACCTAATAACTAATGAGCAGTGGAGTAAGTAAAATCCAGTGCTAGTTTATTGATTCTCTAATAAATAACAATTATTTATTCCATTTATACTATTTATGTAATTTCTCATTGGTCTACTCAAACGGCTTCCTCATTTTGGAACAAGACTCCAATCCTGCATCAGGATTCATTGGGATGAATGTAAGATTCCTGGTTTTTATTTTTAGGAAAACAAACACTTTTTGGTTCTTTTTCATTAAAAATTCAGGTCCTATCTAGGCTGCAAAATGCTCTGATTTCACAGAATGTGTAAATAAACTTTGGAATTTTGGTCAAGAATTTAGCAAGATTCAAAAAAGGAATTGTATATTTATATACATAACGAGATTAATCAGAGTTATAATTAATCTCTAATCGTTACAGGCCAGGATATAGGTAGTAGTTAGTGTAGCATTCTTGTACCTTCCTCTAGAGCATCTGAGACTCAATATCAAGGACAGGACTTTGGGGTCTGCTCCAGTATGGCCCTTTTTTTGTTCCTATGTCTGAAGAACTAGTGAAATGGTGACATCACGAGTCAATAGAGCAAAAGTTGAGCAATTGTGGGGAGAAGAGATTTTAGTAGAACAATTTAAACTGTTTTTATTAACACTTATTTAAACTTTAAAGTCCTTTGCTTATTCAATTAGCGTTCCTGATAAACAGCCTTGAGATTTCACAGAGGTCATCCGGCAATACCTGGAAAGATAACAACTTTATATTCCTGGTATTTCTGAAGTATTAAAAAAAAAAGTAACCTGCATTCTATTCTCATCATAAAGAAGTAAACAGGGCATAACTTTAAAATAATGTTTAAAAAACTGTATTGCAGATCACCTTTCTGTCATTTAGTGAATGTTAGTAGATGCTAGCATTGCAATAGAACTCACCTGCTCATTGCTGGTGGAAGAGATACTGGACTCTGCCTCCTCTTCACCTTTGTCTTCATTCTTAGACTTCCAGAATCTCCCATCACGAAGGAAACGTTGGTGCAGTTCCAGTTCATCACATGCTTTTTTCCAGCCCATGCTACGCTTCACATGCAACCGATGGATATTAACTGTGATGTCTTGAATGTTTTCTGAAGGGATCCAGGCCCTTTCAAATATAATTTAAAGACACAATCAGAAAGCTGAAAGGGGAAGAGAGTGATTTAAAATAAAATGTAGGGTGACATGTTCCAATGAATTTAGTGTTGGACTAACTGTGATCCTGATAAATTCCAGTGGGAACACAGTTAGCTCAACACTCAGATCTGAAATGTCCCATCTCTAATTCCCATGGCAGTGGTGAACAGGCAGCTCTAGAGACAGAGTCCACATTTTAAAATACGCATTTAGGCAACTAACTCAAAGTGGCCTGTTTTTCAAAGAGGGTGAGCATCTTCAACTCCCAGGGACTTCTGTGGGGCTTATGGATATTTAAGACGTTTGCAAAATCAGGCCATTTACAGTAGGCACTGAGGCTTGAAAAGTGGGGAGGAGGTCATTTAATGTGCCATAAAAAGGTATAGCACAGGCAGCTGCAATGCAAGCCTTCCTCCGTTACCTTGCCAATGACCTTCATTAAGACATGGCGAGATCAGGATTAAGTATTCACTCTCTATTCCATTTCAGTCCTTAGCCTCTTTGTTGAATCTAAATTCATGCCTCTTGTGTTGATATTATTTGTGATTTGGACATCCATCAGGATTTGAACCAAGAATACTCGATCCTTTTGTACAAATCATTGAACAACCATCAGACAGTAAGTACTTTTTGTTCCACTGCCCTGGATTGGATTCCTGCCAGTGACTTAGAGATCTGAAAGGTTCCCAAGTCTCCAAAGTTGAGATTTTGAATGGGGCCTCAGGGAGTTAGATGGCCAGGTCCTAGTCAAAGTCAATGGGAACTGGTTGCATAGCTTCTTTATGTCCCTTTGACAGTCCCAGCTTAAATCATACTGTAACAGGTATATAAAAATGTAACAAATTATAACTCTTGACATTCTGACAGGATATAGAAAGGTGCATTAAAATGAATCAATCATCCCAATACCAATCTAAATATTGACATGAATATTTTAGTATGTTAAATTCCCCGGGCTAGATCCTCAACTGGTGTAAGTATTTATAACTCCACTGAAGTCAATGGAGTAATGTTGATTTACACCAGCTGAGAATCTGCCTTCCTTTTTAAAGTCCATTGCTATAACAAGTGGATGACACTACAATGGATGGATTTTCCTCTTTACAACATATGCTTATGTGTAGTTTCAGGTGTTTTTCATCAAATACTTAATAAGCTAACACAACACTTGTGTGAAGTTCTGTAAGCCTGATGCCAGAACTACAAATAAAAAGATTTTCTACTTATGTAAGAAGTTCCTGCAAAGGTACTTATGATTTCAATATAAATCATTCCATGATTTAAATGCAAGTAAGAGATCTTATTCACTTAATCTTTGCGTGAAAATCTCCTTGTTAAGAAGTCACGTAATATGCACTTGTGGCGAGGCTGGAGCCAGTTGTTTTAAGACATATTCTATTCTACTATTTACTAGATAAATCAAGTGAAAATATACATAGCCCCTGTTAAAAAGCAACATAAACAGCCTTGGAAAAAACAGTTATAAAAGTCTCCAGTCTCTCTCATGATGCACTGATATGCATCACTTTCTCAGAAATAATGAGCCAAAATGTAAATGTTGACTCACTGCCACAGTCATGTACACATTGATGCTGTAAAAGCGGCATTGATCATAGAATCATAGAATACCAGGACTGGAAGGGACCTAGAGAGGTCATCGAGTCCAGTCCTCTGCCCTCATGGCAGGACCAAATACTGTCTA
>JANRFK010006697.1:23846339-23862904 GCA_030068395.1 Apalone spinifera
TGCAAATAAAGCCCGGGATATTTAAATCCCGGGCTTCATTTGTAACTTCGAATGACTACATTAGCCTCCCTAGTTCGAACTAGGGGGGCTAGTGTAGACATACCCAAAGAGAGATCTGTAAAGAGCATATATAGGATAAATGAGTTGTAATCTGATATCTAAGACTTTAATAAAAAAGACAGGTATCTGGCTTTAATCACAAATGGTGATGAAAATGACAGTACCAGAATTAACTAGCCAGTTTGGCCAGGATCTTTATACTTCTCCCCCTTTCTCTATACTGGTTTATTTTAGGAAAAATCTTATTTGCAGTTTGGACGTCTAAAAAAAATCTCAAAAGTAATGAATTTAACTAATGAAAGTGGAAGAACTAGAAAAATGCCTTTTGGGTAGTCTCCTGTGCATACAAATTTCAATCACCTCTTCAATAAACTTTTCTTATAATGTTCCACAAAGATTTGCCCTCCATCAGGTACGTGTTGCTTGTGCTCAGTTTGGAAGCCATGTTGGGAAAGTGCACCATTGAAAGTCTTATTATCATATAAAAAAGCTGTTACATATTCATGTGGTAATACACAAAATCAGTACTTCTAAATACAGTACTCAAAATATTGTTAGAGCAGTCAAATTCAAGGTACTTAAAAAAGGATGAATAATGTTAGATATGGGCCTGATTTTTAGGCATATTGAAATTCTATTACATTGCTCTGGCAGTGCAAAGGGGCCTTTAAGCAGGAATAAATTATAATCACGTCCACTTTTAAGACCCTTCACGTAGACCTAGCAGAGTATAAGGGGGGGCCTCAGTGTAAATGAGAATCAGGTTTAGTACTCATTTAATCTCTCATTTTTGGGGGTGAGAAAACAATATTAATTTGTGTACTTTTGAGATTGGAATAGCCAGGCACAGTGTAGTGAGGCAGTATACTGTATAAGTCTTCCCAACCTCTGCCAGCATAACTCTTTCCTACCAGGCACTAGCCCTCCTGTTTAAGCAGATTTCCACTGAACTCCAGGGGGAACTCCTACATTGGCTTCATATGGAGTTGGATCAGCCAATTTATGATGTTATTTTGCTGCCTTGCCCTGTGATACCAATAGATTGCAAAGAGTTGGCTTTGTTAGTGTGTATATATAGAACACATATATATGTATTGGGAAGGATCTACTACTGGCAGCTACAAGAGTTCTCATGTAGAAGATACATGTGCTTTGAGAGCTAAAGGACCAAGGCTTCAGCCTGGCTCCATGCTTGTGTATCTGTAAGTGTTTCAGGAATGCTGTTCTTTAATTGGTAAATCAGTTTATTTTTGTAAAACGTTTGACACTCTTTGGAATGAAAATTTAAGATGTGATATGAATACAGCAACAATGTTCCCTCTAATCTTTCCCATCCATATTCAGACTTTTTTTCCATTCATGTGCTGAATAAATAGTGCACTGAGGTATATACAAGTGTGCACCACCAGTAGAAATACAAATGTAGCTGTGAGTACTCTGCTAATCAGCTAGGGCATCATTTGAATCTCTCCTGAACAACTGCACAAGCACACAGCTTGCACAGGGCACACATGGCAGGAGCTGGGCATCCAGGCTCCTGAAATCTCCTTCCAGCTCTATCACTAATCTGAAAATTCTTTTAACTCTGTATTATACTTACCCAGTATTGTCTCCAATTGTGTTGTCTCCATGCCTCATTTGTCCAATCACTCCAACATTTAAGAAGAGAATGCTTTCCATGCATTCTTTAGGCAGGTAATTTACCTTTTAAACTCGGGAGAACTCGTCTCGTCAATCATGTCTCGTATTTTATATTAAACAAAATAATTTCCAGTGACCACTACAATCTGCACAAATCAAACCTGAGTAACTGAGTTATTGCACTGCTGTAACCCTCATCCTTCTGTGCTTCTTCCCTTCTGTATTGTAAGTGTTCCTCCTCTCAACATGCTATATCTAAAATGCAGATAGTATTCCCATTGTTAACAATCTTTCTACCTTGAACAGCTTTACATTACTGAGCACTAGAACATAAATAATATAGTTCACTTGGTATTTAATCTCTTAACCTCTCTGAGTTCATTATCCTAGTCATAATTATTTGAAAGCCCTTGGATGAAAAATGCAAATTATAATGATGAGCTGATCAAGAATGCACTAGGACCTAGTTGAGGCCAAATCTAGCCAAGTATAATCTAGTCCTGGGATGGACGTGGAAACGATCAAACTGCTTTTCCATCTTCTTTTTCTTTCTTAAGAAATTCTTAAAAGGACATAATCACAGTTGGTAACACTCAAAAATTGACCTGTTTTTATTTCTATTTATGAAATTCATGTAAGTCTTTGTGTGCATCAATTTTTCCCAAACAAATAATTTGGTAATTTTTCCTAGTATTATTTTCTGTTTAGTTTCCCTAGTAGGTGGCAAATCAATAGCCGTGGAAATGAAATTCTTCCTTTTATCTACCCAATAGGAAACCACACCATTGCAATCTTCCAAAGTCCTGAAGGGACCATTTTCATACAGGTGAAAAGCTATCTGGTCTTAATACTCAATTGATAGCTGGTTTCTCTGTTGTGACCTATCTACCAGAAACTGGGCTACTACTACAAACCCAGGTTGGATTTGAACCTATGCCTGACTCTGTATCCTCTTAGCAATGCTAAAAGCTGTGCAGTAATACACAATTATTCACCCTAATCCTTTAAAATTAAAGAGCCCAGAAGCTCATCACGTGAATGAAAGAAAACAAATGTCAGAGCCATGATTCCAAGAACTGCAATAAACATTGTGGAGGGAAAAATATTTTAAAATTACAAAAAATCTTTGAGAATGATGTCCTTTGTAAAATGTTTCTGGCGCAAGCAGGTGAATGAAATAAAGCTGCATTGAGTGACTGAAGTAGCACACCCAGCAACTGAGTGCTGAAGAGTTCACAGACCAGATGACCTGGGCAGCATTACATAGGAAACCTTTTAATAAGAATGAATTATTCTTTTTAATATTATTTCTCTGATATACTGTTTCAAAACACACTTTCCCTTCACCTTTGAAAGATTCTATGCATTGGCAGAGTAAAATATTACTAGACATGCATAATTTTTGGCCCAGTTAATATTTTGCTTAAATGTATATACATTTACTGCTGACAATGCAAAGTAAATCCCTCTGCCCCTTCCCAAGATAGCTAAGCTCTGTTATGTCCTTTGAGCATCAACCAGTCAATCAATGAGTTTGAGGATTCTCTCTCTGTTGCTCTCTCTCTTTTAATGGATAATCCCCTGCTGGAGATAGTAATAAAATACAGAATATTTCCCAAACCAGTTGACAGCTGTGTGGGACTAATCAGCAATTCAATCTCCCTCTTTCCTCCAGAGTCTGCAGAGGATCTACTAGTACATTACTGCAGAATTTGATGTGGGTGGGAAGTGAGTTTGGTTAAGCAGAAAGCTAGCAAGCAAGCAATGCTGTTGTGGGGGAGAAGGGTGAGTGGTATTCCTACTACAAAATTAAAGTCTTTTGGGGAAGAGGCTGATAGTCACTCTGCGACTCTGTGAGCTGCAGGGTTTTTTGGGTCAGAAAATGAATGAATCGCAACGGTCAATAAACGTGTTATCAAGGAGATAAAACATGGACCAGTAGGCACAAGTACACATCATTCATGGAAGGGCAGATGAGTTTCAAAATATTTTCTGCAAGGTAAATGTTTGTTTAATATCAGCATAAACTAATGGAATTCAAGATTCCAGGATGAAAGTAAAATGTATCTAAAAAATGGCTGCCCAGCTATTTGTATACATTGGAAAATGAACCAGACCCTCTGACGTGACTGTGGTCACATCACAACACCTGAGAGGGGGAAGAAAATGGCTTGAAGTCAGGAGTGGGGAACCTTTTTTGAGTTGGGGGCAGATGACTCACAGAAAAATCGGTTGGGAGCCACACACAAGTGAGAAGCAAAAAAACCAACACCAAACTCTCACTGACATGGCCCCGGACTGAGAAGGAGAAAGAAACCCCCCAAATTCCCCTTGTACACCAGAGCCTTGGGAGGGGGAGGGAGGCCCAGGCTAGTAGATTTTGTGTGCTCTAGCCCTGCAGAGGGTCGTCGAGAGGGGCTGGCCTCAGGGTCCAGATCCAGGCAAGCCTGGGGTTGCATCCAGCCCCGGGCCTTAGGTTCCCCACTCCTGCTTTAAGTCATCTTTGTACCCTCTTGGTCCCCAGCTGCTACTTAAAACAACCTCACAGCTAGAGCAGAGTTAGGTATTTGGTCTACTATGTCTAATTTTAACTGCATCTGTGAGTTTTGTGTGTGTGTTTCTTACATGCGACAGTGACTGCCCTGACTCAAGGAGTGTGGCTTTTTACAATTAGCATCTGGATGATTGTCAAATAAGAGCTAAGAGAAATGTGTTTCTTTTAAAAGAAACAAACTGTGTGGTCTCCAACAGTTTTTCTGCAGCACAAAGAGAGAAGGCACACACATTCTGGCTTGCTGCATAAGATCTGATTCTAAAACTTCTTCTAGGGACTCTTATCTTGCTTCCAGCATCCAAATGCCACAAGGCAACTAGTAAAGTTGAATGCCTTTCTGTGCCAGTAGTGTCTCTTGTAAGAATTCAGATGTAGTTTTCCTTCCATTTAATTAAGGCTCAAAATGTGCCCTTTGCCCACACCTTGAGCATATGCAGGAATACTATCAGTAAGAGGATGCAGCTGGCTGATTCAAGGCCAGGTGTCAATGAACAATAGCATGGTGTGGATATTTAGTTTTGCCTAATGGCATGTAGACAACATCCCTGCTCTGTAGTGCACATAAAAACTATTATTCTCTCATCATGCTCATTAGGACAGAAACTTGAAAAGAAAAGTAATATATTGAGGCAATGGGTGAAATCCTGGTCTGACTGAAGCCAATGGGAACACTCTACCCACATCAATAGGGCCAGGATTTTGTCCCATATTTTTGGAAGCTGCCCTAGTATGCCTCTGATTTTTATAATGCATAACTTTATTCCAGTAAAGTAAAAGTCTCAATAACATGATCATTAAACTGCAAAAATTCACATTGTGATTCAGAAAAACACACTACATTTAAAATGACCATAACATAAGAACGGCTGTACTGGGTCAGACCAAAGGTCCATCTAGCCCAGTAGCCTGTTTGCCCACAGTGGCCAGCACCAGGTGCCCCAGAGAGGATGGACCTAAGACAATGATCAAGCGATTTGTCTCCTGCCATCCTTCTCCAGCCTCTGACAGACAGAGGCCAGGGACACCATTTCTATCCCCTGGCTAATAGCCTTTTATGGACCATAAATTAAATAAATAGCATCTTGAGTAGTATTTTATATACTTATGATAAAGATTTCCATAATACACTGCAATCATGCATTACATTCATACAGACACACTTTTCTACATACACTCCACCACTGTATGCATTCATATATATAAATAAAAATTCAATGGGAAAATGAATAAGTATAATTACGAAATCTACCTAAATACCTACCTGACTATTCCATTTGATCTTCATCTTTTCATTCCCTCATCACAGATCATTTATCAACAATAGCAAAAGCTACCTCAGGATCTGATACAAGTGGACAGGGTGCAATTCAAAATATTTAATGGGCACAAAAAGGGTAGTAATGAAGATATAGAAGTTTTGCTAGATATAATAAAACCTTATAAGGAGTTTCTATGAAGTGTATGGATTATATACTTCACAGCAAGTTGCATACACAGAATGCATTAACTTCTTAGTGCTGAAAACCATAGCAGCATTCAGAAACACTGACAAGTTTATAGTGAAGAAGCATTACATTTGTCTTTTTTACTGTTATACAAACTTCCTGGAAACTTCAAAAAAGTAGTCATCTGTATGGACAGTATTCTAGAATCTTTGTGTAGGTACACTATGTATGTATCGTTATTTTCAATAGACAATACTTAATCCATTAACCTGGGGAGGCCATCTGTGCCACCTTAATGAAACTATTAATGAGTATCAACCCTCTAATCAGCACATTAAAGCTCATAGGTACTCACCCTGCAAACTGGGCACTGCCAGTGACTACTGCTGTCTCTAAGCCTGAACTCATCAGACAAACACTTGGAATGATACACACGAAAACACAGGTCACATATCAACACCTCTCCAGGCAAATGGCATTCAAAACAATACCAGTCATGATTTTCTGTTTCCCAGTCCTACAAAAAATACAAAATAATTTGGTATGATATTGTCATTATCTGCAACAACTAAGAACAAAATTGATACTTCTTAAAGTCCAGCAGCAGTTAGATATTATAAACATTTAAAGATGTGTACTGTACCTCATTTGTGTTTAAAAACCAGGAAATAAAACCTATACCCTAAAAGAATTTTATTAATGTAACACACTCTAACTTAAACATAATATGAATTCTAGACTTTATTTCTTTTAATGTCTGGTTAGTAACACAAACCCAAATATGAGCTATGTCCCAAACTATACATTAAAAATCTCCACAATAAAAGTGTTCTTGGTTCTAGTCTTGTAAGATATAAGCTATTAACCTTTTATTAAAATATTTAATTGTTAGACTACACAAACAAACATTTGTGCTTAGCACTAGACCTTAACAAATTGCAGATCAGTGTTCTCTTTTTCCTTTCCATAGATGTGGTGTATTTTCTTACATACATTACTAATGGGTGGGGCCTAACAGTGTCCTACTCTCTTAGAAATGAAAGGTTTTCAGTTCTAAAGTGTGAATTACAAAGAATAAAATGATGAACTATTACACAAAAAATTCTGATGAGCCATCCCCATACAATTCAGAAAGAAAAAAAGTTTTATCTATAGTGCTGGACATTACTGAGATTATTCCTGGAGCCCTGCCTGGAAGATAAAGAATGTGATTCTATTGATATACAGATGTGTTCTGATACATTCTTCCTTGAAAATTTAGTTTTGACTGTCAAATTCTGACCTGATACATGTGTGTAATCCTCACTGACGTCAATAAGAGGAGCATGAATGTGACTGCAGGCAGAATTTAGCCCTAGAAGTCTATAAGACTAAAATATAGACAGAATTTCGAGTGGTCAGAATTAAATGATGTTTACATTTGCCAATGTTATCTGAAATGCAGAGTTTCCCCTCTACTTAGAACAGAAAATATCTTCCCTAGCTCAGGTATCACTCTGAGTCCTTTCAATTGCAAATACTGCACTGTTCAATTGGTTTTCATGCTTTGTAAAATAATTACTCTGATTAAGTATGACCAAATGATGTTTTACCCTCATCTTGTGGAGGCCACATCAGCTGTTGGAAAAGATGTTCTCACCACATCTGGTCTGACCAAGTCTGGTCCAGAGTCATGAGAATCCTCACTTCTTTTCTCCATGTCTGGGAACTACTGTCACTTTACTCTTTGCATGCGAGTGACCTCCTCCAAAACAGCATCTCCACTGTTGATTAGTAGATGCTTATACAGCAAGTGGCAGTCATCATTTTCTGGACCCTGAAGAAAATTGTCTGGACCCTATTGTCTCCATGACCTACCTGAGTAGAAAATACCCTTGGACGCAATGGTAATCCCAAACCCAGATCTCCTACACCCCAGAACACATAATATTAATGCTAACCAGGACAGTATTTTTTTAACCTTCATCAGATTCTCTTTGAACTCAGAACCTTGGGGATGAAAATATTAATATGTTGTTCAGATCTGTAGCTCACGATGTAATAAGACTTTTGTCTTTTTTAGTCACGGGATCTAATTTTCAAAATGCGTCAGCCTCAGCTCTGATAAATTTTATGATGTCCATACAGTATACTGACTTCAACAAAGTACAATAGCAATACACTTCAGAGTTCTTTCATCAGAATATTTTAACTACAACTAAAATACATATTTGATTTGCTACTATACTAACAAAGAGATATCAAGATGAAACATCAATTTAGGTTCATTTTCCATTTCCTATAATACTATTCATCTTTACATAACTTTGCAAAACTTCAACCATAGCAAGAAGGCCAACTAAGAGAGAAAATTAGCTTTTGATTGAAGATTTTCCTAAATAAAAAAGTCCATTTGTTGTAGCTACTGAGGGGAAGGTATTTTAACATACAATTAGGTAGTTCACAATTTTGTAGAGATTACTGAAATAACTAAATATTTGAGTATATTCCAGATGTGCCACTTATGTTGAAATATACTGCCAGTTGAACGCAAGGTTTTATGACAATGGTCAAATACGCTTGCTGGGAAGAAAAAGGAAATGGCCAAGCCAAAAATCATGAATGATCTTAAATAAAACAGTAGTAGATGGTAGCATTCCCTCTATAGGTTTTGAAAACAAATTTCTCTGTACTTTTCATAGAAGATATTTTCACTTAATTGAAGTACATAAAATGCATGTATATAAAAATAAAACTCATTTTATGCACAGTATTCATTATCTTAAAAAAATAAATAAACAACAAAATATTCCTTGTAAAAATACACTACTGGCTTCAACAGTCAGGTTACACAAATAAATTATCCTCTAACAGTAATAAAACCTCATTTTCTTCAGTTGGTTTGCATGGCAGTTAATGGAAGCAGATTCTGGCCAACATATTGCCCTTGCAGGAAACTAGAGTTATTTAAATAAAGTCTGACTGCCAATGTTCTTGTCACAGCAGGTACAAGTTCTTAAAATAGAGCCAAGAACAATCATAGCTAAGTCTGCATTTACAAAGTTTACCACCAGGTGTCATCACCCACTCCGAAAATAACTGATTCAAGGGCTACCATTGCAACTACACATCTTGAAGTTTAACACCCGAGTAACCACTTCCAGCTGCCACCGAGAGGAAAAAAAAATTAAACTACAAGTACACAGTGTCGGCTAAACTTAGATCTGGAAGTGATAAGGATGATGATGGTGAGATAAATAAAATAACTCTAAAAACAAGATGCAGTAATCTAATCTATCCTAATGAAAGATAGAAATGTAGCAGAAAATAACAGAAAATAACAGTTTAAGACCACATAGTGCAAAAGTTGTTCACCTTGTTTTTTGCTGTTGTCCGGGAGAAAGGCTGCATACTGTAGGCCTTTCAAAATAAAAGAACAAAACATCTTGGTATCTATACTGTTAATCCACTGTATTATCAGGATATACACAGTCTAGAAGTAATTCAAACATGGTGATGGGGAAATCATATAGTCACTACTATCCTCTGTTTGTATACATTTCCTCCTACAAATTTTGCATACTACCTTATCTACTAGCATTTTCATCACATTTTAGTGTGGTACCAAAACCTGTCCCATGCACTTACACTACTTAAGGGAAAAAAACAAAAACAAAAAATAAAAAACCCAAACCCTCTCGGCCCCAAAAACCCAGCAGCATTTAACTTCTGAAATCTCCAAAAATATGAGAGACACTAAAATGCAACTCTGATATGAATCCACTGTGCTGGTGTCAATTCTTCGGCAAATTAAGAAAATACCTTATTTATTGTGTATTGGCAGCAGCTGTACTATCGCGATACAAATTCATAGTCCTTAAGATAGGCTTATGAAATACAAGGTGATACAAATTCATGGGGGCCATTTGGAATGAACTCTACTGCAAGTACCCAATGTGCCAAGTTTTGGTTTTTTTTCTTGCAAATAGCTAGGGAAACCTCTGGCTTTGTTGCACTGGCAGAAAAAGGGAATCCCCATCCAGCAGCTGCCCCACTGCTAAAGTTCACTAGTTCACTGGCACCCAGGGGCTGGGCATGGCCCCCCAAGAGGAAGCTGACTTGGCAGTAAAGTTACATAGCTTAGATACAACATAAAACTCATTTAATTCAGCTGTTCCTTGACTTATAGGTGCATGTATTAGCAGGGCAGCAAATATATATTTTGCGGGCTGTATTTAATTGGCAAAGATTATCCTATGAAGAATTACAGTAAAAGCCCTTTTATCCGGCACTTCACCAATTGGCAAGTTCAATAAACTGTCATTTCTGATCTGCATAAAAAGTCTGCTTTACAGTGCGATTGATGCAGGGCTGGGAGGGGACTGGAGCATGGGAGGTACTGCAAGGTGTTCTCTGGGAGGAAGTTGGGGTCTGGAAGAAGACTTGGGGCTTAGGGTGCAGGATGGGGGCGGGGAGGTTGCTCACATCTAGCAGCCCCTGCGAGTGACTCCCTATCCCTACTGTTGCAGGCAGAGGAGTGTCTGGGCCCCTCTCCATAACCCCTCTCTCAGCGCTGACTCTGCAGTTCCTAATCCATTGGTTGGGAACTGTGGCCAGTGGAAGCTGTGGGGGATGGGGAGAGATGACAGCTGTTGATGGAGGCAGCGTGCCTGCTTGCAGCAGAGCCTCCTGTTTCTGTCTGCCAGAGATGAACGCCTGCCCCCCTTCTGGCACCTTAGCCCCTCCCACATCCTAACCCCCTGCCAGACCCAATGCCCCTCACAGAGCCTCTCTCACCCTTGTCCCACACCCCTCTCCCACTCCAAACCTCTCTCTCAGTCAACCAGCATTTTTAATTTACCATCGTCCCCTGGTCCTCCAGCATGCTGGATAAAGGGCTTTTATTGCAGATGGGATGGGATGGTGTTCTGTTACTCGCCTGCATTGATATTATATATTAAAATCATTTGAATTCCACATCATAAAAGAAGCTAACTTTGCATAGAAGCCAACAGGAGATGAATGTGCTCAGCTCCTTGAAGGGAAGCATTCCCAGCAACATGCAATATTTGGCACAAAGGACAACTAATGAGAGGATTCACTTTCGTGTTCTGTCGTACTTAGGCTTTGGTGTCTTTCTTAAAGCAAAAACATAAATTTACACCTGAACACCAGAAAAATAACATGGGACAAAACATGTCAGGCTATCCACGACATCTGGTACTGAAAACATAAACTCAATGAAACAGAAATCACAGCCAGGTAGTCATGTTAGTCTGTAACTTAAAAACAATGAGTAGTTCTGTGGCACCTTAAAAACTAACAGAATTATATAGAAGCATGAGCTTTCATGGGTAAAATCCACATCATTGGAAATAACAGAAACCAACATATATAATAGCAGAAGAAGTACCTGTCAATTGTAGGACTCATGGTAATGAGGCTAATTAAGTGTCCACATTTCCACATCAAAAGCTATGTATGGGACACATCTAGCCCATTTAATTAGCTTCATTAACAAGGATCCTATAATTGACAGGTACTTCTGCTATCTATCTATCTATCCTAATCTAATCTATCTCTAACTTGGTTTCTGTTATTTCCACTTCAGTTCATCTAATGATGTGGGTTTTACCCATGAAAGTTCATGATTCTAAATATTTTTGTTAGTCTCTAAGGTGCCACAGGACCACTTGTTGTTTTCAAGAGAACAGAGTAGTCAGCATGCCCCTGCCTTTTTTATTGAATAAAGTATGTATTTGTTGTCATGGTGAGAATAACTTTCAGTGTACAAAGAAAATGTACATGGGAGAGAAATGCTTGTTCATTACTAAAGGATACTTACTTAGTTATAACTTGAAACAGGTAATCTATAATTTGGATAATGTGTCAGTTTGTGGTATAATTAACATACCATTAAGCAGGAGACGTGTAGTATATATTGATAGTAAAATTAGCAGTAACTAGACATCATCATTGTAACTATTAGACCATTTCCATATATTACTGAGCCAAGAGAAACAGCAGTCATAATTACTGCAAAAATGTATAAAATAAAACAGTGAATTAATACAAAAGGCACAGACCTATTATTTTGCCAGAATCACTCTGGTACTAAGTCTTTATATGAAGCTGTAATCAGAAAATAAATGTGTGGTTAACATATTCTGTAGCTATTTTTGTCAAAAGGGTTCACCTCTCTTTCACAAAACCAATATATTTTACTAGCATTGGCAATTTCTTACCTGTTATTTGATTTCCCCAAGTCCTTTAATGTTAGCCCAGACAGCAGGTACAAAAGTGATTCAGTCAGCAAACGGGAAGAAGGGGGAAAACAAAGCTCTAATGATGAAATTTCCCTAGAAAGGGACCCTTTTTGGTTAATCCTGCTCTGTTACATACTTCCCAAAACCACATAAATTATTGCTACTTGGTTTGACCCAACCAGTGAGTGAGGGGTCTTGCTGACTGTTTCCATTATGAGGGAACTTGATGCTGGAGTCAGGTATTTCTTTGATGCAATCCTGTTTATTTAAAAAGAGCACACATAAGATCTTGTTTCCCTAAACATAGTAGGAATCAAACAACAGGAGACAGTTTATTCGCTTGCAGTTCGAAGCATCTTTCCACCCAGCACTCTTCCCAAAAGCTCTCACTTAGTTTTTCTTCAGGGTCATGCTGCAAGTGCTTCTCTAGCTGCTTCTGGAGATTCTGTGTGTGTTTGTATGGTGTTTCTGCTGCTTTCCTTATACACACAGCTCCCTCAAATAACTCCCATTCAGCCCCAGTCCCCCAGTCCACTGGCTTAGATTCCTGACTACCCTTGCATGTGGCCTGAGTTTTCAATGTTCAAGCTATCTATTGTTCAAGCTATCTATTACATTAAGGATTTTAATTGCTGTTTATATTTATCCTGAATCAAGGATAGCCAATACACCCACCAGCTTCACTAAGGTTTCACTCAGCCTCCAGCAACATTATACATCATTTCCAGAACTGTATGGAGATCCACAAACATAGCAAAAACTGAGTAAGGTATCTAGACCTGAATAAAAGAAAAGGAAGAAACCAGAATGCACATTTCCAGTACAAGTATATAAAGTGACTGAGCTATGTAACAGTCATTAATGTCAACCAAGCCACATGTTTACTTCCTTACATGCCAGTTTGAAAAAATCTATTATCAAATCAGCAAGCAACTATCACAGGGGTGGCCAACCCATTTAACAAAGAGACCAAAACAGCAGTGGAAAAAATGCGAAGAGCCGCACCAGAATTATCAAGCAAAAAAAACCAAAACAAAACACAAAACAAACAAACCACCAGAATAGAATTGTTGAGCAAAAGCAAAAAAAATTAATTAAAAAAAAAAAAAAAAAGGAGGCTGACCCTTTAAGACAGCCACCATCTTGGGCGCCATTTTTAAAACCCCGCAGCTCCGACCCGGTAAGCACAGGGAAGCCAGGGAGAGCCGGCGGCTGTTGGGGGGCAAGTGGCCTCCAGGAGCGGCTTCACGAGGGGGGCAAGAGCCGCATGTGGCTTGTGAGCTGCAGGTTGGCCACGGCTGAACTATCATTTTCCAAACACCCTCAAACCAGCACAGACAAGCTATGGGACATGAGAACTCCAACTCTAGGACAGAGAGAGTGGGTACCAAGAAGAAATGAGACACTAACAAATTACAGCATTCAGGATAGACCCACTAAAAGCAGAGTTTCCAAAGCTATGAAAAGATTTTACAGAGAAAATATCTCCTCTCTCAGCCTAAGGGGGCAGTGATGAATGTTCTAATGATTCATGGTAGAAGGAAGAACCTGACAGCAGAATGTGCTTCTTTAGTTTACACAGTCTCAAGTTCAACCAGAGGCATAGCTAAGGTGTTATGCACCCAGGGGCAAAGGCAAAATTTGTGTCCCCCAATCATTTGTTACTACCCATGGGACTTTACACATGTGCTAGGAGGGGAACATGCAAACAGGGTTTGGCTTGGACCCTCCATGCTGTTCCTGTCCAGCCAAAGTGCAGAATTTGCCACATGAGAAGCGGGAACTCGCAGCCCGCAAGGTGAGCTGGGCCTGGTGGTTTGGGGTGACAATGAATCTCACCCATGAGGCCGGAGAATTGCTTGAGCCCCAGACAGGGGCAGCGCGCTGTGTGCATCCGGTATGTCCACACCAAGCCTGGCAGCACGACGGTGGCTCATGGGAAGTTCGGGACCTGGGGCTTCTGAAGGAGGCTGATGAGGCCAGGTTACAAAGGGATCGGGGTAAAACTGCTGTGTGGGTCCCGGGTGGCATTGTGTTGCGAGCAGCCACTGAAGCGTAGCCGGAGTAGGAGCTAGTCTCTGTAGAGCACTGAGCAATGTCCCCAGCTTTGCTCATGTTCTTAAGCAGAAGGATGGGACATGTAGGGGGGCTCAGGGCAGGGGGTTCCAGTGTCAGGAGATGGGTTCGGGACAGGGAGTTGGTGTTTGGAGAGGCACGGGTGGAGTTAAGGAGTCATGCAGGGGGTTGGGTTTGGGTGCAGGCTCAGGGATGGAGTGAAGGTGCAGGAGTCAGGGATGGTGGTGGGAGGTGAAGGGCTCACGGCAGGGCACTGGAAGGCAGGGGTAGTTCACTGGGGCTGGCCAGTGGTGAGTGTGACACAGTTCTTGTGGCGGATCCTCACGGGGGCAAGTGACTCCAGGAGCTGGCCCCAGTTTCCATCTACTCCCCTCCAGCAAGTGGGGAGGCCTAGCTCTAGGGGTCGGCCCTCAACTGCAACTGCCACTGCAGCTCTTGGGGGTTTCGTAGTTCCAGGGTCTGCCCAGCCTGCAGCTGCGCCCCAGCCTCCAATCGGATCAGGAGAGGGTGGAAGTTGGAGTCAGCCCTGAACTCCAGCTGCTACCCTTCCATCCCGTGAATTCAGAGTTGCCATGGTGGAATTGCTCTGATTTTGCACAGAGACTGTCAGTGTAAAAAGAAGCCGAGTCTTGCCCCAGTTGTGCTGCAGGGGCTATTCACAGGCAGTTAAATTGGTGCCCACTGTAGCGTGGTGCCCGGGGGCAAATGCCCCCCGTCTCTCCGTCGTTATGCCTCTGCAGTTCAACATGACACTGAAACTTTAGAGGATATTGTGATTGTGTGCAGGTGCTTTCTATTCTATGTTGCGGGAATGGACACAATAAGAAAAGGAAACAGTGTTGAACCAAATGGAAAGGGGAAATAATCTGAAAATAATCTTTACTGTACCTTTGAACCCATCTGTGCAGAGACCTGGCATTTCATTACAATAACATTCCCCCACTTTCCTGGAAGAATGGATGGCCACGAGAAAGACAGTTTTAAGGTTGAAGGCTTTCCTTGAGATCTCTCTCATAGGTTCAGAACTTGCAACAGAATGGAAATCACCTGCTTGGAAAATTGCTTCCTCCTCTGATACACTAACTAGACTGATGTGACTGAAATCTATCTAGCAAACTGAGCCAGAAGATCTTACATGATGGAAAGACAGAGAATGATCTAAATTCTAAAGAGAGATTCAACAGCTCCAGAAGTCCAGACCTCTTGGCAACTTCAGAGCTATTAGGATGAAATTTGGCCTGACCTTCATAGATTTCTGAAAGGCTTTGCAATCAAGGGAAGGAGGTGAAAGGTGCATGGTAAGTTGAAGTTCCAAGAGTGAGTGGGAGCATCCATACTTCAAGTTACCAAGTCATCACATGTGAAAAACATTTACATGTTCACATTTAACTTGGAGACCATATGGAAAGTTTCCACTTCAAGAATTCCTCATTTGCTGTAAACACAAGGAATTCTGACTGCAACAGATACCATTCCTATGACTGGATTTGGCTCCAGATTAGCCAGTCCCACCCAAGACTTCAGATTCCAGAGAAATGGCTTATAGGGGTCAACAACCTTTTCAAACCGAAGAGGCAAACTACATCAAAATTCAGAACAAGTGGTCAACAAAGAGCAGTGTAAGAATGCCCATTTTCATGACTGAAAAAATACGTTGTATTATTAATTATTGACATGATGATTATTAATAGCATAAATTCAACATGACATGTTTTGTCATGAAATACCATTCTAAATTTGATTTTTTGTTTGAGGACAATCTTTCACTACAAATGAGACAGTGCATACAAGTCTGCCCGCTCCTTTTGAAAATTTTGGTACTCATCATCTCTGCTCTTTCTCTTCACCATTTTTCCTGTTATGGGTCACAGAATAGTATACCATCATGAAAGATTTCTCAACCAATCAAATAAAAATTGAATATGCACTTCCCTCAATAAGTGGAGAGCATGGATGGTTGTTAAAATGAACAATTTTAAAGGCAGGGGTGAAAGTAATTTAAATTTCTTACAGGTACAGTCTTTTCACAACCTGCCCCTCCCTTGCGGCCTTATAACAGGAGGAGGGGGAAACGTGCAATATAACAATGCCTGTATGAAATGTAAGTGTGAGGGTGGAGTGTTGGGGTGCAGAGGGGAGGTCTGGGTAAAGGGCTGGAGTCCAGGGATTGTGTGTCCACAAACTTAGATACTTTAGAACTTTATCTGCCAAAGTTTGAACTCCATGCCAGTTCAAGGATAGATGGGAAATTGGGATTTTGAAGAAATGCAGTAGTACCCTAATCTTTGTTTAGTTTTTGAGGTTAGCATTTTATCCACAGAGTTATTAAGTGTGGAAAAGTTGTTTTCTGATTACGTACTTAACAGTGGACTCCTAACTGACTTGCAAGAAATTTTTACTCAAGACAGGCCCATATGCAGGAATTTCTGTGGGAGGAAGGGTTCCCTCTATTTTCCATCCATGAGCAGAGTGAGTTTCATCTTGTGCACTAATATTGAGGTCATGTGTGCTTGTTCGGATGTGTGCCACTGTGGCACCCAAGTT
>JANRFK010006697.1:23863004-23885369 GCA_030068395.1 Apalone spinifera
TCAACAATGTGACACTATTGCAAAAAAAGCAAACATGATTCTGGGATGCATTAAGAGGAGTGTTGTGAGTAAGACACAAGAAGTCATTTTTCTGGTCTACTCTGCACTGATTAGACCTCAATTGGAGTATTGTGTCCAGCTTTGGGCACCACATTTCAAGAAAGATGTGGAGAAACTGGAGAAGATCCAGAGAACAGCAACAAGAATGATTCAAGGTCTAGAGAACATGAGCTATGAGGGAAGACTGAAAGAATTGGGCTTGTTTAGTTTGGAAAGCAGAAGATTGAGAGGGGACATGATAGTGGTTTTCAAGTATCTAAAAAGGCTGTCACAAGGAGGAAGGAGAAAAATTGTTCTCCTTGGCCTCTGTTCATAGGACAGGAAGCAATGGGCTTAAATTGTAGCAAGGGAGGTTTAGGTTGGACATTAGGAAAAACTTCCTAACTGTCAGGGTAGTTAAACACTGGAATAAATTGCCTAGAGAGGTTGTGGAATCTCCATCACTGGAACTATTTAAGAGCAGGTTAGATAGACATCTATCAGGGATGGTCTAGATGGTGCTTGGTCCTGCCATGAGGGCAGGGGACTGGACTCGATGACCTTTCAAGGTCCCTTCCAGTTCTAGTGTTCTGTGATTTTATTATTCCCTCATCTTCTGCCTTCCTGATACCTGTTCCCCACAACCTCCTCTATTTCCCTGGTTCTGGGGCTGTTCTTGCGTGGCTCCAGTCCCGGCACATGGGGCAGCCACTCGCCACACGGCCACACCTCCGGGATCAGCTGGGACCATGGCTGCGTGGCAGCTGCTGGGTCCTGGACTGCAGATCTAAAAATAGCACTGTGGCCCTGGTTCTAGTCCTGGCATACAGCACAGCTTGGGGGGGGGGAGATGGGCCTTGGCGCACAAACTTCTGGTCAGGGGAACAAAAGGCTACATTGGAAGGCTGGGGCTTGCTGGCAGCCCCTGCTCCCTTTCTGGGCTGGTGGATTCATGGGGCTTGGGGATCCATTCCTCCCTCGTAACTGGTTTCGGGCACCAAGCTGTAGCTCCTCAGTGCGGGGTGCTGGAGATGGGGCTGAAAAACCGAGGCTGCTACCACTGAGTTGCCAACTCTAGCGAGGGATTGCGGGGAGGTGGCTGGAAGGGGAGGGCAGGAGGCAGGGTGGACACTGGAAGGGTGGGAAGGATGGACCAGGAGAAGGGAAGAGAAGGCGGGGCTGCGGGGAGGGAAGAAGAGATGGGCAAGGGCTGGGAGACAAGGGAAAGCAGAGAGGAGGGTGGCCCCAGTGCGCATGAAGAAGTGCCCATGGCGCACAGCGGGACCATTTAAAAAAAAGATATATTGACATTGGAAAAGGTTCAGAAAGGGGCAACAAAAATGATTAGGGGTTTGGAATGGGTGCCATATGAAGAGAAATTAAAAAGACTTGAACTTTTCAGCTTAGAAAAGAGGAAACTAAGGGGGGATATTAGAGAGATCTATACAATCATGACAGGCATGGAGAAAGTGAATAAGGAAATGCTATTTACTTGTTCCCATAGCACAAGAACTAGGGGTCACCAAAAGAAATTAACAGGTAGCAGGTTTAAAATAAACAAAAGGAAGTTTTTCTTCACACGGCACTGTGGTACTCCTTGCCAGAACTAGATAAATTCATGGAGGTTAGATACAGCAATACTTATTAATCAGAATGGGTAAGAATGGTGTCCCTACCCTCTGTCAGGCTACATCTAGACTGCAGGCTTATTTCGGAGGAAGCTTTTTTGGAAGAGATCTTCCGAAAAAATGTCTTCTGAAAGAGTGTGTCCACACTGTCAAAGCGCATCGAAAAAGTGATCTGGTTTTTCGAAAGATAGCATCCACACTGATTGGACGCTATCTCACATTTAAGCTGTGATTACTATGGATGCAATGGTCACCAGGGTTCCTGTGCTTTTTTCTCTTTCCTCTTCTTTTGAAAGAACTCCCTCTTCCCCGTCCACACACACCTTTTTCCAAAAGAGCCCTTTGGAAAAAGGCTTCTTCCTCGCAGAAAGAGGTTTTCCAATGTTGGAAAAACCCCTCTGTTCTTTTGATTTTTTTCGAAAGAACACAATTGCAGTGTGGACGTAAGTGAAGTTTTTTCGGAAAAACGGCTGTAGTGTAGACATAGCTTCAGAGGCTAGAAATGGATGACAAGAGAGGGATCATTTGATGATTACCTATTCTGTTCATTCCCTCTGGGGCATGTGGCATTGGCCACTGCTGGAAGACAGGATACTGGGATAGATGGACTTTTTGGTCTGACCCAGTATGGACGTTCTTCTGTTCTAACACAAGAACATTCCTACAGCAATAGTTCTAGACATGTCAGTAAGATAGCGAGGCACACGCAATAGAAAGTATACCCATGCTGCAACCAAGGTTGCCTCGAAAAAAAATTATCTTATACTTTCGCTACTTAAGCTCCAAAAGGAACATTGTACTTAGGTGAGAACTGAACCTGGCCCCCAAACTAGGGGGCGGTTTAGTCACGCTCTATCATAAGGAAAGAATCTAAAGAAGACTCCATCCCTCTGAACAACAGGCTTAATCCCATTCTACCCCTTTTTGTAGAGAACAATAAACAGAATTACTTGCACATAAGTGAAGATACAGACTGCTATAGCTAATTCAACTGGAAGGCTCTGAATTGCCAGTGCTGGCCCACTGTGAAAAAATTGAAGCAATTCCTATAGGGTGGCAAGTAGGATGGTCTCTGCTTCATCCAAGGCCATTTAAAATAGGTCACAACTTGAATCCTCTTTTCTCAGAAATTGATCCCTGCAGGGGTGACGTGGCAAGAAATCCTACTACCTTCACCTTTGGCCTAATGATCAATCTCTTGGGAGCTTTCCTCAGACCCTCAGAATAGCTTTAAAAACCTCAGGGCTTTTGACAATGCTAGACCAACTGGTCATAGCAGCTGTGGAAGTGAGGGCAAAGCAAGCAGAGGAAGATTAAAGAAACTGATTTTGTCCTGGCTAACTTGAGACCAAAAGTAATCTGAAGTCACTTTGAATAAGTAACATGGCTGTGTCTAGACTGGCAAGTTTTTCTGCAAAAGCAACTGCTTTTGCGCAAAAACTTGCCAGCTGTCTACACTGGCCACTTGAATTTCCACAAAAACACTGACTTCCTAATGTATGAAATCAGTGCTTTTTGCAGAAATACTATGCTGCTTCCGTTCGGGCAAAACAGTGTAGACAGCTGAGATTTGGTTTGCGCAAAAAAGCCCTGATGGCTAAAATGGCGATAGGGGCCTTCTTGCGCAAAAGTGCGTCTAGACTGGCATGGACGCTTTTCCGCAAAAAGTGCTTCTGTGCAAAAGCATCCGTGCCAATCTAGACGCTCTTTTCCGCAAATACTTTTAATGAAAAATTTTTTCTATTAAAAGCATTTGCGGAAAATCATGCCAGTCTAGACACAGCCACATTATTTTCAGATACAAATATATGATTTCAATATTAATTCCAAATGTCAGGAAAGTCCAAAAGCAAGTTAGCAAGCCTGGATTCATTTTTACACAAGGAAAATCTCATGGTTTTCCATTTCCTATTGTATATAACACTGGAGCTACTGAACTGCCTCCCCCCAAAAAGCACTCACTACTAAACTAACATACACACTGACAAGAAGGAAAAGGTGTGAGGAGAAGTGGTTTGGAGGTGTGGAGGGAGGGCTGAATGTTCAGAAAAAGAAAAATGATTTCTTGCCATGTCACACACTGAGAAAAGAGGACCAGAAAAAGCAGGGTTGGCCAGCCAAGAGAGCTGTCTCCATCTGCTGGAGGCAGCAATTAACTGAGTACAATCAGTCAACCAGTCCCCTTTATAAAAAAGAGTGACATTTCAAGAGCATTGCCTTCTTCCTGCTTTCACTGTCTGTGCAGCAGAGAAAAGGCACAAAGCACTACAATCAGTTTTGGGGCCTTTCCTCTTTATACCATCAGAGAGTCTGGTAACTACACAACAACTTGAAACCACTGCAAAGGTGTGAACTGAACTGTGGTTGCCAGTCAAGTGCACAAACCAGACCTTCCCCAATAACACATCTTCATTTTAAGGTATAAGTAGTATTGTCTGGCTTTATGAATAAATGTATATTTATTTTTAATAGAGAATTAAGAATAGCCTCCATGAAAACTATTTGTAGGAAATTTACAAAATGTGTAGGATAGTCATGAATTGCTTTCAATCTTCAGTAAAAGGAGTGTGACTTTTTAATAAGCATGGCACATCATATTTAAGAATGTTATCTAGAATCAACAAGCAAAATGTATTTCTGGTGTAATTCCATTGATTTCAATAAGATACATCAAGGAAGATAGAGACTGCTATCTTTTCAGGATATGAATGAACAAAATATACTGCATAAGTAAATTAACATTTAGGATTTAAACTAATGTCCAAATGTTTTCTAAATCAACAACAACGAGAAAACTCAGTCTTGTTAATAACAAACTATGTGCTACCTTTGTTTTTATATAGCACTTTTCATTTGAGGATTTCAGAGCATTTAAATAAATAACCCTCAACACCATTTTTTTTATACAGGAAAGTATTATTATATGTACATGATGTGTTAACACTATTCTTAGCATTGTCAGTTGTGGTAGGACAGAGAAGAGCACATGATATTACTTACCAGGCACTTGTGTTAAGAATAGAAATAATCTTTTAGAGGTGAACTCCTTATCACCTGAGCTCAGAATTCCACATTTCTTTTGCAAAAGGTGATGACAACAGTGGTACCTAAAACAAGGCAAGGTGCCACACTCAAGGTATGTCTAAACTATGTTCTATTTTCGAAAGTGGAGTTTTCAAAAGTGAAAGTAGTCTGGATACGCTTTTTCATGAAAAAACCCTTTTTCGAAAAAACCGTGTAAACCTCATTTTTTAATTAAGGAAGAATGGTTTTTTGAAATAGGGATTTTTTCCGAAAAAACCCCATGTCTAGACTACTTTCACTTTTGAAAGCAAGATCAGAATTTGCATATCCTCTTTCGAAAATAGAGCGTAGTCTAGACATAGCCTCAGGGATTAGTACCATTGACTGTAGCAGTGGAAATGCAGAATTCTGAACTTACATCCTAGCAAATAAATAAATGAGGAAATGGTTATCAACTACTTCGCTTACAACTATATTTATGTATAATATGAGGATGCAATTTGTGACGCTGATAACTATGTTAGCTCCATTCCTTTTATGTGGATGCTTAGCAACCAAGCAAAATGGGTAACTAGATAAGCTCAGGCATTACAAGTGCAATTAACTCTTTCACATGTTTAATTTGTTGTAGGTACCAACCTTTAGAAACTCTGTCCACTGAGTTATGATTTGTTATCAATTTGTGATCTTAAATAAATTTGGGGTGTGTGTGTGGACATTTTTTATTCATGTTTAAATCTGAATGTTCTTGTTCTTGTCAGTTTTTCAGAACACTAGAGTCATTTTAATAAAAGTTCTTTTTGTTTCTTTTTTAAACATTACCACATAAAGGTCACCTCTGACGCAGGAGCCTTCCCCTAACCACAAACCCCTATACATCTTGGCAGCTCCATTTCAAGTCTTTGCACAGTGTTTCTAAATGCACTGAATTTTGCTTAAAGTGTTATATTAACATAGTTTTGTAAAACTTCAGAGAGAACCATTGAAGCTGTGAACCACTGATCTGTGACAGAACCTTCCAGCACTCTATCACAGAATATTTAACCTTTTCACAGAGTAACCCGATCAATGACTCAACATTATTAAGATCTTTACCAGAGTTTGTTATGTCAGTTTACCGGATAGAGCAATTAGATTGATACAGATAAGCAAACATACTGTAGGTTATCAAACAAAACCTTTTGTCCATGCAGAGTAGCTGTTACACAATCTGTATGATTTGTTTTCTTGTTACTATTATTATTATTAATTTGCAAAGTGATCAGTCCACATTATGCACTAAGTCAAATTTGGTTGCCTCAGGTTAGACATATTTTTCCATAGTTAGGCACCTAAATTAGAAGCAAGTGTGTTTGTGCTCAGCACTTCTGAAGCTCAGGCCATTTATTTGTGCTTTCATGTAGATTTAAGTGCCTAAATTTAGGCCTAAGGCTTGTAAGATGTAATGGCTAAAAGGATATATAAAATAATTTTTTTATATCTGGGAATGAGTTTTCTTTGTTAACCCTTGAAACAATTTTTCTGTACTGACTGGGTGTGATGCATAGCCAGTGGAAGTCTTTTAACAAGTTTTCAAATAGTTTCTAAGAGTATGTCCACACTACAATGAAAAACCTGTGGTACTACGTTTTAAGTCTGGGGTAGCTAATATAGGCTTGCAGAGCTTGGGCTGTGGAACTATAAAACTACAGCGCAGGTGTTTGGGTTACGGCTGGAGTCTGGGCTCTGTGACCCTGCAAGGGGGAATGGTCTCAAAGTCCAGGCTCCAGACCAAGTCCAAATGTCTACTCTGCAATTTTACTGCTCTACAACACAAGCTCCAGGAACCTGACAACTGGTCAGGACAGCTGTTGCTTGTGCCATGATCTTCTATCACAGAGCAAACATACTCTTAGAATCTGATGCCGCAAGGTCTGAATGTCCTCAGTTTCTAATGATGTCAGTGGAATTTAGATGTTAAGCGATTTATGGGATCTGCCACTAAGACATCTGTTTGTCTAAGACATATTTTACTTTCTGTATTTTGAATGGAAAAGAAATCAATATGGCTCTGTTTGTGTATCATTCTTCCAATGTATATAGCTCAATTTCATACTAATATGCTACTTACAAGTCCTTTTTTAGGCTAATTTCCTGCTGAGATAACCTGATTGTTGCTCTTAATTCAAGTCCCATCCACACACAAGACCCTTACATAACTTGCCTAACTCTGCAGTGAAGACAGAGCAGGGGTTGGCAAATTCTGGCCCACAGGCTGGATCTAGTCTGCAGGTTAGTCCCTGGCGGGCCCCTACCTCCATGTTTACCTGCGCTTCTGCAGGTATCGGAGGATCGCAGCTCTTATTGGCTGCAAATCACTGTTCGTGGCCAATGCAAGTGGTGGGAAGCGGTATTCTGGTCCGCACTGCTTTCCACCATTGGTTGTAAACCGCAATTTGCGGCCAATCAGAGCTGCGATCCTCCAATACCTGCAGAGTACAGGTAAATATAGCAGCCGTGGCCTGCCAGAAAGAAACCCTGTGGGCTGCCATTTTTTTTTATTGCCCACCCCTGAGATAGAGCATCTATCTAAAACTCCAGTGACCTATTATGAGTTTGTATGAGAGAAGGTTGCACAACTGAGTCCTGTTTTTGTTAGTTTATTAATGAAGTAGCAGAAGTACCAGAATTGTTTGAATGATACATGAAGACAGTGGTAATTGTGAGACTTTTGGTAATTTTTAACCTACTCCATTGCTAAGAAATTAAAAGAAAGGTATTCAGAGTAAACAATTAACAGCAACATGTATCTCACATTTTCACCTACATCTTTACCATCCTCTCTTTAAAAACGTATCAATTTTTCTGGCAGGAAATTAGAAATTTTATGAGCACCAGACTAGTCTTTCAACTTGATTAATTAGATTTAGTTACCATATATACTTTCTGAATCAATTTTTGGAGGCTTATAGATAAAAATGTACCAAAACAGATACACCAAATGTCTGAAAACAGTCTGGCTAACACAGGTTTTGTTATTATTTTATTATTTTGGGCATGGATGGTCTATAAACACAACTCTTCTTTGAAAAGAGCTAATCTTTTCTCCTCAGATTCAAAAACCCTCAAATGAACACTCTCCCTTTAAAATATAATCCTTTAAACATATATATTCCTTTAAGAATCACTCTGGATAGCTGAAGATGTCAGCTGAGTCAAAGTGACACCAGTAAGGTTTGTGTTGAAAATCTCCACATATGACTATAGGAGAGGTGAAGCCATATCACTGAGAGGAGTAAACGACCTAAGCTGTGTAAAGCCATAGACTGTTTTCCTTGGAAGCAGATGCAGAGCTCTACAAGGAAGAATTTCTATGGAACTGGGAGGACTTAAAAATACAACTTTTCACTGCAGAATTTAAATAATAAAACCATGTTTGTGAAATATTACTTCCTTGTTCACAACCTCAATAGATCATCTATAAATAATTGTTATTGGAAATTCAAACAGACTGCATATCAATATGCCAAGAAACATGATTTCTTCTAGATATTATACTCACAATTTCATCTCCTGGCAACCAGTATCCTTCTTGTTCAATACCAGCTTTTGATCCCTTACATCCCACAGTCAGGGTTTCAACAATAAGACCATCCTTCACTGCTAAGCTCAACTGACGTGTGGTCTCTTTCGGATGCATCCCATGAACTCGAGACATATACCTGCACACAAAGCACAAAATAAGTCCTTAAATCTAAATGTTACCAATCTTTTTTTTTTTTTTTTAACAGTTGGGAATAAAAAAAATTAGTTTTTATTAAGTAATTTGGTGTCATAGCAGTTGCCAAGTTTTTTCTGTTTTTTTTTTAAACTTGTGTAATATTTTGCCTCCTTCCAAACTCAGGTTCCCCTTCTCCGGTAGGTTCTCCTCAGTTTAAGTGCTAAGAGTGCAGTGGCATTGCAGAGGGATTTTCCAAAAAGATTTTCAAAGCTGACCACTAATCAACACCTGGTATTTTTAGCAGATACATGACGAATTCTCTACTTTCTGTCCCAATCTGAAAGAATATAGTGCTTTACACTCTCTGAAACTATGAGCTTAAACAATTGTACACATACAGAGTAAATTTTACTCGTACAGAGTGAATATGACACATCACATTAATTAACCAGGAGACAGGACAGTCATGCACCAAACATGAAACCCTAAGAACTTCTTCTGAGTTATGGTAATACATTGTCTCTTTCCTGTGCTTGAGGATGCCAACTTGGAATGGCCATTCTCAACAACACTGGCAAAAGCAAAGAATGTACAATAGACTATTAAGGCAATTAAGTCATCTGCAGATAAATAAATGTTAGTTAGATTTGGCCTAGTATATGAAATGTTTGCCCGAGTGCCATTTATTATTCCCAGGCAAAAACAATGTGAACTTGAATGCAGTACAACTAGCCCTTCCCTACCCCGCCCCCCCGGGGAGGCAAAAGGGGCAACTGCCTTTGGGCCTGGCAATACAAAGGGGCCTAGAGCCCCAGGCCCTTTAAATTGCTGCTGCAGTGCCATGCCCCAGCCAAGTTCTCAGGGTCGCCTAGGGCAGGCACAGCACTCTCCGGTTGGCAATGAGGGATGCCTAATACCAGCCCCACCCCTACTGCCTGAGGCACTGTTCAGGGTCCAACCAGGCTGTTGGCCCCGCTGAGTGCAAGAATATTATTAATGCTGTAAGAAAAAAAATCCACCAATGTCCCAAACGATGTTTATGAGCTACTGCTGTTTCTGGACTATGTGTGCAGAATAACAAGTGAGCAGCAGTTAAGTGAATGACTGAATCACACAGGGCCTGAGCTGGAATCAGTGGCAAATATCTATATTTTTCTAGCTATGTATGTGTCACAGTCACTAGGTTATTACACTTCTGTTCCCCTTCTGATCTCTCTGAGTTCACTCCATAAGATGCCTTCAGCTGGCCAGTGGTGCAATTCCACAGTTCTCCACTCTTGGACCAAACTCTGGGCTATCGTATCCAATGCACCAGTTGTGCTTATTGAGCAAGTCAGAGTGCATTCTGGCGCCTGCAGTTCTTCCCTTTAGTAATGTGTGACCAGTGTGAATAAGTGACAAAACAATCCTTCACACATTACAGCTTATTTTAAACTGTGAGAACAAAATACTCAGAGAAAAAGGACATGAAAATGGTTGACATGCTTGTCTACCTTACCTAAAGGCTTACCGTCCTCGATGGCAATCTATGCAGGCATAACTTCTTTAGACATCCCAATGTATTTCAGTCTCTTGGACCAGTACAAGATATTATCACATCCACTTTGTCCTTAATATTCTTACAGTGACCATTCCACAACTAGGTTGCTATACAGTATTCATAAATTATGACAGAGCAGCTCCAATTCTGTCACAGTATCTGCAGTATTTGAGTTGGCTAAGGACTGTGCACATCCAATTATTTTTGTTTCCCCAGCCTACTTGTTTTTCTCGTCATCTATTTTGTCTTGTTTGCTAGGCTGAAAGCTCTTAGGGGCTCTTAGATTCATTGTACCGTGTCTAGCACAGGGGTTCTCAAACTTAATTGCACCGCATCCTCTTTCTGATATAAAAGTTACTACATCCCCAGGTGGGAAGACCGAACCTGGAGCCCGCCTGTGTCTCTCTACTTCAGGTGGGGAGGGGCAAGGGCAAAGTCAAAGCCCAAGCCCCACCACCATAGACAGGATACTGGGCTAGATGGACCTTTGGTCTGACCCAGTATGGCCGTTCTTACGTTATGTACTCATAATCCATGCTTCAAGGTCCAGTCCATTTCTGTGCCTAGTATTCTTTGTAGAAATAGTAGTTCTGTCTGGCTCAATTCATCTTGTTCCCCCAACTCTTGGCTTAAAACTCACACAAAGAAAAAACAGCGGGCAAGTATCCCTTTCAATTCAAATCTCAATGCCTTCTCCAATTGGCTCTCCTGGCTCCCTGCCAAAACCCCCTAGCTACCTGAGTTTAATCCTTTAGTTACTGAATGCCACAATGTTCAGAAAAGGCCAGCATTCCTATCCGTCACACTCACGACCGAATGTAATTTGACTAGAGTGTGGGCTCAAAGCTGGGACTGAGGATGAGAGGTTTGGGATATAGGAGAGGCTCCAGGTTGGAGGGGGCATCAGGTGGGGCAGGAGGGACTTACCTTCAGCTGCTCCCAGTCAGCATAGCAGCAGGGGTGCTAAGACAGGCTTCCTGCCTCTCCTGGCACTGCAGCCCATGCTGCGCCCCAGAAACAGCCTGCAGCAAGTTGTTGGCCAATGGGAGTATGAATCTAGTTCTCCGGGCAGGGGCAGTGTGTGGAGCCCTGTCCACTCTCTCCCCCTCCCCACCTGGGAGCCGGGCCTGCTGCTGGCTGCTTCTGGGGCACAGCACAGTTTGTGGTGCCAGAAGAAGCAGGAGCTTGCCTTGGCATCCCCACTGAGCACCTGATTATCCTGCAGCCATGAGACCCAGTGCCTGACATTCCATGACCCAAACCTAAGTTTGAAAATCACTAAAGTAGGTGAATTCCCATATAGTCAAATGAATCTGCTTTCTGATTTCTCTGAATTGTCACCGGGACAGGTATCTTAGGAGAATCTGGTTAAAATATCTTATTTACAATAACAAAACTCAGCCTTTGGCAAACTTAAGCCAAAGAACCTCTGAACTTGTTCTGTCACTTTATACTCTTTTAATTTTCTTTTTATTTGGTTAGAAGACCATAACTAGAAGAGTTGCCTGCAAAATCCAAAAACTCAGGTGATGACCACTGTTTCAATCAGGGGTAGTGAGTGCACTAAAGAAATAAACATAGGACTGGGTATCACACATTCCTAAATCCTAAGCCCTGTTTCATCATGGACTATAGGCAAACCATTCTTCCAGATGTAAAAGGGGATAAAAAATCCTATCTCACACAAGATTTTTTGATTAATTAACAAGTGTTCATATAGTGCTTTGAGGATCAAAAGCATTAGAACTTCCAAGTTTTGTTGTTTATTTTTTTAAACAGAGTACTATCAGCATTCAGAGCATATGTGGCTATGGAAAATATTTACTCAGAAATGTAAAAATAATAATAGAAATGCCTGGATAAAAATCTTTATTTATATAAAAGCATGTACAAATGTATATAAAATGACAATTCACAGAGATTATAGAGCAATACTACAGGTTCGGGGAGGGGAAGAAGGGAGTGTAGTTCTCTTCAGCTAGGACAGTGACTAAAATATGCAGCCATAAAGAGTGGGATTTGAGTCATTAAAGATGATGGTCTTGAACAGTCAAACATGGCAGGCTTATATAAAATTAGAGGAACATTAGAAATGTGCAGTGTGAAACATGACCCTTCATAAGCATGGTGTTGGGAGCCCTAACTACTACTTCAACTCTATTACTGATGCAAGCAGAAAACACTGTTCAAAAGTCTGATTGCTCAACTGACGTTAATAATCCTGGAAGTCAGATTCTTCTGCTGGCAATGGATGCACAGACACAACTGGCACCAAGAAGTTATGAAATAAAGAAAAGAGATGAAATAATTCCTGATTGCTGTTTTCAACAAAGATCTGATTAGCTTTGCCTTGAAGACAGGAGGTTAAGGAAATACCAGTTAGTTAAGTTCTTGTCCAATACCCCATTTGTCAATAGGCCGGGAAGCATAATACACACCACAGGGCTATTATGCAGTCAGCCCAGAGACATAAAGCAAATACTCTTTCACATGGATGAGAATATTGCAGGGAGACAAAGTAAAATCATTTAGGAGTTTGCAGCAACCCTTCTGAAATATAGCTTATCTGTGCAAAGGGAAGTTAGTGCTAATCCCCACTATATAAAATGAGGGTCTGTCTGATGTAAAGAGGAGGTTCATACAGACAATCTGCCTGCTAAATTCCAAATCTAGCCAGATGAGGTTTCCTGCCTGCAGCACAAAGAAAAAATAACTGAGGAATTTTAGGCTGCTGTTCAGTAGTATAGTATTTATAGCTCAGCTTCCTCAGTGTTTCTCCACCTGTAAATTATACTGAGATTACCCATTACCTTAGACATATATTTCTGACACAGATTTGTTTATTGTAAATATCAAGAAAATTCAATTTTGAAATTCCATAAACTACAAATCTGCTCACATTAAAAAAACAACAGAGAATAAATAAATTCACACGCACAAGTAGCTGATTAACATGCAGGGATTAATATCTGATCATTGAAACCGAGTTTAATGTAAGGTCAGACTGAGAAGTGTTATTGATCAACAGGCTGGTAATTTACAGTAGCTACTCCAATTTATATGACGGCTGGGATAGTGCAAGATTAGGGAGCTTAAACCAGCTCTTGGGTAACTCCCTGTGCCACAGGAGAATCTACCTCAGCTGTCTGACCTACATTTATAAGAACAAACTAGAGAATTAACAGCTTGTTACTAACCCGTTAAGGTATTCACTGTAGGTACCCTCGTGCTCCATGTGCTCAGGACTGCAAATTCTTCAAGAGCCACATCTGAGCATCTTTCCAGGTACTGAAGTTAAGATGACTGGTCTGTAATTCTCTGCTTTGTCCTTATTCCCCTTTTAATAGATTGGCACTATATGTGCTCTTTTCCAGTCCTCTGGAATCTCTCCAGTTTGCCATTGTGCCCTTAATGTCTCTCTGAAAAACTGCCAACTCTCTTGAACTATTTTCCCCCTTTGACTTTCATCCCATTGGATCATACACACCAACTCTCTGAGTTTGCCAAAATCTGTCTTTTTGAAATCTTTTACTGAGCGTGAAGTGAGATTCCTTTGTCCAAGGAATCCCTGTTTGGAACATACAATTTCTGCAGCCATGCCTGAATGAAGTGCAGGTGAAGCCTGGTGTAGGGGGGCACAAACTTACACAATGCCAAGTGACCTAAGAGAACCAAACAGGACTGGACTGGTGTTTGAGGGCTGAGTTAAAGCTAGAGACTGAGATCTCTAATCATAAGGAATCTGTCCTGCATTAAGTAGGCCCTGTCTGCAATCAACTGCAGCACTTCTCTGGTAAATTAGATAATCCTTGTGGGTGTTAAAGTGGGCTTTCCTGGGTTTACCTAAGGGTCTAGGGAGTGGCAAACGTTGAGCAGGAGGTGAGTGCTACCTGCACTTCTTAATATGGTTGAGAAGCTAGTGGCGTTCAAGCAGGAATATAAGTTATGCTACTACTATGGCCATTACTTTTGTACAAACTTTTGGAGCTGGAAAAGCTAAAGAGGAGCATCCTGTACTAGATGTGCCTTGAGTCTACTGAAAAATGAAGAAATTTTCTTTGTACTGGTTGGATACCTATATGAATCCTTTACAATGAGAGTTGAAAATCAGTTGTCAACACTGAGGAAGGGCATTGCAGCAGCTACAATAATCATCATAGATTTTAAGTGTCAGATGAAGCCATTTAACTGCTCCATGTCTTTTTGGGGATTAGGAAATATTTGGACTCAAAACCCTTCCCCCTCTTGTTGAGAAAGTACTAACTTCCCCCTTCCCCAACTGGATTAAGTAGTCTACCTCTTATTTGAGATCCTCTCATGAGAGGAGTCCTTGCAAAGACTGAGGGAAGGAAGAGACAGAAGTCTATTATGCAGCCACTTGAGATGATGTCCAAGACCCAAGTATCCAATGTTAGATAAAACCACATTGGCAGGATATGGGCAAGGAAGCCATTGAAAGGGGTGAGGGAGATGCAAGTGCTTGGTAGTTTGTAATATGGAAAAATGGGTTGGCCAACATGTATTTTATTTCTGCCAAAGAGATCTAATCTCTTGGCATCTTTAACTGAAAGGAGAAGATTTTGACTGCTATAGTGTGGTCTGCTCCATGATTGCTTATACCACCCAAGTTCAGGTCTAAATGAAAGAGTAAATAGACTGCCCCCTTAAGGATTTTTTTTCTTTTTTGGGACCAGGTGGCCAGCGTTTGCCAAATGTCTTTTGTAGGCTCCAATGTGGCTTCTTTAATAGTGTTACTTTGAAACTGGAGATTGACCAGGAGCTTGCGTGTGGGATCCTGAAACTCCTCCAGCGGGCTCCAGAGGATGTCTATGATTCTTCTTGGTAGATTGCGGTACTACTTAAAATCATCTAGGGTAAGGCTGGATCAAAATGGGGAGGACAAAAGAAGAGGCCATCAGCTGACCTGGCAGTATCAGCAGCTCTGGTTGCTCTGACAGCTTATGTCCCTTTCCCTGTTACAGGGGCAGTTCTTCTAGGTTCAGCAAAACTAGGTTTGACGGGGGCAGGTGATCAAAGCCCACAGGTAATTGAAAAACATGGAGACCTGGGAGATGGTTCAGAAATGGGAGGGAGCATGGGTGTAATAGCAGAGATAAAGGAGGGGCAAGGCAGAACTGGGGGGCAAAATGAAATCAGTGTCTTAGATGCCTATATAAAAATGCAAAGATTATGGGAAATAAGCAGGAAGAACTTGAAGTGCTAATAAATAAACACAACTATGACATATTTGGTAACAAAGAGACTTGGGATAATACACACGACTGGAATATTGGTACAGAAGTGTACAGCTTGCTCAGGAAGGATAGGCAGGGAAAAAAGGGAGGAGGTATTGCCTTATATTTTAAAAATGTATACACTTGGGTTGAGGTAGAGATGGACATAGGAGATAGACTTGTTGAGAGTCTCTGGGTTAGGTTAAAAGGGGTAAAAAACCAAGGGTGATGTCATGCTAGGGGTCTATTACAGACAACCTAACCAGGTAGAAGAGGTGGATAAGGCTATTTTAAAACAACTAACAAAATCATCCAAAGCGCAGGATTTGGTGATGATGGGGGATTTCAACTATCCATTCATATGTTGGGAAACTGACACAGGAGGGCACAGATTATCCAATAAGTTCTTGGAGTGCACTGGAGACAATTTTTTATCTCAGAAGGTTGAGAAAGCTACTGGGGGGAAGCTGTTCTAAATTTGATTTTTAAAAATACGGAGGAACTGGTTGAAAATGTGAAAGTGGAAGGCAGCTTGGGTGAAAGTGATCATGAAATCATAGAGTTCATGATTCTAAGGGAGGGTAGGAAGGAGAACATCAAAATAGTGACAATTGATTTCAGGAAGGCAGATTTTAGTAAACTCAGGGTATGTCTACATGGCAGGGCTAAATTCAAAATAAACTACGCAATTTAAGCTACACTAAATGCGTAGCTTAAGTTGAAATAGCTTATTTGGCACTGTCTACACAGCAGTTATTTTGAAATAGAGCACTTTCCCCCCCAACTTCCCTTACCTCTCAGGAAATGAGTTTTACAGAAGTCGGAGTAAGAAGCCTGTTATTTTGAATTTATTTTGAAATAATGGGCTTGCTATGTAGACACGCACTATGATATTTTGGAACTGACATTATTCCAAAGTAACACTGCTGTGTAGACATAGCCTCAGAGAGCTGGCAGGTAAGGTTACATGGGAAGCAAAACTAAGAGGAAAAACAACGGAAGAGAGTTGAGAGAGTTGGCAGTTTTTCAAAGGGACATTATTAAGGGCCCAAAAGTAAACTATACCACTGCGTGACAGAAAGTATGGTAAGAGACCACTTTTAACCAGGATATTTTACATCATCTAAAAATAAAAAAGGAGTTGTATAACAAGTGGAAACTAGGTCAAATTATAAAGGATTAATATAAGCAAACCACTTAAGTATGCAGGGGCAAGATTAGGAAGGTGAAGGCACAAAATGAGCTACATCTAACTAGAGACATACAGGGTAACAAGAAGACATTCTACGAATATATTAGAAACAAGAGGAAGACCAAGGACAGAGTAGGCCTATTGCTCAGCAATGAGGGAGAAACGGTAATAGGAAAATTGGAAATGGCAGAGGTGCTTAACAACTGTTTTGTTTTGTTTTTTGTCAAGAAGATTGATGGTGACGGGATGCCTAACATAGTGAATGCTAGTGAAAACGGGGTAGGTTTAGAAGTTAAAATAAAAAACCAACAAGTTAAAATTACTTAGAAAAGTTAGAGGTCTGCAAGTCACCAGGGTCTGATGAAATGAATCCTAGAATACTCAAGGAGCTGATAGAGGAAGTATCTGAGACTTTAGCTATCATTTTTGAAAAGTCATGGAAGTTGGGAGAGATACCAGGAAACTGGAAAAGGGTAAATATAGTGCCCATCTATAAAAAGGGAAATAAGAACAACCCAGGAAACTACAGACCAATCAGTTTAACTTTTGTGCCAGGAAAGATAATGGACAAGTAATTAAGTAATTCATCTGCAAACACCCGGAAGATAATAAGGTGATAGGGAACAGCCAGCATGGATTTGTAAAGAACAAATCATGTCAAACCAATCTGATAGCTTTCTTTAATAGGATATCAAGCCTTGTGGATAAGGAAGAAGCAGTGGATGTGGTATACCTAGACTTTAGTAAAGCATCTGATACCATTTCACATGACCTTCTTATCAATAAATTAGGGAAATACAACCAAGATGGGGCTACTAGAAGGGTGCATAATTAGCTAGATAACTGTTCTCAGAGAGTAGTTATTAATGGTTCACAGTCATGCTGGAAAGGCATAACAAATGGGGTTCCGCAGGGGTCTGTTTTGGGACTGGTTCTGTTCAATATCTTCATCAATGATTTAAATGATAGAATAGAGAGTACGATTATTAAGTCTGCAGATGATACCAAGCTGAGAGGGGTTGCAACTCTTTTGGAGGATAAGGCCATAATTCAAAATGATCTGGAAAAATGGTCTGAAGTAAATAGGATGAAGTTTAATAAGGACAAATGCAAAGTACTCCACTTAGGAAGGAACAGTCAGTTTCACACATAAAGAATGAGAAGTGACAATCCAGGAAAGAATACTGCAGAAAGATTTAGGGGTCACAGTAGATCACAAATTAAATCTGAGTCAACAGTGTGACATTGTTGCAAAAAAAGCAAACATGATTCTGGGATGCATTAACAGGAGAGTTGTAAGCAAGACACGAGAAGTCATTATTCTGATCTACTCTGCGCTGATTAGGCCTCCGTTGAAATAATGTGTCCAGTTCTGGGCCCCACATTTCAAGAAATATGTGGAAAAATTGGAGAAGGTCCGGAGAAGAAGAACAAAAATGATTAAAGGCCTAGAAAACATGAGCTATGATGGAAGACTGAAAGAACTGGGCTTGTTTAGTTTAGAAAAGAGAACACTAAGACAGGACATGATAGTAGTTTTCAAGTATCTAAAAGGGTGTTACAAGGAAGAGGGAGAAAAATTGTTCTTCCTGGCCTCTGAGGATAGGACAAGAAGCAATGGGCTTAAACTACAGTAAGGGAGGTTTAGGTTGGACATTAGGAAAAACTTCCTAACTGTCCGGGTGGTTAAACACTGGAATAAATTGCCAACAGTGGTTGTAGAATTTCCATCACTGAAAATATTCAGGAGCAGGTTGGATAGACATCTACCATGGATGATCTAGAATAGATGGAGCTTGGTCCTGCCGTGAGGGCAGGGGACTGGACTTGATGACCTCTCGAGGTCCCTTTCAATTTGAGTATTTATGATTCTGCTAGTATTCTTTGAAAACAGCAATGGCATTCAAAGTGTGAGACTGTACATTAGGAATCCCATGTACTGCAATAAGGCTGGTGGGTGAGATCATAGTAATAAGGGGCAGATCAAGAATCCCATGAATGCAGGGGTCCCCAAGTAACTTCAAGAGGCCCTATTTAGACTGACTCACAAAGTATGGACCATCAGCAGAACCAGAGATACTGGTCTTTTTCTTTTTCAGAAAGAGAGTCATGAAACTCCAAAGAAAAAGCCATCAGCACTGGTTGCCGTCTGGTAGCCTGGCCAGAGGTGCAATCAGGCAAACAGCTTCTGGCAGTATCAGAGCACTCACTGATCTGCTAGTGCTTGGGACCAGTGAGTGATACATGGAAAGTGCAGTACTGTCTCTCACTAGCATGGCTTCCAACAGGACTGGTGACTCTGGATCTGTGTAAATCAGTGTTTCTTAAACTTTTTAAGACCAAGGAACACCAAACAATATTTTTTTTTAAATGAGGAACACCAAGGATTTTTTGTTGAGAAGAAAAGAAAAGAAAAAAAAGAAGGGGGATGGGGGCCAGGAAAAAGTTATTGACCCTCCCCCCCAAAAAAAAAGGTCAGGAGAAAGTGGGTTTTTTTTTTTGCTCAATAAGAGTCACCTGCCCCTTTAAGGGTGGCCATTTTGAACTGTTGTTCTCAGCGGCACAACTCCAACTGCCTTGCAGCACACCGGTGTGCCACGGAACACAGTTTAAGAAATACTGGTGTAAATTATCATATCTTTGAGACGGGCATGTCAAGTCTGGCAAGAACACTGACCAGAGTCTTTGGTCCCGGATCCATTGGTATGGGCATAGGCATGTCTATCGTGGCACATTGTGGAACTGCTGATGGAAAAGGCGATCAGTCCTTACAGTTCTTATCTGTTTTTGAGGGCAGTTTCAGAGCACTATTAACATCAGTTGAAAGACTGATATTATCTTTAATGGGAGTTGCACAGGGTCTCTAGATACTACAGTGAAATGTAGTTCAAATTGTCTTAGATTCTAGAGACAGCCTCTCATTTATACATCATATGAAAGCAATGGGAAGTGAAAGGGAAAATGGAAGCTCTCCCAGAGATGCATAGAAAAATGATTTTCATGAGGGATGTAAAATCCAGTTTAAGTGTTAAGCGGTTAAAGAACTAGCCCGCCACACAGCTTCCCCCGCCCCACCCACAGTTAGGTAATGCTTACCAGGTAACCAGTTAACCTAAAAGATTAGCATACCCAAAGGATTAGCATAATACATCTGTTATTCAGTTTCTTATTAATTTCTTGTTCTTAAATTGTGACCATCACTATGTTATTGGAGGTCCTAGAATTGGGATGAAGAGAAGTACAGTTTGCTTTAAATCCAATGCCTTACAGGCACTTTCACAGAAGTTCCACAGGGACAAATTGAGTGGTTTTGCAAAGACTATATTGCCCTGTCCTAATCAAAGTAAAATTTTCAGACATGGATGGAAATGCTTTTTAAATAAATAGTTTACAGCAGTTGTGCTTCAAGATATCCCATTCAAGAGATACATAACTCCTGTGCAGATCTCCTGCATATATCCCACCCTTTTAGAGAGCAAAAACACATCAAGGATCTGCCTTTCACAAAATACATGGGTAGACTTAAAAGTTACAAATAAATGTGTTTCAAAATAATATGTCTGAACATATCATCCTCTTTTTTCCTTGCCTGCCATGACCTGAGTGTTGGACTGAGTCTTGATGACCTACAAAGTGCAGGATAAGTGGCTAAACTCTTTACACTGCTCTAGGAATGTGATGTCATGCACTTGCAGGAGACATACAGAATGATAGTGCTGGCAGTAAAAACTTCCTTCAGTTTGTTCTGCAAGTATTTATATATATGTTTAGAGTCACCTATGTAGACTGTTTGGATTAAATTCACCAAAGTTCAAAGGACCAAAACACAAAAACCCTCCTCACCACTTAACCCTTTCTACACAATCCCTTCACAAGGAGAAACACAGTAAAAACAAACTGCACAGGTTGCTCACCATACTCCTTATAACATGCAGGTACTCCACACGTTGCCTATGCATTGATGAAGCTGGTAGACTGATGAAAAGGCTATGGTTCTGCACTTTGGTAGATTCTGTGGTCCAAAGTCCCACACGAGGGGCACAAAGGGGCTGCATTAGTGATAACTTTTAATCTTGAATACAGATTTCTGCAATAGCCTTTCTGAAAATATATGCACAGAAATTATCATGTGTAAATGGAATGCATTCTAGACTTCATGAGGCCTGAAATTCTGAGCTCCCTCCTTAGCTAAGTCCCAAAATACAGCACATGAATTAACAGCCAGCAAACATGATTTTTATATGCACTTTTACATACACATTTGAGCAGTAATACACTATAATGTAGAAATTCAATGTGACTCATATCTGTTTGACTTGCTGCGGCAGCTGTTGACAGAGTTAAGAGGTAATCCTGTTTGTTCATGCTTTAGATACTCCAGGCACCATACAACCTCTTAAAATACTCATTATCTGGGTCAGTGCTGTCAAAAGTAATAATTTTAATGGAGATAAGGGTTCCTAGTTCTAGCTAGTAAACCTACATTCCCACTAAAACAACTTAATTAAATTACAGTTGAGGTTACTGGACTGCATACCCTGTCTATGAAACCATGAAACGCAAGGAATTAGACAGTTAAACCATTGAATTCCTTTTTCCAAACAAAACTAGCTCCCCTTACACCACCCAGAGCCTAAAGATTCTTAAAATACAAGGCTGCAATCTTACAAACATATGTGCAGCTTTATGGATGTGTAGTTTCACGCCCTGAGTAATTTTGTGTATTAAGTTATTCACTCAATGGGGCTCCAAATACTGCAAAAGCAGTGTTTAGTTAGGCTGTGATTCAGAAAGCATCCCAAATCAGAACCGGGGATGTAAAATCCCATTTAATTGGTTAACCAATTAAACATGATGTTTAACTGGTTAACCAATTAAAAGGGGAGGGAGTGGACAGGCTAGAGCGGCCCCTCTATTGCAGGCCGGGGCTGCTCCAGATGTCTATAGCTCCCCCTGCCTCCAACATGCTCAGGCCTGCCATGGACAGGGGCTGCTCTGGATTTCTGGAGTGTCCCGTTTCTGACATGAGCCCGCCGCAGACAGGGGCTGCTCCAGCCGGGAGGGGAGCTGCTCCAGCCCCCTTCCCTCCGGGTTAACCAAAATTGGTAAGCATCACCAATTAACTTTTCACATCCCTAATCAGAACAGCAATTGCTTAAAGAGAAGCATGGAATGAAGTGCTTTCATGAATCAGAATCTTACATACCTCTATCCCATGTTTTCAAGGCATTTTTATTAGAGCTAAGAAATGGTTCATTATCAGGGCCTTTCATATTCAAATACAAAAGACAGTATTGCTTTTCAGGTAAAAAGCAAGTGCATACCATATACAGGACAGTCTTGCTTTCATTAATTAAAGCCTAGAACTGCTAGGTGAACTGCTTTTTGCAAAAATGAACTTTTTACACTTCGACAAACATAAATATGGACATGATAGGTTATCTTCATAGAGAAAGCGTCAACTAAGGAGAAGCACTGCTGTTTTTAATAACTGTACTGCTAATGATAATAATCTTATCCACCAATTCTAGTCATATTCTGTTCATGCTCAGCGATTACTTCACATGCCAATAAAAAGCAACCAGCTCTGGGATGAAATGTGACAATCATTCTGAAACAGCAATATTGCACAAAAGAAAAAACAAGGAGTCCCATAGCACTTTAAAGACTAACAAATTGATTAGGGTATTAGGATAATGGTTTCATGAGCTACAACTAATTTCCTCAGATGAAGAAAGCAAAGCAAAGAGCGCTACAAAGATGGGAAGTTTTTTTTCTTTTCTCTTCAACATCTGAGGAAATGAGTTGTATATAGCTCACAAAAACTTATGCCCTAACACCTACTCAATTTGTTAGTCTTTAAAGTGGCACTGGATTCCGTGTTGTTTTTGCTGAAACAGACTAACATAGCTACCTCTTTGAAATATGGCCTTAGGAGAGGACTTATCCAATGGAAACTCCAGGGCTACGTCTACACAGGCACCCTTTTCCGGAAAAGGGATGCAAAT
>JANRFK010006697.1:23916684-23936962 GCA_030068395.1 Apalone spinifera
CCCCCCCCCATCTCTCTGGACTCAAAGAGAAAACATCCCACAGCCAGGCTTCTGAGTGGCAGGTGGGGCAAGCAGAGGAGCCTGTTTGGGGCTCTTCACTGCCTCCGCTGGCCGGATCTGGTGGCTTGGTGGGCCATATCCAACCCATGGCTGTATTTTACCCAGGCCTGATTTAGGGTGAGAGAAAAAACCAGAAGTTGACAGCATTCCGTTTATTTTTTTTTACTTTTCTTCTCTTTCTCTGAAATGTACATAATTTACTGTATCTTTCAATTGTGAATTATAATTCATAGAATACTAGAACTGGAAGGGACCTCGAGAGGTCATCAAGTCCAGTCCCCTGCCCTTGTGCTGCTAGAAATAGGATTTAAGTTTCAGATTTTTGTTAGACCTATTATTCCTTCTCCAGGCTGTATATTTTACTGAAAAGACGCAGCTGAATCAGTTTCTGTGGTTTCTCAATAAAACCAAAAACTACCTCAATATGTTCTAATATGTGTGTCACAGATGTTCTCTTTGACTTTTCACTCTATTTATTAATCCAAACAGAAGCTATAGAACTCCTTTCTAAAGAAAAACTATTCGCATATCAAGTAATTTGAAATTCAGGTATCTGTCAGGCAGACAAAGGATACTATACCCTCCAGAAGTCATGCCTTAAAGCATGAGCTCTGTGGAAGGCTGACTTTTGTCAGCAATGAATTCTTTATTTTTCCAAAGATATGAAGTGTTACTGCTGAAAGAGAGCATCTTAAGACAGACAAGCAGCACTATTTAGCTTGATAGTGTTCAGAAACGACTTTAGTTCTAAAATGCCAAGGATATAGCTGCAGGGAAAGGAGACACCAAGTACAGAGGCCAAGCAGCTTTTCAGTACCTACTGAGGAGTCAAAATAGATGCTGTTTCCAGGACCAAAGTGTCAAGGCAGAGCAAGACAAAAAACCCAGAGAAATATGCTCAAAGCCGAGACAACCATATCAAATGCTTGTCATATAGATCTTTGTCAGACATATAAAGCAGTGCCTGAGCGTAGGGGCTTTCACAGCATCAGTAGAAGAAAACCCTAAAGGGCGGGGGAAGGGGGATGGGAAAAGACTTGCAGAAACTGAGTTGCAGAAGCTGTTTCCAAGATCCAATCCCAAGGACAGAGGAAAAAGAAACATACTAAGAACAGTCATTCTGGATCAGACCAAAGGCCTGTTTACCCTAGGATCCTCCTGTCTTCCAATAGTGACCAATGCCAGATGCCTCAGAGGTAGTGAACAGAACAGGTACCGTGAATTAGCGTATATAACCTGCACTCGAATATAACCCGCACTCGTGTATAACCCGCAGCTTTTCCTGATTGTATAGAAAAAGTCTTAGATAACCCGTGGATGAGTATAACCTGCGGGTTCTATATGCTAATTCACGGTGATTGCACATTCCAGCTGCCAGCAGGGGGAATGGAGAGCATAGTGCAGGCACGCTGGCTGGCCTGCAGGAAAGGAGCTGCACTTGCCCCCAAGCCCCGTGCAACCACAGCCAGGAGCAACCCACCCTCCTCTGGGCGGGGGAATGGAGAGCACAACGCAGGCTTGTGAGTAAAAATAAATGTGTATACCCCGTGGACATGTATATCCCACGGGGGGGATTGTAAAACCATGTATAACCTGCGGGTTATATATGCTAATTTACGGTAATCATCAAGGCTTTGTCTACACTGCAGAGTTTTTGTGGAAGAAATCTTCCACAAAAACTTCTTGTGCAAAAGCGCGTCCATACCGCAAAAGCACATTGCAAAAACGATGTGCTTTGGTGCAAGAGAGCATGCATATTGCATGGACACTCTTGCGCAAGAAAGCTCTGATTGCCGTTAACAGAATGGCCATCAGCAAGGCTTGACAAAGTATTGAATCTACTCGCCCATGGCGAGTAGATTTCAGCCGGGTGCCCCGTTCATTTGCAGTGCACGCATGTGCAATGTGGGTCTTGTGCATGCGCAGTGCGGGGCTGGTAAGCGGCTTTCGCTGCCGTTCATCAAGCCCTGGCCATCAGAGCACCTGTGCTTTTTCTGATAGGCTCTTTTTGTGCAAGAAACTGCTGCAGAGCGTCTACACATGCCTTGTTGCGCAAGAGCTGTAGCGCAAAAAGAAGTTATTCCTCGTGGGAAGAGGAATAACTCTGCCGTCAAAAGCCCTCTGTCCTGTTGATTTCCTGTTGGGGGGGGAGGGGGATTTGTGCAAAAATACGTTTGAGGTGTGGATGCTCCACTAGTTTTTGCGCAAAAACCTTGTTGTGTAGACACAGCCCAAATGATCCCTCTCCTGTCATCCATTTCCAGACAAACAGAGGCTAGGAACACTATTCCTGCCCATCCTGGCTAATAGCCATTGATGGATCTAACCTCCATGAATTTATCTAGCTCTTTTTTGAACCCTGTTAAAGTCCTGGTCTTCACAACATCCTCTGGCAAGGAGTTCCACAGGTTGACTGTGCGCCTTGCATGAAAAAAAAGTCCTTTTGTTTGTTTTAAACCTGCTACCTATTAATTTCATTTGGTGACACCAAGATGAGGGTTCACGCAATGTTTTTCCCAAGGTCTTATGTCCACCAAGCAGTTGTTCTGGAGCATTAAGATGACTAGAGAGGATACCAAATTAGAAAGTTGTCAGCCTTTACAAAATCTTTACCTGACTGCTACCACTGTTTTTTCTTTTGTGGAAAAGTGTATTTCCAAAGATGTGCACACAAGTATAACTCTGAATAAACAACAGGCAGAGCAGAAAATGCTTATTTCACAATATTCAAAACAAATATAACTGTTCAGTCTGTCCCCACAAACAAAAAACCCCGAACACCAGTCCTCAGTAGGGACTAATCCCACACCAAGTTTCAAATTTCAATCAATTAGACAGCATCCTGTCAATTTAGGATTGAATCTCAACTGGTTAACACATTACAAAGGCAATTTCCCTTCTCTGGATAGTCATATCTCCACTCCAAAATATTGCGAATAACCCACTTCCACTCTAACTTGATTAGCTTCATTAACACAAGCAACTTCTTCCATATATACTCCTGCTTCTGTAATTTCTACTCCAATTCATCTGATGAAGTGGGTTTTACCCATGAAAGCTTATGTCCTAACAAATCTTAGTCTCTAGGGGTGTGCCTACACAGCAGCATTATTTTGGAATAACTGATTTTATTCCGAAATAACATAGTGCGTGTCTACACTACAAGCTTTTATTTCAAAATAATTTTGAGCTGAAGGACTTTTTACTCTGACTCATGGACTTCGATTCATGGTAACTGTCATTTCACGAGGAATAAGGGAAGCTAAAGGAAGAGTTGTTCTTCCTTTGACTTCCTACTGTGTGGACAGTGCCAAAAGCCACACTAAGCTACGCAATTGATGTAGTAGCTGAAGTTGTGTAACTTAATTCGACTTTAAGGTGAGCCGTGCTGTGTAGAGTACCCTAAGGTGTCACAGGACTCCTTGTTTTTGCAGATACAGACTAACATGGTTACTCCTCTGAGACGTTTCATAAAAAATAGGTTACTTATTATAGTCATGTTTCCCTCATCTAAAAAGATTTTCCTCGAACATTCCCCACGAACATTCACATCTAAACAGAGATCAAGCACAGAATGCTTTATGCACTAAGATGAAAAGTATGAACATGTGGAAAAAAATTATGATTAAACTGATTTGCAATGTTAATATCATTCACTAGCAAGAAAATCATTAAGATAGGTAACAACTGAATATAATTACAAATCTTTTTTCATCTTCATTGTGAGAGTTTGTAAAACACAGGTGGAAAAAATAAAGTTTAGAAAGCAGAAAAGTAAAGAGAAACTTATCAAAAAGCAAATGGTAACTTGAAAAAATAAAAATGTACAGAAGCAAATGGCTTTCAGGTGAGGCACACACATTGCTACACTGAGCTGTCCACCACTTCTATTGATAACAATCCACTTCCAGCAAACTGTCTCAATCCTTGCCCATACCATAGAATTCCTCCCCCACAACTTGTCAAGAAAAGACAAGCAGAAATTTGAAAGCACTGTGTCATTTTGCCTTCCAGACACTCTAGGCGTAGCTGGATGTCATGAGTGAGGTTGAGGACTGTGTTTATTTTTTTGGCACGGATATTTTCTTGGTGCGATAAATGTACTGTTAAATTTTGTGGTTGTCAATTTCACAAGATTTAGTTTTGGTAGTGTCCTCTGGTGCTGTGGCACACTTTTTCTGAGGTGAAATTTGCAGACACACGATTAAGATTAAGATTTTGTTAAATTTATTTTTAGTAAAAGTCACAGGCAATAAGCAAAAATTCATGGGAGCCATGACATGTCTGTGACTTTTACTAGCAGCTGGAGGTCCAGCACCACAGCCATGGATGGCAGGGCAGGTGGTGATGGGGGACGGGAGAGAAAGCCTGGCCACAGAATCTTTATACATTATCATAAACTAAAGGGTTGAAGAGGAAAAAAGTCCACCAGTTTTGTATGAGTTTTCTCGTCTTTCACTTGGTTGCAGCTAAGCAATGGAATTCCCCCAAAACGCTTGCATATTTGACAGCAGGAAGATAGAATTACACATTTTTTTGATTATTATTTACCCATTCCACTTCCTCTGTCCCTCCTGAGCCTATCACACCTCTGCATTTCTTACACATCCAAGTCCTTTTCTCTTCTTACACATCCAAGTCCTTTTTTCTTCTTACACATCCAAGTCCTTTTTGACTCCACCATCTATCTCCCCTCTGTGCTAAAGATGTGATGGAAGGAGAGACACAAAGGGAAGAGAGAACATAAGAACATAAAAACATAAGAACGGCCATACTGGGTCACACCAAAGGTTCATCTAGCCCAGTATTCAATCTTCTGGCAGTGGCCATTGCCAGATTCCCCAGAGGGAGTGAACAGAACAGGTAATTGCCAAATGATCCCTCTCCTATCCTCCATTTCTAGCCCCTGACAAACAGAGGAGGCTAGGGACACCATTCCTACTCATTCTGGCTAATGGACCTAATTGATGGACCTAACCTGGTCTTCACAACAGGACTTTAACAGAGTTCAAAAAGCTATAGTACTTAAAGCCTTGTCTACACTACGACATAAAGCCGAATTTATTGAGGTCAATTTTTAGCACCCAATTTTTGTAAAATAGAAGGTGCATGTCCCCACTGTGTGCAAATATTTAACATAGTTTGAAGAAGTGCATCCCCAGTAGGGTGGCTACTGTTGATGTTGAGAGTGATGCATTGTGGGTAACATTTTCACTCTTTGCATTCTAGGTTATGCTTCCAGTGTATACTGGGATGGCAACTGTGCAGCAGGTGATTCTGGGTATATGTATCCCATAATTCACTTGTTCCCATCCTTCCCCCCATTTGAAAGCAATGGCAAACAGTCTTTTCATGCCCCTTTTCCCCCTGGTTATCTATACAGACACCATGACAGGATAAGCATGGAACCCATTTTGGAACTCGTCCAGGTGTAAAGTATTATGTCTATCATATTAAACATGGCACGCCTTATGCTGGAGTATATCCAGAGCATAGTCGGGGTCTACTGGAATGCGAATCAATCTCAGGAGGCCATGAACATACTCTTACAAAGCACGTGAGTTGAATGAATGACAAATGCTGCCAGCATTCAATCTTTTGGACACAGTAGAATGCCAGTTCTGGTACTATAGGACAAGCACAGACTTGTGACACTGCATTGTGATGCAACTATGGGATGATCAGAAGTGACTGCAAAACTTTTGTGCATAGGGCCACTTTCATGGAAGTCTGCAAATTGCTTTCCCTCACCCTGTAGTACAGGAATACCAGAATGAGACCCACTTTTACAGTTGAGAAGTGAGTGTCAATAGCCCTGTGGAAGCTTGTAACACCAGACAGCTACTGGTCAGTTGGGAATCAATTCAGAGTGGGGAAATCATCAGGGAGAACTGTTGTGTTCCAAGTAGCCAAGGCAATCAATACCCTTTTGCTACGGAGGGTAGTGACTTTAGAAAACATCCAGGACATAGTGGAGTGCTTTGCTGCAATGGGATTCCCTAGTTGGTGGGGTGATAGATAGAACTCATACCCCATCTAGCCACTCAACCATCAAGCCAAAGAGCACATAAACCACAAGGGGCTCTTCTTAATGGTGCTGCAGGTGCTGTGAGGGCTGTTTCATGGATATCAACGTGGGATGGCTGGGAAAGCTGCATGACGTGTGCATCTTTTGAAATGCCAATAGTGATGCTTGGAGACTCAGCCTGACCCTTGCTCCTGTGACTCATGAAGCCATACACAGACAGCCTGGACCACAGTAAGGACCAGTTCAAATACAGGCTGAGCAAGTGCAGAATGATGGTAGAATGTGCCTTTGGGCATTTAAAAGGATGTTTATCAGTCTACTGACTAAGTTAGTTCTCAGCGAAAGCAACTTCCTCATTGTAGTGACAACATGTGTGTGCTCCTTAATATCTGTGAGAATAAGGGGAAAAGTTATATGGCCGGGGGGGTGGGGTGGAGGGAAATAGATGCACAGTGCCTAGCTACAAATTACGAGAAGCCAGACACCAGGGCAATAATGAGAGCATAGCAAGGGGCATTGCAAATCAAAGAGACTATGAGACACAGCTTTATGAATGGCCAGACAGCGATATAAGTCATGCATGTTGCTCTTGATGAGGTGCCCTGCATTAAGCATGCTTGCTTGTAAAACCTGTAAACCCTCCAACCCCTTCAACACAAGCAAAAAAGAGACTGTTTTTCAGCAATTATGTGTTTTTATTTAGGCAAGACAGCAAAGACAGAAAAGAAGTCCAGGGTGGGATCTTCTGGGGGGATGGTGAGGCGGATATATCCTGGAGCAGAGGGTTGTGATGTATCTCTGGAAATTGAGTGAGAGTAGCCCCTCCACCCCAGCACCTTCTAGGCCACTGGGAGAGGCGGCTATGGAACTTGGTGAGGAAGGAATGTGGGTCCACAAAGGTTGGAGGGGGGGCCTGTGCATGTGGCTGTCCTGGAAGGCTACCATCGCAACCACCAGGACCATCATTACTCTCTCCTGATTCTTCGTTTCCCTGCACACTCTCCTGTCCTCACACTTCGCTCGCATCTCTGCAGCAGCGTATTTCTCCACTCACTTAACAAGTAGGCAGACTGCATTTACTCCTTGACCATGTAATCCCTAGAAAGTTTTCGCCTTCAGATTTGTAATAGCTGGTCAGCTAGCAGAGCTGGGGAGCGTGCAGCATGGTCGGTGCTATACCATGGTAATGAAAAGTGGAGGGCAGATTTTACAGTGGATACATTATTGAGCGTAAAACCTAATCTCTTAGCATAAAAGGAAGATTTGCCTAAAGACAATAGGGGTGTGTTATGTACAATGCCACAATTATGATTTTAAGCACCAGGTACACCACTGAGATCTTAGGGGAGCAGCTGGACTCGGTTCATGGCAGACATGGTAAGGGACATGCCGGGGCTCGAGCCAGGCGGGAGGAAGAGAGGGAGGGATCCAGTCATGGCGGCAAGGCAACGCAGGGGCTCATGTGTATTTGGCAACCCCTGTTTGCCAGTGGAGTGCAACTTTCCATTCCTGCAGGAGCACTGGGTGGGAGTCCAGGAAGGGTAGGGGCTGAAGCCATGCTTCATTGGGAATGAGCAAATGGAGGTTTACTGAAGAGGTATCTGTTAATAGCTTCCCCGGCTTCATCGAGGTTTCCACAATATCAGTCTTCTCCAAATCACACAGAATGCTAAGAGTGGATACTGAGTGCATGAGGCCAGAAACCTGGACCTTATGCTCTAGAGCTTTGTGCTGCAATGATGCCAAACTACTTACTGCTAGGGAAAGGTGTCCTATTGTGGAGGATAGAATAAGGCAGACCTCTTCAGAAACCTTGTGAGGATAAAAGAGTTCCTCTATGAGACCTTTATGGAGATGTGCAAGGATGATTCCCACTCAATCTCATTAACAAGTTATTCCAGGGACCCCACACTGTATAGACACAGTGGTTGCCACAGATTACACCCAATTGCCTTACCTCACTTGTAGCATGATAAAAAATGTGAACTCACCAGAAGTGACACCGCCAACCCCCTAACACTGGGGCTGGCTGCAAGATGTCCTAGGAGGAGTGGGTTGTCTCCAAAGTTATAAAAAAGTTCTGGCTATCGTTGAGATTGGTTGTCCCACTCGCCTGCTGACCACTGCCCTCCTCCTCCTCATCCACACTGTCCTCCACGTTGCTGCCAGGGCTGCCAGAGGCGTGTTTGGGGAGGAATCCACGGACTTCACAGAAATTGTCACTATTTGATCCAAGGAAATCTAATTCAAGGGCATATTGCTGGGGCATAATTAATGAAGTAGTAAAGCAACTCTCCCATCTGTTGCTAGGTGGAGTGGGATTGAAAGTTCCCAGATGGAATCAATATAGTTTGATCTCTATAGCACATTCATTTGGGCTTCTCTGGAGCAGCAAAAGTCTCCACAGAAGTCAGGCTTGTACCCCAACCTCTATGATATTTTCTAGAAAGTCAGCCATGATTCTGCTGAATGCAAGGTCATTTGGCTGACACATTTCTGTTTAGAGAGACAAGCTGGGTGAGGTAGTATCTCTTATTGGACCAACTTCTGTTGGTGAGACTCTGAGTAAGAGCTCTGGATAAACTCAAAATCTTGTTTCTCACCAAAAGAAGTTGGTTCAATAACTGATATTACCTCACCCACTTGGTCTCTCTCATATCCTGGGACCAACACAGCCTCAACAACACTGCAAATATTTCTGTTCAGGCATATTTCACTGAATAAAACTTCTTACTTTGCCATTCCACTTGTAGCTCTGATTTTCTGTTCCACAACCTAATGAAAGAGTCTGATTATGGAAAGCTGGCCTATATTCTTCCTTGTTAATTCAATAAAAAAGTCTCCTTTACAACTTGCTTTTTAATTTAACCACTCTTTTAACCTCATTTTTTTATTTTTGCACATAACTAAGTCAATTCCATTATTCAACAAAATTAAGCATACCTTTAAGATTTCACAAGTAATTATATAGACTTTCTGGAGTTCCTTTGCCATGGATAAAGTCCCTCTTTTATTTATTATATGTTGGGATTCATTTTAAAAGGATTTAATATACCTAACTCATCTTTCATTTTTACATGTTTTCTGTTTGTGTTTCCATAATTGTCACTTCAGTGCTTGACTTAATTTAAGACTTAACTCTTTTTGTGATTTCTTCAGCATGATCTTACATGTGAATGGAAAAGTTTCCTTGTCCTTTAAAAAGAACGTTTTGATGATGTCAGTGATAGCTATAGGTCACATCTCATAGCATTGGGTGCTAAAATAACAATTCAGCAATTCTATTCCCGATCATATGACTTAGTCTTGCTCTGAAATTCAGAATCTGAAGAGCCTGTGTTAAAATTTGGGAATTCCACCAAGTTTGCTTCCAAGAAGAATAGGGCTCTCAAGTTTTAGTGATTTCATTTGCTGCAGGAAAAAGTGCAGATAGTGAACTCAGCATTTGGTAAATGAAGGAAAAGAAGGTTCAGGTAATATTTTTATGGTTTTGCATGCACAGTTTTGTTAATGATTGGGAGATAATCCCAGCATAATTTTTTGTTTGTATGAAACAGTCTGCCAATCTCCTTTAAAAAGTGAGATTTCCTATCTAAAGTTGTTATTGGTTTGATTCTGCATAAAACTGCAGCAAATCCCCTTTTTAGGAAAGCTTCTAATGCTGTGACTGCACTAGACTATTGCTTCCACTAGTGCAGCTCTTCTAGTGAGTGCTATCGTGGACTTCACTGGGGATTACAATCACAGGCATTTTAACTCAGAGCAAATCTAAATGGCAAGGTTGTTAAAACAATGGCAGCATCGAGAATTCTGTCTTAGTGCTCCCACCATTGCAACCTTCAGTGGAACTGCTCTCAAGGGAAACTCAAATGGCTAGAGTAGACAGGCCTATTTGTCCATTTGCTGCTATGAGCCCAGCTGCAAAATGCACATTCAGCAGTAATATGAAAGCAACAGAAGAGCTAAACTTCAGCAAATCCACATTTACCTTATAGCCAGCAGGCTATCTAGCTAGAAGTAGAGACTGTGCCACAAGATGATAAAAATACTATGGTGGATAAAAGTTCATTTTCTTTTTTTAAGTTTTGTGTGCTTCCTTTTTTATATTCCTCATAAGAATGGCCATACTGGGTCAGACCAGAGATACATCCATCTAGCCCAGTATCCTGTCTTCCAACAGTGGCCAATGCCAGATGCCCCAGAGGTAGTGAGCAGAACAGGGAATCATCAAGCAATCCGTCTCCCATCACCTGTTCCCAGCTTCTAACAGAGGCTAGGGACACCATTTTATCTAGTTCTTTCTTGAACCCTGTTAAAGTCCTGGACTTCACAACTTCCTCTGACAAGGAGTTCCACAGGTTGACTGTGCGCTGCATGAAGAAAACTTCCTTTTGTTGTTTTGAACCTGCTACCTATTAATATGATTTGGTGACCCCCTAGCTCTTATGTTATGGGAAAACAGGATTACTTACCTGTAACTGTTGTTCTTCGAGATGTATTGCTCATATCCATTCGAATGAGGTGCATGCGCGCCGCGTGCACAGTTCCCAGAGCATTTTTTTCCCAGCGGTACCTGTCGGGCCGACAGGTCGCCCCCTGGAGTGGCACCGCTATAGTGGAACATAAGTACTCCTGCCGGCCCTCCCCCTCCTCAGTTCTTTCTTGCTGGAACAACTCCGACGCAGGGGAGGCAGGGGGGAATCGAATGGACATGAGCAACACATCTCAAAGAACAACAGTTACAGATAAGTAACCCTGTTTTCTTCTTCGAGTGATTGCTCATGTCCATTTGAATGGGGTGACTTCCAAGCTAGCCCCCAGGAGGCGGGGTTGGAGCCACCTTTTTTAGCCAGCAGAACAACCACACCGGTATTCAAGTACAAACGGTAACTTTAATCAAGCAGTGCAACCATAGAACATAACACAGACCTCAAACAGGTAGGCACAACAGGCACATAACACTACAGCATGCCACTCATCCATCCCCCTTTCCATTTCTGTTTTACAGAATAGAGCCCAACACCGCTGCACCCAAGGCGGAATCCTCCCGTGCCTGTTGAGTGAGGGCATGATGCTCGGTAAAAGTATGGACCGAGGACCACGTAGCAGCCCTACAGATCTCAAGAATTGGGACTTGGGCCCCAAAGGCCACAGATGAAGCGTGCGCCCTAGTGGAATGTGCCGATACATGGGGCGGCTCCCTGTGTGCCAGAGCATAGAACTCCCTAATGCAGGAGGATATCCATCCCGACAGCCTTTGGGCCCTTTCACCTGTTCAGCATAGGCAATAAACAACTGTGATGACTTGCGAAATGGCCTCATTCTGTCTATATAAAATGCCAGTGCCCTTTTCACGTCAAGGGAGTGCAGTGCCCACTCCTTAGGGGAACGGTGGGGCTTGGGAAAGAAAACCAGGAAGTATATGTCTTGCAACATGTGAAAGATCGACACCACCTTGGGGAGGAACGCAGGGTGAGGACGCAGATGAACCCTGTCTGCCGAAAACACTAGGTACAGGGGCTCCACCGTCAGGGCACACAATTCCAACACCCGATGTGCTGACGTAATAGCCACTATGAATGCCACCTTAAGCGACAGAAACCTGAGTGGGCAGGACACTCGGGGCTCGAAGGGGGACCCAACAGCTTGTTTAGCACCATGTTGAGGTCCCACTGGGTGACTAGGTCTGGAGTCAGCAGCAGACAAAAAGGCCTGGCCACCACCATCTCCCACAGGATGGGGTACCAAAACTGCCTGGGCCAGTCCGGGGCTATCAGGATTACCCGGGACTTGAACAGCCTGATCCTGGTAAGCACCTTGGGAACCAGTGGGAATGGAGGAAATGCATAAAGCAGCCCTCGAGGCCACGGTGAGGTCAGGGCGTCCCCCTTCGAACTCGCTCCCAGACCCAGGAGAGAGAAATACTAGGGACATTTCCTGTTTCCCTGACCCTCTAGGTCCACCAGGGGATGACCCCACAACCGGAAAAGCTGAGCTAAAACCTCCCCCTTCAGGCACCACTCGTGGACTGTGAAGGACCTGCTCAGCGAGTCTGCTAGCGTATTTATGCATCCCAGCAGGTACGCTGCCTGTAGCTGTATGCAGTGGGCTATGCAGAACTCCCAAATGAGAGCTACCTCCTGACAGAGAGGGGACGATCGAGCTCCCACTTGCTTGTTTAAATAGAAAACAGCTGCTGTGTTGTCCAGCAGAACTCACACCAGTTTCCCCGAAAGCATGGCCAGGAAGACCTCGCAAGCCCTCCTGACCACTCTCAGCTCCAGAATATTTATATGTAATGCTCTTTCATGGGGGGACCAGAATCCCTGCATCCTGTGACTCTGTAGGTGTGCCCCCCAGCCGTCATTGGAGGCATTTGTGATGAGCTGGACCGACAGCAGCTCTGCACAATAGGGAACTCTGGCGCACACCTCGGTCTCTAACATCCACCAACTGAGCGAGGCCAGGACGTCCTGCGGCACAGTCAGGACCTGGTCCCATCCCTGACTAGCCTGGTTGAACGATCTCACCAACCACTCCTGCAGCGGCCTGAGCCTCAGTCTGACGTGTCTGACCACATAGGTACAGGCCGCCATGTGACCTAGGAGTTTCATGCAGGACCGCGCAGTCATCAACGGGGACTGCCGCAGGTTGGATATCAGGGTCCTGATCGCTTGGAACCTGGATAGCGGGAGGTAAGCACGCCCCATCCTGGCGCACAAGGCAGCCCCTATGAACTCTATGTTTTGTGTTGGTGTCAATTTCGACTTTTCCTCATTCACGACCGAAGAGTCGACCTGGTATCTTTGAGACTGTGAAGCCTGGAGTCGGTATTCTCTGCAAACAGGGCCTTTCCGTCGAACAGCAGGTCCTATATAGTGGCCTCCAAGTCCAACGGGATCTCTGAAACCTGCAGCCAGGCGTTATGTCGCATCACCACACCCGACGCCACTGTCCTGGCTGCCAAGTCTACCACATCCAGGGACGCTTGTAGGGCAGTGCGTGCTATCGTTCTGCCCTCCGTGGCCAGGGCGGAGATCTCCTGCCTGTCCTCCAGGGGCAACCTGTCCCGGAACCTCTCCATCGCTTGCCAGGTGTCATAGGCATAGCGACTGAGCATTACCTGCTGCGCAATTGCACCTCCCACTTCCCCTGTTGCATAGACCTTGCGCCCCAATAGGTCCATACACTTAGGGTCCTTTGCTTTCGGAGAAGGGCCAGGCTGCCCCATCCCTCCTTCTGGGTCGCCGCCTGGGTCACACTAGAACCTGGCACCGGGTGCGAATAGAAGTGCTCGTGTCCCGACTGGGGAACATAATACTGCCTCTCGACCCCCTTAAGCGTCAGGGATAGGGATGCCGGCGTCTGCCACAATGTGGTTGTGATTTTTGCCACTGTTTTATTCAGTGGCAGGGCCAATCTCGCTGGGGCATCCTCAGTGAGGATGTCCACCATCGGGTCTGATTCCTTGGTTACCGGCTCAACCGGCACCCCGAGATTCGCCGCAAGTCGGCAGAGTAGCTCTTGGTGCAACCTCACGTCCATGGCTGGCATAGCTGGGGCTGGGTCTGCCAAAGCCTCATCCGGAGACGATGAGGATGTCGACTCATGACTCAGGACCGGCTGCTCCACCACCATTGGAGCAGAGACTGGCTGCTGCGGTACCCCCAGCTGCTGCTGCAGATCAGCCCTTGATTCCCCGAGGTCATGATGCCCCTCAGGACTAGCCCCTCTAGGCAATGGCGGGGCTCAGGACAACTAGGTTGAAGCCGTGGACCTTCTCCGCGACCCACTGACCGAACCACAAGGCAGAAGCGGCCCCTGCCACTGGTGATATACCCACGGCATCCAAAACGGCCAGGGCTGCTGCACCTGTGGCGGCCACGTCTGCTCGAACCCCTGTGGTGCCGTTCGGTGCCGAGAATGAGATCGGTACCGTGAAGACATGCGAGAAGACCCCGCCAAACGCAGAGACTCCGCCTCAGATTCTGAGGACAGCTTGGATGCCGACCATGGCGGTGCCGTCGAGGGTTGACCCTGCAGCGCCCCCAGCCTAAATCACGCCATGGACTCCGGCTTCCCGGCATGGGAACAGGGCTGCGGATGCGGTAAGTGCGGCACTAAACCGCCGGGTACCGCCTGGTAGAATGGTGCCGATCTCAGGCCCGAATCTGCAGATACCGGTGCCGAACTCAGTGCCTGCAGAGTCGATATTTGCGGTGCCTGTGGTGCCAGCAACGATGGCCTCAGTACCGGCGCCCTTACGACTGACGGGGCCGCAGGGTGCATGGGTGCCGGCAGCTATGCCCCCGGGATCGTCCAGACAGGAGACGGTGCCATCGAAGCAGCCTCCGCTGGTGCCAGCACAGCCTGACCCCGTATTGTTGTGGCCGGCAGCGACGGCTGGTCCCTTGATTCTACCAGTGCCGCCCAGGATCCTGGGGTTGGGGAGACCACTGGTGCCCCCAAGGCTTCTGGTAACGAAGTCAAAGACCCCTCCAAGGAGGGGGGCGAGGCCATTAGCTCTATCAATTCCTGAGCTGCCTCGAATGCCTCTGGCATGGAGGGGCGGCGGGCCAGGATAGGCCCAGGGCTCCCGGCCCTATGCGAGGTCTTCCTCCTCTTCTGTATCCCCTTGAGGGACTGAACAGGCAAGGATGGTGCCGGGGAGTGCCTTTGCCGGTGCTGGTCCCCATGAGCCTTGCGCTCAGGTGATCTGCCCCTGGAGTCCTTCACCCGTTTCGGTGCCGGGGACTGAGATAGGTGCCACGGTGCTGACTTCTTCTGCACCGCGGTGCGGGGGAGGTCGGAACACGATCCCTGCACCGATGCCGGTGAACTACGCACCGAGGCTTCTTTGGAGGACGTGAGCTGCAGTGCTGACTCCATCAGGAGCAACTTGAGGTGGGAATCCCTTTCCCTCTTGGTACGTGGCTTGAATCCCCAGAAAATCTTGCAGGCGTCCGCAAGGCGAGATTCCCCCAAACACTTAAGGCACTATTCATTGGGGTCTCCCTTGGGCATAGGCTTCGTGCAAGCCGCACAAGGTTTAAAGCCCTGCAGGCCTGGCATGGGGGGAGGGGTCAAGGGAGACCTCTCTCTAAATACTTAACAACTACTTAACTACAACTACTGGAAACAAAGAACTGCCAACGGGCGAAGATGATAAGTTGGGATCTGCAGAAGACAGCAAGCTCCAAGGACCTTCACGGGTGGTAAGAAGGAACTGAGAAGGGGGAGGGCTGGCAGGAGTACTTATGCTCCGCTATAGAGGCGCCACTCCAGTGGGCGACCTGCTGGCCCGACAGGTACCGCTGGGGAAAAAATGCTCCGGGAACCGTGCACGCGATGCGCATGCACCTCATTAGAATGGACATGAGCAATCACTTGAAGAAGAACAAGTAAATAACTTTTCCTTATTCACTTTTTCCACACCTGTCATGATTTTCTAGACCTCTATCATAACACCCCTTAGTCTGCACTTTTCTAAGATGAAAAGTCCTAGTCTTTTTAATCTCTCTTCATATGGGACCCGTTCCAAACCCCTAAGTAATTTTTGTTGCCCTTTACTGAACCTTTTATAATGCCAATTTATCTTTTTTGAGATGAGGTGATCACATCTGTACGCAGTATTCAAGATGTGGGCATACCATGGTTTTATATAGAGGTGTTCTCTGTCCTATTCTCTACCCCTTTTTACAGGATTCCTAACATTTTGTTTGCTTTTTTGACAACTGCTGCATACTGAGTGGATGATTTCAGAGAACACATGCACATTTAATAATAGAAGCGTGTACATCACTGCATTCTGAATTTTTTACTTTTCATTTATTTAATTCAATCGAGCCCAATGAACAAATCTTGCACACTTCTCCCTTTTCCCCCCTTCCTTCCTGAATGGTTAAAATTTGGCAAAGATATAGTAACTGTAGGCATCCTTTACCAGACAGGCATCTGAATTTAATTAGGAGTGTTCCCGTTGGGAAGATCCTGAGTGCTACAATTCAGTGATGGAGCCTACAACTCCCATGATGCCTTGAAGGACAGAGAGGGAAACTTCTTTCCTGGGGAATGCAGGGAGAGCATGCCATGGGCTCTTTTGGAGAGAAGTTGAGATTACTTTTCTGGAGCTCTACCCATGCCAAGAGCTCCTTCAAGGAAGCCAGAAGCTGCTACTGAGAGCCTGCTGGGGCTTGGATTAAGCAGAGAGCCTCAGAGACTGTTGACAGGCTTCACTGGAGTCAGGACAGAAACAGTTGCTGACTGAGGTGGGCCTGCAGTGCAGGCAGCACCAGTAACCACTGCCTTTGCTGTTTGGGGAAGTGCTTGCAAAGGAACAGGGACAGCAAAGAGACTTCAAGGGGTTGAGTCTGCAAAAAAGTAGAATGCTCTTTTCATCTAATCAGAACCCAAGGTTGCTGACATCTGGTTAATACAACTCTAATCTTCAAAGCGGGTGCGCAATTTGGAATGATCCCAAATTAGAAATGTTCTGCCCATTGTTAACTTGGCTAGACTGATTCACTACACCAGTGTTCCTCAAACTGTGCTCTGGGCTCCAAGAGACATCTCCAGGGGCTCTGCGAGATTGACAAACTGGAAACATCGATAGGTACAACACATACAATCAATGGACCGCTGGGGCGCCACAAATTTTTACGCATGTAAAGGGCTCCAGAGCTCAAAAAGTTTGAGAACCGCTGCACTAGACCAGTGGTTCTCAAAATGTGGTCCATGGAGCACTAGTGATCTGTGGCTGCCTTCAAGATGGTCCATAGCTCGAGCTCAGCCCCCTCTTTCCTCCTGCAGTGGGGAGTCTGTGCTGGCACTCCAGCCTCATTCTCCCTCCCATGTGAGATTGAAGCACCAGTTTCCCGCTGGGAGAGGGAGAGGACAGAGAAAGCCCTAAGCCTTATTGTCTGATCCAGCTCACAGGGAAGAAGCACTCCTCTGGCCAGGGCAACAGCAATGCACAGGTGCACTGCCTGGAGGCTTTCCCATTGAACCAGGCCAATGGGAGCAGCAGGAAGCCATGCCTGAGAATGGTGCGGGGCATGAAGACAAATAAGTGCATCCCCATCCCCTAATGCCCAGACTCTGCACCCCCAGCCCTCTCACGCACCCAACCTGCCGAGATCCTGCACCCACAATCTGCTCCTGCACTCTCCCCCTTGGTAACAGACCCTTTCCCCTGCCTATTCTTGCACCCACCCTTGCTTCTGCATCCCCTCTTGGCCACACACTGCACCTTCCCATGCTCTTGCCCCTCCCCCTACCCAGACACCCTACTCCCAGCCTACTCCTGCATCTTACCTCCCATACAGACATTGCACCCTCACCCCCTCCTATACTCTACCTCCTACTCAAATCCTGCAGCCCTGTCCCACACACTGAACCTCCCATTTCTGTCCAAACCCAGACCTTAGGGGAAGGGCCACAAAATCCACAAACCCTGGAACCTTAGAAGAGTAAATCTCACCTATGGGAAGCTCGGAACCTTTGTCAACCCTCTCCTTTTCCCTCCTGGCGGTCCAGCCCCACTGCAGAACAGTGAAGTGTCTCAGTTGGGGGCAACATCAGTTAGGGGTGGGGGATTTTTATAGGGATTTTTTTTTTTTGGTTTCTTACTTGGGTGGTCCCTAACTGATTTTTCTGTGGCTCAGTGGCCTGCTACCCATAAAAGGTTTCCCACCCATGCCGTAAATAAAGAAAACATGGAAATCTTTTGTGTTGAACATAAATTAATATTTTACGTTATTTAAAATGAAGTTTGATAAACTAACATCAGAGAGTTAAAGCACTTAGTCTGTTTAATAATTTAAATTAATATTTGCTTTCTTACTGGTTAAATTAAACCATTCTCCTTAGCTGCAGCACTAGCAAAATGGCTCAAACATCATTATATAATTAACGGCAAGTTTCCATTAGCAACTGGTGGTCCACGAAAAGGATTGTCTTGAGCCAGGTGGGCCATGGGCCAAAATTCTGAGAACCACTGCACTAGACCAACCGACTGTTGTCCCTAGCTTCAAAATCTTCAAGCATGCGCTTGCAATCATTTAGAACTCTGAAATCCAGAAAAGTATGCACTCAAGGGTGATGTTCCCGCTCACTTTTTCCATCCATGTGCAGAATAAATTTTATTATGTGCACTGAGGCATGTGCACCAACAGTAGAAACATATGCTGTTATCTGTGGGCACTCTGGGCATTCTGCTAATCAGGTGGGCAGCATCTGAAGCATCTGAATCTCTCCTGGGTGGCTGCCCAAGCTTTTCAGCTTACAGGGAATACTGCTCAGGTGGAATAAATTGTGACAGTGTAAATGCAGTTATATAAGTTTAATTTACTATTGTAAACTGTATTTGTTAATTGATTTGCACCTCAAATAGCATATTGTATCCAGTTCTGGGTGGCACCTTTCAGGAAGGGGGTGGGTGGGTTACACAACTAAGAGGGTCTTATGATGGAAGCATTGGCTAATTTTAATAATACATGGTACTAACAGCTACCCCTATAATCAAACAAATAATAAAACAACAACAGAAGGTAGAATTAGGGATATAAAATCCCATTTAATCAGTAAACCAGTTAAACATAAGGTTTACGTGCTTAACTGATTAAGTGGGATCCAGCGTGGGGAACCACTTCAGTCCGGCTGGAGCTTCCCTCAGCCCAAGGGGTTCCCAGCTCCCACCTCAGCCCACGTGGCCCCTGTGGGGCTGGAGCAGCCCTCAGCCCATAGCAAGCCACAGATGAGGGGCGCTGCTCTCAGGGGCTAGTTATCTGGTAAGGGTGATGCTTACCAATAAACTGATTAATTCTATGTAGGGATGTGAACAGGTAGACCTAACAGTAATAAGATGCCAGGAAAACAATGTGGCTGACAGAAGTTAGCCACCCAGTTCAATATAGGAAGCTGTGATTTGCCTAAGAGGATGCTGGGAAAGCTGAAAATCTGGTTTTCAAAAGCAAGAACATAGTAGGAGGCACACACCAAAAGTGTGATTTTCTTATCTTTCTACTTATTTGTTTCTGTAGAAACATTTCCTTATAGCTAGAGACAGGAAATTAGGCAATATACACATTTACTTTAAAAAGACAGCTTTGCTTTCTCTTCCTGTCCATCTCTAAAATTTTCTGATTAGTATTTCTGACAGGGTACACGTTTGTGTTTTTGTTTTTAATTAAGTTAGGATTTTTTGTTTTTAAATAATGGGAAGATAGAACTACTGGAGCAAGTACATTTTCTTCTAAACTGATGTGTTATAAAACCAGCAGGCTAAGTTACTAAAGAACAAGAAACAACACTCAGAGATAGCCTAATACTATTTCCTGATAGCGTGAGAGTGGAGAGCTTTATAAACATAATTCCCCAAAAACTCCATATACCTATTTCTAACTGTATAATCCTGCCAGTGTTCCCTCTAAGCTGTGCAGCAACACTGACCCACAGCTGCTTAATGAGTCCCGCCCAGCCAGGGGCTCAGGACTTGCGCATGGAGCTGCCTGGCAGGGGGAGTGGCAATTCTCCCTCAGCGACAGCAGCAGCTCCTTGCTGAGGACAGAGCAGCAAGACTCTGCCAGTTGAGAAGCGCCTGTCCATGGATGCTGCAGCTCCAGCGGGCATAGCCAGAGGACTGCATGTCCTGCCCTGGAGGACAGACAGAAACACGCACAAGCAGGCACACAAATAAACTCTCTGAAATATATAGTAGATAGCTGTCCCTTTCTCCACCCCTGCCTTCAGCTCGCCCAATGAAGTTATAGCTACCCTGGTCTCCCTTGCTGCACCCTGTGGTCATTCTGCTGTATAACTGTCCCTCGTGCCAGACCCTCTCCCTTCCTATTTTATAGGAAACAATTGAATTCCAGGCACATCCCATTGTTCTGGCACAACCATACCCTTACCTTGCTTTAAGTTATGATAAGAGGAAAGCAGCATTCCAAATGTGTTGGTCCTAGTTCTTAGATTATGTCTAGACTACAGGCTTTTGTCAACAGAGGCTTTGTTGACAGATACTGTCGACAAAGCTTCTGTCAACAAAGAGCGTCTAGACTACATCCAGTTCTGTCGACAAAGCAAGCCGCTTGTCGACATGAGAGTGTAGACGCAAAGAACTGTGGATGCAATAACACCTTCTGTCGACAGAACTCTGTTGACAAAAGCGTTATTCCTCGTAGAATGAGG
>JANRFK010006697.1:23944709-23961430 GCA_030068395.1 Apalone spinifera
GACACCCTACATCCAGCCTGCTTCTGCACCCTACCTACCACCCAGACCTTGCCCTCTTCCGCCCCCCACCTCCGTCCCAAATCCTGCACCCCATTCCTATCCCGCTCCTTGGCAGCCCTGCCATCCATCCTAGCACCTAGCACCACCCTGTTCCTTGTCCCAGCACCCTGCCATCCACGCTAGTGCCCAGCAGGATCATGTCCCTGACCCCAGCACTCCGCCACCTGCCTGGCCCAGCACCCCACCACCTGAGCCAGCATCCTTCCACCCAGCAGCACCCTCTCCCTAGCCCCAACCTCCACTTTCACTCTGTCTCCTGCCCCCACCAGCACATTTGGGACCACATTAGTGAGGCTTGGAGGTTTTTGGAGAGGGTTTTTTGTTTTGTTTTGTTTTATTCTCACTTGTGTGGTCCCAATTGACTTTTCTGTGGGTCAGTGACCCTTGACTCAAAACAGGTTCCTCACCCCTCTCATAATTAAAGACAATGCTAAAACCTTTTAAGTTTGACATATTTTATTTAAAAATGAAGCCTGGCCAACAAGCCTCCAATTGGGGCCAAACTCCCATCTCACTGCAGCATCATAACACTCCTGCATCACCTGACCCCAAATCTGAGCCTATCTTACACTGGAACCCCCTGTCCTGAGCCTCTTACATCCCCAAACTCCTGCATCTCCACATCCTCAGTCTTCTGCCACAACACTCCTGCACCATCCACACATCACAAATCTGTGTCCTGAGCCCATCATAGTCACAACCTTCTTGCCCTGAGTCCCTCACATACCCAGCGCAAATTTCTGCACCCTCACATCCACAAACCTATGGCTTGCTCAGCACCCCAACCTTCCACCTGAGCCCAACACTCCCGAGCCTGGAGCCTCCTCCCCGAGCCAACATCCCCTTCTCCTGCATCCAAATTCCCTCCCAGAGCTTGTACTTCGCACCCCTTCCCGCACCCAAATCCCATCCCTCATTCCCACCCCACACCTCCTGTCTCAACCTAGTGAGAGTGTATAAGGGCTGGGGATGGCAAGTTATGGAGAGGAGGGGAACAGAGTTGATGAGGCCTCAAGGAAGCGGGGTGGGGGATTTTGGGGAAGGAATGTGATTTTCATGAATTGGTGGGTCCCTCTCCCCCCCCCCCCCCCCCCTTTTTTTTGTTTTGACAAACCTAGGGGTTCCTTGAAATTCTGAAAAGCTGAAAAGGGTTCCTCGGCCAAATAAAATTGGGAAACACTGATCTACACCACAATTAAACAGCACTTTAGCTTAAACCCCACAAGCCTATGTCAGCAAGTACAGGCAAGAGATAGGTTTTAAACTTCTGTATAGACGTACCCATAGTCTGTCATGAGTCTGATAGACCATGAGAGGCAGAAAACGAAGACAAACGTTTCTGACTGCTCTGAGTTCCAACAGACATGGAGGTTGGTTTCTTGGGGTGACCATTTGCTCTTGAACAGTGTTGACAAGGTTTGATAGTATTGTGAACATACTCATGGGAAGGAAGGCCTTGGCTGTAGTGGATGTAAATGACTAGTCTCCCCACCTGACCCCAGGCTCCATGCAGTGCTGCCGCTTTGAAATGCTGCCTGCAGCATTCAAAGCGGCAGTGCCACACGGAGCAGCTGACCCTGGGCCCCATGCGGCGCTGCCGCTTGAAGTACCCCTTCTTCCCCCTCTCCGCTTTGCTGCCTCTATCTGACACAAGCAGCAATGGGGGGAGGGGGGGGGAGAGCGACTAGTCAACTATCCTGTCAACTAGTCCTTAACATCCCTATTCTGAAATGATTGCCTTCTATGGCTTACGCTGACCATCTGACACATGTTAAAACCTTATCAACACTAGGAATTTCACCGTTATAAAACACATCTTTCAAAGGCAGTAAGCGGGGGGAGAGGAGCTGGTGCTGGGAGAAGCTGGCTTAAAAGCTGGTTCCCCACAGCACCATCTCTGTAGGGGGCAAGGGAGGCAGCGGAACAGCGGGGGCTGGGCGCAAGCGTCTACTCCTAGATGCTGCACCTCTGCTTTTTAAATGTATTAAGAGCCAGCCTTTTTTACATTTAAGACTGGTGCACAGCAGGGGGACCTGGCACGAGCAGAGAATCAGCTGTCCTGGCTCATGCCGGGTCCTCCCCGCTGCCCTTCAGCCTTTTAAATGTATTAAGAGTCAGCAGGCTCTTAATACAGTTAAAAGGCAGAGCCGCCACGGGGTTAGCTTCTGGGGCTGGGAGCTAACCACGCAGTGGCTCCCCTGCTTATTGACTAGTCGATGGAAAATTAAACAAAATCCAACAAAATCCATTTAACACTTGGATTCCAGGGCCTAGGAATCCAGGGATGCTCTGGTAAATTGTATGTGCTATACAGGTATCCATGCACATTTTCCTACATTCAACTGAAGACACAGTTCCAAGAAGGTGCCATTTGTGTGGCAATCAGCATCTCTTTCTGTGACAATGCAAATCGGTAGCCACTACCAACAGAGCCTTTGAAAATTTTCTGCTACATGATCTAGACAGTGTTTGGTCCTGCAATAAGGGCAGGGGACTGGACTCGATGACCTCTCTAGGTCCCTTCCAGTTCTAGTGTTCTATGATTCTACTGGCCGACTGTGGTCTAGCTTGAGTTTATTTTAGCACAAAAAAACCCACACTAGGGCAAAAGCAGATGAGAAGAAACTAAGGGTGGTTCACCCACATAACCTATTATAGCCTTGGTGTGGGGTAAGAGGATATCAGAAGCTGATAATTAAAATTTCTGATGAAAGTCATGTGGGACACACACATACACACGAACAAGGAACATTGCTTGCTGCTCAAAGACCAGTAACAGCTCTTTTGTTCCCCACAGATACACGTAACTCCCATTTCTAGTCTTCCCAAACACTGTTCTAAGGACAGAGAGAGCAGGATTTGGTACACAGTTTCAGTTTCCCCCTCCCAGTAGATGGTCCTCTGAAAAACAGAAACTCTTAATGAACTGTAATGGCTGCCCTTCCACAGCTTAACAAACTAGTTCAGGCACTGCTTTTTCGTTGACCACTTTGGCTGGCTGTCCCCAGTTTCGGCGAGGTCTCTCAATAAACCTCTTAAGCATTTTTCCCCTTCTTTTCATTAGCTCAGGATTATAGACCCTCTATCACAATTAGTTAACTCTTGCAATCATAAATCCGAATGGCATCTAAAATAATTATTCTCAGCCAAAATCACAAATTGACAGGTCACACTTCCTTTTTGCTATTCGCAGTTTTGGTCTAGTATACACAGTTTTAGTACCAGTATTACTACGTTGGTCAGAGTTCAATCTAGTATGGACATAATTTTATCAGTACAAGCCTAATGTGAATACAAGTTATGCTTGTGTAGCTTTTACTTGTTCCCATATAGAAATAAGTTGTTTTATACAATAAGCATATTCATACTGACGTACCTCAACCTATCAAGGAGGACTGTACCACTTTAACAGTATTGCCAACCACTAGTGTTCAAAAATTATAAACCAGACCCTTCAAAATCATGAGATATTTTAAACTTTTTTAGATGATTTGATTTGATTTCTAATCTATTAGAAATTAGACTTGCTTAGCATTTTCAATTTCTTCTACACAAACAAGAGCTGGAAACTTTTTTTAAATGAAAACTGAGATTCTCATGCACTATCCTGACTACTGGCGCTTTAAGAAAAACACCAGATATTGTGAAATTAGCAGTTTCACAATAAAGTTGGCAACACTGCTTTAATTATACCAGTAGTACAACTTTTCTGTGTAGACAAACTCTTGGAGTGATTGTTTTTAGAGGTTTTTACCAATTTATTACCAACTACCTGAAGGCAGAAAGCACTTCCCCAACCAGTCTAGATATACTGTATAACTTTTCTAGGACAAACCTAAAAGTTAACAGGATCAGCCTTTTATTCTGCAACCTCCCCATGAAATTGGAACTACATACAAGCACTCACACAAAACAAAACAAAAACAACAACAACAACAAAGAATTCTGTAAGAAAGGGAAGAACAGACTGTTGGGAAGCAGCTCAAAATACTTTTTAAAAAAAGTGTAGGCTAGCCCCAAATAATGCAATCTAGTGCTACAACTAAGAGCGTGAAGACTATTGTAAAAGAGCAGCTATAGTAATTTTAAGAGTGTGACCTTCATTGAAGACAAGGCATTCCTGTCACTCAAGGTTAAATTAAGACTCAGAATAGTAGCTACTCTGATCTGGGGCATCAGTAAGTATATTACACTTTTCATACAAAAAACTAGATAAGACAACTAATAGTCACCTGAAGGGAGAGTACTACAGATATTCAGATAGATTTTTTCTAAGTTGTATATAAAATGATACAAAAGGGTGCTTTTAAGTAGACAGAAATAATAGATTATTTAAAAAAGGTATTTTGTACACAAATATTTTGCCAGAAAGAACACAGGGATAAATTCCCTTCCCAGATGGTGAATTGAATAAACACTATTGTCACTATATTAATTCTGTGATAAATTGCCAGTAAGTTTGCATTTTATAACCAAAGCCTCAAGTTCACTAGAAAGGGGTCAGCTGGGGTGTCCAAGGAGTCCAGGTTGTGTTTCAAAGGGGCAGTGCCACCCTATCGAATAGTCGATGCAAAAATGCACTGACTATTCGATTACTCAATTACATGTTACTTAACATCCTTATTTCAGAGCAATTTTTAAAAGTTTTTTGGGTGCCTAAAGATGGTGGCACCTAGCGTGATTTTCAAGAATACCTGGAGACCAAACTCCCATTGCTTTCAACTAACTTAATTAACTGATAACTAATTGATTGCCAGTTATTATATTAGTTAACAAATGTAAATGCTACCCCAAACATTTCATAAACTTCTGTGGCCCAGTCTAGGGTAAACAACAGACCTTTGTGTCCCCCTACAAAAGTGTGTGAATAACCTAGTATGAACAGTCATGTTAATTACCTAACTATTAGGGAATCAAATCTCAAATTAAAATGCAACCACAAACTCTAATCTAGGTTAGGAGGGAGCATCCCACCTTTAAAGACTGTTAGAAGTAAATGAGGATGAAGGGCAAGGACTCCTGGGCTTCTGAGAGATTTCAATATTAATAAGAGAAAAGAGAGTAAAGACTGTGATGGAATGACAAATATCTACATAAATAATTATTTAAATTGTTGTAACTACAAGATTCAGGACTATTGTACCTATGCAAGACCAGCAGAGGATGCAGACCACACTGCATTTTATGTGTAGCTTTCATTTATTTTGATGCACTCTTTTCTAAAATGAGCCCTAAACATTGTTTTATTTGTAATTAGTGTGAACTACCAAATTTACTGCCCATTTTGGTAAATTTCATGGCATAAGTTTTTAAAAATCTGAAATTTCATGGTTTCAGAAATGTAAATCAGAAAATTCAGTGTTGTAATCATGGGGTCCTAACACAAAAGGGATATTGCCACCATTCTGCACTGTTACTGGCAGTAGTGCTGCCTTCAAACCTAGGCTCTCAGCCATCAGCCTTACAGCTTCCCACAGCTGTCTGATTATCAGGCAGAGGTCTGAGCTGACCCCAGGAAGGACTCATGCAGGGATATAGGAAAATCCCATCCCTCAACAGCCATTCCAGGTCTAGCAGCTAGAGCCTGTTGCACAGTAGCAACCCTTGGTTGGGATGTCCCCTGCTTTGTCTCTCCCTGGCTCCAGACCCAGTGCTCAGAGGTTAAAGTTGATTTGGGCTGTCTGTGTGTTGGGAGGGTGTGATCAGAGTCACCCCTGACTATAGTTCCCATACTGTTATCCATGTTAGCAACCTGTAAATCCAGCCCTGCTCTCGCCCAAAAGTGATTATTTCCTCAGCCATATCATGCCACCCTCAATTCTGCGATGCAACTGGCAGTGCCACTATCTTCACAGCTGGGTGCCCACACAGCAGACACCACTCTGGCCACCCACTTCTGAAGATAGCATAGAAGTAAGGGTTACAATTCCACAATCCCCCTACAACAGTCAGATTTCATGGGGGAGACCAAATTGCACAGTCTGTGATGAGTTTTTCATAGCTGTGAAATGCAGAGCCCTATTTATAATATTTTTTGATGTGGCCTCTGATGAGAAACAGTAAGCAGAAGACTGAGCACCTCCAAAAGATGCTATCTAGACTAGAGATGTTAAAATGTGTTTATTTATGTAAATGTGTAACCATTGATAATTTCAGCAGTTACATATTTACACGCAGAGAGGAGGGGGCTCCCGTGCATGTGGGGTCCCTGCTGACATACCCAGCTCTAGGGGGCAGTCAGGGGCACAGAGAGAGATACGGGGTGCAGCTCAGTCTTCCACTCCAAAAACTGTTGCAGTGCTACTGGGCTGGGGTGCTGGAGGAGGTGAGGGAGTGATGCTTACTTCAGGTGGTTCCCGACTGGCACATTCCACTGGCAGTGGCTCTTAGGTAGGAGGGAGGAGTCGTCAAAGGTCTCCATGTGCTGCCTCTGTTTGCAAGCACTGCCCCTGCAGCTCCCATTGGCCTCAGTTCCTGGCCAATGGGAGCTACAGAGTCAGCATGTGGGGTGGAACTGCGCGGAGATTCCCTTGCCCTCCCCCAGAGGCTGCAGAGACATTGGAGCAGCATGGAGACAAGGTCCCCATTCCTTCTCGTTCACACCAGAGATTCCCCAGAGTGAAGGAGGCACTGGGAAGGAGAGGAAGAAGTTGAGGGAAGGAGAGGAGTTTCTCAGTGGGGTTTCTAGACCCCCCCAAAAAATACTTTAGGAGATCCCAGGAGCTAAGTTTTCCCTAAGCTGTGCGGCCATGTGTTAACCCCTGCACAGGGATTTAGGGGTACAGCAGGGAGAGGTCCCTCTCTGCCGGCTATGGCCATCTCTCCTGCGATGGGGCAACTCTATGTTGGGGTCAGTGGAGAAGTGGCCAGCGCAACAGGTCCAGCTCCTATGTAGAGGTACCACAGGTTTCTGTGCACCATGAAGTCTTGTGCCCCTCCTCCCGCAGGAGCTGGGCCTGCTGGCTGCATTCGGGGTGCAGTGTGGTGCCCCAGGACAGGTAGGAACCAGGCAGCCTGCCTTAGTGCTCCTGTCCAGAAGCTGCCCAAGGAAGCCCGAGCCCCAACCTCCTGCCCCACTGCTGCCTGATCTAAGATAGCTTAAAAATTTCCAGTTATCACCTTTAGGGTTGACAGATTTTTTTGTCCCAGGATCAGGCCCAGTATTCGATTATTCTGTGGTTGGGAACCCTGATGTGCACAGATGCAATACTCACACTAGGAGTGTGAACTCTTATATTTGCAACTCTTATATATTTGCAAATATAGTTTATTAATTAATTGAGTAAAGTCACAAACACCCCAACTTCATAAGATAAATAGGGAATGTAAATCTGTATTTCCATACCATGTTCTCACAGCATTTCTTCTAGAACAAACTTGAGGTGTTAGCCATCAGCTTCCTCATCACCTTCCCCTTCCCCATCATTACCAGTGGCCATTATTCTGGCATCTCCCAAAGACTACATCTCCTTCTATCACCCCTAGGCTGGGATACCACTTTTATTATGTTAAATTGACGTTGTTATATCTGATGCATATTCAGTAGGGGATATTTCATTTTCTCCTTATTTGTATTTCCTCACCTTACTAATGGTGAAGTATCTTTTTCCAATAGGTCAGTATATCATTGATCTCAACTCATTATCATATGCATCAATTCATTACCATGGATCTTTTGTGGTTGTCTGTCACATTTATTATTTTTGTTTTACCCAGTTATTCAGTCTGGTCTCAACAGGCTGCTTTGGGTTTTTCTAAGTAATATGGTACCTGCTAAGTTTGGGGATATTTTTGGAATCCCCTACCATGAAAAGTCACTCTAATTTATCACCATCTATCTAGGTAAAAGGTCCCAAACATATGTGAGATAACTGTACCATCTGGGTGAAAGGTCCCAGACAAAAATACTAACTTTGCCTTAGCTCAACATACAGGACATAGCCTGTAAGTCTCCAGTGTCACAGCCAAGCTGCCAAAATAATCAAAACCATAAGGAAATAATAAACATATATCTATAGGCAAGCAAGCAGGTTAGCTCTATAGGCTACACCACTCTGAATGCCCCCAACCCAAAGCCACTTCCAACACCCCTAGCCCCTCATCTCTTGAGCCCCTCCCCACACCTGGAGCGCCCTTTTGCATCCCAAACCAACCCCAGAGCCTTCACCCCCTCCTGCACCCAACCCCTGCCTCAATCCACAACCCATTCCAGCATTCTGAATCTCATGGCCCTACCTCCCAGAGTGGAGTCTCCTCTTTCACCCCAAACCCCTATCCCCACAGCCCTTTCAGTCCAACTCTCTCTTCCACCACTAAGCCCTTCATCCTCAGTCCCACCCCAGGGACCTCACCCCCCTTGCAATCCAACTCACAGGCCTGAGCCTCCTCCCATTCGCAGAACCCCTTAGTTCCATTTCCACCATATGAATTCTGTTACGTGCACCAATATGAAAGTGATGTCACACATCACCTCCACACTGGTGCACATAACGAATCTCGTTCCATTCGGGAGTGAGAAAAATTAGGACGGAACAATACCCAAGGTTCTTCTGGAGTACCCTTAGGGACCCTTAGACTTGATTGTAACACAGTGTTTGTCCTCCAGTGTGCCAACATCTTCAGCAAGGTGTTGAGAGACATCCACTGCTGCTGACTTTAGTGGAAGTAGAGATTGCTGCTATCCTTCAAAGAGCAGGCCCTAAAACTAGAGACACTGCATTCATAATTAACAAGTACTGTCAATACTATGCAACTGCCTAGACTCTAGAAGTCTGATGTTGAACGCTGAATGTCTATAAATGTTGTGGGTCTGTCATTCCAATATAGACTTAACTACAATAATATCTCAAGGGCTTATTTGGAAGGAGGGAAGGGAAAGGGGAAGGGCAGGATGGAGGAAATTATTATATAAAATATAATGAGTTAGTTTTAATTTTTAACTATGGATATCCTATTAGGACTCCATTCCCACTACCCGTACCCAACAGCAGGATCTTCTGTTCTCTGAATACTGAGTTCAAGAACATAGCAGGAAGTGAAACCGTTTTAAAAATATGTTTCTACGAGTGGCCTTTGAAATAAAGCTCATCCAGCATAGTCATTTTTGCTTCTGTCAGGGCAACAGAGAATTAAAAATGGAGTGTCTTCCTTCTGTTTTACTGAACGACAAAATAATTTTATGTCGTCAAAATATTCCAGTTTTTTTACAAAAAAATAACCCTTTATGCGTTAACTTTCATAACACAATTTAGAGGAAAATAATTAGACATTAAATCTTTTTGAAACATAAAACTTAATTATGCCTCCAATTACTTTCAATAATGGGGAAACTGGCACCACTCTTTTTTTAATCAGTTACACAAAGCTCCTTGGATTAGTAAAAAGAGCTTATTAACTGGTGCTGAGATGGTAATTTAAATGTGTTGTTTTAAAGAGGAAATATATCTGCCCTACCATGAAAAAGAAAGGCATTTTAAGAGTGAAGAAGTCCAAAGCCTTTTCTTTTTAGTGCACTATTAGAAATAGTGTTCTATAATTTTCAAAAACTTAAAAAACGAATAGTCTAGTAGCACCTTAAAGGCTAACAAAAGATGAAGAGGTGAGTTTTGCCCATGAAAGCTCATGATACCATCTACATGTTTTGTTACTCTTTAAGGTGCTTCTAGACTATTTGTTGTTTTTCCAGTTACAGACTAACTCAGTTACCCCTCTGAAGCTTATAATTTAAGCTACAGTTTGACTGAGTTCTGTCAGCTACATGCACACAACTACACTGAACTCAGCGTAAGAGCAGAACAAGTGGAAGCCCGTAATGTTTGTGAGGTGCTTAAATATTACACCGAGATAAAGCAGAAAAATAAATATGGCAAACTATATATGTGTAGAGGGAAAGAGAACTTTGCATGCACTCACACAAGGGCATGTTAAAATTGCACTCACTTTGCCAAGGACACTGTTTCTCCGTTTCTGCCTCTTGGAGGCACTGAATGCTCTCAGGCAGAGTGACTAAACTAGCATGAGCATAGGGGTGTTACAAGGATAAATATATCAAACCCTCTGAGCCACCCAGAAACTATAACAACAGAGGTCATATGAGATATAGATGGATAGGTAGAAGTGGGCTATAATATCTTAAAGGATAGTGAGGTCGGAATACCATCCCTCTGTACTAGATCACTCAGAGGAATTATTGTCATCTAGCCACCATCACATAGTTCTTCATACTCAGGCCAGAGATGAAGTAGGGATGTTAAACTGTGAGTAATTTACTAATAGAATAGTCGATAAGGCACCTCTGCCTTTGAAGTGTAGCAACAGCCCTAGGGCCAAAGTGCCACATGGAGCCCAGAGTCAGCTAGTGACTCCCCCGCTGACCCCGGGCTCCCTGCAGCGCTGCCGTTTTGAAATGCTGCAGGGAACCCAGAGTCATGCTCCACACGACATATCGAAGTGACAGCACTGCATGGAGCCCAGGGTTAGTGGGGGAGTCCCCAGCTGATCTCAGGCCCCACATGGCGCTACCGCTTTGAAATGCTGCATGCAGACTGGGGACACCCCCTTTGGCCCCAGGCTGCACATGGAGTTTCAAAGCAGCAGCGCCATGTGGAGCCAGAGGTCTGTCCCCAGGCTCCATGCAGCACTGCCGCTTTAAAGCCCTCTCCCCCCTCCCCGCTGCTTCTTTCTGATAGAGGCAGCAAGTGGGGGGGGGGAAGCAAAGTGGGGGGGGAAAGCAACTAGTCGACTCAACTTTGTGATAAGCATTTGCTTATTGGATAATCGACTAGTCCTTCACATCCCTAAGATGAAGTGCCACAGTTCATTGAATACATGGATACAATCAGCCAATATATTCAATAGGAGTTACAACCTTGTAATGGAATCTATAGCTGGGATCAAAGTTCAGAAGCATTTAAAAAAAAAAAATCAGAAAAATATTTATCTTCAGAAGTTCTGGATATTACTTCTAGAAAAAGTGTCATGTAAGAATTAATGACCAAACAAATTAGGAACTGATCTGGAGCACAACTATTTCTGTACTCTCATAAAATAACAATTTAATAGATCCGCTGATTAGATCTTAAAGCACCTAATGTTGGATAAGCATTATCACGCCTATTTAGAATTAGGGTAACAAGCTCGGAAAGATTAAGAGATTAGCCCAAACTCACACAAGCCACCAGCAGAATCAGGTATACTACCCAAGTCTGCTACCCTATCCATTCTTGAATTACGCTGCCCTGTTTCTCTCATCATGAAACTCTAAAGAAAGGGTGGCTACAATTCTGAATCAGAGCAATACAGCCACTCTCCGAGTTACGAACAAGTTACGGACCAACACTTGATCCATAACTTGAACTGTTCGTAACTCAGACCCCATTGAGTTACACGCGACCGCGCTGTTCATAAGCGCAGGTCACGTTCGTAACTCAGGGACCGCCTTTACGACCACTCCATGGGAGCTTTGGTCGTAAGTGCGAACGGTCGTAACTTGACCGTTCGCAACTCGGAGAGCGGCTGTATCATTGTTATGACTTTAAACAGTTTTAAATAAACAAATACATGGAGAAATGCCTCAAACAGACATACCAGGACAACTTGTAAAATAATTTCCTGTTAAGAATGCCACAGTTTACAATTCTGTTTCTAGGACTGGTTTCCTGTCTTTTCCCCAGCCTATAAAAATTAAAAAAAAAAATCATTTCAATATAATAGCAGAATGAAGAAATGCTATTTTATGCACAGTGGCTAACCAGCCAGAGGCATAGCTTGCAGATATTTGTGTACTCAGTGAAACTTACATTTTGCCCTTGCCTGGATGCTCCAAGACTCAGTCCTAATAACAAACAGTTATTTTATAAATCAGCATATTAAGTAAAGGAGATATGTGACAACGTGGCTGAAGAAAGAAGCAGGCAGAAATGAAGGGATGAATACAATGTAAAACCTGCACTCACCAGAGATATCAGTATAGGAGTTTGCTGTCATGTTTAACCAAACCGATGAAAAGAAATCCAAAAGAAAGCCATCTAAGTAGCACATTTTTTTTTCTAGGAAAGTACAAAAATAATAGAAACAAGGCTATGTAATACTGTCAGGAAAAATTATAGTCACCCATTATAATTTATATCTATTAATATATTCCAGTAAACCAGACTATGGAATAAATCTGGTCATAAATTGGCTAGGAACATATATATACAAAACCACTAGCCTTAGCATATCAACCTTGTAAAACATACAGTAAAACTCCCGATAATCCGGCACCAACTGGAACCCAGAAGTGCTCTGGCCAGCCGGACAGTTGGAGCTGCTCTGCCCCCGGCTTCCCCAAGTCCGCTGCTGGTCAGTTTCAGCAGGGGTGGACATGGGGAAGCCCTGGGGCAGAGCACCCCAGCTGCTCTGCCCCTGGCTTCCCCAAGTCCGTCACTGGTCAGCAGCAGCGGACTTGGGGAAGCCGGGGGCAGAGCAGTTGGGGTGCTGCCGGATTGGTCCCGCAGCACCGCCCTCTCCTGCTGCGCAGTTCCCCGCCGACCCCCCCACCCTACCCCAGACCCCTCATAGCCCCTCTTCCGAAACTCCGGCATACCTGATAATCTGGCACCCCTTGGGTCCTAAAGGTGCTGGATTATCGGAAGTTTACTGTATATATAACAAAACAAGCTTTCTAAGGTATAGGATTCAGCATATTAGATTCAAAATGAACCCGATGAAGACTTTTAAAACAGATCACAAATCCATAATCTCTATAATTTAAGGATCCAAACATATCACAAACTGCCTCAACCATGCAGACAGGCTTTTAAATGTATCATGTCTCATATGAGCAACATTCAAATATTACTTTACAAAGTTAATAACAAAGGTGCTACTCTCCAAAACAGCAAAGTACTGACATGAAGGATTATCCATCTACATTAGTATTTTATACTGCCATCCACTGCTGTAGTATCCCAGCAAGTTACACACAAAATTAATAGCATTAGTAAAACTGTTGGTGCATTTGTTGGCATCTCTGACACTATTTTGGAATAAAAACTCTGCTAGGGTGAAGTGTGAGTTGTGGGGCAGTGGATTGCATGTTTAATAACAGAAAGGGAATCAAGCAATTCGTTAAAACATAATTTTTCCATCGGTATTCTCTTGTTTCTCTTTTGGGACCCTATAAGATGTTGTGAGCCCTAAATTTTAATGATCCAGAGAATATTCAGCACCTTGAGGGTTGGAGACAATACAACTAAATATCGTTATAAACCAAATTCTGCTTTATTCTTTATCAGATCTTGCCCTGAACTATAGTCTATCACACAAAGAGAAAAGGAATTTTATTTGTTTCATTTGTCCAACAGGTGTTTTTTTTGTTTTTTGTTTTTATAAAGAGGATTCTGGGTCTCAAAAGAGGAGAGCACCAAGGATTGCTTCATTTCTTTTTTATAATCCATGACATCAGTACAGGTTTTTTTTAACCATTTATTCCAAGATCCTTGCAGCCATTTTTATGCAGCCCATTACCATGGTATCTTGGTATCATAGATATATGCTTCTCTAGTTAGTCTATTTGGTTATTTCATCCATTTTCCTACCATAGCAAGCTAAAACACTGTCAGTTGTGTTAGATTTATGCTGATCTGCAGTCTGTTCTCCCCTCCCCTAACTCATAGTATCCTCATCTGAAGGTATGTGTTCCCTGACCATATTTTCGTGTTCCTGCAATTCTGGAAATGAAACTGAACACTCAGCAAGGAGCACTGCTTTATTGTTCTCCTTTGTTGTTCTCCTTTGTTTTGTTTTATTCCTTCTTCCTTCCCTGCTGAACAGCTTTTACCATATAGGACATGGACCCTGCTCTTTCCTCATATGGAAGATGGAGGCACTGAGAATAGGCAGAGCTCTTGTTATGGGAACTCCATTCTTCACTAGGTCAATAATTGAAAAAAAGAGCTCAGAGATTTTACAAAAAAGTAAGATAGCTGATACTTGTAATCTATCAAAGTTTCTTTACAAAAATATGTCACCCAAATCCTACAGCATGGTCTTAGTGCATAAAATGAATCAGAAAGTGATCCTGACTAGAAAATAAAAATAAAGCTAATGTATTTTAATATGCCAAATTGAGAAATAAAAAAGGAAAAACAAAGAGAGACTGTCACCGCACACAGTAATACGGTATTTGAAATATTTTTATTTACAATCTAAGAAAGTGTTGTTTTAGCTTTTGTTAGTAATGACCATAACAGAAAAGATGCAAAGTAGTTTCAATAACTGTATAATGCTTCACTTTCGTTCCTTCATACATATTCAAACACATTTTTATATCTGTTAAAATTAGTTATGTTCAGTCTTAAAAGGTTTTTTCTTTCTTTCTTATGCGTGTCTCAAAGTTACACAAAGTGGGAGGAAGAACAACAAAAGAATGTCTGCCCTGAGAAACAAGCTAGAAAACTCTTTTGCAATCAGAAATGGAGGTGGAAAACAGACAGGATGCTTTTGCCTTTTCTGCTAGTATCTGACTGGCCCATCTGTAAGTCCTGATTGATTCTAGCCCTGTTTGTTCTCCCTTTCCCAGGGTCTGCTGTATCTGAACTAGTGCTGCTGTTTGTCCTCATGACAGGTACAGGGTGACCAGGGGTTTTATTTTGGACCAGAACACCCTTTCAAAAAGGGATACTGGTAGCTTTGGCCAGCACTGCTTACCAGGCCACTGACTTTCCAGTTGGCAGCACTGCTGCACCACGTAGCAAGGCTGGCAGGTTCCCTGCTAGTCACTATGCCTTGTGGCTCTCAGGGTTTCATGTCCAGCTCCTAGCCTGAGGGGCGGCCAGGAGGCTCCATGGCAGCAGCCCCTCTTCCCCCCAGCACAGGTCCCTGGGCTCAAGCTCAGGGAAGGAACTAGCCCAACTTGCGAGTGCTCAGCAGGCAGCTGTTGAGGGCTCGCGTGGCACGTACCTTTCAATGCTGCCCAGATGCCTTCTCCTTACACTCGGGTGGCTGGACTTGAGCTACGGCAGATGCCCTCCAATGAACTGTGGTCAGTCTGCCACCCGATTGCTGGCACCCAGGAGTTCAAGATATGTGTATCCCCATCTCCACATGCTGGGAATGGGGCTGCACCCTCATCTCCTTTGCTGCATCTCTCTCTGTTCCAACTCCCCCATATCGCCAATCCTCCGTTACATCGTTCCCTGTCCCAGCACCCCTGTAAATCCATCTCTCATCATTGCATCCTCCACGTCCCACTCCTCTTCCCTCTGACTGCATGCCTCCCCATCCCTTCCTGTCTTGCCTCCCCACATCTGCCCATCCCAGCCCTGTAGACCTTAGTTTTCTAACACCCATCCCTCCACCACCCAGAGTTGCCACCCCCATGTGCCTCACAGCCCCACAACCCATTTACCTCCATACACTGCTACACTCCCATTAGGTCCCTCTGCCTACGCCATCCCTATGCTTCTGTGACCACCCACTCCACATTACCCTCGCAGCCCTCTTTTTCGTTCCTTACTGCTCCCTGATCTCATCCTTGCCTCTTTCCCTCCCCATCATCATCTCTCCTGCACCCCAAACCCATCTTTTCACCTCTAGCTCACCCTCCTCCCCTCCTGGCTCAGTGATTGAGGCAGCCCTGGAAAAGGGTACGAAAAAGTGTTGCCAAGTTGGCAGGTATGTACATGCATGCACTGTACATGCATAAGAGACTGTGTCTTTGTATAGGGACGTGTTTATATTGCTGCATGTGTGTATAACTGCTTGAATAAAATTTGCAGCTTAACACTTTGACTTTTATTCCTTTTCCTGGCTTGCACACACAAAAAAGGATGACATAGCATACGTGTGTATTCATTTCATAACAAGTTTAAAAAGAGACGGGGACACTAAAAGAAATTTATAAATTTCTTAAAAAGCGAATGTTTTGACTAGTAATTGCAGAAGAGCCAATGTATCATATATTTCTTGCCAGCTTTGCCTAGCAACATTATAAACGCTTACTTGTAAAATCTGTTTTATGTATGGCTAATACCTACTGCTCTCGAGGCCTGATCTTAACTGGGGTCTCTATTCACTAAACAACAATTGAAATCTCTCTCTTTATAAAAAAAAGTATTGCCTGCTGTGACATCATCAGGTTCTATGGCTGCGAAAGCGGTCAGAGAGAGGGGTTGGCAAGCGTAACAAGCAGTGGGTGCAGACCCCCAGTATTAAATAATGTGGAAGTGCATGCTAGATGTGGACTCAGGAATATAAGTATGTATCTGCATGTAAGCATGGGAGTCACTTTCTATAGAGAGGTAAATTAGGAATGTTAACATGTACGCGTATACACGGTTAACCAAAAAACCTTGGCTCATCAGTTAATCCACCCAGTTACTTGCACCCCTCCTCACTCAGCTGCCTCTGTATCAGGGGGCAGCATGGTTGGGACAGATTGCAACCAGTGCTCCCAGGGAGCTGTCTTAAAAGCTGGCTCCCCATGGGGACCGGTTCCTGCCTACCCTGCTGCGTATAAATGTGTAACCACTAACTCCTCAAGTAAAATGCACCAAAAGGCTGAAAAAGTTTTCAGCTACCAATTAGGAGAAAGATTGGATGGCTAACAATTTGCAGCTACCTTGAATCATACTTAGCCATCCAATCTTTCTCCTAAATTGGTAGCTGAAAACTTTATT
>JANRFK010006697.1:23961530-23981299 GCA_030068395.1 Apalone spinifera
GGCTTGCCTCATCGGTGGCCTGGCGGAGAGGGGTGGACTGCCCGGGGGTGGGGGTGGGGGCGGGGGCAGGAGCCAGGAGCCTGAGCTGGTGGCACAGAGGCAGGCGGGCCCGCGTGGAGGAGTTGGCAGGCAGCCTGCTTCTTCGGGGGAGCCAGGCAGCAGAGCACACAAGTACACGCCTGCAGGAGCAGCTGCAGGAGCTGGCAGGGATGGCCAGTGGGTGTTCAAGAGGGGCAAATTGCAGGAGGGGAAAGTTGAAAATCCCATGACAGACAGACAAGAACGGTGACGACTTAATAGATAATGGTAATGGGGTAGTCCATCGTGTCCAATGATGACGTCTTGAGCTTGCACAGGCTCATAGGTTGTGGACTTGCATGTGGCTGAGGAGTCCAAGCCTTGAACGGCATGGGCGTTCACAGTGGGGGCAAAGGAACAGTCCTGGCGCTGTCGGTGTGGCTGCTACTGTTGCTTTTCTCCTGTCACAAGCATCAATCAGGCATATGCGTCGCTGCTCTTTGAAGTGGTCATACGCGTGTTGTACGAGAGCACGCCAGCCTGTTCGGTTTTCTGCATGCTGCTCTAGCTGCTTTGGCTTTAATCCAGCATGAGCAATGTTGGCCTTTACGCAGTCTTTATACCTCTTGCGAGGCCTACCTTGGTTCCTTTTGCCCTGGGAGAGTTCACCATAGAAGAGTTGCTTAGGAATTCTTGAATCCTCCATTCGAATGACGTGCCCTGTCCAACGAAGCTGGGCATTCAGAATCATGGCTTCAATGCTTGTGGTTCCAGCTCTGTCAAGAACTTTCAAGTTCATGACTCTGTCCTGCCATCAAATGTGCAGTAATGGCCTCAGGCTGCATGTGTGGAAGCGCTCCAATAGTTTCACATGTTTTCGGTACAAGGTCCAGGCTTCACATCCATACAGGAGGCTGGTCAAGATTACAGCCTTGTACACTTTCAGTTTAGCGGAGTGTCGAATATTGTGCTGATTCAACGCTTGTGCTCTCAGACGTCCTAATGCCTGATTGGCTTTTCAGACCTTGGCATTGATTTCTTTGTCAAGGAAGCCATCATTGGCTATCACACTGCCGAGGTACTTAAACTCATCCACTGTTTTTAACTCTGTTCCTTCAATAGAAATTGAAGGGGGGAGAGCAGCAGATCTTAGAGCAGGCTGAAACAGTACCTCGGTCTTTCCTAGGCTGATGGTCAAACCAAAGAGGCGAGTGGCTTCAGCAAACTTATTGACAATAAGCTGGAGATCAGATTCCTTGTGTGCCATAAGTGCACAGTCATCAGCAAAAAGGGCTTCAAGAATGAGCCTCTCAAGCGTCTTGGTTCTAGCATTCAAATGACGAAGGTCAAAAGGTGACCCATCAAGCCTGTACTTTATATAGATTCCATGGTCTAGGTCCCTGACTGTGTGGCAGAGGACGCACATAAAAAAGTGGTTGAATAGCACTGGGGCCAGCACATATCCAGTGGTGTGAAGCAAGGGTATCTCAAATGGATCTGAAAACTCGCCATTCGAAAAAACAAAGCCAGTCATGTCATCATGGAACAGGCGTATGAGGCTGACAAATCTTCTCGGGCAGCCGAATTTTAACAGGATAATCCACAGGCTTCTCTGTTGACGGTGTCAAACGCCTTGGTCAGATCTATAAAGATGTCGTATAGGTCCAAGTTCTGCTCTATGCACTTTTCCTTGACCTGACAAACAGCAAAGATCATGTCAATGGTGCTGTGGCCTGGACGGAAACCACTCCGTGCCTCTGGTAGGTTCTTCTCTGAGATGCTGGTGATCAGATGGTTAAGGATCAGACTTGAGCCATGATCTTCCCAGCAACAGAGAGAAGGGAGATGCCCCAGTAATTTCCACAATCAGCTTTATTGCTCTTGTTCTTAAAGAGCGAGACAATTGTGGCATCCCTAAAATCTTTGGGCACGTCGTCTTCTTCCCAGATGCTGGTCAAAATGCTGTGAAAGGCTTTGAGTGACACTGGTCCTGCTGCTATTTTCAGCAGGAATACCGTCAATCCCAGGGCCTTTGCCAGAGCTAGTCTGGCTGATTGCCTTTTTGACCTCATCCATTGTAGGGGGCAGGTCAAGACTGTCTATTGTGGGTTTCTGAGGGATCTGATCTAGAGCCGCAGGGTCAACAATGGAGAGCGTATTGAGAAGGTTGCTGAAGTGCTCTCTCCACCTATAATTGATGCTGCTCTTCTCCCTCAGGAGGGTCATGCCATCTGCAGACAGAAGTGGTAGAGTACTTAGCTTTGAAGGTCCATATACAGCTTTGATAGCACTGAAGAACATCTTGGAGTTCTTGGTATCAGCATAATGTTGGACTTCATCAGCTCTTCTCTCCCACCACTCATCTTGCATTTTGCAAAGTGCAGTCTGCACCTGATTCTGAAGGTGCTTGAAATGGTCATGTTTGGAGATTGAGGACTGATCGTTTTGCCATACCAAAAATGCGTTCTGTTTTTCCTCTAAGATCTTCATGATAGTCTCGTCATTTTTATCAAGCCAGTCTTGGTGAACTCTCTTCTTTAGTCCTAGTGTCGACTTAGCTGACTCCATCACCAGGGTTTTGAAATGGTCTCATTTTTGTGTTGGGTCTCCAGTCAAAGGGCCATGGGACATCAGCACGTTGTCAAGGTAGGCTGCAAATTGCTCACGATGACCAATATCCTGCAACTTTCTGATGCTGAAGGAAGGTCTGGCAACCTTGGGATTCTTGTGGTACAGTGGTGTGATGTGCAGCATAAGGACAGATCTGATGAGTCTATGATCAGTCCAGCACTCAGCTCCCCGTATGGCCCTAGTGATCTTAACATCACGCATGTCCTGCCTGCGACTGATGACATAGTCAATCAGATGCCACTGTTTTGATCTCGGGTGCATCTCTGTGGTCTTGAATTTATCAGCCTGCCTGAAGAGAGTGTTGGTAACCATCAGGTCATTTTCTGTACACAAGTTCAGCAAGAGGAGGCCATTGGCATTCATTTACCAATGCCATGATGGTCCAGCATCCCTTTCCAGTTCCTACAGTTCTTGCCGACTCTGGCATTGAAGTCACCCAACAGGAGAAGGTTATCACTATGAGGAGTTGCTTTCACAAGCCGATCAAGGTCTTCATAAAAACTCTCTTTTGCTTCACAGCTGCTGGTTAGAGTGGGGGTGTAAGCGCTGATGACTGTGACGTGACAAAAGGGGTTGAGGAGGAAGCGGAACTTGATCAGACGCTCATTGATGCAAGTTGGCAGATCAGGAAGCTGGCGCAGAAGTGATGTCTTAATGGCAAGTCCCACTCCGTGGATTCTGTCTTCGTTTTCTGGCCTGCCTTTCCAGAAGAAGGTGTAAACTCCTTTCAGTTTGCAGATGGATCCTTCCTCTGCAAGTCTAGTCTCACTCAAGGCGGCTATGTCAATGTTATAGCGTACCAATTCTCTTGCTACAAGGGCCATTCTTCTCTCAGGCCTCATAGTATTCTCCCTGTCCAAGAGGGTGCGAACATTCCATACTCCAAATATCATCTTTCTTTTCGCTGTTTTTCAACCGCTGTGAGGGTAAAACTGCCAGCCGCATACTGGCCAGTTTGGTTGGGACAAGCAATTTTTGGGACTCCTTTTCTAGTCCCCTCTGTCATTTGAGGATGAGCAGTGCCACTCCGAAAAAGGCCTGCTCAGTTGCCCGGGATGTTGCCGAACTCCTCTGTTGTGCCGGGATCGGAGTTGAGTGACCAAAATCCACAGGCTGCCTACGTGTAGGTTTGGGACTACTTAATAGAAAGATTGTCTAAAAAACATGGAGCTGGTTACAAAATAATGGAAAGAGAGGAGGAAAAGAATCATAAAAACCTTTGTGAAATTTCATTTTGTTTACAATTACCTTTTTTGACTATTTTGCTGCCAGTTCTAGCATACTGTAACAAATAAAACCTGAAATTAGCACAATACAGCTGTCAAATCATTAAATATACGTGTTTGGGCCTTGCAGTGAAAATGAGAACATGAGAGGGTCGGAGAGAGCAAGTGATGGAGGGAGGGGGAGTGAGTGAGGGTGCGGCCCTTAGAAGGGATGGGATGGGGCCTTAGGCAAGGGGCAGGGCAGCAGGTGGGACAAAGGTGTTGTTTTCTGGAATTAGAAAGCTGGCAACTGTAGGCAGGTAGATTGCTTACTCTCCTGGGATCTCTGGGTCTTGCTACCAGACATTACAATGCACAGTTGGTAGCTGACAGCAGGCGTCAATAAAGTAATACATTAATCTGTTTCCGAAGGACTGTCCTGTGGTTAATACAAGAGACTGAGGGTATCCTGGAAAAGCTCTGCTGTGTCCAAGGAACACGTCTGCTCTTCCAAAAAAATTTTCAGAAGAGCAGACACGTTTTTTCAGCATCCCTGTAGACTTTGTTTTATGAGGCAGAAGGGATGTTCTGAAAAAGGTTTTTTTCCCCCCAACATTTGGTCCAGTGTACACGGGCCAAATGTCAGAAAAGCCTCCTCCAAAAAAAGAAGCGGAAAAAGCTACGCAAATTGAGGTTCGCAATTTGCGTATCTTTTTCTGGAAGAACTGTAGTCTAGTCACAGCCAGAGTGATCAGATTCTATTTCTGGCTCTGTCACATATTTTCTGGGTGATATTGTGCAAGTCCCTTAGCACCTGTAAGCAGGAAAAATGTTTATCTTTTTCACTAGGGTATATTCATTAATATTTGTAAAATATTTCAATATTCTAGAATTGAAGGAGCTATATTATAAGTAAATTTTTTATCATTATCATCCTTACTGGCCATGTCAGAGAAATAGGTACTTACTACAGGAAGAGAAAATTCAGGAGGATACTTTTATGTAGCTAAACATGACAGAGAAATACTATATAAGAGAAGACAGTAATTGTCTACAATAACAGAGCCGTAGCAATGCAATTGCATCAGTATGGCTGTGCTGCTGTAGTTTTTAGTGAAGGAAAAGCTCCTATTGTTGTAATTACTCCACCTCCCCAAGAGGTGGTAGCTACATCAACAGGAGAAGTCCTCCAATTGACATGGTTCAATTGATTAGGAGTTCAGTCAGCATAAATGCATCACTCAAGGGTATAGATTCCACATCCCCGAATGATGCATTTATACCATTGTAAGTTTGCAATGTCGACCAGGACTAACTCTTAAATATTCTAAAGCACCTGCCCTCTCTAATGAGACCTGAAACTCTTTGCACCGTTTAATCTACAGGCATTTATAATGTATATTCTAAGAAGCTGTCAATCCAGTTCCAAATCTCATTGCAACAAAGGTCTTAGATAATGCGAGCACCACATCTAAATTATGGCAAAACATAAACAATGGAATAAAAACAAATATAGAGTAAAATGTACATTAGTTTACCCAGAGGAAAAATAGTATGTAAATACTGGCTGAAATAACAGTTTTAAAATAATGGTAAATTTCAGCTGAGAATTGTTCCCTCTTGAGGAAGGTTTTAATGACACTGTTTGTTGTGATTTACTCTCTTGCAGGTTATTAGGCAGCTTCTCATTTCATCTTTTTATTGTACATAAACTTTACTATCTACAGTATTGTGGCTTCTTAAAAGGTAACTCCAAAATAATAATGAACTCTTGTTTGATATTGCTATAGTCTAACAAATTTTAATCCTTTCTATTATTAAAACTACCTGAAGTCAAAGAATAAAGAAACAAAACCAGTATGTTTGTATAGTACATCTGTCTTTGACGTCCCTCTACCTAGATCTGTGCCATCAAATTTTTATCAAATCCTTCTTTCCCAGTCCCTCTCCCCTACCAACAACACAAGGCATTACTCCTAAACAAACTTCCCTTTCTTCTAGCAGGAATGTCTACAGATTCTAAGCAATGTATTTTCAGGCTATTCTGAGTGGACAACACTACTTAATCACTGATAAAATGAAATAACCACCTTATCTATGGTATGTATATGGCCCCATATTTTGTTCAGTTTTATATCTTTAATCTGTCAGTGCCACTGTGAAGCAGGGAAGTGCTATCATTCCCATTCTATAGATTAAGAACAGAGGCACAGAAAGACAAAGTAACTTGATCAAAGCCAAACAGGAAATTGAATGTGGATATCCTGAGTAGCATCCTATTCACTTGCTCATCCTTGCCCCCTGAAGATTCCATCAGTTTGACTACTTCCACAGTTGCTGTTATAGATCATCCTACATCATAATCATTTAATTTTAAGGTAAAGTGAACAGGAACATTGCTCTAATATGTAATTAACTCATTTACTGAGGTCCCTTCTTTCTTAGCTTTCTCCTTTCTAAGTCCATGCAGTGAGCTAGATCTTGATAACAGATTCCTTCTGTAAGGACAGAAGATAAGTGGTCTGGTTCTCTCATGGTCAGTTTGGAGAAGCAACGTATTTGTGGTCAATAATGGTCAAACAGTACATGATCTTCTACATGCATGTGCAACAGATCTCATCCAGATTGGCACTGGTTGTCATAATAGATCTGTTTGATTCTGAGATTCAGTGTCTGGTGCTACACCTGTTGACCTTCAGCCATCAATACAAAGACCTAGCTACCTTCTGATGAAGAGAATCAGAAATCCCCACTCTTCTTTGATACTTTAGAGGGCATTTTGCCTAGGTTCTGCAGGACACCAGAGTCCATGCCATTTTGTCTGATATTGGTGTTTAGTCGAAAAAGACTGACTTGAAAGACAAAGTCAGAGACTTGATAGTGTTGACTTGTCTTATTTTTTGAGAGAATTTTAGATACCTTTTGTCTTCTCTTAAAGACTGCCTTTGTCACTTAAGGTTTCTTTCTCTTGCCTGATACAGTAAATCCTATGAAGAGATGGAGACTTTGAAGCTGAGGGCAGGCTAACTAGTTCCTTGGAGGGATTAAACTCCAGCCATTGATATCAGGAGCAATCTTCCACTGAGCTAGTTGCAGCAAGTAATTTAAGAGAGATGAACTCCCTGCATAAAGGGTTTATTCCAACTGTTGGTATAAAGTGGAAACGTTGGGGGAGAGCAGATGACAAATTTGGGTCTACTAACTCTACATTATCCCCACAGAAACTTCTCTTGTTTTCCTAACTCTGCTAGTTATGGGAAGGCAAGAACAGCAATGATAGGGCAGTGTGGTTAACATCATGGGGTAGTGATTCTAATATCCTAACTAAATGTTTTCTCTATATGCTGTTTAATCTGTGCCTCTCCCCACAGTGGATCAGAGATACTATGTTACAGCACATTCCTCAAACAAGGCTGAGAACCCTGGCCAGCCCACCCACTTAATGAAAGGGGAACCCTGGCCAGCCCACCCACTTAATGAAAAACTGATCTCAGTGTGCACACCCCAATATAGAGAAAAACAGTGTGAGCAATTTATCACTCTTTGGCTTGTCAGTCTTGATGAGCCAATGATGAGCCCCAGAAGCCAAAAGCAAATGAGCAGAGAATAACACAAAGAAAACCTGCCAGTCTGCCAAAATCTGGCTCAAGGATCCTTTTATCAAATTCAGGGTTTTTTGGTTTGGTTTTTCTTCTGTAGAGTAAGTGTTCTTAAACAGGAAGAACTGTAAAAACCTTCCTAAAGTTAAGTATGCAGATCAGAACAGTGGATACAGCACTGGATTGGCCCTCAGAAGATCTGGATTTTATTCCTTGCACATTGGATAATCTCAGACAAGTCATGTCACCTCTTCATGCCCCAGTTTCCACAACTGTAAAATGAGGATAACAATATTGACCACCTATGAAAAAGTCTTGGAGAGCTATAGATAAGAGTTGTTGTACTTATTAACTATTGGAAGTAAATTATTATTATTATTAATAATAAATAATAATAATAATAATAATAATAATAAAGATTTGCTAGTGACTGATAGGTCTGCCACCTCAACTCAAAATTGGTGGCAGAGTTGACTCATTTTTTTAGAATTCGTGTACTTTCCAGCACAGAAGAAAAGGGGAAATGGACTGACAACAGAGAAAACACCATGAAACAAACTTAATTATACAAATTATACAAATAATATGTAGCGAGGGGCAGATTTTCAAATGTTTTAGGTGCCTAAAAATGCAGACAGTCTCTTGATGGGATTTTCAAAAACACTTGAGCGATGCAGGTGTCTAACTCTTATTGACATTAATGGAAGTCAGACACCTAACTTCTTTAGGCAATTTCTGCATCTTTAGGAGCTTAAATACCTTTGAAAATCTGGCCCCAAGTAAACAAACTGAAAAGACAAATAGATTTTTTTTCTCTAACCTCTTTTAGTTTTAGTACTTAGGTTACTTGTAATCATATTAAGTGAAGTATTTTAGATAGAAATGTAATTTTAAATGAACAGTGTCTCTTCTAAATTATAATGAAATTCACTTCTGTCAGCTCCAATCTAGTGAATTTTTTTATTAAAAACATTTTACTTAATCAGCAAGTCACTATTCTGAATGAGCTCTGTTGCTACTGTTTTGCAGTGCTAATGGTTCAGGATCTAAAATCCTGCCAAAGATGCATGAGGAGAAGTGTGGAAAGTGAGGGGAGTTATAACTATGCATAAAAGAGTATGTGTTATGGATCTGATTTAGGTTCAGCTATAAAATGCTATGGACTATGTTATGGAGGAGGAGGCCAGATTACATTGTAAGCAATTAAAAGAAAACCATCAGCTTTTAAAACTTGTGTTTTCCCTAAATTTATCTTTAGGGGTTACATTAGTGATGTTAAATTGCAGTTAACTGACTAGTTGAGTAGTCGATGGAATTTCATCGACTACTCAACTAGTAGACAGGCACTTCTGCATTCCTCCTTTAAAATGTACAAGCCGTTGAGGGTCTTGTACATTTCAAAGGAGGAATGTGGAACTCCACATACAGCCCAGGGCTCACTGATTCCAGGCTGCATGCAGGTGCCTGATTTGAAATGTACAAGAGTCCCCAGTGGGGGCTCTTGTGCATTTCAAAGCCATGGAGCCCGGGGTCAGCGGAGGACTCCCCAGTTGACCCTGGGTTCTGGGGAAATGCCGCACGGAGCCCGGGATCAGCTGGGGAGTCCCCAGTTGACCCCAGGCTCCACAGCTGCCCCTTTGAAACGCAGAGTTGGCATTTCAAAGGGGCAGCCACCGCACAGCTGATCCTGGGCTCAGCTGTAGAGTGCTGCCCCTTTGAAACGCCAAGGCAGCATTTTAAAAAAGGCAGTGCTGCACAGCTGAGCCAAGGATTAGCTGTGCGGTGCTTCCCCTTTAAAACTCCTCCTCGGCATTTCAAAGGGGCAGTGCCGTGGAGCCAGGGATCAGCTGAGGACTCTCCAGCTGATCCCGGGCTCCCCACAGCATTTCAGTGGAGCCTGGGGTCAGCTAGGGACTCTCCTGCTGACCCTGCACTCCATGTCACTTCAGCGTTTTAAAGGGACAGTGCCCACAGCTGAGCTGCAGATCAGCTGTGTGGCAGCTGCCCCTTTGAAACGCTGCCTTGGGGTTTCAAAGCAGCAGAGCCGCACAACTGATTCCCAGCTCAGCTGTGCAGTGCTGCTGCTTTGAAGTATCTGCCCCCCCGCCGTACCTCTATCTCACAGAGGCAGCGGGAGGGGGGGGGGGTAAATCAACAAGTCGACAGACTATCTGATAAGCAAATGCTTATCGGATAGGCGACTAGTCCTTAACATCCTTAGTTTGCATTGACACCCCATCACAGAATATGGACAGCTTGTAGATGAGCAGATTCATGGATTTAAAGGGGAACAATAATCTACTCTGAGCACCTGCATAATACAAGCCATAGAATTTCACAGAAGAATTCCATTAGGAGATAATTATTGTCTACTATGTAAGCAAACACTATTGAGCTGCATCACTTCTGGTTCAACTAAGTATATATACTAAACATCCATTCTATATTTAAAGACTCCAAGTGCTGGAGAATTCACAACTAATAAATTGGCGCAACGACACTCTTAGCGGACTTCAGAAAGTCACTGGCTCTTCTGCCCTTCCTGGTTTTAGGAAGCCTTGCCTACGGTAGGTCAGAGGTATCAAACTCATTCAAACTCAATTAATGGACCAAATTCCATGTTAAGTTATAGTCAATGAGTCAGGTTATATGTTAAGGATGTAAACTCTTCTCAGTGCACAGTAGTCCCCCACTAATGCCATGGGGAGATTCACAGAGTGATATAGGGAAATCTGGACTTTATGTAGTAACTAAATTCTTAAGAACATATGAATTCGGCATCTTACTGTTGCATTCAGCATTACTCAGCAGAAAAATAAGCTCCCCTTTATAGCCACTGAAATCTCTGTCCTTTATTTCTGTTCTTCCTCCATCTCAGTTCCTCTCCTTTTCCCAGTCTGTGTCTACCTTGTATTTCCCTACCTAAAGCAACTTTCAATTCCAATCTCATCTTGTAGGCTTCATTCACATCTTTTTCCCAGCTCCAATGGAAAAATTATCAGCACTAAAATAGTTAATATTGACACAAAAATGGCAGCATTGGATTTTGGAACTAACTCCCTAATGAAATAACTAGCCCAAAAGGAATTCACACTGCTCAGTCATTGTTTCAGGCTGTTTGTAAACTCAAGCATATGTCACTCCAACAATTACCCTGGGTTCACTACTGAAAGATTTCTTCATGAGTATTAAATCCGGATACAGAAAGAAAAGTTAAGGAAAAAAAAAAAAGAAAAGAAGTATGGATATGTTGGGCAGCTTGAACATGTCATAGAAACCAGACAAATACAAGAATTGCTCAAAACTCAGAACTTCAATTCTAGAGGAATTTTTGACATTTTGAACTTTGTTTTTGTTCCAAATCATTAAAGATAGTTGCTATTTACTTCTGTTTGAAACATATCACTTTTTTTTACTAGATCTAAGTGTCAAATTGTTTCATTACAATACAATCAGCAGATACTGATCTAGAAAAGTTATTTCAATCAGCACTAAATAGAAATTACACTTATAGTATTTTGGTTTTAAAATCTTTTAAAAACAATAAAAAAACATAATTTGTCATATTCCAGAACATGTGTGAGAGTAGTAATGTGAATTATCATACGTCATATTCTATGATTTAACATGATATGACATGTAATACTGACATCTCATAGAAATTTCAAAATTTTCTTTAAGCAATTTTAGTTTTTGAAAAATTAACACTATGCTGAAAAAACTTGCTTTTGCCAAAAATTGCACTGAAATCTGTTGAATTTTGGATTTTTGTTTAATTGAAATAGCATTTTTCGATGGAAAACTCTCAAAAAACAATTTCCAACAAACTCTAATACATACATCAAATGGGCCAGCTCCAGACTATGAACTGTATGACTGCCATTCCTGGAGTGGTATGTTAAGTGTTTTTTGAAGGGTACAGGGACAGTTGTCACAAATGTCATTCTGATTATAGGGAAAAACCTTTATAAAAGAGAAAGCTATTCTAATTTGGTTTTACAGTAGACTGGCCTATATCCCTCTGTAAATTAATTCCACAAATGATGAAAGTTGTAAGAAAATTGTGGGCTGCAATTTTGTTGTAGAAATCATGTTAGCGTATACCCATTTACAGGGCTTGACGAACTGCGGTGAAAGCCGCTCGCTTTCTCATTGCGCATGTGCAAGAGCTGCATTGCGCATGCGTGCCCTGCCGGTAAATGGGGCACTGGTCTGAAATCTACTTGCCACGGGCGAGAAGATTCAATAGACTGTCGAGCCCTGCCCATTTAAATGATTAACCGATAACCTTAAGTTTATCAGTTAATCCAAATGACTACATGCAACCTCCCTCCCTTGCAGAAGGGGACGGGGGGGGACGGGGAGGAAAGGCAGGAGCTGGTGCCCTTGGGGAACTGGCTTTTAAACTGGCTCCGGTTCCTGCGAAGTCACCTGTCTCCTCCCCCCGTCCCCCCGAAAAACAGGCAGCAAGGGGGGGGAGGGAGGAGCCAGTGCCCATTGGGAGTTAGCTTTTAAGCCAGCTCCCCACAAGCACCAGCTCCCACAAGCATCCGCCTACCCCCGCCATGCTGTTGCTTACCCCCACCATGGAGCTCAGACCCCCTGCAGACAGGAGTTGCTGACACCCCATGCTGCTGCCTCTGTATTAGAGGCAGCAGAGTGGGGTGGCAGGTGGGAGCTGGTCTGTGCAGGGAACCAATTTTTAAACCTGCTCCCCTCGCAGACCGGCTCTGCCTGCTATCCTGCACTACTGCCTCTAATACAGAGGCAGCAGTACGGGGTGGCAGTGGGCTCCTCAACAGCGGGGCCAGGAGCACACTGGCTTGCCAGTACACCCCCCGGGGAATATTTTACACTATTCAAGAGAATTATATCCCCCAACATAAATATCATCCACAGATAACCACTTGTGGAGAAATCCATACCTCTCAGCAGTCCTCTTGATAGGGTTGCGAGATGGCTAAATTAGTAACCGCTAAATTAGTGCAGCTACACGATTACTAAAATATACAACATCTAACATCCCTACTCAAATATAGCAAACAGTATCTCTATTTTGTGTTTATATGAGTTTATTTTTAATGGCAGGTTAACTGACTACACCAAAACTACAACATTAATGAAATTATGTTCACAATTTTTGCATCCAAAAAATCACAACCTTCTTACAGAATTACAATTTATTACTATTAATTAGTGTTGTAAGAGTTAACTCACAGCTTTAACTGATCACAAATTTTCTACTTTAGATTTAGAAATAATCATAATTTCCTCAGATCAGCCCCCTTCCCTTCACTCTGCATTTTATTTTATTTCTTGCGGATACATGTATGATATCCATATCTAGCTCATGCGTAAAGCTATGGATAAACCCCCTATCATTAAATGAATACTCACCCTGGGCAAAAATCCAACATACACATTTTCAAGTCTTAGTTTCACAGAAGGAATATTTGGAAGGAAAAGAATCCAATAGTTTTAAATCTAATACAAGAAATCATTTTACCCGCCAATGAAATATAGCCACCATCTGCGATACAACATATCATCTCTTTAACAGTACGCATCACACACACAAAATTTAGGTCAGTAAGTGAAGAATTTTGTGAAGCTTCTACATATTTTCAAAGTACTCTGTAACTACACCAGTACAGATATATTTCTTCTTTCAGCTCCTCCAACTCTATATAAGCTTCTCTAGTTCTGTATAAGCTTCTCTCTTGAATGCTGCCTCTGCCTCTTTCATCTTATTGCCTTATTTCTTACCTTTTCTTTTTACACTTGGAAAAGGTCCCCATGTATGTATGTTAAGTGCCCTTCTTTTTCTTCAAACACCATGAAAACCCACCTGTTCTGTGAAGCCTATTCAAATATGTTCCTTTTGCATTCTTTCTACTGAATCCATTCATAGGCAAAGACTGTAAATTATTTGGAATTGAGATTTTGTTCAGCATGAACTATTATTTTATATACACCACTCTGTAAATAAATAACAGTAATAATTAGGGATGTGGAAGGATAAAGTAAGTATAATCCTTAATGAGTGAGGCTTACCAGTTCTGGTTAACCCGTGGGGGCTAGAGCAGCTACTTGTCTGCTGTGGACAGGGGGCAGCTCCAGCCTCCAGGGGCTCGCCGTTAACAGGGGTTCTCCGGGCATCCGGAGCAGCCTCTGTCCACAAAGGCCTGGGCGTGTCGCAGGCAGGGGCTGCTCCCGGCATCTGGAGCAGTCCCTGTCCGCAGCAGCCCATGCACATTGCAGGCAGAGGCTATTATAGGCATCTAGAGCAGTCTTTGTTGCAGCGGGCCCGGGCAGGAGGGTGAAGGCAGGAGCTTAACTGGTTAACTTCAAGTTTAATTGGTTAACCAGTTAAACAGAATTTCATCTCCCTAGTAATAGTACCCAGTTGAACTTGGGTAGGCACAATGTAATTATACAAATTGGAACTTGGCCAGAATACCAGGGCTAACATCCCTATTCTTGCAGAAAGTATCAGGGGATCTTTAAAACAGCTGTGATTAGTCAAAATGCTTTACATAACTAAATAAATACATACCATAAAAGAATTTAGAAGGATATTTCATTGTTTCATTATCTAAGACAACTGTGAAAGGTGCCGAAGTATTATCAGATACTGCCATCTTAGTGATATATCTCATCACAACTCATGCAGTAGTCAAACACAGGAAGCAAAGGTTAGCATTTAAACACAGGTGAAAAAGCTATGATAAAGCTTGACACTATTCCAGAAAATTGGGGTTCTTTTAACAATAACTAATAGGCAGTTCTATAGTGATGTGTGGCAGTCCATATAATTTCATTAATTCAGTGGAATTTGGAAGAAATGCTCACAATCACAAGGCTGTAATTTCAAACAGGGAAAAGCACTTTTGTTTCCTAAGTTAAGCAACAGAAATGTAAATGTATTTGGTATTATTTGTAATCTTGTACATCATTTAATGCATTTGTTTGGTAATATTCTAGGCATTACAACCAAAAGGATGTCACACTGGACAACTGACACTTTTTATTCTTCCCAATATGAAAATCTCTTTTGTTCAATACATGCCTTAATCAGTAAAACACACTTTCAGCTGAAAAATACATACAAGCTCTCACTTTTGATGTCACTCAACACCCAAGATCTCTCCAGCCTATTTAAGAGAAATTTCTTACTATATAACCATATCAATCATACTAAAATTTACTTGTGCTACCACCTATTTTTAATTTTCTCTAGCCACTTGCTAATTAGCAGGCATCAGCCTCTGTATTTAGCAATGGTTTTTCTTCCTCATCTTCCTGATGTCATACATCACAAATGAAGAGTCAAAACTGAATTTCAGATCTGCAGTAGAGTAATACAAGAGAGCAGAGCTGTTGATATAATAATCACTGAATAATATGAATTTAGCAAAGTATTTCAGATGAGATGGACAAGGCTATGTGCCATAGATATATATTAGCAAACAGCTATTTTGTGTGAATGTAACCTATAGACCGCTAAATGTAAAGTTGGCTCTAAATTGCCAATAAATCTTTCTTTCATTAAACAAATATTTCACACCTTTTTAAATATAAAAACCAAACAAAGCTATTCAAAGAAATACTACGAATAATCAAACCTCTCTCCCCCCTCAGATAAAACCAAGGTGTGTTTTTTTTTTTAAATCTGAAGTCCACATAGGTAACTAGAATATAATACTCCTGTGAAAATGAAGAATTCCTTGCTTCTGCTTTCTTTAAAATGCTTCCACGCTGAAACAAGTGAAACCCTTATAAACTTAAACTGTCGCTCCTTCTGTTTATAAAGGTCATTATGCAATCAAGAAATGAAATAATGCTAGGTCAATAGGCCTTTGCAAGGTGTCTATTAATCATCATTAAAGGATCTGTGTGTTCTTAAGAGAATGCAGGGAGTCCCCAATCCTATTTTCTTTGTAGGTAACTGTAGAAAACTGGTTTGGAAAGGCTAGGGAAGATGAATCAGGCTGGGAGATCATAATGGAGAAGTGAAGACATCTCTTTAGAAAGCTGTGTGATTCTAATAGGCAGATCTGAGTGTTCAGAGGGAGGATAGTGCTTTCACACCATGCAGACATTCACTTTTCCTTTTTTCTCCTCTGAGCTAGCTGAAATATCTGATTACTTTGTAAGCAGTGTAAATCTGATATGTTAAGCCACCAGTTTCTGTTGTTTTGATTCAATTTTCTCTGTTTGTAATATGCCGGGGGAGGGGCATTATAATTATTTTTGTATGGATAATTTCATGCAGTCTGCCCCAATGAGAAAAGAACACTAAACTTGGGAAACAGGTTGAAAGGGGGAAAAAATTCTGAAATGTAACCCCCCCCCCCACACACACACACATACTAGTGACTTCTAGCCTGTTATGTAGATAGCAAGATAAACAGAGTAGGGCATTCTAGAATGATTATAGAAAGGCACTGAAGAACAAGCAGCTGTCAATAACAGCTTTCAAATACCTAAATGGGTGTTACAAGGAAAAGGAAAAGGAAAAGGAAAAAATATATATTCTCCTTAACCTCTAATGATAGGACAAAAAGCAATTGGCTTAAATTGAAGTATGGGAGGTTTAGGTTGGACATTAGGAAAAACTTCCTGCTGGGGTGTTTAAACACTAGAATAAATTGCCTACGTACGTTGTGGAATCTCCATCATTGGAGATTTTTAAGAGTAGGTTAGACAAACATCTATCAGGGATGATCCAGATAGTGCTTGGTCCTGAAGTGAGTACAGGGGACTGGACATGATGAGCTCGAGGTCCCTTCCAGTATTCTATGATCTATTGTTGTCACTGCATCCATAATGGAGATGCAAACAACTGAGGCAAGCACACTTGAAGTTAGCTAATTCAGTCTCCCTATAAGTCCCACTCCCAATAAGACAGCTGCCCTGATTGCAACACAATGAAGAGATTTTGTGTGTGTGGGTAGGTGTGAATTTATGGGAACACTTAATTCAAATCTTAAATTAAATCAGTAAAAACTTTGTCTACACTGCAATCAACCTAGGCAATTCATGCAGGTTAAACTTCTCTAAACCAGGACACTCTGGTCCGGCAACATCTGTAGTCTGTCAAGACCACGGATGTTCCTGGACCAGACAGTTCCAGTGGAGTGCCAGTGATTAGGAGCCCTTTGGGAGCTGGGAGCCCACAAAGGCTGATGGCAGAAGGGCTGGTGCAACATCAGGTTCCAAGAGGGCTGGCAGTGTAGTGGAGCTGGAGCCTGATGTGTTGGTGCAGCAGCAGGTCTGGTGGGGCTGCTAGCTTGGCGCAGCAGTGGACACCAGTGGAACTGGTAGCTGGGAACCTGGCAGGCCAGCAGAATAATGGACTCTAGCAGGGCCAGCGCAGCAGCGGAGCCAATAGCCCTGCTGTGGCTGCAAGCCCAGCTGAGCCAGTGGATGGAGGGAGTCAATTGGGTGGCCAGCAGCCAGGCCAGGAGCAGAGCCAGGCTGGGAGTCCAGGGGCAGAAGGTCCAGAATTGACCTTCCTTGGCCCAGCAAACTTCCTCTTTTGAGACTGGTCAACTCCTGAGTGTGCTGGACCATGGGGGTGCAAACTGTACCTGAATTAGCCTATTGTGGAAACAGCCACAATACAATACAAACCCCCCTATCCATGTTACATTGTCCCCTCTGTTTCTGCACTTGCCCATATTTGTATGGTTTCATATACCACGGTTCTTTTTACTAAGACACTCTATGATTCATAGAATCCTAGAACTTCTTTGCATTTTTGTACAACAGAAAGCAGTGAACAAATGCAAAATATTATATCACTATAGCTTTATATTGTATTTAGCTTTGTATTTTTCTTATTAGACTATAATTGATATAGTTTGGGGATTTTTACATAATAAAGAGTTAACATTTAAAAAAAGACATTTAGAAGCTATTAAGTAAGCTATATTTTATAAGTAAACTAGAAGATTTACTCAGCGTTACTCAGGTCCTTAATTAAAGTCATTTTTGTTTTTCATCATTTAAATCATCGCTTTGAGAGAGAGGGCTGGATGAGGGGTTCACTATGCAGGCTGCTCTGGGGAAGAGGAGATTACCCCGCTCTCTCTCTCTCTGCAGCAATTTGAGGCCAGGTGAGAAATTCCTCTCCATGGCCGCTGCAGCTCCAATGGGCATAGCTGGGGAAGGGGTGCATGTCCCCCTACTGGGGCAGATCCAGGTTCATCTGCCCCCATGTAACTCACCCACCTAGTGTAGTTCACTGTCCCATGCAGTGGCACCTAGACCTTAGCATCAGATAAGAACAAGAGACCTCTATCGCAAGTCTGATAGCCAGCTAGCTTTTAGCTTAAAGGGTAGAAGCTCCTATACAAAGCTCCAGAGGTCCCAGGTTCAAATCTGGGTTGGAAGGCTTCAAAAGTGAGGTAGTCATGGATGGATGAATGGGAGGAATAAGGGCATGTCACCAGCCACCCCCCTTCATCTACCTTGTGATTACTGTCTCTTTTCTGTACGGTTTTATGAATGGCAATCCCATTCTGAGCACATCCCATTTTCCTGGCACAACCAAAACCTTACGGTGGTGGTCTTAGCTCTTACTGTTTAGGAGTTCTAGAACAGACAGACACACACACAGACTCACACATGGATGCACACACAAACTCTCTCAAATATTTTAAACTACTGAACAATGTTCTATAGGTGGCTTACCTAGCTGTAGTAACCTTAAACAAATCTAGTTGTTGGATCAATACAATTTTAATTAAATGGCTGAAAGGTTCTCCATTCCTAAGATTTTACAAAATCTAGCACATTAAAATAAATCATTTTCCTAATATTTTATATTTCACTGAAAAGAGATGTAAATTTTACTCTTACAACTGCTTTCAACACAATATTGCAGCCTGGGTCTAGACCAGCAGCTGACTTCCTGGGGGTCCCAACGCTTGGATCCATCCGGCTGCTTTTCCTGGTTTCCCGGGTTGGCTCCCGACATATATGTGGCGGGGGTGGAGGAGTGGCAGGAGAGTGCTTCCTTAAAGGGGCTGCTGATTCTTCCCCTCCCCCCCAATTAAATTCAGCGGTCCCCACAGGGGTCGCAATTGAAAAAAGGTTGCGTATCACTGGTCTAGACAGTTTATTTTCATTGTCCAAGCACAGGGTATGATAAGAGGAAGCTGTACACCAAATTTGGTGGTCCTAGCTCTTACCATTTAGGAGGAGCTCTTGAACAGATACACAGACAGACACACAAACTCAAATATATAGTAGATTTCCTTGTGCGGATACAGTAAAATTGTGTAACAACACTAACACTTTTTTATGAAGAGAGCTGATATGCAAAGGCTTATATAGAGTGTATCAGTATAGACATATATTATTAAGCAGTATTGCACTGTTCCATTTATTCACCTCAGTTAAATAAAAATAAAGAGATCCACTCACTACAATATTGACTTCCTGTGGTTTGGCAAATTCTCTGGTTTGGCACTGGTGAGATCCAGAGGGTGCTGGAGTGGAGAGGTTCAACCTGTATTCAAACCCTCCCAACATAGTCATATGCACACAATGAAAGCCAGATGTCTTCTGTTCACCTTCCTGGGCCCTGGGAGAGGACTGCTGGAGTTGGGCTAGAAGATACTGGGCCTGCAATGGGAAACTACAAGACTGTAGAGCTGGGGTGTTTTGGAACCATATTCAGTTAAGGGATGAGAAAGGAAGAGGCTTGGCCCAAAAAAGGATTAAATATTAAAAAAATACACAAGCTTTGGAAAGGAGAGAAATCCTCCTACTTCAAAGCATAAACCTACTATTAAGGATTGGAATGACATTTTCCTGGAGGTATTTTATTCCCTACCTGTCCACTGCAAAGTTCTAGGTTTTGTGGGGAATTGTTTTGGCATTTTCCAGAGTTCCTAGTGCTTGCCACTGTCTGAGAGCATATAGGAGACTACATGGCATGCTGGTTTCATTCAGTATGACAATTCCAATGTTCTTATGATTGAAAGGGGATTCAGAAATAATCCCTCGATTTCACTCCTTCCCCTGCATTTACTCCCTCAGATATTGAGCTGGTAAAGTAAATACAGCTCCCCTTACAGGCTCCACAGCAACTGTTCTCCCACCACTTGCCAACTGCAGCTGATTATACTTAGTTCACATTTTTCAAGGTTTTCTTTACAAACATAAAGGCTAGAAGCCTTTTAAAAAGCAGCTTAGTTAAGCCTGGCCTGCACCTAAAGTTTAGGCACTGGCCTAGCTATATTGCTCAGGGCTGTGAAAAATTCTCTCTCTCTCTCTCTCTCTCTCTCTCTCTCTCTCTCTCTCT
>JANRFK010006697.1:23981370-23998367 GCA_030068395.1 Apalone spinifera
CACACACACACACACACACACACACACACACACACACACACACACACAGGTTAATACAAGAATTGTTTTGTCATCCTAGCTGCCACCTCTTGTGATGGATTTACTGCAGCGATGGAAAATCCCTTTCCATCACTGTAGTGTCTACATTATAGCATTTCCTTTAGAATCTGCAAAAGTTGATGCCATTGGTTATATTTGTCCCCACAGAACAGGCAAGGGGGATTTTGCAGAACTCCTATATTATAAACAATGTTTTTATAGCACCTACCACCCAACGGGAACAAAATGATCCACTTCTAGTGTATAATATACAACATAATGACTGGAAGTGATTTGAACTATAACCTTTCCTTCACATGAATTTTCCATGAAAATACAGTGATCTTCCCCCAACCCCCACTTTCATTAATTGTGTCTAAGTAAATGTTAAAACACGACTTTTTATACTTGTATCAGTTATCAAGAAAACTGCCATATTGGTTAAGGCGGCAATCTATTCAGAGTCCTCTCTTCTTTCTCACCCCCACCTCTTCCTACCTAAATAAAACAAGAAGTTTTTAGAAAGCTGTTGTGGGTGGAGTAAATACTTTAAAATGCTCATTTATTCAGAAATGTTGATATTTAAGGACTGATTTTTTCCACTGAGCCATATTATCTTCAACTATCCGCTCGCACAGACAATAATTCACGGTAATACGTCTAGCTTTCCAAAAGTTGCTTTAGGCATTTAGCTCCTAGGAGTGACCTAAAAGCCTATAGCAGTCAGGTCCATTTAAAGGGACAGTATCAACCAAAACCGTGTGTCACTCACCAACCAAGAAATACAGATGAAAAAAGCAGATATAGTGAGATTTCAAGGGATTGTGAATGAGCTAAAGTACACTCTGTCTTAAGCTTTGTCTACATTTCCAAGTTTAAAGCGTTGCACTTATGCAATTTCTAATGGGGGGGAGGGGGAAGAGTGAATGGCTATGAATACTTTCCTTCACATTGAGGAAGTATGCACATTTCATACAACTTTGAGTTTGTACACCAAAGAGGAGGGGATGAACATCTGGGTGCCTCAGTCTCTTTATCTTCTGTAGCTGCAGGTGACCCTGCTTGTGAGCTTTGCTGGAATAAGGATGTTAAAGTGTGGTTACTTTCCTAATGAAGTAGTAGATAGATTTTTTATGGACTACTCAATTAGTCGATAGGGTAGGCAGTACCAGTGCTCAATCTAGCTTGTTCCAGGTCCCAGCATAACTTCACCCACTGCCACTCTGCATTGTAAGGCACAGGGAAGCCAGCGCGCAAAGACACTGGTTCAGTCCCTGCTCCCGCAGGTCTCTGCGGTCTGCTGGCTGTCCCATCCCTTAATATTTCAGCGCCACGGGGGTAGAGGGGGGAGTAAAAACTAGTCGACAGTGCTAACCAATAAGCTCCTACTTATCAGTTAGTCGACTAGTCGCTAACCTCCCTATCCTGGAGGAGGCGTTGGGAGCTTGGCTCAATAGGACAGAGTTAAAAGGAGGCCAGGTTGACAGAGTGGGCTGACTCAGTGGTATCTCAGCAACTCAGTTGGCATTCCAGGGGTCCCAATCCATCACAGCTTTTAAAGGTAATAATCTTTGATATATCAATATGGACAGCCAGTATAATAAAAGGCAAATCAATAAACCAGAGACTGTGAATTCAACACTACCGCTCGTACAGTAAGTCACTATTCAAAAGTGTAAGGCTTTCAGAATCTTCCCCATAGTTAAGAAACACTTTAGGCTGAAAGTGTGTATAAAGAATTTATCTAATTACAAGAAAGTACTATGATTTCCATTTTTCTACCAAAAAGGAGTGTTAAAAACAAGAATATCTAGAAATTCCTTTCTGTGATCTGAAATTGTATATCGATAGATTATAAAAAAGAAATATTAAATTATTTAATTAATGCTAAATATTTGTAACAGTAATTTAGTCCCAGAATGTGTTACAATAAATCAGAACTACAAGTTTCTTCTGGTGTGACATATTGTTTGAGCTGTAAGATGCTTCTGCTATGTATATAGAGTTTGTGTGTCTGTCTATGAGTCCATGCATACGTGAGTTACGAATGTTAAGGACTAGTCGATTTCCCCCTCCTGCCCCAGATACAGGCAGCAAAGGGGGGCAAAGAGGGGGTACTTCAAAGCGGCAGTGCCGCACAGCTGAGCCCGGGATCAGCTATGTGGCACTGCCATGAATAGAGCCCGGGATCAGCTGGGGACTTCCCAGCTGATCCCAGGCTCCAGTATGGCATTTCTGCGGAACTGGGATCAGCTGGGGAGTCCCCAGCTAACTCCGAGTTCTGGGGAAATGCCGTATGGAACCCGCAGTCAGCTGGGATCAGCTGGGGACTCTTGTGCATTTCAAGGCTGGCACGCGGTGTGCAGCCTAGAGTCAGCGGGACCTCCTGCTGGCCCTGGGCTGCAGCGGAATTTTGCATTCCTCCCTTGAAATATACAAGAGCCCCAGCAGGGACCCATCGACTACTCAACTAGCCATCACTTAACATGACTCTGTTTGTTTAAAAACTCCTCCTAAATTTGGTATTCAGCTTCCTCTTATCCTATCTTAAAGCAAGGTTAGGGTTTAGTTGTACAAGGAAAACATGATGTGCCTAAAATTAGGGATGTTAGATAGCGTGTAACTGAATAGATTTCATGCAGTTACGTAACTAAGTGGTTACACAACTAGTCTCCACAACTGCGGGTTCAATAGTCTCCGGAGGTGGGGAGGAATGCATGTGGTCAACAGAATTAACCTATAAGCCTGGTCTTATCAGTAATCGTGTAGTCAACTAAACATTGACATCCCTACCTGGAATGTGATTGTGTCTCATAGAATACTAAGGAAGGGGTCTGCCAGCAGCCACAGTTATACCACAGAATGACCATTTGGGGGACGAGCCCCACCTGTAACAAATTGGTTGGCTGAGGGAGGGGCTCTGAATGTTGCCATCCACAGGTAAGGTTTCAGTGCTGGTCATAGTTGCCTTCCCTCTGCTCACCCACATGCCCCACAGGGGGAGCCCAATCCACAGCCCGCCACAAGGAGAATGAAATCTACAGCCCCCCGCCACCCTCAGTCCCAGTGTTGAATGGTGGGAAGCGTGGGCAGTCTGTGCTGCCTGTCTCTGTGGATGCCCCAGGCAGTTGATGCTACAGCTGCATCGCGGCCCCAGCCAGCCACCGCTGCCTTAGTGCCACCACAAGATGCCCCAGTGAGCCCCCTCAGAACTTCCAGTCTCCTTCCCTTGTACTTATGTAATGACGCACTTTAATCATGTAAGTAGTCACTTTGAGCTGAATCTTCCCAGAGCTGATCTCAGTGTCTGTGTCTTCTGCAGCTGGAAATGGCCTTGAGTTCAATGAGACTCTAACAAGCTAAGCACGTTCTGAAGTATTTTCAGGGTCATGGCAAAAATCTGCACAACTAAAGGTAGATATTTCTCCAGTTTCCTGGAAGTCTATATTTTATTGAAAAGTGGCTGAAGATGAAGATAAGAAAATATTATTTTAGCTATAAAAATACAGGGTTTTTAATTAACGAGTATGACCCCAATCCTGCAAACATTTAATTAACGAGTATGACCCCAATCCTGCAAACATGTATAATGTTAAAAATGTGCCTATGTACACTGATTACATGCCTAGGTCTGTGAAGCATCAGGGGCTCTATAATTACTCGTGCCATATATTAGTTGCTTTCAGATATGAAAATTATTATTACAATACAGTGCCCTATGATTTTATGGTGCACAGTTCCTTTGGTTGTGAATATGTCCTCCTTTGTTATGAATGCAAACTCTGTGTGATTTATTGGGATTACGGATGTAATAATGTAGTCTATTAACCCTTAAGCAAAATTTTATAGGTTAATGCTATAGACTATATGTATTTTCCTCCCTTCCCATTACATTTTTTTAGCAAGCTGGCCAGCAGCCTGGCTCAGTTCTGGCTCATGCCAGGTCTGGGATCTACCCCCACTGCAGCTCTGCATTTAAAGTGTATTAGGAGCCTGCCAGGCAGGCAGTCCAGCTCAGTTCCGGCTCAAGCTGGGTGCGGGAGCTCAGATCCACCCCCTTCCCCCCCAGACAGGGGCTGCTACACCCCGCACTGCTGTGGACCAGCTCTTGCCTGGTACCCCACGCTGCTGCTTCTGATACAGTAGCTGCCGGCCCCACCGCTGGGAACTATAGAATAGTCGACTAACTGATAAGAATTCATGACGTTACTCGACTTTTCAAATAACTGATATTTAACATCCCTAATTGGGACATGAATCTTTTGCATTGATTACTGAAAAGGCAATTTAAAAAAAGAATGCATTAGATTAAATACTGGCCCAACAGTGGCAAATCTCCCTTTGACCTCTGATGGCCAGAATTTCTCTCACCATCTACGGGGAAAAACAAAAGAGTAAAAGGGCTCAATTATCAAAGGTGCTGAACTACTATTGGAAATGAACATTCCCACTTCTCCCACCCCTGCAGGACTGATCCCAAATCAAAGGAGAATTACAGTTCTCAAATATCACTTAAGAGAGTAAAATTTAGCAGATCTTCAAAACTAACCAGAGTTAAATTATTCTGCTGTATTAATACATGTGACCATCTGCTTTTCCCTAAAATGTGGAATTAAACTCACCCTCTTCCTGTGGTTTTCCTTTAACAAAGAAAGGACCAATAAGATAACAAAATTCAACTTAAGTTTCTCTGCAGGCTTGGTTACTTCTTGAGTTTCTAGCTATACATCTTCCATAACAGTAAACAGGTAAGCTTCAGAAAGGTAGCCGAGTTAGTCTGTAACTGGAAAAACTTAAAAAACAACAAACAGTCTCGCAGCACCTTAGAGATTAACAAAACATGTGGATGATATCATAAGCTTTCGTGGGCACAACCCAAACAGGGAACTACATTATAACAACCTATATGTTTAAAAGTGTCCAAAATAATCATTCTGCTACAAAGTAAACATGAGGATTGTTCACAGAAAATGAGAAGGCTTAGTTTTATTATTGCCTTGCTAGTTGTCTATCTTCTCCCTACATCTAGATTCTTCAAAACTAATTTATGGCTACATTTTTCATCTTTTTCTTTTGATTTATTTCTCTGTAGAATCTGTAATATAGTGAAGTGTTTGTTTGGTTTCATATTAAAAATAGTATTGTTATATTATTTCTAGTTACTTTTAATTTTTTTAGTCAGTTTCTCAATTCCATTGTTTTACTTTATTGCTGTTCCACCAGTAGGATCCAGCAAAACGCACTGCTGGAATATAAAAGTTATTTTGCTAAGATTTATGAACTAAGTACAGCCTCCCCTTAATTGTTCCACCCTGCTCCCATCAATCTATCTTAAAAAACAAAACAAAAAACAAACAAGAAAAAACAACCCAGATAATGGTGTCACACTAAGTCCAGGAGTATAAAGTACAAAATCTAGCTGTCAACATGCCATTTTTGCTACACTTACCAGCAGACTCAAAAACTTATTACTAAAGTGTAGTACGGTAAGTTGGCTAATATTAAGGTAAAAAAAAAAATGATTCCTTGTCTGTGTAAATCTTACACACACAAGAAAGAGAAAAAAATAAAATAGAAAAATGCTACATAAAACTAGTAGGTGGGCTAAGAGGAAGATATATCTAAAAATACTTGCTGGCGGGAGGGGCAACTCACTAGATTTCAAGTTGCCAGTATCACACAAAGGGGAAAAAGAACCCTAAGACTGATCCCAATTCTCTGCCTCTGAATAAGTTTCCCTCTAGATACGCATGATATTAATTTTTTGCTATACCTGACTTTTGCCTAAACACCAATGAAATAGATTTTACCACTTTAGATTTTTATATATCTTATACCAAAATTAATTGTAAGAATTTGTATCACATTACTAGTGATTGAAAAGCAGTGTCATTACACCTACCTGTACCTAACTTTCCTACTTTCTGAGCATCCAGAAAGCCTTTTAAAATTATTCATCTAGTTCTGTGCAACAAATTCAGAATATATTCAAAAGAAAAATTTAAAGATATTCTGTTGCTTGAATGAAGTAATTTCTTTTTTTATTTTAGAACAATTTGTATTATTCTCCTGCAATTGTGTTCAAGAGTGTTAGTGTCTTTTAAAATTCCACTATACTCCTGTAGATGAAACTATAGGCATCTACACTTAAAAAAAAAAAGATACAAGAAGTGAAATTCTGAAAAATGGTAAAGGAAGGAGAAACTGGAAAAAGTAATCAACTTGCTCCTTTGCTAGATCTTTCAATCATTCGGTATACAACTCTTAGCAACTTCACTGGGATTTACCTAGATGAAATAACCGCAGGACTGGATTATAAAAGCAGGTTACTGAGGCTGCTAGGCATAAAATTAGGTCTACTAGCTTTGATTTGAGCTCATGGGCGTTTTAGAGCATCTCTCCACTATTCCTGCTGTGCTTCTTGTGGGCAGCCTAAATAATGCTGCTCTTAAAGGGGAAAAACAAAAATCCAACATCACTAAAACAGAATTAAGTTTCAGCATCGCACAACTTTATTTTTAAAAATGAGTTTAAACGCTTATTGTCTGCAATTTAAGGAAAGTATTTACTAATCACGGGAAAGGGGGTATCCTCATCTTGCAATGATACACAAAACCAAAGTAACTACGTATGTTAGTATAATTTTCTATATCAATTGAAACATCTTGGCTGTGTCTAGACTGGCCAGTTTTTCTGGAAAATCAGCTGCTTTTCCGGAAAAACTAGCCAGCTGTCTACACTGGCTGCCTGAATTTCCGCAAAAGCATTGACTTCCTACTGTAAGAAATCAGTGCTTCTTGCGGAAATACTATTCTGCTCCCGTTCGGGCAAAAGTCCCTTTTGCGCAAAGGTTTTGCGCAAAAGGGCCAGCATAGACAGCTGAGATTTGTTTTCCGCAAAAAAGCCCTGATCGCGAAAATGGCGATCGGGGCTTTTTTGCGGAAAAGCGCGTCTAGATTGGCATGGACGCTTTTCCGCAAAAGGTGCTTAAAGCACTTCCGGAAAAGCATGCCAATCTAGACTCAGCCCTTGATTAAACTACCATGAGTTTGCTCACTTCTTTGGAAACAACAACAATGTTAAGAATCTGTAATATAGTGAAGGGTTTGTTTGGCTTCATATTAAAAATGTGTCCCATACATTCATAGCTCTGTATGAAAAACTCTTTCTGGTTTAAAACAACATTCAAAGCAATAACAACAAAACAAAACAAAACAAAAAAGGTAAGGATTCAGTCTTGGTCATACTGAAATCAATGAAATCCACTGCTTCCAATAAAAGATGTATACCTAGTTTAAAGCCCAGTCTCACAAACATTAGCCAGCATAACCCCAGATTGTGTCATGAGATACACTTAACAGACCCCTGAAATCTATATAACTCTTTGTAGCTGTAAGGTCCACCTATGCAGGGTAGGGATCATATTGTTTATTATTTACTGTGAGAAAGCCCACTGACATCATACTACTCCCAGTTAAATATACTGTATTAGTACTAAGTATTTCCTGGACTGAACCTTTAAATTTGTAACATTTTAAAACAATTTAAATGGGATTTAAAATAAAATTTGCACTTTTATTTTCCAACCAATATAGACTGCAAAAATGCGTTTTCATCAGCTTTTTAAAAATAGATTTAATCTTTTAAAAATGTATTTCACTGGATTACAAGCTTCTTGCAGAAAAACTTACCTCTCCAAGATTTATCTCACTAGAATTTTCCCCCCAAAATGGCATTTTGCTTCACATAGTCATGACTCTTGTCTTGTAAACTTTGCAGATCATATTTTCCAAATTGACAGATCCAACTATAGAACAATAAGTAACTCACTTGGGAGTCAAGTGTAGATCCAATTAACAAAAGTCATTCAGAACTTGACAATCTTGCTGTTACCATCTTTGTTCACAATCGTTAGCACAAGCAACCCTCACAAATGTAAGATGTATGAGCTACATAAAAAATGTCGCCAAAATGCCCGGGCACCATGTTCCAAGTATCATAGTTACCAATTCTGACTACTTCCTGGGACTCTTCAAAAATTCACCTCTTTGAAATGCTTGTAAAAGAAATAACTTTAGATTACACTCTTGGCTTACTACAGCAGAGGAATCCAGGCAAAAGGTGACACAGAAACCATAATTTTTACTATGTTAGCTTGTGGAATAAAGCTGTTAATTAATAAAAGAATGTTAACTAGCACTGGCAAGCTCCTAAATTTGCATTGCAAGAATGACTAAAAGAAATCTTACATCACGTATCAGAAGAAAAAAAATTACAACCAAGAGAAATTACTGGTGGAAACTCTACATAGACTGCAAAAGCGGCGAGGAGTCCTGTGGCACCTTATAGACTAACCGAAGTGTTGGAGCATAAGCTTTCGTGGGCAAATACCCACTTCGTCAGATGCATGTCATAGACTACAATTCTACATGTCATAGACTACAATTCATTTCCTAAACACATGGAGGGAAAGGAATTAGCCCAAATACACCTGAACATAGACACAGTCCTTGCTGAAGAACAATCATCTACCTAGATTGGTTTAGGAATTTTCTAAAAACTAAATACACCTTTGTGGAATACTTTCTGACAAATCTGAAATTTTATGGAAAAAATTCACTGCTCGTGTCAATAGTTACAGCTCCCTTAAAATCAATTAACTTAATTTCAGTACATTTTATATCCTGTGATGTACATGTTTGACAGTTGAATTTTGTCCACAGATTGATCACCAATAAAAACCACAATCAAAGAAGAAACCATCAGATAACAAACACTTTTAGTCACTCTGAACATAAATTAGAATTTGGGACTAAAAAAAAAAAGTTGTCATTATATTAACAAACCTGTGAGTTATTCAGACCTCCATCAAAAATCCAGTCAAAACAGCAAGAATTTGTTTAGCTATAGAAAAGCTGGTATTAAACATGAATCCATGCAGGGAATTAATCTGAGTATACTTTCAGTTCTTATACAAAATAGCAGTCAGAAATGCTTTACTTCCCCTAACAGATTCTGCAATATGCTCAGAATATCTGGTAGCAAAACTGTTTTTAAAATGTGTGAAGAGAGAGACCTGGTCCTTTGGGCTGTATGATAAGGGACACACAAAAACTCAAGAGATTGCAACTTGAACCACAAATTGCTTTTTCTGTCCCCCAACCTAGTTGTGTAAAGGATTCCCCGCAAGGAATTCATTACAAAGAAAAGTTCAATAAAAACAGGCCTCAAAAAGGTGGGAGAAATTTTCTACCTTCCTCTTGTCCACTCCACTCCAGTAGGGTATTTTAAAAACTATTATATTTTTCAAGTAATGCAATCAGTACAGTGAGAGAGGAAAATACTATTCTGAGATGTTAAAATGTCAGTCATACCATCACTGAATTACAGAACACCTAGCACCTTATTCAGTATTTGATTTTTCAACTATGTTTCTAGGTTTCTCGAGTCTGGTTCTTTTCCACTAGTGCAGTGTTTCTTAAACTGTGTTCCACTGAAGGAGGCAGTTGGAGGTGTGCGTGGAGAACAGAATTCAAAATGGCAGCCCTTGAAGGGGCAGGCAACCTTTTTTCCCCTCAATAACTTTCCTCCCTACCTTTTTTCCCCCGACCTTTCTTTTTCCTCAACAAAAAATTCTTGGTGTAGCTCATAAAAAAAAATTGTTTGGTGTTCCTTGGTCTTAAAAATTTCAAGAAACACTGTACTAGTGTCTTTTTAAATGCTGTTGACAACTTTGCATTTGAACAAGACCAAATACACTTAATGGCAGATCCAGAGTGATTTTCAGGGACAAAAACTGTGAGCTCAGAAACGTCACACAAAGTTTTCCAAAAGCTTCAGAGGGGGGCCAAGTTAGTCTGTAACTAGAAAAACTTTTAAAAAACCAACAAATAGTCTACTACTGCAGCTTAAAGACTAACAAAACATGTAGATGGTATCATGAGCTTTTGTGGGCACAACCCACTTATTCAGATGACAAGTCCCTAATGTCACATTCAACATACTGACTTGTCTCACAAACTAAGATAGAGCCAGGAAAATGTAATGAAAAAACCCACTATATTTCTGCTTTCAGTACTTTCAATATTTGCTTCTCCTTTCACACTTTCACCTCTTCTGTTGAAATATACAAGGGAAGGAAACCTACAGTCCTCAGGCAAATCTTTGAGACAGAAGAAAAGGAACAACACACCACTTATGTCAATGCAGAGGGAGGCTGAAGATAATTTGTAAATGAAACTTCAGCTTCTCCATTCACATATGCACAATGGGAAACCAGAGCCAATCCCACAAGAGCTAGAAAGGACCATCCAGCAGGTGGGGAAGGAAGGCGCAGAGGATTTGAGGAAGCAGGGTGATGGCTGCCTGGGCTTAATGAGCATCTCACCAACAAAGGGCTTTAGGAGCAGGGTGTCCATCTCCTCTTAGGGAGACTGGGGACCTAAACCCCATTTCGCCCCTTAGAAAAGAGTTTGAGGGTGTTAGATGCAACTTCCCTGCTCATGTCTGCCCTACAGGGGGAGCTAGAGTATCACCCCTCCCCTGCAGTGTCTGCCTGACATGGGGTCCTGCCGCTGCTCCAGGATCGGACCCACCAGGGGAGGGCCCCGAGTAGTTATTGTCTCCCCCCAAGTGTGCCTTTGGGGGGGGGCACCACAGAGGTATTGCCTTCGCCCTTGCTTCTGCCCTATCGGGGCAAACAGGAGCATAACCCCCAGCAACTGCCCTACCGAGGGCAAGCAGGGATATTGCCCAGCGTCTGCCCTAGAGGGGAGCCGAGGGTATAGCCCTCACCCCCTCCCAGTGCCGCCCCCCGGGGCTAATCCCCCTACCCGTGTCGCCGCTTCAGAGACAGCCTCGCAGGGCAGCTGCCATTATCCGGCCCAGCCCCGTCCCTAAGCAGGCTCCAGCCCAGCGACAGCCACAGGCGGGGCCGGGGCAAGCCAGGCGCCTGGCGTGCGGGGAGGGCTGTGGCCCGTCTGCGCCACATCCCGCTCGGCCGCTCCTCTCACTCGAGGCCCCGGCTGCCCCGCTCCCCGCAGGCCGCGCTGGAAGATTCAGGAGGGGCTTTCTCCCGCCTCCCCCCAGCCCCTAGGTTATTTATTGTAACTTTGGCGTGCGCGGGGGAGGCGCAATCCCAGCCCTTTGCAGCTAAAGCCCATGGCTGCGGGGGGAGGGAGCTTTGTCAGCGAGGATTGATAATTATTAATATTCCCCCGCGCCCAGTTTCCCTGCTCCATTTCCAACCTGGCTTGGAAATTACATCTCCCCCCGCAACAGCAAACAAAATCCCCCCAGCTCCCCACATTGTATTATTCTTGTTGCAGCCCCCCCAGGCACCCGCTCCCCTCCCGACCAGCCCTTCCCCTGCCCCTATCTCCTTGGATCACTGTGTACAGATTTTTGTAGGTTTTTTTTTAAGGCGCCATGTTTATAATCCTCCATCATATTAAAAAAATTCCACCCAGCACGAGACACGCTGTCTCTTCACCCCAAAGCCAGGGGGAGAGAGACAGAAACATCCACAGGGCTGTAAATTCAAGCCCCCCTCCGCACACGCACCCCTCCTCCCCAGACTCCAAAGTCTCTCTCACCTTGTGCTGTTGCTGCTGCTCCTGCTGCTGGAAGGGGGAGGGGAGGGAGAAGTTAAGCCAGGGGAAACTTTTCAATCGCTTCCCCAGGCCGCTGCTGCCTCCTCCTTCCACATATTTTTCCCCCTCGGAGTTTTATTGTGTCTGAATATTCTCTCCCTCTCCTCTTCTGTCTGTCCACAGTTAAGGTTTCTGGGGTAAACAGGGTTTAGGATTGTACGAGGGATATTTGGGAGAAGGAGAACTCTAGTGGTGTTTGCTGGAGTTGCTGTTTGTTTCTTTCTGCTTTCATTTTATTTTATTTTAATACATAGAAATCGCATTCTTAACTGTTAATTATATATTAGTTTTTAGATCATAATATTAAGCCATGACCCGGCAGTGAGTTTATTGGAGGATCAGGCATTTAGAGGGAATATACATTAACCAAGGTAAGATAGTATGCATGCTATGAAAATACAATCTTTAGAAATTCTGAACAAATTTTTCAGAAGGGATCACTGAAGTGGGACACCCAAAAACTAAAGAATGCAAAACCTATGGCTACTCTTGAAAAATTGGCTTCATACGTCTAACTATGGTGATTACAGAAACTGGCCTTTCACAAAATGAATACTGTTGTGTGCATTTTGTATGTAATTTATAATATTAAATTATAAATATTTTGTGATATGTTTAGATATAATATGCAACTTATATGTTGTCTCAATATTAAAGAAATATGTAATGCTTGTGTAGGCAAATGAATTTGAATTTTGATGGTCATTAGAAATTACACGAGAGAAGAAAGCCTTGTAATTACAGGCTTGACCAGCTTTATTTTTTTTTCAGGGCAACATCATATTTTGTCACAACATACTATCAAGCTCAATCCTGCAAACATTATTCTTGTGAATAATTTGACACATGTGAATACTTCCATTAGGATAACAGAGGGCTGAGTAAAGTAAATCACATTCTTAATGCCTAATACAAAGACTTACACGCACTTAATTGTATGTGCTGTGAATTGTCTAAATCATGCAACTGTGTTGAAGTCAATGGGCACTACTGATCATGTTTAAAGTTAAGAACTTGCATACATCTTTGCTGAATCAGGGCTTTAAAACCCTTTTTAAAAAATTTGTTGAGCACCAGTTAAGCAGCTTTAGTTCTGCTATTTTTTAAGCAGTGAGAAAATATTTTAGATTCTCTGAAATAAATGATACAAATAGAAAAATGTAAGTAGATATTCTACTTGAAGTTTACTTGATGGATTTGATTGATAGACAACTTTTCGTTATCAGCAGTGCATTGTATGGTTGCATATTACCGTGAAAATATGGGTTTCATTTTAAAGTCAGGGTTTTGATAAGCTTATATCATTGGAGCTTTCCTGTCAATAGGTTACAAAATAGCTGCAACCTTATATTGAACAATTGGGTATAATTTTTGTTCTATAGCTAGAATTTGTAAAGGAACTTGAGGTAATTAGAGAATTAGACACTGTAATATGGGGCCGCTAGTGGTTAGCACCCCTGGCAGCAGGATGGGGAACAATACTACCTGACTCCCATCCTCCTAATGTCACCATATTCAAGTCTGTTGTTATCAAGTCCTTGTTATGACTGGCCTTCTAGCTAGGTTCCAGTAGTATCTATTCCCTTCAAGATAATGGAGATTCAGAAGCACTGTTCCCTGTAATTTTTTCTATCCATGTGTGGATATTTTCCATGCATGTGCTGAATACATTTGTATGTGCACCGAGGCATGTGTGAATATGCACCACTAACAGAAACACAAAAGCTATCTATGGAATCTCTGCCAATCAGCTGGGAGGCATTCAGATTTTTCCTGAGTGGCTGCATAAGTGAATATTGATCAGAAGCCTCATAACTCTAATGGGGCTAAAGCTCCTGGGTTTAGCCTTCTTCAGAGCCCTTGGCTAGAGCAAATTTGGGAAGCCAGCATAGGTGCTAACTTGTTTTTGCCAATTGGTGCTTTTGAAGAGGGGGGTGTGTTTGGGAAGATTATTTTTTCAGCATATTTATTCATGTCTTCAATATTCTGGTTACTAAATGTGTGTCTATCATTGGTATCTTACCAGGCAAGAGGATGAGGGAAGTCTTGGGGGTAGGGACCTTGGAAGAAGAGCTGGAGTGGGTACAGGGCCTTTGAGGAAGCAGCAGAATGGAAGAGAGACCTCCAGGTGAAGCGCAGGCAGGGCCTCAAGGAGAAGTGGCAGAGGAGGGATATGGGCCATGTGGCTGAGAATGGGTTAGGACCGCAGTCTGAGCACCAGTGACCCCACCCCACTTTTAGGGAGTTTCTAGCACCCATCCAGCTTCCCCACCACTAGAGTCATGCACTGTCCAAAGCACCCACAGAGTTGGCACATAGAGAACCCAGGCCTACCCCCTCCTGTGGTTTTCAACTCAGGAAACATATTTGAAGCAGCCAGCCTCCATCTTTCTCAATTCTTTGCTGCACCATGAACTGCCTCTCCTCCTCTGCAGGCTTTTCATGTCTCTTGCCCTAATTTGTCCTTTTTGGAGCATTGGGTTTTCTAGCAGCTTCTTCCCCAGCCTGTTGGAAGAATCTTCATTTTACAATCCCTTCACCTCACTGTGGGCTGGGCTTCCCTTTTTTCTTCAGCTGTTTCCCTTTTGATTGAGGCCCTTAGCCTTTCATCATGCCTCAGTGCTTCCCTGTCTAATTAACTGCCTCTTAGTTATTGAGTGAATTAACTACTTACAGGTGTACCCAAGCTGCCTCATTTCCCCTTAAGGGGTCTCTCAGAAGAAGACTGGGCCCCTAACTCCAGAATGACAGCTACTTTCTGACATATAATTTTTAACTATGTTATAAATAGTAAGAGGAAAAAGGATTTACATCATGAGATAACTACTCCTTACTCCCTTGAGTACATCTTATTTTTGCACAGATTCGTATTGGCTTAGGGCAAACTGCAATTGTGTTCAACCCTAGCTCTCAGAAACTATGGTGATTGTTACTACATAAATTGCTGGGCTTCAGTCTTGAAAATGCTTACACATGTGCAGGATTAGGGCTTCCTCGTTTGTCTATATTAGAAGTTTTTATTTGAAGTTATTGATTGCCTAATTGTTTGCGGTAGTTAACATATTTGTAATGGCTAATCTGGATATTCTCAATGTTTGTTCTGGGATACAAATTTGGGTCTTAAGATAAAGGACAAACACTTGTATTCTCGAAATGCTCTGGGAGTATTCACATTGCTCCTACAACTATGTTATCTACTTCTATACAATGTTATTGTAGCTGTGTTGGTCCCAGGATATTAGAGAGACAAGGTGGTGAGGTAATATTTTTATTAGCCCAACTTCCATTTGTGAGAGAGATATTTACACAGAGCTCTTCTTTAAATCTGGGAAATATACTCAGTATCACAGCTAAATACACTGTGGAACAGATGACCTACACCAATGGTAGGCAACCTGCAGCCCATCAGGGTTCCATGTGTAGTCCACAAGACACTTTGTTCACTGATCCCATGCATAGGGTTGCCAGAGTCTGCTGGTTTCCGTAAACCTTTTTTTCTATCAGTATTACTAATGTGACTTGCATGTAAAGTGAAGTGCATGCTAATTGCACACAATATTGATTATGAAAGGTGTGCACTCCCTCTGCATCCAGTAAAAGTGCTGCTAAGTTTCAGTCTGCACACCATGCAAATTATAGGTATGCAATCACAATTAGCAAAATACCCTATCTCTGGAGACTGTCTTGGTTACGACAATCTTGTGGTTCACTGAGATGAAGAAGGGCCACTCATGCCTCGGTTGCTCATCCCTGACCTAGTCTGAGTAAGTATTTGCTGAGTAAATCAGTTAACTCAAGTAAATAACATTGGTGTAGACCTTTGCCAAAGAAATAGGACTTCTTAGGGACTAATCTTGTAAAATGCTGATCTTCCTCAATTTGTATGAATATCAGCATCTTATAGGATCCAGCTTCAAGCAGGTAAACATTTGCATAATGTAGTCCTTAAGCCATGGCTTGGTGGACAGAAAGTCCTTCAGGGCTTCTCTACATAAGGACATCCAGGAAAATTAATTCAAAATTAACTCTGTGTGAATTTGAAGTGGATAAGTTAAACATTGTGATCCTATTCTTCAGAATTAAAGTAGCCTTAATTTGGTTTAGTTTAATTCATTCCCCAAGTGACTTAAACCACATGGAATCAGGGGGTCACTATAGTTTTGAAAAACAGTGTACACACAGGGGTTTAATATGGTTTCACTAATCCGCTTCATATTCACAGCTGTGGTTAATTCAGATTAATTTTTTATGGTGCTATATAGACAAACCCTGAGTCATAGTAGTTCATCAGAGTTACCTTACATATGATTGAAAAGACTTTTTAATAATGATGCAGGATTGAAGCCAGGTTAGCTTGTTACAGCCTTGGCATCTCTACAGTCGTTTATCTCTGCATCTAACTATTTGAAGTTTCCCTTTTGGTAGCTAAGGTTTCAATTAGGGAACAGCACTAAGATAAGTAATTTTAAAGTCCTATGGTTAGAAGCAGTCAAGGCTTAGTTAGGCAGACATTGAAAAGAAAATCCCGCCTTTCATGAGTGCTGGGTAGTTTGTTCCTTCATAGGCATTGCCAACTGTTATGGCAGTTGCTCAATTGGGAAAGTATCCTAACCCTTCCCCCAAAGTAATGTGATTGGCTGATGAAAGACATAGGCATAGAGTTACATGGCATGTCAGAATAAAATTCACGGTGTTTCCTTTTCCCTTGTCTAATAGGTCTCTGTAAAAGCAAAACTAAAAAAGACACATTCCTTTCTGAACTAGAAAGCAAGCTTTTACTACTAAAGTAACTCCATTTAAGAAATCGCAAGTTACCCACAAGAAGTATTTGAATAGCTGTAATCAGGAGATTGCATTATAATGGAAAAGCAAATATTCAAAAGAGCGAGTTTATTACTTGGTTCAGGGAAACGAAAAGAAAAGAAAATAGAGCAACAGTTAAACAGTAAAAAGAAAACATGAACAATTTTCTTCCCTCTCTAAAGCATTTCCCTTCAGAAAATAAAACCTACTCAAGGTAGAAATAGTTAAGACCGAGGCTAAACTATAAACTTTTGCCATCATAACATATATTGGTCAGGGATGTGAGGAGGTGTGATCTGTGACTGATATAGCTGTGCCAACAAAAGCTCCTAAGTTAGACACAGTTATATTGGCAAAACTGCACTTTTGCCAGAGTAGGTTATTTTGCATGTGGGTGAGGGACTGAAATATAAGTGCAGCTTAGTTTATATAAGCTGCTGTATACATGGTGGCTGCGTCTAGACTGGACAGTTTTTGCGGAAAATCAGCCGCTTTTCCGCAAAA
>JANRFK010006697.1:24015808-24027825 GCA_030068395.1 Apalone spinifera
TGATTTTCCGCAAAAACTGGCCAGTCTAGACACAGCCTAGGTGTGTGAGTTACAATAGCTCCTGCACCAGTTTGTACCAAGTTCCCTCCTATCTTTTACTCTTGCACCTACCCAGCACCACTCCAGGTAACTCAGCTCTGACTCTTAGCTCCAATTCCTGACTTTTGATTCCGGGCCCTGTCATCTGACTCCAGTTCTAACTCTTGGCTCTGATTCCTGGCTCCTGATGCCTGCTCTAAGGACTAGGCATGACTCCTCTAACCAGTGGGCATGACTGTCCATGTTTTGGTCTGCCAAGAGGCATCATCAACACAAAAGAGGATCTAGTTAATGTTTAATAACAGAAATAAAATAACAGAAAGGAGATACAATTTAATATTACAAAGCACAAGGTCATGCATTTAGGGTCTAATAATAATTTTTGCTATAAACTGTGAGCTCATCATTTGGAAGTGACAGAGGAGGACAGACACTTGTGTGTGCTAGTTGATCACAGAATGGCTTTAAGTCACCAGTGTGATGTGATGGTGAAAATAGCATATGAAAAAAAGAAACTATCCACAATGACTTCAAGATCTAGGATGTAATTAGGTGAAGCATTTTCAGTAGAGAGAGAGAATTATTAATGACACAGTACAAAGTACTGGCAAGACTTCCTTTGAACACAGTGTACAATTCTCATAACTTCAGGAAAGATTAATTTAAATTGGAACATGTGTAGACAAGAGCTACTAGCATGATCCGGGGAATAGAAGACCTACCTTATGAGAAAAGCCAAAAAAAGTTCGCTTACCATAGCAAAATGTAGGCTGAGGGAGAAGATGATTACCCTTCATAGATACACCGAGGGAGTAAATTCCAGAGAGGTGAGGAGCTGTTTAAGCTAAAGGACAATGCTGGCACAGAAACAAATGGATAGAGCCAAGCCAAGAACAAATTTAGGATGGAAGTTGGAAGAAGTGTTCTAAATATCAGAGGAGTGAGTTTCTGGAACAGCCTCCCACAAGGAGTTGTGGGAGCAAAAACTTAATTAGTGTTGAGAGAGAGCTGAACAAATCTATGAATGAGTCTGTATGTGATAGGGTTGTTTGTGATTCTATGGGGGCAGGAGGTCCCTGTTTTTGGAGGTTCTTAAAATATCTTGCTTCAGGACTTCATCTAGTCACCTGTAGGGGCTAAGGAGGATTTTGTCCCCAAATGAGTATTTTCAGGTGGTTGATGATTTTTTATTTATTTATTTATTTTTTTGTCTCCTTCCTCTGAAATATCAGAGATGGCCTTTGGTAGAGTTCAGACACTAGAAGGGGTGAGCCAGTGCTCTGAGGTGGTGCAGAGCATTCTGTCTATCAGGTGCATGGCTGGTTCCAGCTCACATGCTTATTGTCTAACTAATTGTCATATGTGGGGTGAGGAAGGAATATTAATAGTCACCTTGGGGGGTGTTGCTTTTTCCTAGCATCATGGCATTCAGGTTGTTCGCTTGGATCATTTAGGCATAATCAATTCCCTGCCATCATGGGGGCCTGAGCACTGATGCACCGTGGTCCCTCAGATTCTCTACCTATGGCATACAACAGTTTACTCTCATGAGGGCTTGGTCTCTTTTTAGTTGCTGGGTTTCAGTGTGCATCTACTGGGTGGTAGGGGTGGCTTGTGATACACAGATCAGACTAGACTATATGGTGATCCCTTTTAGCCTTAAGTTCTATGACTCTGTGTAGGGGCATTGAGTTCTTTCTCTACCTATTTTCCTCCTAATTCCTTTTTGCTTGCCAAACCAGGGTTTGACTGAGGTGTCTTGTTTCCAGGGGGCTATAACCTAGATGTAAAGTCCTTAATTTACACATGAAAGGGCTTGGTGGCTTTTTAACCTACCTTATGTTTCTTAGGGCTTGTCCTCAGGACAGAGCAAGGAGTGCCAGAGAGCTAGTAAAGTGCAGTAAAAAGCTGTGCTGAAATTGTAGTAACAAGTGCAGTGCCACAAGGGTCAGTTCCAGGGCCAGTTTTGTTAAACATCTTCATTTATGATCTGGTTGGTGGGATGGATTGCACCCTCAGTAAGTTCGCAGATAACACTATGTTAGGGGGAGAGGTAGCTATGCTGGAGAGTAGGGATAGGGTTGAGTGATCTAGATAACCTGGAGGATTGGGCCAAATGAACTCTGATGAGGTTCAACAAGAACAAGTGCAGAGTCCTGCACTTAGCATGAAAGAATCCCATGCACTACTGCAGGCTGACTGTCTAAGGAAAGGAGTTGGGGATTACAGTAGATCAGAAGCTGGATGTGACAGGGTGTATCAACCCAGCACTAAGGGAATTGCCTTGGCTTAGCTGGCTGAGAAGGCCCCACCCTCACAGCCTTGCTGGGCATGCTCCAACTGGAGACAGACTATGAAAGCCTCTGGAGCAGCTCAGTCAGGGCTGACTGCTGAAGGGGATGGAGGCGTGGAGAGAGTTCCGGAGACAGAGGAGGAAATGCAGCCAGACTGCTGGGCCGAGAGAAGCTCCCAAGGAGCCGTGGCCCCAGAGTGAGATGATGGAGAAGACATTTACCAAGGAACGGTAGGAAGTTGCGCAGGTTGGGGAATTGTTACCCGGGCACTTAGCGTATTGTGGCTGGATTTCCTGCTGAGCGGAGGCAGTGGACTGTGCCACTGTCAACAGGGCCCTGGGCTGGGACCTGCTGGAGTAGGAGGGCCCGGGTGGGGGAATTTTCTACTTGTGTATGGACTTAGGCCACTGGGCCACATTACACTGAATAGAAGAGACTTTTGTATTGACTCAAGCCACTGGGCCGCACTACCCTGGGTAAGAGGTTGTGGGTATAAACAGAAGCCATTGAGTCATGCTGTAAATGGTTTTGTGTGATAGGACACTCCATTAAAAAGGTCAGACTTGAGGGGCCCCTAAGGGTAGGTCACCCCTCAACACTAGATATAAGTCAACAGTGTGCCCTTGTAGCCAAGAAGACTAATGGCATATTGGGTTTCATTAGCAGGAGCATTGCCAGCAGATTGAGGGAAGTGTTGATTCCCTTCTATTAGGCACTGGTGAGGCCATGTCTGGAGTACTGCATCCACTTTTGCGCCCTCCACTACAGAAAAGGTGGACAAATTGGAGATAGTCCAGCGGAGGGCAGTGAAAATGATTAGGGGACTGAAGCACATGACTTATGCGGCGAGGTTGAGGGAATTGGACTTATTTAGTCTGCCAAAGAGAAGAGTATGGGGGGAGGAGGATTTGATAGCAGCTTTCTACTACTGGATGGAAGTAGGGTTCCAAAGAGGATGGAGCCAAGCTGTTCTCTGTGATGACAGATGATAGAAGAAGCAGCAGTGGTTTCAAGTTGCAGTAGGGAGGTCTAAGTTGGATATCAGGAAAAACTATTTCATTGGGAGGATCGTAATGAACAGGAATAGGTTACCTAGGAAGGAAGTGGAATCTCTATATTTAGAGGGTTTTAAAGCCAGGCTAGTCAATGGTATAGCTGGAATGATTTAGCTGGGATTGGTCCTGCTTTGAGCAGGGCATCATTGAACTAGGTGACCTCTTGAGGTCTCTTTCAATCCTTATCTTCTGTGATTCTATCATCTTATTATGTAAGTACCTAGACACAGTGATCAAATCACCTGTTAGCCTTCTTTTTGATAAACTGAATAAATTGAGCTCCTTAATTGTTGTTTTTCAGACCCTGGATAATTTTTGTAACCTTGCTTTGATCTCTGAACAGTATTTTCATGCCCTTGTAGATATCTGTTGGGACCTAATGTACCATTAAAAAATCTAATTTCTCAGTCAAGGTCCAGACTGCAGAGAATTTGCAGTCTGATCACAAGTTTTTGACAGTCTGGATTTGGCCTTCAGTCTGCCTGTTGCCTGCCCCTAGACTAGATTCTGTATTGTGCCACAGTAGAGTGGTAAACTGAGGTACAGGAAAGGGAAAGAAACATTATACCAAGATCGATATAGTGCTTTCCTAAGCCTGTTGTACAGTTATTTAGCAAATATTTCATGGGCTAGCCTTCTTACTGTAATTTTGGTAGCATTATATATGAAACTGCATAAAGATACTATTTAAAATCATTAGAGACAGGAGGGTGATGTAATATATTTTACTTGACTGCTTCTGTAGGTGTAAGAGACAAACTTTCAGGCATACACAGAGCTCTTCTTCATTGAACATTAACATTGTTCTTTTACTTCAGAGAGGTAGCTGAGTTAGTCTGCAACAGGAGAAATTTAAAAAACAACAAATAGTCTAGTAGCACCTTAAAGACTGACAAAACGTAGATGGTATCATGAACTTTCGTGGGTGCAATCCACTTCTGTCATCTGAAGAAGTGGGTTGCACCCACAAAAACGCATTATACCATCTACTTGCTTTGTTAGTCTTCAAGGTGTTACTAGACTATTCGTTGTTTTTTAAGTTTTTCATTTTTCTTTTACATTAGAATATTTGAAGACTATATGTGTTTTACCTTCTAGTATCTCTAGATGGCACTGTAGGCACAGATATGGTGCTAGCTCACTCAGTTCTTAACATAGCAGGGTGTCGGACACATGTATCCTGCAAGTATAGAGAAAGAACATTGTTTTCAGAATGGAGTCATATTGTTCAGGTTCAAAAGGGATCACAAGATCATCTAGGCTGACCTTGCAGGTCATCAATGCTACCCAACACCTGCACTCTAACCCAACAATTGAAATGAGATCAAAGTATTATGACCCAAAGGAAACTAGACTATTATGTGTCAAGCTAGAGAATAGGAGGGACTGAGGTGCATTAGTACCCAAGGGCCCTGCAATGGTAGGGAAATGATTGGGATATACCCAGTTAGTCCTGGCAAGTGACCCATACCAGCATACTTCAAAGGAAAGTCAAAAAATCCCTAAGGTTAGTAAAGATGTTAAGCAACAGTTAATTGACTAGTCAAGTAGTCAATGGAATTTTCATCAATTACTCAACTAGTCGATAGGTACTTCCGCATTCCTCCTTTGAAATGTGCAAGAGTACCCATTGGAGCTCTTGTACATTTCAAAGGAGGAATGCAGAACTCTGAGTGCAGCCCAGGGCCAGAGGGAAGTCCCGCTGACTCCGGGCTGCATGCGGTGTGCCAGCTTTGAAATGTACAAGAGTCCCGAGTAGGGGCTCTTATGCATTTCAAAGCGTCAGCACAGCATGGAGCCTGGGGCCAGCGGGGACTCAGAGTCAGCAGGAGTGAGGATCGACTAATCGACTGACTAGTCAGATAGTCGACTAGTCCTTAAGATACTTAAAGGTTGTTTTATATGTGGGGAAATATTCCCCATCCCACAAATGGTGACCAGTTAGGCCTGAGACCAAGAATCAGCCAAGGAAGCACCTGAGAGAGAGCACGTTAGTGACATATTAGAGCCCTGCCTTTCCCCATTAAATGTCCTATTTGCAGTCATGGTCATCCCTGATGCTTCAGAAGGAAACTAAGAAACCCAGAATGCACTGGGGCAAAAATCTTGCATGTGTCTGGCTGAAATCTGGAAATTCATCTTTTAGGAACGTAAGTCAGAAGTAAGCCTCAGGGCTTCCACCTCATATCCCCTGGCATACAATCACTGGCACCTCTGGCATACAATCTGTTTCAGATTTCTACAGCTCTCCTATTGAGAGGCTGTTCTGGAACCTCACCTCTCTGATGGCTAGAACCTAACCTCTGATGGTTAGAATCCTTCTAATTTTCAGCCCGAATATGTTCATGATTACTTTATATCCTTTTGTTCTTGTGTCAACATTGTTCTTTAGATTAAATAACTCTTCACCCTCCCTGGTATTTATCCCCCTCCCAATGCATTTATAGAGCGCAATCATCTCCTTTCTCAGCCTTTATTTTGCTAGACTAAACAAGCTTCTTTCACCTCTGCCCATAAGGGAGGATGATCCTAAATAGTTATTCTCAGCATCTAGTCCAGTTCAAAGTCCTCTTCCTTGAACACAGGTGATCAGAACTGTACACAGTATTTCAAATGAGGTCTCACCAGTGCTTTGTTCAATGTCATTAATACACGTCGCTGTACTGGAAATGCCTCACCTAATATATCCTAGGATCATATTTTTTTTTTCATAGCTATGTAACACTAGTGACAATCATCCTGAGATTGACCCAAAACCAGGTGTTTCGCATGTTGGTTCTAAATGATGAGCTTGCAACTTGTAGCAGAAATTTTTATTACACTCCAAGTGCATGACCTTGCATTTTGTACTATTAAATTTCATCCCATTTCTGTAAATTTAGTCTTCAAGGTCATCCATTATCTTCCTATATCATATTCCAATGCTCTTCTATAGTGACAGTGCATCCCAACTTTGTATCATCAGCACATTTCATTGGCACACTCTTATTTTTTGTGCCTAAGTTTCTAGTAAAATTATGAAGATTTGTCCCCAAACCAATATTTGAGGAACATTATAAACTTCCATCCAGTCTGATAGCTCACCTTTTATCACAGCCTGTTTCCTACTCTCCTTGAGCCACTTCCTTACCCACCTTACAATTTATGTACTAATCCCTATCTTCGCTAATATTACTAATTTCCCTTGTGCGGTCCTGTGCAAGGTTCCCGCATCACTCCCTTCCTTCCTAAATATTGGTACATTTTTAGCTATTTTGTTGTTATTTGGTAGTACTACCATCTGTTGTTTTGGTGCAGTTGATTAATCTGTATTTGTTCAAACTTGTCAGCTACACTGTGCTAGTGATGGCAGCATGTTAACTCATTATTTATTGTTTCAAAAAAGGTTTGATGTCAATAGATTACCTAAAATACAATGTATGTTTGAGAGCTTTTTAATATCAGAGATGATTTTTTTAGGATAAAGGTTTGAAAGACCATATGGTGATTCAGAGGTGCAGATAGGGACCCAATATTATAACTGGATTCCATCATGTATGTGTTTACAAGGTTGGTGCTGGTTTTTAGATATTTTTATAGATTCTAGTAAATGTGTGTGGAGTAGGGAAGCCAAGTGGATGTCTCAGTAGGGAAGCCTTTGGTTCCAGTACGTGTTCATTGATATTACAAGAAAATTACTTTGTCATACTTAAAGGAAGGCATTCATCCCAGCAAAGAAGCCTGCCAAAGGACTTTTGCACCGTCTACTTACTTATGCAGCACTCCAGGCCTCATTAGGGCCCTCTGAGTGGAAGTGGCTTTCAGTCCTATAGAATTTCAGAGAAACAAAATAGGATAACTTAAAATCTGAAGTGCAGTGAACTTCAGCAGGTATTTCACAATGTTTCTGGGAAGATTTCTGAATCACTTTTCCATTGATTGTTTTCTTTTTTCTTTTTTTTTTCCTCCCCACAACTCCTTTATGCTTGCTTCACATTCTTTTAACATCTACTGTGCTGCTACCACTCCCTTCAGTTTTGCTCCAAAACTAACTACAGTAGACTTCCAGTAATCCGGCACCTTTGGGACGTAGGTGGTGCTGGATTATCGGATATGCCAGAGTATCAGGAGGAACTGCATACTCCCAACGCAATCCCCCTCCCCCTTACAACCTTATGCTCAGGTCCCGGAGCTGCCAGTACAGCCGTGCATCTCCCTTCAGGCACTGGGGCACGTGCGCTGAGCGGCTGGCTTTTCAATGAGCTGGCTGGAATGCCCTGCATAACCCAATCTCCCTCCCCTTCCCCTTCACTGGAGCCAAAAACTTCCCCTCCCTGCTGTAACCCAATCCCACTCCCCTCCCCTTCCCCAGAGCCAAACACCTCTCCTCCCTGCTGTAACCCGATCCCACTCCCCGACCAACCTTATGCTCAGTCACAGAGCAGCCAGTACAGCCGCATGTCTCCCTCCAGGCGCTGGAGCACGTGCGTTGAGCAGCTGGCTTTTCAGTGAGCTGGCCGAGATGCCGTGAGTAACCCAATCCCCTTCCTGTCCCCTCCCTTCCCCTCCTTTTCCCCAGAGCCAAACACCTCCCTTCCCTGCTGTAACCCACATGAGAGCAACTGACCTGAGCGGTTCCGGGTTCCTTCCCAGTTCCGTCAGGAGCGCTTGCCATTTTGATGCCGGACTATCGGGAGTGCCAGACAATTGGGTCCTGGACTATTGGAGTTTTACTGTACATTGTAAGTTGTGCCATACCCAACACATTCATTTAATTTTAGCACCGCCACTGTGCATTTTATTTGGACATTTCAGGAATGTTTGGCAGCAGCCAAGCAACTACCATGCCCACTGCAAACAGAAATAGCTATGTTATATCCATAGCCATCTTATGGTATTCCACAATCACAACTAAAGTAACCACATGAACTGGAGTGGCTTCTGCTCAGGCTGCTTTTGCCACATTGACAACTGCTTGGGCTGAAGTCACAAAAGAGAGAGCTGGTGCTTACGCTTTCTTTCCTGCTATTACCCTGGGCAATCACAGAAAACAAATTCATACTGCTGCCTCCATTGCAAATAGCCTTCTAATGCTAAAAGAAAAAGCTCAGTGCACAGCATCAGCAAACTCTGTGTACTCTCATTTGGAGATAGAGCTTTGAAAGGGAATTCTACTCCAAGGGACTACCTGTGAAAACTGATTATATTTGGACACTAAAAGCAGAGGATATGGAAGTAGGAAGTGTCAAACCTCTTCAAGCTATCTCTTGAGAATAGTTGAGGTAACATCATATTGAATCAAGTGCTACAGAACATGGAAATAGATACTTGTGAGGACAGAAGGGTGGATAATACAAAACATCATTGTCTTTAGCTTCTTCTCTGTTTGCTTTGTCATATTAATTACTGGATACAGTAGCACTGCATCTGACTCATTTGAGCTATTTTTAATCCATGCAAGCAAGGGCAATCAATTTGTGAATAAATAATACAAATTAAACTGAGATCACTATTTGTGTCTCCTGTAAAAATTAAGATGCTTTTACATGTAACATCACTACACCTAAAACAGATTTGCATTTAACAGGAAGGTGCTAATGTTCTCATTTCAACACTTTTGAGCACTAAGTTTATATTGTTTTTTAAAAAGGTAAATGTGGTTTTCTGTGCATAGCCAGGTGCAAAGAGTGCATGAGAATGTACAATCTTTGGGTATTCCATGTGGTCTGCTGGTCATAGCAAGGAAAAAGGGCCCATTACTATTATCCAACAGTGGATGTTATCATTGGCTCAAGTAACATACATTCACATTGTGTTTACTCATGTAATTAAATAACCCCTCGAATGAGAAAGAAGCCTTATGGAATGCAAATGAAGAACTTCAACAGAAAAATGCTAGTTTCCAAGAAAGCAGTCATTGTGTGTGTGATCGGAGGTGAGAAGAAGCTATAAGTATGCATTCAAGGAATAATTTGGCAACTTTGGACTGTTTGGAACCTTACAAAGAAGGGCAGATGTGCTAGAACATCCCCAGACATAGGCACCATCTCCATGGGTACTCCAGGATTAGAGCTCCCATGGAAAAAAAATACTGGTTGCTGAGCATCCACCAGCAACTAGCTTCCCCTCCCACTCACCCAGTGTTACCTGAAACAAAAGACAGGACTATGCAGTGCTTTAAAGTCTAACAAGATGGTTTATTAGATGATGAGCTTTCTCAGATCAAATACCTGTCTGCCAGCGGTCCCACCGATCAACCCCTTCCATAGCCTCCCAGCACCTTCTGCCTGCCATGATCAGCTGTTTCACAGCATGCAGTAGGCACTCAGAGTATGGGGTGGGGTGAGTAGCAGTGATAGGACACATTTGAAGGGGTGGTGGTGGAACTGGGTGGAAAGGAGCAGGGGTGGGGAACTTACAATCTAGGTTCCCATGTAATTCTCTGTTTTAGATAAATTATTTCTATGCAGATTTAGCCCAACTTTAAGGATGTGTAGCAGTTATTTCCTTTCTTTTGTATACGTTCTACCAGGCTAGCGATAAGTATTAAGGGGCCTTATGTAGATTAGAACCTATGGAGCAGTATCTACCTGCTTACTTATATATTCCCCACACCTCTTGTTTGTTCTGTTCTATGGCTATTGTTGATCTGGCCCCCATACAACCTGTGAATGCAGCAGCTGAGCCAAAATACTACTTGACAAATCATGAGTGGGGCCAGGTAGTTAGAAAAATTATTCATTGTTTTCTATGGGGAGGTTGAACCAGCATCTCCACTCCCGGATTTCATTATGCGTTCAGTATTTGAAAGAAGGTATGTGTGCTATTCTAAAAACTCTATCAGGAAGAGATTAAAATGTAGAATGTATAAATAATCTGATTTTAGGAATTAAAATTACTTTTAGGAGGTCTCCGGTACATGTTTTTATTTAGTAAATGCACCAGATCACGTTTTCTGCCTATTTTTTACTGGAAAGGAAGCAATTTTAGAGGACATAACTCTCTTACATGCAGTACTGGACCAAAGCAGGTCTGTTATCTGTGTTGGTGATCTACAGATGTATCATATAAGGACAAGTTCACCAGCTCCCCTCTGATAAGTAAGTTTACGGTCAGCACTCAGAGCAATTAAAAATATAAGTGATGGTAAAAGTATGAAAAGGAATCATGAACAAACACTGCATGGACTACAAGATGGATGTTCAGAGATCTATTCCCGTTCTCCCAAACATTTCCTGTGTAATTATGGGTATGTCATATAGTCTTTGCAAACAGGGATTCTAATGATTCCTTACAGACCAGGGCTATTGTCAGGCTTCATTAATGTTTGTTAGGAACTGGGATGCTATGGTGTTACAACAGAACCTCAGAATTAGGAACACCAGAGTTGTGAAGTAATCAGTCAGTTGCCCCATATGAAACCCGAGGTATGCAATTGGGCAGCAGCAGAGACAAAAAAAGCGAAATCAAAGCAAAACAACAACAAAAATAAAGCAAAAAGCAAATATTGTACAGTACTGTTTTAAACATAAGATAATAAAATAAAGGGAAAACAGCATTTTTCAAACCTGTATTACATCAATATTTAGCTATAAACTGTTCAAGGAACAACCATAACATTTTGTTCATGTTTTGAACATTTCAGAACAACCACCATTCTCAAGGTGTTTGTAACTCAGAGGTTCCATTGTAATGAAACATACGGAAACATGTTAGAAATGGCCAAAAGAAAAGTTGACTAAAATAATTTCCAAATTTCAGACAACTATGGTTAATATTTTGGGATGGAATTAAAATTCAGATGTATTTATTTAGCAAACACATCAGAATGTTCATCAAAATGTTTCACTTTTGTTTGGGAATGATATTCCAGAATTGTCATGAATTTTATATTAAAAGCTATGTATACAAAACTTTAAAATCTATATTAAGTTATTTGTTTTCCAACTTTCATAAAAACAAAATTTTTGTTTGGGCCCAAAATGACTTTCCCTCAATTTTTTTGTTTTGATGCCCAACCCAAAATAGTCATAACAATGTCAGGTTTTGAGTGCTGCATTTGGGGCATTTATCACAATATTGAGTTCTGAAGCCATAGGGCAATGGTTCTCAAACTTTTTGGCCCGTGGCCGACCTGGCTCAATGCAACACCAACTGTTGTGTTAGTTTATCAAACTTAATTTTAAATAAAGTAAAATATTAATTTATGTCTAACACAAAAGGTTCCCATGTTTTCTTTATTTATGAAGAAGTGGGCTGTGAAAGCTCATGATACCAGCTACGTGTTTTGTTAGTCTATAAAGAACTACCAGACCATTTGTTGTTTTTTAAGTTTATTCTGTACAGACTAACTCGGCTATCCCCTGAAGCTTCTTTATTTATGGCAGGGGTGGGGAACCTTTTTGGGGTCATGGGCCACTGAGCCACAGAAAAATCAGTTGGGGACCACACAATTGAGAAGCAACAAAAAAAAATCCCTCCAAAACCCCCCAGCCTTCACTGATGTGGCCCCCAACTGAGACACTTCATACCTCTGGTGGTCCAGCCCCACCAGGGGAGGGGAGGGACAGCATGGATGGAGGTTTAGGGCTTCCCATAGGCCAGATTTTCTCTCCTAGGGTTCCAGGGTTAGTGGATTTTGTGGACCCCC
>JANRFK010006697.1:24055306-24074288 GCA_030068395.1 Apalone spinifera
CTCTTTTCCGCAAATACTTTTAACGGAAAAACTTTTCAGTTAAAAACATTTGTGGAAAATCATGTCAGTCTGGACGTAGCCCTAGTGTAGACCTAGCCCATGACAGTTAGCAAGTTTTTCCTAATGTCCAGCCTAAACCTCCTTTGCTGCAACTTAAGCTCATTGCTTCTTGTCCTATCTTCAGAGATTAAGAAGAATAATTTTTCTTCCTCCTCCTTTTAGCAACTTTTTAGGTACTTGAAAGCTGTTATCATGTCCCCTCTCAGTCTTCTGTTTTCCAGATTAAACAAACCCAATCTTCCCTCAGAGGTCATGTTTTCTGGACCGTTAATCATTTTGTTACTCTTCTCTGGACTGTCTCCAAAATTGTCCACATATTTCCTGAAATATGTTGCCTAGAATTGGATACAATTCTTCAGCTGAGACCTAATCAGTGCAGAGTAGAATGGAAGGATTACTTCTTGTGTCTTGCTGACGACACTCCTGTTAATACATCCCAGAATAATGTTTGCTTTTTTTGCAACAGTGTCATACTGTGGACTCATAGAGTACATCTACACTGCAAAGCTACTTTGGGATACCAGAGTATCCTAAAATAGCTATCACGCACCTTCACAGCAAGCCCGTTATTTCTGGGCTCGCTATTCTGATGTCCCTGTAAACCTCATTCTACGAGGAATAAGGGACATTTCAGAATAGTGTTTTTTTTAAATTTGGCGCTGTGTAGCTCAAGTGGCATATCTTATTTCAAGTTACAGTGCAGTGTAGACGCACCCATATTTAGCTTGTGGTCTACTATGACCTCTAGATCCTTTTCTATAGAACTCCTTCCTAAACAGTCACTTCCCATTTTGTATGTGTGCAACTGATCCTTCCTAAGTGGAGTACTTTGCTCTTGTCCTTATTGATCTTCATCCTATTTACCTTAGACCATTTCTGCAGTTTGTCCAGATCCTTTTGAATTATTATCCTTCAAAGCACTTGCAATCACTCCCATCTTCGTATTATCCACAAACTTTATAAGCCAGTGTTTCTCAAAGTGGTCCACAAAACCACTCTGAGAAACCTGCTAGCTGGCCGCTCTGGTGTGTTTATTTACCAGCTCCACAGCATGGAGCCTTGCAGCTCCCATTGGCTCTGATTCATCATTTGTAGCCAAGGGGAGCCATGGGAAGCAGCATGGGCTGGGCCACTTCTTTCCATAGCTCCCCTTGGCTGCAATTAGCAAACCGGAGCCAATGGGAGTCATGAGGCTACATGGCTGCAGAGCTGGTAAATAAACATACCGGAGCATCCAGTTAGTAAGTTTCTCAGAGTGGTTTCGTGGACCACTTTGAGAAACACTGTTATAAGCCATTATCTGAATCACTGATGAAGATATTGAATAGAACCAGTGCCAAAGCTGATCCCTGCAGAACCCCATTTGTTATGCCCTTCCAGCATGTCTGTGAACCATTGATAACTAATCTCTGGGAATGGTTATCCAACCAATTATGCACCCACCTCATAGTAGCTCCATCTAGGTTGTATGTCCCTAGTTTATTGATAAGGTCATGTGAGATTATATCAAATGCTTTACTAAACTCTAGGTATACTACATCTACCACTTCGTGCTTATCCACGAAGCTTGTTATCCTATCAAGCTTGTTATCCAATCAGGTTGATTTGAAATGATTTGCTCTTTACAAATCCACGCTCATTGTTACTTACTGCCTTATTGTCTTCCAAATTTTTGCAAATGGATTCCTTAATTATGTGCTCCATTATCTTTCCTAGCACAAGCGTTAAATTTACCAGTCTGTAGTTTTATGGGTTGTCCTTATTTTCCTTTTTATAGATAGGCACAATATTTGCCCTTCTCCAGTATTCTGGAATCCCTCCCACCTTCCATGACTTTTCAACAATGATAGCTAATGGCTCAGATACCTCCTCAATCAAGTCCTTGAGTATTCTAAGATGCATTTCATCAGGCTCTGGTGACTTGAAGACATCTCACTTTCCTAAGTAATTTTTAACTTGTTCTTTTTCAATTTTAATCTCTGAACCCACCCCATTTTCTCTGACATTCACTTTGCTAGTGAATCACCACCAACATTCTTGGTAAAAACTGAAAGAAAAAAGTCAGTAAGCACCTCTGCCATGTCCACATTTTCAATTACTGTTTTTCTCTCTTTACTGAACAATGGGCCTACCCTATCCTTGGCCTTCTTCTTGCTTCTAATATATTTTTAGAATGTTTTCTTGTTATTCATTATGTCACTAGCTAAGTTGATCTGATTTTGTGCCTTCTTCACCTTTCTAATTTTGCCCCTACATACTTGTGTTATTTGTTTATCTTTCATTGTAATTTGACCTAGTTTCTACTTTTTATAGGGCTGCTTTTTTATTTTTAGATCATTTAGGATCTCCTGGTGAAGCCAGGGTGGTCTTTTTTCAAATTTTTCATCTTTTCTATGCAGTGGAATAATTTGCTCTTATGTACTAAATAATGTCTCTCTGAAAAACTGCCAACTGTCTTCAGTTGTTTTTACAGCTGTTTTTAATTGTTTTCCTCTTAGTCTTTCTTTCTATGAGCCATCAGCTCCCTGAGTTTGCTAAAGTATGTTTTCTTGAAATCCATTGTCTTTATTTTGCTGTTCTTCCTCCTACAATTCCTTAGAATCATGCACTGTTTTATTTCATGCTCACTTTCACCAAAGCTGCCTTCCATTTTCAAAATCTTGCTCAGTTCCTCCCTATTTTTTAAAATCAAATCTATAACAGCATCCCTCCTCGTAGCCTTCTCCACCTTCTGAAATTAAAAAAAAAAACAGTCTCCAATTTAATTCTTCCTACACAGTGTCGTCTGTGGTGTTCAAACATGGCTCTTCTTTGAAATTACATTGGAAGTATCTTTAAAGTATTTTTTGCAGTTTCTGATTATTGCTGTCACTGGATGCAGAGTTGAGTTATTGGTCCTTTTACTTTGGTTCTGGAATTGCTTTCCCAACTCAAGTGTTCTTGAAAAACTCCTAGAGGAAGTGTCAGGGACAGTTTAAAATCAATAGCAATAGACAGCAGAAACAGGTGCTTACTCTCATATTATTTCATTTCTAAATGAGCTTTCCTCTGCTAAGCCAAGAACAAAATGATATAAAGCACAAAAGCTGGCAAGAAGAACTGTGTTAGATCAGTGGCTCCCAATCTTTTTATACCGTGGATCGGCAAACCCATTCACAAATTTTTGGCGGACTGGCTTAATTTTATTTCGTATTTGCATATTCATTATGCAAATAATGTTGCTGGAAATAAAATGGAAATAAAATGTTTCTGGTCCACAAAACCTTATCCCTCTCTGCCAGAGTCCTGCCCCTCCAGCCCCAAGCCCCTCATACACTCCAATGCTGACTCCTGCATCCTCCCATATTCCCTACCCTGAGCCTCCCCACACTTATATTTCTTAGTGTAAGAAATTTATGTTATTTTCGCCCCTGCAGCTAAGTATCTCATGAGCAGGACCATTAGTGGCAACCATACGGTGAAATCCTATCAGGCCAGGACCAGAGCAGGGAGGGACTGCAGCTCCCTCAATGGGGACGACTCTGTGTGGCCAGGCTCGTGCGGATGCCCCGCCTGGAAGCATGCGCGTCGGGGAAGTTCCCCATGGCAACACACACTGCCACCAACATGCCTGTGCCAGACAGAGTGTATGGGTCGGACAATGACTGGACAGCGCAGCTTGCTGCCCATGGCCCTGCCCTTCTCACCCAGTGAGCTCCATCCCACATATGCCCTTTCCAGAAGTGCTGGCGAAATTCAGCATCTGTCCTGCATCTGTCTAAAGCCTCCACCTCTGCCAACAGCCCAGGGGACACTGGGCCACATGGGCTCCGCAATGCCTCTTCCATGCCCCCATCCGCCTATCCACAGGCCGCGTGCTGCCCTGTTCCACTTCAGCCCCGCCCCCATGGGCGTGGCCTGATGGTGTGCCACAGCCCAGCAGCCAGCAGTTCATGGCCTGGTACCAGCCTGCGGCCCAGTGGTTGGGAACTGCTGTGTTAGATGAACAGGATATAAAAATCACTGTAGTTGCTAAAGCAAACTAAACTCTTTTAAATTTGCAAGATTTTCAACTTACCTATAACATCTAGTCAAAGCCTCATGAGAGCCACAGAATAGCACCTAAAAAAAGTGGCAAATCAGATTTTTCTTAGACATGGTCTGCACCAGGGTTTTCCAACCTATGGGTTGGGACCCAAATATGGGTCATCATTATATTTCAAAAGGGTTGCCAAGTGTCTCCCCAGGTGGCTCTGACCCCTCTCCTCCTCCTGTTTTCGAATTGCCTTGGGTCACCAAGTCTTCCAGAATTGTCAAAATGGGTCCCCGTCTGGAAAAGGTTGGGAACCACTGGTCTATACTAAAGGAGAAAGTCAACTTAAGATATGCAACTCCATCTATATTAATTATGTAGCTGGAGTACAAGTATCTTCAGTCATATTTTGGCACCATCCACACAGCGGAAGGTCAATGGGAGCATACTCTCCTGTGGACTTACCTTACTCCTCATGAGGAGCAGGACTAGCAGTGCCGTCAGGAGTGCCCTCTCAGTTCGAATTAGTGTGTCTTCACTAGACCTGCTAATTTAAACACCAGAAGATACTGTGACTGCTCTCCTGGGGAGAAGCTCTCCCTCAGGGCCTCCCGGATGCACACAGCTCCCTTATGGGCCTGCCGGATGGCAGCCATGTGCGGCTGCTCATAGGCTCTGCCTGAGCAATACTCCCTCCCCACCCTGGCAGGAAGGCCTCCCCCTTCCTCTTACACACATTGTGCAAAACACTGCACACAGCACCACATGTGGGATGTTGTGCTCCCCGTGGCCCAGGTGGGTGAAGAGGCATCTTCAGGCAGCCGAAGGCACTCTAGACCACCATGCGGGTCCTGCTCAGCCTGGCATTAAATGTCTGTCATAAGGAGTGTAGGGCTTCATGAGCCACAGCTACAGGGGATAAGGCTCATTCCCCACCAGGGATACGGGCATGTCCACATCCCCGACTCTGATGTGGTGGTCGGGGAAGAAAGTCTCAGCGTGCAGCTTCTTATAGACGCTAGAGTTCCTGAACACATATGCGTTGTGTGCTTTCCCCGACCACCCAACATTTATGTTTGTAAACTAGCCCCGGTGATCAGTCACAGCCTGCAGGACCACCAAAAAGTATCCCTTCTGGTTAATGTACATTGAGGCTCAGTGGTCTGGGGAAAGGATAGGGATGTGTGTCCCATCGATAGCCCCCCACTAGTTGGGGAAACCCCTCGATGACAGTGTCCACATCTGCCAGGCAGATTTCTCGGTGCAGCAGGATGTTGTTGATGGCCCTGACCACCTGCAGAAGAAGACTAACAACCTGAGAATCACAGGGGTGCCAGGGGCTGCCACTTTCCCCCCTTTTAGTCCCCATCCCTCCAACTCACCAGGAGCAACCCCCTTCAATCACGGCCACCCCAGGCAGGGCTTTGTGAGGGTGGGACAGAACAAACCCTCCCGGGAAGGAGGCTTGCATCACCCCAACCCCCTTTTACCTAGGGAAGCCCATTCCATGCTTCCACCCCCCTCCTGGGACAATAGCCCGAGAATGCCATACCTGCATGAGCTGGGCCCTGACAGTTGATCTTCCCACGCTGAACTGGTTCCCCACGGATTGGTAGCTGTCCGGCATGGAGCGTTTCCAGAGGGCGATGGTGACACACTTCTGGAGGGGAATGGTGGGCCTCATGTGCATGTCCTGTCACCTCAGGGCAGGGGCGAGCCACTCACACAGCTCAAGGAAGATTCTGGAACCACTGTTGGTTGCCCCAGCACTCCAGAACATTGTGTTCCCACCAGTTTGCACTGGTGTCCAGACGCCAGATGCGGTGGGGCAAGGCATCCGGACCATGGTGGGCAGTGTCCAGCTCCTGTCATGTGGACACTCTATTTCAAAATAGCTAAGTGCTATTTCAAAATGCATTTTGTGTGTAGACCCGCTATTTTGAAATAAGCTATTCTGAAATATCTCTTCCAGAATAGCTTATTTCGAAATAATGCTATTGTGTAGACATAGCCTAAGTGGTAAATGGAAAGGTGGGAGAACTGCACCTTCTCCCTTCCCTTGCCCATTTTACTATATTTAGGCAAGGGTTGTCAGAGAAGATGCAACGTCCTAATAATAAACTCCCACCTCTCCTGTTCTTTGATGTGACTGACAGTTCACTCAGCTGCTCATACTGACTTCCCTCTTAGAAAAGTAGTAAAGAAATCTGAATTACTTTTTGCTTAAGGCTGGTAAACAGCCTGTCACTGTTGCCAAAGGGTTAAAATAGTCTCTTTGACTATGTGTGTTTTACACACAATGTGATTCTTTTTCAGAGAGCATGTCTACATTGCATTATGACATTTCAAAACATTGGCATTTTTTCTAAAAATCACCATGTTTATGAATGGTGTGAGTAAAAATTGCATTTAATTTTATGAAATTAACACAGAATTCTATAATCTGGAACATGAAACAAAAAGTAAGTATTAGTTTAGAAGATGGCCAAAATTTCATTTGGAGTGCAATATACACAGTAACTAGTCTATTTATTTTGTAGACCACACATATTGAAAGCTAGGTACATAATTAACCATCAAAACATGATATCTGAGTTTATTTTACAGGGTTTAATGTTCTCACAGAAATGGTCTAAAAGCTCTAGACCATCAATTCTTTCTGTGTTTATTTACTGGGGAAAAAAACATGCATTTTTAGAGATTAAGAGTTTGGTAACACTTTATTTGTACTGTCTTATTTTAATTTATGTAGTCTTAGCACTAACAAACATCATACATAATACAGTCCTTTGGTATTAAAGTGGATTTCACATTGTGCCTTAATGGAAAGTCGGCTATGGATATTTACGCTACTTTCTTTTTTATTTTGTTAAAATATTTTAAAATTTTGAATAATCAATCAATCTGAATATATTTATTTCATGACAATCAATCAAATCAGTGAATTTTAAAACCAGAGCATTATAAAGATTAAAATGAAGATAATTCTGAGCTGTAAGGTTAAATACATTACTGGCAAGATACTGAAGCCATCATGATAAATACTAGTAACAGGCAAACCTTAAATGATCTGTAGGCTTTTTGTAACCACTTTTGGCTAGATATTCAGCTGGCAATCCTTGTGTACCAAAAGACATACTGAAGTCAATAAGAAGTTGAAATACACAAGAATCACAGACTGTGATTTCAAGAGAGCCTAAGGGAGTTAGATACTCTGAATTGCAAGGGAACTGAGTACCTTACTCCCTTAGGCCTGGTCTACAATAATGGGGAAAGTCCATTAATTACATAGCTGGAGTCAATTTATCTTAAATTGTGTTTTGGTGCTCTCCACACAGTGGGAGGTCGATGAGAATAAACACTCCAGTTATCTTCCCTTACCCCTCATGAGAAGCAGGACTACCAGCTCCAATGGGAACGCCCTCTCATAACTCCAGAAGATCAACTGCGGCAGTGTCAATCTTCCACGTAGTGTAGATAAGCCCTTAGGTCCTTTGAAAATAATACCTATATTATCAGGTCTTTTGGAGGTTTACAGTACATGAACATCAGAACAGCCATGCTGGGTCAGTAGGGTTGTCAGATACTTTTAAAAAAATACCGAACAGGGCGGGGAAAAAATTGGTTGAGCAAGAGCAAAACAAAACAATTTTGTTTTGTGGCCTTCCGTCCAAGAAAAACAGAAAATACCAGACATTTTACATGTCCGGTATTTTCTGGGTTTTTTTTTTTTACTAGACAGAAGCTGCAAATACCAGACTGTCCAGGCCAATATTGGATGTCTGGCAACCATATGGGTCACACCAAAGGTCCACCTAGCTGGGTATCTTGTCTACACATTTGATACTATTTCCTTAGTCTTGAACAAAGATATTAACTGGATGTCACATTATAAAGCCAGTCTCCCCTGCTTGTGACAATTATATTTTTACACTTCCAACCCACCTAATTAGGCTTATTATCACCAGTCCTACAATTGATAGATACTTCTCCTCCTCCCCACTCTGTCATAAATATCTTGGTTCCGTAATTTCCATTCCAGTTTATCATCTGTTGAAGTGGGTTTTACCCATGAAAGCTCAGGATACTATATAACTAAATATATAGGTGCAAAACATCATTAAACCAGATTATTTAAATAATGATTAAAATTGGTGATTTAAAATACTTTGGTTTAAATCAATCCACCCTGCTTTCCTGACTAACTTATTCCACTCATCCCTCATCTTATTGGCTGTGGAGCTCCCTTTCTTAAGTGTCTAAACCTCCCCACGCTTTGTATGGGAAGCCTGAGCATCTAATTCCATGTTCTGAATTCCACAGCAAGGTGCCCACGAGTTAGACATCACAAAGCTCAGTGCTTCATTTCCTAAGTCTTCTTTGTGAGCCTAATTCACTTTTGAAAATGAGATTTAAATGCTTTTGGAAATTTTAGCCTGGTTGGAAGGGTGAAAACAAGAATTCTTGATTAGGCAGCACAGGGTATGATATTCTACTAAGCTCTAACAAAGGATTGTAAGATCAGTATGCTAATGAAGCACTGGAAGAGCTAAAATTTAAAAGGGCTGATCCTCAGCTCATGTAATTTGGATTTGGTATATTTGTCAGTTGTACTTCAGTTGAACTAAGACAATTTATACCCACTGGGCATCTGCCTCAGAGAATCATATATATAAGTAAAGTCTAAAATGATTCTTATCTTTGAGGATACTTAACCAGCTTGAAAAAATACTTATTTTTTCTAGACTTGAGAAATGTGTGTGGTGAGTCAACCAGCTAAAACAATTAAAATATAAAAAAAATCAGTGTCTGCCTTATTTTCCCTCTGAAGCTGAATGGACAAAGTGCCTTATCTTGAACTTTTGTTGATTATATGAAGTACGCCTTGCAAGCCATATAACCATATTACTATCCAACACATTGCATGTAGTTTTGAAAACAAACAGTAGTGGATAGATAAGTGGCTTAACTTTCCTTCTGTGTGTTCTTTATGAAAGCTGACTTCAACTTTTTCAGTGTTAGGACATCTCTTTTATTCATAGTGTTCTACTTCATCATAGTTTCAACATCACATTATTCCAGCCTTCAAATGAATTTACTGTGGATTAAAACGAAATGCTTTGAATGGAGTAATGGATAACTTTCAGGTACAAAAAGTGTCCACTCTTCATAGAATAGTTTTTCATGTTAGCCATGTAACTCTTTTAGCTACATTAGTCAGCCACATAACTCTATTCCAAGTTAGTTAGAAAGGGCAGAGATATGGACCATTACTTACATAGACCAGTATTTTCAAAATTAGGGCTCAAAAATAGTCTCCAAAATCTATATTTAGTCAGCTAAATAATTTACTTCAAAAGGAAATGTTCTTTTCTTTTGAAAATCTGCCCAGTAATGTAGAACCCAAATGTTGATTATTGACATCCTATATTAGGGAAATACAAATCACCCAGCTGACAGCTGCATTGGCAGTTTATCAGTAGCTTGTGACCTTTCACTGAATTGTGTACAATTTAGAAAGTTGCAGCCACACTCATTTTTTAATAAGGGGGGTATAAACCATTTGAAATTAGACACTAATATGCAACCATTCCTTATTGCATAAGTGGATTCCAGGATCAAGGAATCAAGATAGAACATGGCATGCTAGGATATGTGGCCTCTGTAGGTTCATGCAGCCTTTCTAGAGACATAGGCAGTTGCAGATATAGAGCTCCTTAGCCTAAATTCATACTTTAATCACAACCCCTGGAAGCTAACCTGAATTTTTTCTCAACACTCACTTGGGCTTCTAGGCTCTAAATTTACAGCTCTGAATCCTTGAGAATATTATATCTGAAATTCTATTATCCTGCTGAATTTTTAAAGAAATAGTCACAATAAATTCAGTCAGGAGATTTTGGGCCTTATTTTGATAGCATCATTCTAACTATGTAACAAGATATTTGTACTGTACCTTCAAAGGTGCTTGTAAATGCACTTCAAATGTTGTAGAAAAGTAGACTATATATAGCCTGTTGATGCCAATTAAACTAAAACATAGCTACTTTTTTACAAGAGTGAAGTAGTTTAGAGAGACTGAGAAAATTCATTGGTGTTGCTGAAGATGCTCGGTTAGTGATTTTATTTTATTTATGTGCATGAGGCATACGTTCAAAGATCTGAAATTCAAGTTTGTAATTTCTGCTAAACTAATACATTCAGCATGTTAATTTCAGGTTTTTTTTCAGAAGCCTTTTTTTTCTGAGTCACTGAATACTCAATACATCATTTTCTTCCTTCAGAGATTATCCAGCACTGTTACTACTTTTATGTAAATTAACCTTTATATGAAAGACTTGATAATTGAAAAAGAAATCAAACACTGTATACCTATCCAAATAACAAGGGGATTATGCTACTATGGCCAGGTGTATCTACGGGGGAAAAGTCAACCTATGATACATGACTCTAGCTATGAGAATAGTGTAGCTGGAGTCAATATACTTTAATTAAAATTTCTGCAGTGTTCCCACTGTGGGAAGTCAACAGGAGAAACTCTCCCGTCAACTTCCCTTACTCCTCATGATCCGGTGAAGCAGTCGATTTAGGGGGTCCTTACTAGAACCACCAAATCGAACCCTCAGAGACCAATCTCTGAAGCATCAATCTCAGGGTAAGTGAAGATAAGCTCTGAGTTTTCACACTTGGTTTTACTCTATTCACACTGGAAAAAAATCCAGTGATTCATCTAAAGTAATATTCTGACTCCAACAGTACCTGGTCCCAAATGCTTCAAAGTGATGGGTGCTAATGTCTTTCTAGTAGTCTTTTGAAGCCTCAGGAGGTAAAATGCATCATTACTGGAGATCCCTGTGATTAGGATAGCAGGGCAAAAAAAGAAAATGTAGCTGGTATAATCAGTGACTTAGAACTGAATCCAGCTGCCACAAGAAGACATAAGCAGCTGCTTCATAAGCAATAAAGAACAAGTCTCACTTGAGCTGGCATTTGATACTTACTTCAAAACAGAGCTCAAAGTCCTGCTCTTAACCTTTGAGGTACATTTTAACAGTACGGATTTAACCTCTCTATTCCAGCACCCTTGGGACTTGTCAGGTCCTGAACCAGACAATTTGCCAAACCATGGAAAATAATATTGTCTAGCAGAATTACCAATATCTCCATCTCTTTAGTGGGCTTTTAGAAGTCATTTAGGGGTAAATTAGAACTAAATAAAAGCACAGAACACTGAGATCCAGGACTTGGTGTCTGTAAACAAACTTTATGGGACCATGGGAAACTTGGCCACACCCATGAAAAGTGGACATCCAACTAACTAAAATCATGCTGGACTATGGATGTCACTGGACCAGAGAGTGCTGGACTAGAGAGGTTCAACCTGTACCTGTTTACCACAGAGCTTCTACCCTCCTAGAAACTTATGCTCCCTATATTTAATGCAGCTGGAAAGACCCAGGGTCAGGCTGTCAGGCACTGAGATTCCAGGTGTGGTACTCTCTGCTGGACAAGATCAGACTGAATGTTTTTAGATTAAAGTTTAAGACATACCTTTCCAGTAAAGCCCTTTTCTATGATCAGTGAATAAAAATAAATACATAAAACTTACACATCCTGCCACCAAGAGAATAAGAGAGCTCTTTGGTTCTCCACTCTTTTGTTTTTTCATAATTTTGTTCTGTGTTTTAGTAACAAGGTGACAGGTGATAGCTATTCAGAATGCAAAGCATCTGTGCACTGCCAAACTATAGCATTGCACATGCTGTTCTGTAGTCATGCAAGAAGAGACCCTGGTGTGAAAAGAAGGTGGCATCAGCAGAAAGCTGAAGACCAAAGCCATTACAAAAGAAGCCTGTTGTATAGCTTCATGTATAGCAACATCCTACTAACAGTCTCACCACATATCTTCTCATCTAATTGTTTGTTTTAAAAGATATTTTCCAGGTGCAATCTGGCTAGCATCATTATGTAGTTTTCAGTCATTTGTGTAAATCCCTGAAAGATGTTATTCATTTTGTCAAAAGTCTGTATGAAATGGTTACCTGACAAAAATGACAGGGTTTGTTGTTGGAACAAATTATTAGTCTGATAGAGTGTCTGATGTGGTAAAAATCTGGGAATTCTGCATTGCTTGGAAATGAGAACTTAGACTTGATCTGATTCTAACTGAAAATTATAAAGCATTGTGAAAGTTCAATAAGTTGGTAGATATGGTAACATCACAATATCTACCAAAGGTGCATCTACAAATGAAGTGGCTCTTGTATACATTAATTTCATTTTTATAGGTTGAAGAGCTTTTCTGTTTGTATAAAGAGCTTTAAGGTTGAGGTTGAAGAAGCTTTCAGGTGGAAACAAACATGCAAGATCAAAATAAAAATTTGCTTTCCATATTGTTGTAAATAGCAAACAGTCTCAGAGTGGCTAATGAAGTAATTAAGTTTATAGTTTATATTTCAGTTCATAAAGTGATTTAGGATCCTTCAGGACAAAAAGTGCCAGAATAGTGTCAAATTGTTGCCATTAAAGAGTGATGAGGCACAAAACAAATGGCAATAAAAAGTGTAGAAGAACTATAGAGAGAGAAGATAAAACAGATCCCTTGGCTGGGAAGAGATTGAATGAGTAGAGCCAGAGGATAGATAGTTTAGTGCAAGGAAATGTCTTTGGCTTTCTCCTACAAATAAATCAATGATTTCACCACTTGCATGCTTCGCAGTGTTGCTGACAGGTCAGAAATCCCTCTTAATGTAAGTGGAACATGCTCCAAAACTCTTAATGCTTATCTTGGTCAATGTACTCTCAAAACAAAGTAAAATAACTTAGCATAAACAACATGGCTGCGTCTAGATTGGCATGATTTACCGGAAATGCTTTTAACGGAAAAGTTTTCCGTTAAAAGCATTTTCGGAACACAGTGTCAAGATTGGCACGGACGCTTTTCTGCAAAAGCACTTTTTGCGGAAAAGCATCTGTGCCAATCTAGACGCACTTTTCTGCAAAAAAGCCCCGATCGCCATTTTTGCGATCGGGGCTTTTTTGCGGAAAACAAATCTGAGCTGTCTACACTGGCACTTTTGCGCAAAAGCTTTTTTGAGCAGAATAGTATTTCCGCAAGAAGCACTGATTTCTTACAGTAGGAAGTCAGTGCTTTTGCGGAAATTCAAGCAGCCAGTGTAGACAGCTGGCAAGTTTTTCCGCAAAAGCGGCTGATTTTCTGGAAAAACTGGCCAGTCTAGACACAGCCCATTTGTTTCACCATCACAATACAACACATCCAGGGTACATAGCAACTTCTAACAAGCATGCTGATGATTGGTTTGCAAACAAACTCAACAGGCTCGTCTGTTGCAGTCTTTTTCAATCAGAAGCACATCATCCAGCATTCCTGTACTACAAAGAGGTGTGAAGGGAGTACAGAACTCTCATTGGCTTTGTCTACACTGCAGGGTTTTTGCACAAGAAGCTTTTTGCGGAAGAGATCTTCCGCAAAAACTTCTTGAGCAAAAGAGCGTCCACACCTCAAAAGCGCATTGCAAAAGTGATATGCTTTTGCGCAACAGAGCGTTAACACTGCATGGACACTCTTGCACAAGAAAGCTCTGATGGCCATTAACAGAATGGCCATCAGAGCACCTGTGCTTTTTCTGCACAGCGTCCACACATGCCTTTTTGCACAAGAGCTGTAGCGCAAAAAGGAGTTATTCCTTGTGGGGAGAGTAATAACTCTACCAGGAAAAGCTCTCTGTCCTGTTGATTTACTGAATTTTTTTTTGCACAAAAACGCGCTTGAGGTGTGTACATTCCACTAGTTTTTGTGCAAAAACAATTGTTTTTGCACAAAAACCTTGTAGTGTAGACATAGCCATTATGGTGGTGTGTGTTTTGCTGGATATTCCCAAACAGAACAACTGATTGCAGAGGCCGGTAAAGAGCAACTATATCCATTACTAGCAGATGAACCTGGCATTGCTTGACTCTTTAAGTGAAGTCATGCTTTTTTGGTTTTTTGGTTTTGTAAAATAAAAGGAAAATGTACATGCTTGATTTAAAGGATTGTATTTTTTTTAAAAATAAAGGAAAAAGAAATTAATAATTTTTATTTATTTGTGTATAAAATTAATATTAGTGAAAGAAGGAAAGTGATTCAGACATTAGATAGAGCTCGTTGGTAGACAATGTTTGCAATTTTGCTTAAAAGGGCTGGATACAGGCGTGAGGGCAGGGGACCGAGAGGGCTGGGGGACTCAGGGCAGGGGATGAAGGGTGCTGGAGTGAGAGCACAGGATGGGGGTGTGGCTGAGGGTACAAGGTTTAGTGTGTGTAGAGGGTCAGGGCAGGGGGTGGTGGTGCAGAATTCATGACAAGGGATAGGGTGTGGGGGGCTGTGAACAAGGGGTAGGGAGTGCTAGAGTTAGGGCAGTGGCTCAGGATATGGTGTGGGGGCGCAGGAGTGAGCTCAGGGTGCTGGGAGGGTTGGGGAGCTCATGGCAGGAGGTGGAGGGTCCTGGAGTGAGGGAAGAGGGCGAGGAGTTCAGGGCACAGGGTTCAGTGTGTGCGGGAGCTCAGGATAGGGGGAGGGAGGTGAGGAGGCTCAAGACAGGAGGTGGGAGTGCAGGACTCAGGGCAGGGGGCTAGGAGGCTGGGGGATGGAACTTAAGGGGTTCATCTGGGGCAGTGTGGGTAGTGCTTCTGTGGCAGCAGCTCCCCCTGGTGGGCTGGGGCTGCATTCTCTGGCCAGCAGCTCCTCCTGGGGAGCCAGGGCTGCACTCCCCAACAGGCATCCTAGAGAGCCAGGTCTGTGCTGGTTGGACTAGACCTCCAGCTTGTCTGGGGGGCAGGGGGCTCCATGGGCCACTCGTGGCATCCAGATGCCCCCCTGGTCCCCAGCTTGTCTGAGGGAGTAGGGCTCCTGGGGCTGGTCCCAGCATCCAGCTGCCCCCTCTCACATTGCAGTTGGTCCAACAGGGGACCGAGGCTCTGGGGGCTGGCCCTAGCCTCCAGCACCCCACCCTCCAACCTGCAGCTTGTCTGGGGTTGGTGGCATTCTGTGGGCAGCCCTGGCCTCCAGCAGCCCTACTCCTGGCCTGCAACCTGTCTGTGGGACGGGCAAGGCTCCAGCCTCCAGTGGTCTCCCCACCCTGTCTGAGAGGGGGCAGCACTCTGGGGGCTGGTCCCAGACAGGCTGCAGGAGGGATGAGGCTCTGGGGCTGGTCCTGGCCTGCAGCAGTCCCCACCCAGCCAGTCCAGGGAACCAATGCTCAGTAGGCAACCCTGGACCCCAGCTGCTTTTCCCTCCCCACAGCCTGTTCAAGGGGTTGGCAATCTAGAGGGCTAGTCCCAGCCTCCATATGCCCCCCTCTGGCCTCCATCTGGGTAAATCTTCTAGTAGGTACTCATTGCTAGAAGTCAGTGATGTCATACAGGTATCAAACTGACGTGACTATAGTCAGAATCAGGCATTCCATCTCTGCTACTATGCTCCTCTCTTGTCCATTACCTATTCTTTGCTTAGACAAAGAATGCAAAAAAGTGGAAGAAAAAATGTATTAACTACTCTTAAGTGGTAGCTCAGAATCCCTAAAAGTACAGAATTTTAACATAACTAAAGTAATACTGGGTCTGGGTATACTTACTTAATCCTGCCTCAAAGCAGGTGATGGATAAGGTGATCTTAGTTCAGTTCTAGCCTTACATTTCTGTCATTCTACAATTATAGCATAGACATATAATGCCTATGCTTATATGGTCCTGCATAGTAGTGCTGTTTGCCTCTAAACCAAATAATTTACCCTCTTCTTGTGAGGCAGAGAAATATTATTGTCCCCATTTTCTAGAACTGTTCAGATGCTGATATGACTCTCAGCAATGTAGTATGCAAGCACCTCACAAACATTAATAGAGATTTCTCACCTCTCAGGGTATGTCTACACTGCATTCCTCTTTCAAGAGAGGAATGCAAATGCAGGCGAGCGAAATTGCAAATGAAGCGCAGATTTGAATTTCCTGTGCTTCATTTGCATAATGGTGTCCGGGCCATACACTATTTCGAAAGAACAAACACAGTCTAGATGGGGTTATTTCGAAAAAAAAACCCTCTTCTTTCGAAATAACCCTTAAACCTAATTTTTTAAGGAGTAAGGGTTATTTCAAAAGAAGGGTTGTTTTTTTTCGAAATAACCCCATCTAGACTGCATTTGTTCTTTCGAAATAGTGTATTTCGAAAAAGGCACCCGGACGCCATTATGCAAATGAAATCTGTGCTTCATTTGCAATTTTGCTCACCTGCATTTGCATTCCTCTCTCAAAATAGGAATGCAGTGTAGACATACCCTCAGAGCTGATCATCAGCAGTCACATTCTTCAAGCTTTTCTTTGCAATCATGACTGAGGGTTAGCAAATGAATTTGTTTTAACAGTGAAAGTTGAATTTTGGAGTATCACCTGATTGAAAGAGCTGAAGCCCAACACAGAGGCCTATATAATATCAATGCTTTAGTTCAGCTGGTTTCACTGTCTTGAAATCTGGATGATATATATTTTAAACAATGAGACACTTACAATTTGTATTAATGTTATGAAACATATTATGCAATAATTTCCACACTTCAGTCTTAGTTTACAATTTATACAAACACTTCCAAAATTAATGAATTGACTAAAATCAGAAAAGACTCTTGGAAGTTAAGAGAATGAGATGTAAAATTATGTAACTCTAGCTAAGAAGAGGTCTTTGAATATGGTTTTTTCAAATACAGATGTCATTTTAAAAAGGGAGGTCAAATTAATCACTATACTGAAGGACTAAAAACAAGGAAAATAAATTTTTAAACCATGAAAGACAGTGAAAATTAACATCTAAAGAGTAAGTTAATAAGGAATCCCAGAACAAAACACAAAAATCTAGAACAAAAACCCAGATCTGGACACTCCTTAGCTTGTGGAGTCCGGGACCTTATCTACACTACAGTGGAAGGTAGAATTAAGATACTCAACTCGAGCTACATTAATTACATAGCAGGAATTGATGTATCTTTTCCATGCCATCCATGCAGTGGGAGATTGATGGGAGCAAATGCTCCCATTGGCTTCCCTTACCCCTTGAGAGGAGTAGGAGTACTGGTAATGACAGAGGTGCCCTCTCAATTTGATTTAGCAGGTCTTTACTAGAACTGCTAAATCGAACCCCGGAAGATTAACCACAGCAGCGTTGATTGTCTGCTTAGTGAAGATGTGGCCAAGGGAAGCAAAGAGTGTCAAAATTAAAATCTCAGTGCAAATTTCCCCAGATTTCAAAGTGTTTGTATTTGGAGTTCCCATTTGGAGAGAGACAACTGAATTGGGAAGTTAATTTGAATCTAGGCCTAGGATTCTTATTCTGGCTCATTTCTACTTAGGGTTGCCAGATGGTTTCAACAAAAATACTGGATACACTTGATATTACATCACAATCTACATTGCATCTTATTTAGAAAATACTGGACATTTATATTTTCTTATTTATATTTTCTCAAATTGTTTCCTGAACAGAAAGCTCAAATACTGGACTATATGGTTCAAAACCGGACACCTGGAAACCCTATTTCTACTTCCCCAGCTAAACCTGTAGAATGAAGAATGCCTAAAAATAGAGTTCTGGGAATGGAAGTAATTCAATAATTTAAAATACTTTTTAAACTGCTAGGATGGCATGGGGGCAGGGTTGGAGTGATTTATTGCTGGGATGGAATTCATGTTAGCAATCTGACAGCTATAGTTTGGATAGTTGAATTAATGTATAAAAAGCACAGATTTCATCCTTTTGTAAAGGATATACAAAATTAATGATGTGGAGTGTGAGCTGTCATCTTGAATTGGACACAAACCTGAGTTAAAGCTCTCATTTTGGAAAACATTAAAACAAAAAATATCATACCATCTACTTTTCATTGCAGAGTGTACTAGTGTACTTTCTGGGCAGTCCTACTGGAATTGGGAACTGCTCAAATTTGTGAAAAATTATCATCAAACTTTCAGCTGGATTTTGCAGTTGCATGAGTTCCTGATAGTTCAGATTATATTTGAATAAGTATCCAAATATAACGATTCTTACTGAAATGTCTAAACCTTTAGTGAGGGATTGCTTTTACATTTGATATATATATAGTAAAGCAATATGTTACAAGTGAAGATGGGTAGGAACAGAAGAAACAGCACCACACCAATCTTTTTCCTTAGGTTTTATCACAAAATCCTTTTGTGCCTTGTAATCTGATAACACAGCACTCTGGTCTGAGATATTAGGACTGGATGTTTGACACCAAGCCACTTTTAAATCAAGTGTAAACCACAGGTGTTCACTGAAGGACCCTCAAATTCCAGGATAGCCTCAGATTTAATTAGGAATTTTAGAGGCTGCTGGAATATAGGCAAACAACATAACACAGAGACATACCAGTCTTAAGCAGTGATAGAAAAGCACTGATTACTATGTTTAACAATCTAGCTCTCAGAAAAGGCTGGATTTATTTCCACAGCACATAGTCTTGAATCTGTGCGTTGAATCTGACATAGTCTTGTGGGAAAAAATATGTGATCAACTAATTAAAGTCTATCATACTGCATGTGGACAGGGGGACAAATTGAAGTGCAAGCAGCGGCTGAAAGACTGCTTGCAATGCAGCCAGTTGAAAGGAGAGAGCAGCCCGGGGCGGGACAGGGCGGGGGGGGGGGGGGGGGGGGGGGGGGGGAGGGGTGGATATGCTCACTCAAATTGTTTAGCCCTGCAAGATAATCAACTGTTGATATGTAAATACACCTCATGCCTGGATGGGGAAGGAATCTGGGGTGTGGTTATGTAAATCAAATTCAGCCAGTGCTGATGGAGGGTGAATTGTTGGAATGGAATGTGGTGTATTGTAACTAATTTGG
>JANRFK010006697.1:24100760-24117417 GCA_030068395.1 Apalone spinifera
AGCATCACACTGCTGACTCATATTCAGCTTGTGGTCCATTATAACCCCTAGATCTCTTTCTGCCGTACTCCTTTCTTGACAGTCGCTTCCCATTCTGTATGTATGAAACTGATTGTTCCTTCCTAAGTGGAGCACTTTGCATTTGTCTTTATTAAATCTCATCCAGTTTACTTCAGACCATTTCTCCAATTTGTGCAGATCATTTTGAATTATGACCCTATCCTCCAGAGCAGTCACAACCCCTCCCAGCTTGGTATCATCTGCAGACTTAATAAGCGTACTTTCTATGCCAATATCTAAATCCTTTATTGAAGATATTGAAGAGAGCAGGTACCAGAACATACCCCTGCGGAACCCCACTAGTTATGTCTTTCCAGCAGGATTGTGAACCATTAATAACTACTCTCTGAGTACAGTTATCCAGCCAGTTATGCACCCACCTTAGAGTAGCCCCATCTAAGTTGTATTTGCCTAGTTTATTGATAAGATGGGGTTCCATAACTGGAATGGAGCAATAGCTGGCACACACTTCCCTATTTTCGCAGCAGACCAACTTGCCACAGAATACATCAACAGAAAGGGCTACTTTTCTATGGTTATGAAAGCACTGGTAGATCACTTGTGTGCTTCACTGACATAAGTGTGGACTGTTCAGGGAAAGTGAATATAAAATGCTCACAATTTTAAGCACACAGTACAGTTCAGAAAGCTACAAGCTGGGACTTTCCTGCCCAGCAGATTACCATAGTGACCCTGAGGTCCCATCCTACATCTTGCTCCCAGTTCATGAATCTATACACGGGCCAGCTCAACAGTATTAAGGAGAGATTCAGTTGTGAGCTCAGGATGTGTAGAATGACAATGGAATAGGATTTTGGCAAATTGAAGGGACACTGCCATTGTTTTCTCCCAAGATTGGGTCTCGATGCATTGATTAACCCGAAGCAATGAGCAGGAATTCTTGTGCATTACAAGGAGTTTTCATCTTTGGAAGCACCAGATATAGGAGATTACAAAGAGCAGGACACAAGGCTAGAATGCTCTGATCCAGGATGACAATGTTGTGGTTTGTATATCTTACATTATAATTAGAATGAACCAATAACCTGCATCCAAATATCTCTGAGCTTTGCAAATCTTCAGGATCAGATCCAAACAGGTCCTTAGTTCAAACAGGTCCTTAGCCAAAACCCCCAGAACAGAAACCGCCCTCCCCTTCCAAAGTTTGGGAAAGTTCAGATCTGAATCTGAATTCTGTGACTTGGGCTCATTTCTGTAGAAGGACCCTTTGCTGGCTCCATGCTCACTGATGAATCACTCAAGTCAGGGGATTCCCAATTGGGGCACTTGTAAATGGTTGCAGGTAGAGAAGGTGCCCTAAGTATTGACGATGGCCCGTTGACCTTTCTGAGATAATATGTCTAGCTCTTAGTCTGGAAAGGCTGGGCATCAATGTAGGAATGGAGGATCTTCATTCACACATGCAATCCCACTGAAACTTTCGGAATGAAGTTTTAAAGAATGAAGTCTTTTCAGAGGTTATATTTCCAGTCTACTTTAAGTGCAAGAAGGTTTGTGAGTTCCTTAAAATAGAAAATTTTGTTTTTCTTCTCCAGTTCAAGACCTAAACTGTTTGTTTTGTGAGCTGTCTGTAACCTGGACTGGATTAAGCTGAACTGTCACACTGCTTTAAGGACTGGGGATTTAGGTTTTCTCCTAAAATGAACTATTTAAAATAAAAAGGTTTTGAGAATATAAGAGATTCTCTTTTGGGCCTTTGACAAGAATAACTCTTTAATCTAAGGCTAAGGATAAAAGTATACCTGGCTTGTCTTAATAAGTTCTTCACCACTTTCTGCATCCAATCATTTGATAGATTTAGGAAATAGTGTGTGTCCATGCATCCTTCCCATGCTGCATATGAAAGAAAGAATTGGTAATAATAAAAGCTTAAACAGAACAGAGATTTATTAAAGGTTAAGTTACAACACAGGGATCTAATAGGGCTACCAAAATCTTTAGTAACAATAATAGTAACACAAAGGGAGAGAGAAAAAAAATCTTACATTTTTCCCTCCTTGATAGATTTAAAGATACCTCATCCACATCTGTCACTATCTAAAACTAATCCAGGAAACATTGAACTTGATATGAACCAAGATAATTAAACAGGGTGGCACATCACAAAAGGCATTACAACAGGGTTTTTGGTTTTTCTGGTACACAAATAGAGAGGACCATCAAATAGATAATTATTATTAGCTGGATTAATAATACTACCAAGATTGGATAGAGCATGATTTCCCATGCTTTCTTGTATTCACTTCATCGAGATGTTAATATATCCTCTTACCAATGGAATGAGTGAGTCTCATCACCTATTTTTTAACACTCTGTTTATTTGTCCCATAGAGTCAATATTGATAACAAAACATGAGCATCCTGTGCCTAGAGCTGCTTAAGATGATAGACCGCATCTCTTTACGATGCATCATCTGCTTGAACACTGAAAGGTTTACCCCAACATGGATGGGCTGAATATGTTGGTAGATTGTCTATGATGCTCTGATGTTTTGTACTGCCTGGTCTGGTAATGTGATTTTGATATCACAACCATTTATTGAATATACTGCACACAAACAAATAGTATCCCATGTCATGTTCTATTTTAAATAAGCCAATTAAGATTTCTGCATAATATTTGAATGCATAAACAATCATTATCAAGTACATCAACTGTGGCATTTTGAAAATCCTCCCATATCCCTGTAGTGCAGGTGAATCCCAGACTGTTTTGCTCCATGCAAGCCTGTAGATTCAATGAGTAATACTGGTCTCCTCTAACATGTGCCCATTTTTGTTCTCCATAGGCATGAGTAGCAAATTGTTCATAAACATTCCTAGAGGAATTAGAGGATGGATCTTCTCAATGGCCCTCTTTCAGGGAAATGCACATGGAACAATGGATTCTGTGGAATGCTCGTTAAGTAAAATGTACTAACTGTCATCCCTGCTGTTTTTCCTTTTCAAAATTAGTGCCATTAGACCAGACAATGTGTCTGATTTCCTGAGGCAAAACTCCTTTTTATCTATCTCTAATTATAATCATAACTATGTCAATCAGCAGCTGCTAAGCATGCAAGTTGGCAAGTTAGATCAGAGTATTTCCAGTGCTCCTGTAATGTGGAAGTGATCCATCTCCAGTACTTCAAGTCACATGGGTAAGGTATTTGCAGTGTTAAGACCCAGGTCACCAAATCTGAAAGAGCTTTGGCAAGCATGAAGATGTTGTGTCCAATTTCACCTATGTAAGATGCTAGGTATTGCTGATCTATGGTATTCTTCACCCTTAGCCCCATACTAATCTTCCTAGGAGTTTTGCAATCAAGTTCCTCTTGACCATGGGGGGAGGATTACTGTTGCAAGATGTTGCCTTTTGTTCAGGCCCTAACCACTTTCTGTGCATAGGGATAACTGATACTAGAACCCTTTAAAACATCCCTTTTAGCAGGAAATAAGGATTGATCATCAAACTCTGAGGAAGATCTTACTCAACTACTACTAGTTCTACAAAACTAACATATGGCTTGGGTTCAACAAAAACCTTAAAATCCATATATATTCCAAAGGGACCTTTAATCTCACAAATTCCCATATCATTTGCCAGCACATGTATCTTAAGCATGGTGTGACATATTGCATTAAACTTTTCAACCTTTGTTTCTATATCACAAAATTTTGATTTCACAGAGTCATTAGGGCTGTGTCACAATGAGTGATACATTTTTGACATTTTAACTCTGCATGATACAGTTGGTTTTTAGGGGGAAGAATTTGCACATTGATTGAGGAGACATTATTGGGAATAATACCCATAAATATAGAGATGTTGAAAGGACCAGAATCAACAGTAGAATTATACTGATTACTACATAAACAAATTTTGATCCATTCCAGTCCTATCCATTTTTAGAGCATCCTGAGAAACTCCTTTCATCCAGCATCCAACCACACTATCCAGTTATTTTCTTAATAAACTTAACATGCACTTCCTGATCAATAACAGTATCATGGTCACTTAAATCTGGTTAAGGTGTGGGACACTGCTTCTTTCATCACTAGCCATTGGCTTCTCCCAGATGCATAGTATATTTCAATAACGACCATGTAGCAAAATCTCATAACTTCATACACACTAACCAGTATAAAGTGGTAAAAGTGTAAAGTTTAATCGTGTAACTATTCCATGAGGCTCTGGAAGCAGGAACACCCATCTAGTACATTAGCACAATGGTACTGAAAAAAAAATAGTCAACAATTAGAGATCAATTTGATGTGTAGTTTATTTTTAAAAAGTTTCAGGAACTCCACCAGCTCCTGTCTTGCTATCAAAATTCTCAGGATTTTAAACTCACATTTTCCTGGGTTTGAGCAAATTTTTTCTTTGTCCCTGTAGTGAGTCTGCTTGGGCTCCCTCTGACCAGGAAGGAGAAGGATGCCGTAAGACCCCATGGTGGGCAATGCCAGAACAACCCAACCCCACCCATGGGAAGCAGAAAGGCAGGGCCAGAAATATAAACGCATGAGCTCAGAGCTCAGTTGGAGCCCAGCAGCAGAGCAAGCCAGACGCTGGAAACTACTTTACTCATGGAGATGAGGCAGGATAAAACAAGTAAAAAAATATTGATTTAATTGAGGAGCACAAGTAATGAGGCTCATGAAGGGACAATAATGAAATACAATAAAAACAACCTGCTATATAGTTTAAAGAATGTGTCTGTTTGATCAAGAACTCCTGCTAACCAGCAAGGGTCGGTCTAGACTACAGGCTTTTGTCGATAGAGGCTTTGTCAACACATACTGTTGACAAAGAGTGTCTAGATTACAATGTAGACGCAAAGGACAGTGTAGATGCAATAACACCTTCTGTCGACAGAACTCTCGACAAAAGGTGTTATTCCTTGTAGAATGAGGTTTACTGCCGTCGACAAAACTGCCGAGTTCTGTCAACATTATGTCAACAGAACTCGGCAGTAGTGTAGACGCAGGTATAGTTTTGTCGACAAAAGGCCAGTTTTGTCGACAAAACCCTGTAGTCTAGACACACCCTAAGAATTAGGACCACCACATTTGCTGTATAAATCAACCTAAGGGTTTGGTTGTTCTAGGAAAATGGGATGTGCCTGGAATGGGATTGCATCTCATAAAACCAAATAGAAGAGACAGAATCACCAGATCAAGTACAATCATCAAAACTGACATAGTTGAGTGAATGTTGATAGAAACTGAACTAAGCTAAACCAGAAACACAGGATGAACACGGAATAGAATAGCTTCTCAATAAACCTTACAAAAAAAGAGATAAAATGGAGACATTTGTAGTAGCGCTGTTTTGGCACAGATAAATCAGTGTTCAAGGTCTGAAAACTAGAAGGTAATGTTATTAAAAACAAATTTACTATAACCCTTTTTGGTTAAACCCTAGGGTACGTCTAAACTACATGGCTCCATCAATGGAGCCATGTAGATTAGTGTACTCGAAAAAGGGAAATGAAGTGGTTGAGATCTTTACTGCCCCTAACAGACTATTAGGCATTAATTTGTCTGAATTTTTTTTTCCCCCAAGAAACACCAAGATCTTCTATCAATCCACTTTGAGTGTCCTACTTAGATAACATGCAGAAAACTTGCTTTTATATGTGATCGTGGATACAAACTATTTTTCAAATATTAAGGACTAATAGGGCACATCTACACAACAGGGCAAAATTCGAATAAAGCTACCCAGCTTCAGCTACGTCTATTGCTTGGCTGAAGTCGAAAAGCTGAATTCGGCTTTTGGCACTGTCTATACAGCCGGAAGTAAAAGGAAGAACACTCTTTCTTCGACTTCCCTTACTCCTGTGAAATGAGGGCTACAGGGGTCGAAATAAGAAGTCCTCCAGCTCGCCATTATTTTGAAATGATGGCTTGCTGTGTAGACGCGCTCTTTGTTATTTTGGAATAAAGTCAGTTATTCTGAAATAACGCTACTATGTAGACATACCCCATAGTCCTTGCACAATAGCAGAGACATTGCCTTGTTCAAACATTTCTAGCTATGCCCGGGTAACATAAGATGCTATGGAGTAGACATGTTACTATTGGCCGATGTTCTGTCAAGTACATATCTCTTTCCCTTCATAACACCATGCAGTCAATGAAAGCCTTTAAAATCCCATCATAGTCTGTGCACATAGTAATGCCCCTTTGTGGATCCACAGATCTTAAGGTTACTGCTCCAATTTCCTCTTCTTGTGCTGAATGCTCTTGAATGGTGCCTTGTACTACCTTCCCTGTTGAGGCCCACATTGCCACAAATCCAGTGACGGGCTGTCCTTTGGTCTCTGCCACTTATAATTTATAATAGGAGCTACAAAATTTGGGGGAGAGGAGGAAGCTGGGTCTCCTTATTGAGGTTCTTGACACGGAGAGCACTACTGCTTCTTGTCCCCTGTCAATTGCTCCCTGCATTCATTCTTAAATGGCCTCTTATCAAGGTCAGCTGTGGGGACTCAATCCAATTGCTTTCTAGTCTCAAATCTCAGGAGCTTCCTTCATATTATATTCCTGAACACTTTCATATCCTCTGGCATTCCCTGCAGCACATTAGCTCCTTCTCCTTTTAGCACTGTTGTTCACCTTGCTGTTATTAATACTTTTATAATCAGACCTTTTCCCCTCCATTTGTAGGAGACGTCCCTCTTAGCTCGACTACTGGGTGCTTGCAATTCTAAAAACACATTAATAGCTGATATCTTTTTCTTGAGCACTGTACCAGCTACTTTGTTTCCATCTTCAGTCAGTTTGTAGGCTTCTCTAATTCTAGATTCCAGTTGCTGGAGCCCAGCTGTTAATGGAGTTACTGGTCTGATAGTCAGTCTGAGGGCTGGTGTAAGACCCTGAGTTGCAAGTTCACAGAAAGCAGGTATATCATAATGTACAGTCCCATTGTGATCAACCAGTGTCATACTGGCCAACCAATACAGCAGCCTTTTTCTGACGACATAAGTCTCTGGGCATTCTGACGTCTCCTACTTTTTCAGAATATACTTTACTATAGGTTGAACGTCTCTCGTCTCGGACTCTGTGGTCCAGCAACATCTATAGTTGGGCAGGACTACGGATGTTGCTGGACCAGGGAGCCCCTGGACCAGAGAGCCTTGACTCAAGCAGCAGAGCCCAGGCAGCCCCCAGATTGGCTGCGGAGCCAGGAGCCTAGTGGGGTAGGGGAGCCTGGTGATATCCAGATACTGGGAGAGCCTGGAGTCTTGTCAGCAGAGGGGCTGACCTCCCCTGGTCTGGCAAACTCCCTCCTGTGGGACTGGTTAGGCATTTCTCAGTGTCAGAGGGTGCTGATGGAATAAAGCCACTTTCCACAGCAGAGTATTGCAGTGACGCTCCTCTGCCATCATCAGGCTCTGTGTCTGATCCTTCTGCTGAGGCAAACTCTGCAGCGGACTGGATTCCACTGTGCTGACCAATCCTATACAGATGAGCAGCTCTTGCTGCAGCTCTTGAATCTATTTCAGACAAGCTGTATGGTGCCATGTCTGACCCCTGAGCCTGCTTGGCCTCCATTAGAAGCCTCCTTTAAAAGTTGCCTCATCTTACTGCTTCCTGTGGCGCTCCATGGCTGGAAACAGCCATCTGGAGCTGATGGGAGCCATGAGGTCAGTGTTCCCTGTAAGCCATGTGCTTGTGAGGCTGCTCAGGAGAGATTCCAAAGCTGCCCAGCTGATTAGCAGAGTTCCCACAACTAGGTTTTGTTTCTACTAGTGGTGCACATTCATTTATGCTTCAATGCACACTGAAAAATGTATTCTGCACACGAATGGAAAAAAAATCTGCACATGGATAGAAAAGATTAGAGGGAACAATGTGCAAGGCTTTGTGGCTATGGACCCTTTAGGCAAATGGGCCACTTTGAGAAACACTGCTTTAGGGATATCAGCTTTACTGGAGTCCTTCAAGTCTGGTAGCTAAATAAATCTCTTCCTGCTGGGCTTGCCTCTGGAGTTCACAGGACACTTCACAGAGCTGAGGGATGGCTTGGGGTAGTCTGGCTTGGGTTTCCTCCTGGTACTTCAAGAGCCATTGAAGCCACTCCTTTCTCAGGGCTTCCATCTTGCTCTGTCTTTGTGTGTTTTGGTACAGCACACAAGGCTCATCATATGAGGCTAACAGCATCACATTTCTCATTTTTAGCTACTTTTTTTTGTTTGTCTTTTAATGTCCTTTCACTCAATTTAGTGTCTTTAAGGAAAAGCAGCAAGGCTTCTTCACCTGCTCCCCCTTTTTCTATTTCTGATGTTCTCAAAAGTCCCTTTAGGGAAAAATCTTTGTTTCCAAGCTAACTTAATTTTTCATAAAGAAACCGTCTTTTTGTGGACTCTTGCCCACAATGCCATAAAATATGATCAGTATTTTCTTTGGTTTTTCACACAGTACATAGCCTCTCTTTATTTCTGCTTAGTAAGTTTAACTTGCCTTTTAGGGCACAATGACCTGTTAACACTCTAAAAATGACCACTGTGGTGTTTTCTCTAGTATAGTATTACTAGAAGATTTTCCTGGTGGTGCCTGTGTCCTTAACTCAATTTTTTTTTTAATAAAGTGCTCTGGGGGGAGCTGGGATGAGGGGTTCACTCTACAGGCTGCCCCGGAAGAGACGACAACCCCAGCCCTCTCTCAATGCAGCAAATTGGGGCCAGGTAAGAAGCGCCTCTCCATGGCAGTTGCAGCTCCAGTGGGCACAGCTAGAGGAGGGGTGCATGTTCACCACTGGAGCAGGTCCAGGTTCATCTGCCCACTTCACTCCCCAACTAGAATGAGGAATGCCATGAAACTGTGTACTTTCTCCTTGCACCCTGATGAAGGGGAACAGCCAGCCATGTTCCCATATGAATCGGAGTGGGGGAAGTTTTCAGGCCTCCCGCCCTCCCTATAGGGTGCTTGGGAGGTGGGAGGCTCAGGGCTGGGGCAGTCTCGGATGGGGAGTGGAAAGGTGCATGCTCTTTTCACCTGTCTGGTGATTCTCATTTTTCTGTATGGTTTTATGATAAGCTCAAATATACAGTAGAGAGTTGTCCCATTCTCCACCCTTGTCCCCTTCTACCTCAATGGGATTATAGTTGTCCCAGTCCCCATGTCTGACCCCTTGCTGTCCACTTTTAGTCATTATTCAGTGTAACTGCCCCTGTTTTCCATCTCATATCCCCTGCTGCCTCCATGTTGTCATTATATACAAGACCCTCCCTTTCTGTTTTATGAGATGCAATTCCATTCCAGGCACATCCCATTTTTCTGGACCAACCAAACCCTTACCTTGCTTACCTTGCCTTAAATTATGATAAGAAGAAGCTGTAGACCAGGGGTGGCCAACCTGTTACAGACAAAGAGCCAGAATAGTGGTGGATACAGCACAAAGAGCCGAGAGAAAGAAGTTGTTGAGCAAAAAAACCAAAGAAACCCAAAAAGCTGCCCCTTTAAGGGTCGTGTCGACCGCAGCGTCACATCTCGCTGTCACAAGTGGTGGCCAGACCGGACAAGGAAAAAAGGTCAGAACAGGGGAACGGGAGTGGGGTGCAGGAACTGCAATTTTTCCTTTGAAGAGCTGCATGCAGCTCATGAGCTGAGGTTGGCCACCCCTGCTATAGACCCATGGTGTCCAACCACTTTTGAAGCAGTAGCCACTATAGTAGCTACTGCTATAGCAAACTAGTCATGCTCAACTGGCCAAATAGCCACTAGTGGCTAGTATGGTAGACACCAAGGCTATAGACTGAATTTGGTGGTCTTATGGCCTCCATTTAGGAAGAGTGCTTGAACAGACAGATGGGCACACAGACTCACTCACAGACAGGGCATGTCTAGACTACATTTTACTTTCGAAAGAAAATATGCAAATTCGGCAAGAATTTGCATATCTTCTTCCAATCGCTTTTTTGAAAGAGATTTTTTCAAAAGAGCAAGCAGTCTATACGCGGTTCTTTTGAAAAAACCTCTTTTTTTCGAAAGTACCTTCTTCCTCAAAAATTGAGGTTTACAGGTTCTTTCAGAAAAACTTTTTTTTGCTTGCTTTTTCAAAAAAAACTCTTTCGAAAAAGTGATCGAAAGAAGATATGCAAATTCCTGCCGAATTTGCATATCTTCTTTCAAAAGTAAAACGTAGTCTAGACTTGCCCATACACAAACTCTCTCAAATATATACAGGTTGAACCTTTGTGGTCTGCGACTCTTCTGGACTACAGATATTGCTGGACTAGAGAGCCCCAGCACAGAAGTTGCCAATAGCTGGGGGCAGAGCCAGTGAGCAGGGCAGCGGAGCCCATGGGCACCAGAGCACACAGTCAGCTGGGCTGGGAAACCAGCAGGAGTGCCGGAGTCCTCGGAGCAGCGGGAGGGGGGGACAGCAGAGCTCATAGTAGGCTGGGAAGCCGGTGGGGCTGCTGGAGTCTGTGGGGTGGAGGGGCCAGGAAAGGTAACTAGGGAGAGGCTAGTGCACTCCCTTCCCTACCCTCCCCGAACCCTTCATCGTCCGGAAAACTCCCTTGTCCAGGACTAGTTGGGTCCCAAGGAAGCTGGACCAGGAAGATCCAACCTGTAGTAGAATTTCAGTTTTTGAGCACGCATCATAAGGCCTTCACCCCTGTGTTGCCTTAGTCCATAGTTCTTGTAATTCCTTCACAAACTCCTTCATGACCACAGTTTTAAATTCTTGTCTACATAAGAATAACTTAATACATTACTCCCTCATTTTTTAGAGCTTGTTTTGCTGCATTGTCAGTCATTTCATTTCTGCTATGCACTGAAATCTCTGCTATTGTTACAGATGAGTGTTTGCATTTTTTCCATAGTTAGGAACATTGTTTAGCTTATGTCATTTCTGCTTTCTGAAGTCCCTGTTCTGGCTGTCATAATGCCTGACAAGGAATCAGATAAAATTACAGCTGCAGCCTTTCTCACATCTCTTATCTAGCTTAGTGCCAACATTATCCCCATTAATTCATCCATGAGAATGGTCACATTCTTTGATAGCCTTTTAGATTTCTGGATTCCAAGACGAGGGACACAGGAGGCTTCTCCCACTCTACCTACATTGTCATCTCTTGATCCATCTGTATAGGCTTGCCAAAGCTGGCGCCATTTTTTTATAAATAAATTCAAGACTTCATTGGTTGTAATGTGTGTGTTTTTCCTTCTCTCCTTTCTTTTCATACAGTTCCAAATCCACAAATGGAGGAACAACTGACCAGCTGTCATTTGATTTCTGATGATTATAAATTTTTAGTTCTCTCCATTTTCCTTTTTCGCATGTTTTCTTTGCACATTTTATACCCTGACAATGTCAGGAAATTTGTGGCAACCTATATAATATTTTCTACTAAATTCAGGGGGGTGGCGGACTTGCTGAGCCCCTAGTTAAGGAGGGGGATAGCTCGGCACTTCTGCAGGGTGCAAAGCCTTGGTTGGAAGGGGCAAAGCTGGAGTAGATTTACAGGTGTTCACCAGTGGCTATCCGTAGTTAAGATGTTGGTGGCATTATCACTGCACCTCATGCCAATTGCAGAGCTTGGGCTGGAGCAGTTCACAGAGTCTAAGAATTAATTAATTGTTGAGGCTCAACCAAAATCTTAGTATCTGTAGGTCTCATCCATGCTCCATACATCATTACCAATACCTTCTTATCTGCAACCCATTTGTTTCCAGCTACACTTCAAAGTAAATTCATCCTACTTTTACACTTTACTATATTATCTGTGTGGTCTTTCACAGTTAATTTATTATCAAACACTACTCCTGAGAACATAAACTTTTGAACTATCTGAATTTTTTCACATAGTTTTCCTTAATTTTCTTCCTGGTTAAAAGCATTCCCTTAATTTTTGCAAGTGAGCCTCCCTGTGAATGGCTAATCACTTTTTCACTTGAATTTTTTTGCGGGTGTCTTACATGTCTTTTTCTATAGCTACTTGAAGTTTTTTTATGTTTAGTCCATATAGAACAGTTATCTGTGAAAAGGGAAATACGTATTCCCATCTGTACATTTTCCATGAGGTTATTTATTACAATGGAAAACAAAGTAGGGCTGGTAATTCTCCCAGGTGGAGTTCCATGTGTAAGCTTGTAGCTTTCTGATAAAGCTGTTCACACATTAGCTTGTATAGTTCTGTCACTTAAAAAGTCCCTTATCTCCCAAACATTCTCCTGTTCATTTCAATTGTGGGTAGCTTGTGTAGGAGGCCTTGTCTCTGTAACATGCCATATGCATTTTCAATGTCCAGGAAGACCATCATTAAAAAGTTCTTAGTCCTCATGCTGCTTCAGGGGGTAGCAGAGTTAGTCTGTACAGAAAAAAAAACCCACAAATGGTCTGGTAGCACTTTATAGACTAACAAAACATGTAGATGGTATCATGAGCTTTTGTGGGCACAGCCCACTTCTTCAGATGACCGGAATTTTGAGTTTAGGATGTGCAGACCCAAAATAAATAGGGGAGAGGGGAGGGGAAGGGGGAAAAAAAGAAGGGGGAAGGGGATGGGAGACAGGGAGCTAGAGGGAATCAGTAAGTATCTGAAGATTGGGTAGTTAAAACAAATACCTTTGTTTCAAGTTTCACTCTATGATAAACTGAATCTTTTTCTGAAAGCACTTGATAGCTCAGTTCAAATATTCTTCAAATATTCTACTAAAGTGACATTTACCATTTTCCCATGATTTCCTACACATGCAATAAGCCTATAGGTCTTGTATGTCCCTTGTCTGATTTCCTAAATAATATCACCAGTGCTTGTTTCCATTCCATTGGCAGCAGTGTTTCCCCCTCCCCATATATAATTATATAATTGTAATAAAATCTTTGGAGTCCCTTCTGACAAGTGCTGAAGCATTTCATTGCTTATGAGACCAGGTGTACATTTAATTTACTTCAAGTTCAATTTAATCTTTGAAATTGCTTATGTATTCTGATAGCTTTGAGTATTTGTTCAATTTCCCAAAGAAATTTCTCCAACTTTCACTTTTCTGTCTTTTTTGATAATCCTTTTTCCTCTCAACTTTTATAATTAATTAAATCTTTAACATTCATTGTGTGTTTTGATTGCTCATATGACTCATTGCTTTGCTTTGTTGCTAATTTGCTATCCTCATTCCATGAAGGAACTGTATTTCTAAGCTGGGGCACTTTGATGTTTTGTAGATGAAGAGATCTGCTGCTACTGCAACTCCTTTTATAGAATTCTCTTAGATTGTTACTTGTACAGTTACAACATAAATATTCACCACACTTAATCTTGAAAAGGTTCCTGTCAGCTTTTCAAAGAATTCCAGCTAGGTTTCCTTTTGTGATTCTGACATTTCCTTGACCTTGGTACCAAATAAGCATGGGGAAGTAATCCTTCCCATTCCAACTTCTTTATGAATTGTTGAAATTCCCAAATTCAAAATGAAAAAGGCTCCCATCACTGAATTAAATCTAATATCAGAGGGGTAGCCATGTTAGTCTGAATCTGCACAAGTACAAATCTTCAAATTTGACACAATCAACTCAGGATTAAACAAAGACTGTGAATGGCTTGCTAATTACAAAAGCAGCTTCTCCTCTCTTGAAATTCACACCTCCAGATCAGCTACTAGAAGTGAGCCTCATCCTCCCTGATTGGACCCACCTGCCATCTCCAGCCTGATTCTGGCCTGCATATTTATACCTGCCTCTGGAAATTTCCACTACATGCATCTGACGAAGTGGGTCTTTGCCCACGAAAGCTTATGCTCCAAACACTTCGGTTAGTCTATAAGGTGCCACAGGACCCCTCGCCGCTTAAATCTAATAGATGCTTCTATATTCACTATTACCATGTTATGCATATCAATACATTATTCTAAGCATTTACCACTGAGGTAAATTTTCTTACTTCCCCATAGCTCATTATGACTATTACATCTCCTCAAATTATGAATGGGTTTTTATATTAACTAGTTTGCTGATTCTAAAATAACTAACTTGTTCCATGGATTATAAATATTATACATCCATATGTAAGTGTTCATTATATAAGGCAATCTTATTAGAATTATATTCTAAATAGTTTCTGTACAACTGTTTCATTGTATCTAAGTCTCTCCTTTATAAATATACAGACTCTCTCCTCATTTGGTAGCCTCTTGATCCCTCTGGAGGTGGGATGTGATACAGTACATGTTGAAATGGTTAACCAATGAGCTTGGGCTCATCAGTTAACCTTCATGGTTACAATGTGTATCTGTATCAGCAGCAGCAACATAGCAGGGAGAGCATGAGGGAACCTCCTCCCAGGTTGCAGCCTCTTAAAAGCCAGTTCCCTGCGCATAGTGGCTTCCCTGGAGCTGCATGCCCTGCCCTCCGTGCAGCTGCCAGTAAGAGGACAGGGGGGAGGACAGGTAGGAGCCAGTGCTTGTGGGGACCTGGCTTTTAAGCTGGCACTTCACATTTACTGACTTCAACAGAGACACCTGCCCCCAGAGGCAGCAGCATAGGGTTGGGGGACATGTGGATCCATGGGAGCCAGTACTCTCGGGGAGCGCACTAAATAACTTTGTCAAGCAGCTTTCATTTATTTTTTTCCTCCTCGCTGTGTCCCATCCACTGTTCCCAAGCATGCTAGGTAACCAAAGTATAGCTGAAAAAACTCTGAAAGAAAATAATGAATCACAAAATTACTTTCTGACACCTTATATTTGTTGTCTTTGAATATTCATACAAGAGATTTTTTTTTTAACTTCAGGAAGAATGTTCCCAGAAAACAAAAGCTTTTTGGATAATCATATGAGTGAAAGTGTGTAAAGATACATTCCAAAAGGGAATGAGTTATCTTAAAATCCTTCTGATGAATCTCTTCCTTTTTATATATAATGAAAGAGCAGAAATACCATCATATGATTTCTAACCAAACTTTCAATATGAATAGGGAATAGCTAAAGACCTATTGAAAGCAAACAATGTGAGCGATTATATGGCTTAAATTGCTGAGCAATTTTGAATAATAAATAAAAAGATATTTCATGAGCAGTAAAAATGACTAGATTCTTCATTAAAACATGTAACACAATTTCAGTCCCAAGCATCATTCACACACTTTTTTCAACGATCACAATATTTGCCTTAAACAAAACTGAGCTGCTGAAGTGTACTTTTCAAATGAGCAAGCTTTGTGCATGGAACTGCAGATGCTCCCTGAACTGATCCCGCTGAGAAATATCACATTACATTGTCATGGTTTTTCTCATGTTAGTTGCAAATATTTTCACATCAAGCTCACTTATAACTTAATGATGATGATATTATGCTTTGAGAAATCAAATATGAAAAAAGTTAACCATAGAAAGAATTGGAAGCAGTTACCATAAAAACACTTAGGGTATGTCTACACTACAGCGCTATTTCAAATTAACTTAATTCGAAATAGTTATTTCAAATTAAGCTAAATTGAAATAACGCATCTAGACAACAGTGGACCCAGAACTTCAGGATGAAGAAGGACACCTTCCTCGAGCTCTGCAAGGGGCTTGCCCCTGCTCTGCGGCGACGGGACACATGCATGAGGCCCGCCATTTTCCTCCACATTTGGGTGGCCATCGCCCTCTGGAAGCTCTCCACGCTGGACAGCTACCGCTCCATCAGCAACCAGTTTGGCGTAGGGAGATCCACTGTTGGAGTGGTGCTCGTGCAGGTACGGCAGTCACCGGCCACTGGGCCAGGAAAGGGGGGGGGGGCTTCAAAGAGGACATGGGCTGCCCCAGGGAAAACGGGAGGAGGGGGAGAAACTGGTGTAAGTGCCCTCCCCGGGAGGGTTCGGTCTGTCCAAGCCACGCTACAGACTGCCCGCGGTGGCCAGGATTGCAGCGGGGGTTGCTCCTGGGAGTGGGGCGCAGCGCAGTGGTGGGGAATAAACATTCCCAGCCACCCAGGCACCCGGGTGACCCTCGGTTTTGTGTGCCTCTCTGCAGGCGGTCAAGGCCATCAATAGGGTGCTGCTCTGTAGAGTCGTCTGCCTCACCGACCTGGACGTGGTCATCCAGAGGTTCGGGGCCCTGGGCTTCCCCAACTGCGGTGGGACAATCGACGGGACACACATCCCCATCCGTGCCTCGGACCACCAGGCCTCCCTCTACATCAACAGGAAGGGGTACTTCTCCATGATCCTGCAGGCCATGTCTGACCATCGGGGCCAGTTCATGGACATCAATGTGGGCTGGTCCGGCAAGGCACATGACGCACAGGTGTACCGCAACTTCTCCATGTGCCAGAGGCTGTACACCGGGACTTTCTTCCCCGACCGCCACATCAGGGTTGGAATGGGGTTGTGCCAGTGTGCCTGGTGGGGGATGCGGCCTACCCCCTACAGCCCTGGCTGATGAAGCCCTACATGGGACACCTCAACCCCTCCCAGCAGGCCTTCAATGCCAGGCTCAGCGGGGCCCGCATTGTGGTTGAGGGGGCCTTTGGCTGACTGAAAGCCCGATTTAGATACCTCCTCACCCCCCTCTACCTCTCCCAGCACAATATTCCGTACGTGGTGGCAGTGTGCTGTGTGCTCCACAATTTATGTGAGAGGAAGGGGGAAGCTTTCCTGCCAGC
>JANRFK010006697.1:24159510-24171400 GCA_030068395.1 Apalone spinifera
GAGAAGAGCAACAAGAATGATTAAAGGTCTAGAGAACATGAGTTATGAGGGAAGGGAGAAGGAAAAGGAGAAGACTGAGAGGGGACATGATAGCAGTTTTCAGGTATTTAAAAGAGTGTCACAAGGAGGAGGGAGAAAAATTCGTCTCCTTGGTCTCTGATGATAGGACAAGAAGCAACAGAGTTAAACTGCAGCAAGGGAGGTTTAGGTTGGACATTAAGAAAATCTTCCTAACTGTCAGGATGGTTAAACACTGGAATAAGTTGCCTAGGGAGATTGTGGAATCTCCATCTCTGGAGATATTTAAAAGCAGGTTAGATAGACATCTATCAGGGATGGTCTAGAAGGTACTGGGTCCTGATGTGAGGGCAGGAGACTGGACTCAATGACCTCTCAAGGTCCCTTCCAGTTCTAGTGTTCTATGAATCTATGATTCTATGTCTACAGCTGGATGACCACCACCCAGGACCAGGTATGGATGAACATGTAAGAACTGCAGCAGGCCTACATGAACAAAGCTCCCACCTTGGGACAGCACCACATACCTGCCACTTTTACAAGCAGCAGGATGCCATCCTTGGAGGGGGGGGGCAGTCACCTCCCTGTCCCTCATTGTCGACTCTGGCCAACACACACCCATCTTCAGCTTCCACAAAGGTGAGGCTGTGGAAGATGAGGAGGAGGAGGAAGAGCAGACCAGCCTGGACTCCATGCCTGCCAACCAGGAGCTCATCATCAGCCTGGAGCTGGCCCTCCCCCTTCCTCACTCCAGCTGTCTCCCAGGGCTTGGCCAAAGCTGGGGAAGGCAGTTCAAGTGAGTTCCATCACTTCCCCTACACACACCTGTGGCTCAGCCTGGTGCTTGCACACCAGTCTGTGCACGTGGGTATACATGCAGTGTTAGTCTGGAGCACTCAGCCCCACGATGCTCTCACACAGGAGCCCCTCTTCCCCCCTCTTCCTCCCTCTCAGGTTTTTTTCCAGTCTCTCCCCCGTTATATATTCTCCAAATAAAAATTACAGTTGTGTTTTCAAACAAAAAAGGCTTCTGTATTTGGTCTGCAGGGGAGGGGGTGAAGTGGGAAGAGAGTGCAGGGGGAGGAAAGGCACATGGGGCAATGCAGAGGCCCCGTGTGGGGAGGCCAGGGGGAGAGTTTCACAGGTGGCCTTGGTGGAAACTCTCTGAAACTCTCCCTCAGGGCCTCCCTGATGAGCACAGTCCACTGATGGCCTTGCCAAATGGCAGTTGTGCCTGGGTGCTGATAAGCCCTGGTGAGCCGCTCAGCCTCTGCCCCCTACCCTGGCAGTAAAGTCTCCCCCTTATGTTTGCAAATGTGGAGCACACAGCAGACTGCCACTACCTGGGGGATGTTCTGGTTGCCAAGATCCAGGCATGTGAGAAGACTCCAGAATCTGCTCTTGATGCAGCCAAAGGCACCCTCCACAACAATGTGGCATCTGCTGAGTCTGCTGTTAAAGGTCTCCTTCATGGGGTCCAGTTCTCCAATGTATGGCTTCATAAGCTAGGGAACCAAGGAGTAGGCTGTGTCCCACACAATGCACATGGGCATGTCCACTTCTCCGACCCTGGAGTTCCTGAACATGCAGGCATTATGTGCCTTCCCTGACCACTTGACATAAACATCCATGAGCCTGCCCCAGTGATCCACAAGGGCCTGCCGCACCATTAAAAAGTACCACTTTCTATTTATATAGTCTAAGGCACAGTGGTTGGGGGCCAGGATGGGGATGTGGGTGCTGTCAATGGACCCCCACAGTCGCGGAAGCCCATGTTGTCAAAGCCAGCGGAAGAATTCCACAAGGACTTCAGCAACTTCCACCGCACTATCAACCTCATCCTGGACCAGTCCACACAAGAAATCCACTTTCTGGTCACTACTGTACAGTTAAATAATGGACACATTTCCACCACGCTATATCAGAAACCCACCAACCGCTACACTTACTTTCATGCCTCCAGCTTCCATCCCAGACACATTTCGCAATCTATTGTATACAGCCAAACCCTAAGATACAACTGGATTTGCTCTGACCCCACAGACAGAGACAATCACCTACAGGATCTTTACAGAACATTCCTAAAACTGAAATACCAACCTGGAGAAGTGAAAAAACAAATTGACAGAGCCAAAAAAGTACCCAGCCATGAACTACTTCAAGACAGACCCAAAAGACAAAATAACAGAACTCCTTTTGTTGTTACCTACAGTCCACAACTCAGACCCATCCAACGCATTATACACAATCTACAACCCATCTTGGAAAATGATCTCTCACTCTCAGAGGCCTTGGGAGAAAAGCCTATTCTTGCTTACAGACAACCCCCTAACCAGAAACAAATTATTTCTGGTAACCATGCCACACAACCATATCATAAACCTCCAGGAACCCAGCCCCACAATCAAAAAAGATGCCAACTCTGCCCACATATCTATACTGGCGAATTCATCACTGGAGCCAACAACATCAGCCACCAAATCAAAAGGTCATTTGACTGAACATCCAGTAATCTGATCTATGCCATCAAATACCAGCAGTTCCCCACTGCTATATATATTGGACAAAATGGACAGGCTCTGTGGGAAAGAACCAATGGACACAAATCAGATATACGCAAAGGAAACATACAGAAACCTATTGGAGAGCACTTCAACCTTCCAAATCGCACCTTGAAAGATTTCTAAGTAGCTGTCTTGTCACAAACCAGTTTTACAAGTCAGATCCACAGGGAAGCATTGGAATTAGTGTTCATCCACAAATTCAATTCACATGCTAATCCACTCAATCATGATGAAAGTTGGTTGGGACACTACTAATTTAACAGCCATTGAAGGTACAAACAGCTCTCTGTGTTGTATCCTTCCTGACATGGGAATCTATCTATTGACTTCGATTTTTATCTGCTTCAGTTTAACTATCCAATCTTCAGATACTTACTGATGCTCTGTCTCCTACCGCTTCCCTTTTTCTTCCTTCCCCCCTTCCCTTCCCCTCTCCTATTTATTTGGGGTGTACACATCCCAAACTCATAACTCCGGTCATCTGAAGAAGTGGGCTCTTCCCACAAAAGCTCATGATACCATCTACATGTTTTGTTAGTCTATAAAGTGCTACCAGACCATTTGTTGTATTTTTTCTGGAACAGACTAACTCGGCTACCCCCTGATATTTAACTAACACATTTAAAAACCATTGACTAGAGAAGCAAACTGTATTTTTCCATGTTGGCTGTTTAAGTTCTCCTCCTCTTAAGTTCACATCAACCAACTAGAACATGTGAAAATACAATTTCCTCTATCTACTACTATGGTTTTAAAAATGACTTAGCAAATACATTTTTAAAACACCTTTTTTCTTACTGTGGGCAAGTGCTAGCCTGGAAGTCCAGGGGAATAATGGCATCACAAGTGTTAAGACAATGAAAGGGGGGGGGGTATCATTTTTAGTCAGACACCTTTTGTCACCATCCAGTTAATTTTAAAGACTTACTAAACTTTTGGTAAAGAGTCACCCCTCATCAAGCACCCTTCATCAAATCTTCTATTAAGGTTTTATAAGTTTATAATAGACATCCTTAATTTCTCACAGTGATCCTCTAGCCAAATCAGAAATTATCAGACTTTGTATTCCTGGCATTAAAATATAAGGAGCATCTGCCTCCTCACCCTCACTTTTTAAAAATAAAAACCCTTTTAGGCCTTCTTTATATGTCATAAAGGAGAAAAAAAAGGAATAAACCCAATTTTTTAAAAACATTCTTTTTTGATATCTTTTAAGATCAATGGCCCCAAACATGAAAGTGACCCTGCCCAAATCGACTTCTGTAGTTGTGTGTAGCCCAGTTGTTTTCAAAGGGGCTATATACAAACAAACGTGCCTGAATATGAGGACTTCGTCGGAGGAACAGGGCCCCAGTTTACACTGCTCATACATACACTGCGGCTTTTTACTGAGCAGATGTCTGTTTTTCCCTGCGCCTTCAGGAAATGAAAAAAATATGTGTCCAGAATTCTGCTAAAAATGACATTTAGTAAGTGGAACTCCAAGAAATGGAAACATGAAAGCATTCTTTTCTTATTTGGAGAGAAGTTCATATGAAGCATGAAATCACTTAAATCAAAGTCAAGTTGACCTGAAATTTTAATGGGTTTGTGCCATATGCTTAATCTAGTCTTTTCAATTTACCTCAGGTTTAAAACTTGATATGGAGAGTAAAGTATATTTTTCCAAACCAGTTCATCCATTTCATACTTATGTACCTTCATAATGAGGTAGCTGGCACTGAGCTAGAGATACTGCAGCTTTGCTTCCTGTTTAAAGAGCCTAAAGAGGATTTGCTTCTTGTTTAAATTATCAATTGAAACATACATACCAGATAAGAATGTTATATTTCCTGCGCTGCAGATGTTGTTGAAATACAATAACTGTCTCTGGTCAGGTTTTCTTCAGCATGTTGGACAAGGGCCATGGTTTAATCTCAGAGAGAAGTTTTTGGAGAACATTATTTTTGTTTTCTCTGTAGCCCAACAAATCGTGCCCTGGCCTAGCGCTCAGGAGAGCTAAGTTCCAGTCCCGGCTGGATAGCTTGCCTGCTGCATAATTGTGGACAAGTCATTTCAATGTTCTGTGCTTTCAGAACTCATTTTAGCATGGGGGTGAAATATTGACCTTTGTAAAGGTCTACAGATGAAAAATGCTATATAAAGGCGAATTCAGGTGGCCAGGGTGCTAGTCTGGGAGTTGGGGGGGCTGGTGTGATGGAATTGGAGCCACTCTGCAATAAGGTATACTGTATGTCAGTGTTCCCTCTGATCTTTTCCATCCATGTACGGATATTTTCCGTGCATGTGTGAAGTAAGTTTTGTGTGAATGTGTACCACCAGTACAAACACAAAACCTAGCTCTGTGCTCTGCTAATCAGCTGGGCGGTATTTGAATTTCTCCCAAGTGGCTGCAAAAGTGCACATTTTACAGGGTTCACTGCTTTGTGTTGACCTTGTTATTGAGATGTTTTCTATAGTAATGTCTTGGTTTCCATCAAACAGAAGATTGTAAGGAAAAACAAGCAGAAAGGGGAAGAGAAGGGCTGAAGGTAAGTGGCATCTCAGCGAGCAGCTGAGATGTTAAGAGTCAGTGCAAGAATAGGAAAAGATCTGGGAACCAGAGATCAGAAGAACTGTAGTAAGTTTATAAAGGAACACATTCACTGCTGGGTACTTAAAGAGGTTAAGCCTGCATAGGTTGCCATCAGGAGTGGGTAAACCTACAGGTAAGATAGATATATGTAGATTGTTTTAGTCCAGGAGTGGCCAACCAGTTAGAGACGAAGAGCCAGAATAGCTATGGATATGGCGCAAAGAGCCACATATTATATATTTATTTTTATATATCTATAGATAGATAGATAGATAGATAGATAGAGTACACAAAATGCAGTGATAAAAAAAACATTACAGGACATTTCGGACAAAATGTCCAAATAAAAAAGTCTCTAGTCACTTAAAAAATTCACAGCCAGTCCATAGATCTTTAGAGAACTTGACAAGGAACAAACATCAAATGAAACAAACAAACAAAAAAAAACCCCTTTAAAAATACAGCAATATTCTCACACTAAAAAAAAAAAGCATCCCCACAATGTATTTTAAATTTAATGCTATTGCCCTATTATGTCCTGTGAGTTTTTTAAAATTAAACTGAACTGAGAAGTAAATTAGCGCAAGATGAAGTGCCTGTTTCACTCCAGCTTGTTGATCTCTGGTATGGTTTCCTCGTTTTTTTTACTTATGAAGATTATGGCTTTTTTATAGTTCTAAAAATTCAGGTCTGTCCCAGACTGCAAATATGAGAGGTTCAAAAACAATCTGGGAGAGACTCATATCTCAGAATAATTGCTTCAGTTTGGCAAACAAAAGTCTTTGAATTTTCTTTAAAGAAACACAGTGTAAACCTCGTACACGCTGATTCATTTTTTGCCCCGGAATTTAAATATGACATCTGTGTTGGATGCCTTATTCTGCATCCATGAAGACTTTGAGTTTAAGGTGCTTCAGCCTCCCCCTGTGCCCCACCCCTCCCCCAGAGCCAGACACCCCCATCCCCCCGTTTTAACCCAACTCCCCACCCCTCCCCCAGAGCCAGAAACTCTCAGCCACCGCACTCTAACCCAATCCTCCTCCTCTCCCCCAGAGCCAGGCACCCCCAAGTCCCCTGCTCTAACCCAATCCCCCACCCCTCTCCCAGAGCCCAGCACCCCCCGCCCCCTCCTCACCCCCAGAGCCTGGCACCCCCCTCTCCTTCCCACTCTAACCCAAAGCCTGGGTCCCAGAGCCTCTGCTGCCGCCATGCGCTTCTCCTACCAGACGCTGGGGCCATGAGAAGTCCAGGTGCATGGCTCAAAACTAGCAAGAGCTGTATTTCTTTAAGCAAAGAGTCACACACGGCTCAAGAGCCACGGGTTGGCCACCCCTGTTTTAGTCAGTTTTCCTCTAATGCTTTGTTCCTACTGCTAAATAACAATACCTTGGTTTTAAAAAGACTGCTAGTCACTGGTCACAGCCTCCTAAAAGGAAAAGCCACAGATGCCTACATGCAGTTAGACCTGCAGAGTCAGATAATGGTTGACATACCAGATACTGCAGCCCATAGCCTGGTCTACACTACAGTTAGAAACCTTCAATTTCATGGGGGTTGGCTTCTGCGACAGTTCAATTGCAGCCTCTTAGCCTATGCCCCGTGTATCTGAATCAGCTGACATGGGCCCTCTGCCGCTGTTTAATTGCAGTGTAGACATATTGTGAGTGGGAGAAATGCAGAATTTCACTTAAGATAGAAAAAGGCATTCATCCTAATACCTGAGTACACTCAGACCAGAAACGGGAGAGAGAAGCAGCTAGCCCTGGCACAATGACATGACGGCCAATTTCCTGCTCAGCACAACTTTCTAGGTGATCTTGTGCATGGGACTTAGTCTTTCTGTCCCTAAGTTCCTCATCTGTGAATTGGAACCACATCACCCCCTACCTCACAGAAGTTACATGAGGGTAAATACATAAACGATAACGAGGCCTTCAGATACTATGGTAATTTGTGCATAAAATCACCTTAGATAGCACGTGGGAAGGCACAGAGGTGTTTATATGATAAGCTGGCAGATGGGTGATTATGGAGGGGACCTTGACACAGTGGAAGAGGTAGGGAAAGACACAAGACAAGAAAAAGGCAGAGTACTGCAGAATTTTGACGGTAATGGGAAAACATTTGAATTGGACATGAAGGCGAAGAGAAGCCCATTCAAAGAGGGAATTGTCTTTATCCACAATGATGGCCAAGGAGAGTGACTTTCGTTGTGTCATTTTGTATGGACTGGGATAGTCTGAGAGTCAAGGAGGCTAGCAAGGGGTAAATGAAAAATAAATTGTGTGTCTGTAGAATAAATTACTACCTTTCTCCATAATAGGTGCTCCTGTAACCCACACATCCTCTGGGTGTGGTGTTGTACTGTCCCATTTAGTGGCACAGAGAGAATAATGAGTATGCTCCACAGCCTTAGCTAATAGGCAGCTGGCTTTTATGGGGTGGAGGCTCATCCATTAAGTTCTAGAGGTCCCAGGTTTGGTTCCATCTTTCGGTGTTATACTCCTACATTGGAAGTTAATGGTTTTATACAACTGAGTACTTTCTGTGAGGTGCTGAGTGTGTTCAACTCATTTGGCATGAAAGGGCCTTTAGCAGCAGTACAAAAAAATCTGGGTATGGGAGCACAAAAACAAACCTTTATCCCATGCTATCATAGGACAGGTAATTCAGTAAACTACATTTTCAGTGGATCTGCCCTTATTTACAAGTTGGATTGTACCCCCACAAAGTTAACCTCTAAGAGGTAAATGTTGCAAAACTTGCTCCCTAACTCCCATTGAAGTCAAATGAGTGCAAGTGAGTGGTTGGCACAAATGAGACAGTTATCCAACCCTTAATATTTGGGCCTACAATCAGTTGCAAGTTCCAAACTCTGAAGTAGGAATTTGGGATATTTCATTTGGTCTAGAGTAAGAAATGGAAATAGAGACCTATGGTGAAGGACTGGTCATGCATTTGTTTTTGTTTGACTAGCTGTCCAATTATATATATGGAAATCTGGCAAGAAATCTTCCGTCTCCTATTTCCTGGATGAATTAGTTTATGATTGTTTCTCTGGGTTGTTTATAATTGGATAGGAAGTATCTGGAAATTAGATTTATCTGTCTGCAAAGGCTGTTATAGAGGGAATACCACAGTTTAGAACAAAAATAATAAACAAGGGTGTGTATCCAATTTAGCGACACTAAATCTTGCAGGAAATGCATTAATATTTCAGATTCTAGGTAATTCTAAGGAAAAACATAACAAAATGGTACAGAATTTGTTACTGAAATACATTTTGTAAGTATCAATATTTGAAGTTAGCGAAATCACTTGAACGTTCCATTTTGTAGACCCAGTCCTGTAAATCACTGAGGATTGCCTACAAAATGTTCCTCAAAGCCCTTGTTAAGGCTGTTTAATATTTCACAAGGTGTGCTCAGCATCTTGCAGAATTAAACCACCACCACCAACAATACTGGGTTTTAGGAAGGCTATTCCGGAGAGCTGCTGTGGATTGCCCAGTTCCATAAAATATTGTAGCACTGTTCAGGAAGCAGTCCACATCTCTCAAGATTGGGCCTTACCTTTTCAAAATATATTCTCCTTTCTCCACTAGTAACTGAGGGTATGTCTACACTACAGAGAAGATTGAAGCTGCCGCTATTGATCTTCCAAGTAAAGACACGCTAATTCGAACTGAGAAGGGCACTCCGGTCGATGCCAGTAGACCTGCTTCCACGAGGAGTAAGGGAAGTTGAAGGGAGAGTGTCCTCCCTTTGACTGCTTGCTGTGTGGACAGCTCCAAAAGTCGAGTTAAGGAACTTCGACTTTAGCTACTCAATTAACGTAGTTGAAGTTGCGTATCTTAATTCAACTTTATCCCATAGTGCAGGCCCAGTGGTTCCCAATCGGTGTTCCATGGAACCCCAGGGTTCAGCGAAGTGAAAATAAGGGTTGTGTGAGAAAATTCCATTACAATAACATTTTATGATAAAAAAATAATTAATATTTAAGCTTTTATGAATTTTATTGAAAACAATTTTAATTTATGTTTGCCATGATAAGTGTCCCTGTGCAATGCCAGCTTAGCCAGAAAGCGGGGACGATGATGTCACTAATCAGCGCTGCATGCGCACTCCAGCAGTGGTGCAATCGCTTATTATATACCACCGTAAATCCCCATGCTCACTCTCAGGGAGCGTGGATCATGGGTGACTGAATATGAAAATACTAGCTCCGCGTTGGACAAAGTTGAAGCTTCAGCTGTCAAACCAGTTGTTTGTATGGGAGTGTGCAGGCAGTGCTCTCATGAATACTTTACTTCAGTATAGTCGCATGATTTCTTGGATTTAAAAATTTAACCATGACAAATATAAATTGACTATGATAGATTAATCTATGTGCAATTAAACTAAATGTTGATCTCATGACCTTGTTTAGCATTTGTTTATTATTATTTGTGGTCTACTTATTCAGTTCCATATATAAGACTGTTATTAGGGGTTCTGCAAAATTATTTCGAGTTTAAAAAGATTCCGTGGCCAAATAAAATTGGGAAACACTGGTGTAGGCATACTCTCAGATGGTCATTGCATTCTAAACCCTTCTTTTCAGTCATTCTGGACTTTCTCAAACATATTTTAGAGATGAAATTTCTCGAGCTTTGATTCAGCCAGCGATGACTGTTAAAAAACAAGTGGAGGAGATTTGGGTAAAAGTTAAAGAAAATCCAAAAGATGGAACAAATTCTTGTCAGCCATTTTTGAGCCACATGAAGGTGAAAAATAAAAAACAGGAATTAGGTATCCTGAACTACTTTAGTTTAGCTAGACTAAAACAGCAGAAGTTTGAGAAGTGGTTTGAGTGTAGCGCTCATTTGAGGATTAGAGAAACTCTTTGCTTGATTAGGATAAAGAAAACAAGATTTTTTGTTGTAAATAAAGTACTGAACATGCTCACTAGAAAATTTTCTCATTGAAGTTTGTAATTTTTACTAAAAAAAATGGGGGAAATATCAACAAAATTTCAAAATTTGCATTTTTTCACACTTTATTTAGTTTGGCCTAATATACATGCCTACATAAACATAAAGGAATTATGGGCCAGGATGAGCAAGTTAATGGTGGAGATAAAAATGTAGCTGTTGGAATTTTCTCATGTTTTAGTACTTGATTTTGCATATTTAGAATCTGTAACCTTAGTATCTGTAACCTTAGTATTGAGTATTTGCATATTTAGAATCTGTAACCTCAGTACTGTGGTTATAATTTAATATCAGAATGTTCTTCTGCCTTTACTGCACGGATCTCCTTTTACTCTTTGCAATTTGTTCAAATGTAATGTTGTTTGGGTCACTTTGTTATTGAGCTGCCTGTGCAAGGAAAGATTTTGAATCAAAGATTTCTTTCAAATGAAAAAATGTTAATAATTAAGGCATTTTTAGGAAATGTGGCATGTGAATAAATTAATAAAAAGAGGAAAGGCAGGGAATGAATGGAAATGGAAATCAGAGTCTGGCTCCTGTCCTGCTCCTGAGTTAGCTGCCCTTTGCTTGGGCAGAACTATAGCAACTCAATTTCCTCCTTCCAGAATCTATTGTCAAAGTCACCTGTTAGGATAGTCTGGCTCTGTTTTATTTGCCATCTCTTGTAACCCACACACCTGTTAGGTGTGGTTCTGTTAGGTGTCCTGTCTAGTGGCACTTACAGAGAGAAAGAATGAGTTTGCTTTTCAGCTTTAGCTGAGAGGTAGCTGGCTTCTAGCAGTAGATGTTTGGCCTTATGCACTAAGATCCAGCTGTCCCAGTTTCAGCTCTGCCTGTTGAGTGCTATAGTAATTTGCAGCAGCATGAAGAAAGTATTAAAAAACTGTCAAACCAGAAAGGTCAAACATTTTACCCATGCTCTGCCCTCTTTGCTCAGGAGAAAATGCTACACAAGGGGCAAAGCAATAGAAAATCAGGACCATTGTGTTTCAATAAACCTGGTGTTCATTTTGAATCCTGAAGCTGATGAATCACTGTTTGTCTGGTGTTCTGACACTTGTCTCCCAAAAATCAGTCATGTGATTTAGTTAAAAACTCTGTGTACTAAAGCCAGGGGGAAGCATCTCTTAAGATTAGTGTTCTCAGCTTTCAAACCCAAAATAGCATTAAGTCAGGGGCAAAATTGAATTGGCATTTAAGTGCTGGAGATTTGGTTAGTTAATTGCTGGCATATTTATTAAATGAACATTGCTACTTGATATATGAGGTGTCCTGAACTATATTAGTGGCTGCTAAAAGGTATTTAAATTAGGAGAAGACTGCACCACCATTTGTTTGACTAATACTAACTCCAGCCAACTATGTGCTCAGCTCAAAAAGAGCAACGTGATTTATGAAATTTTAGATCTGAGCAATATTTATGTTGTTTAAGGGCCAAGTGCTTCAACCTGTTTCCATTGAAGCCAATGGGAATGTTGCCATTGACTTCAATGGAATAGGATCAGGCTCCAAATCCAGCAGTCCTGAGTAAGAATTCAGTTATTCCTGAGTTAGGGTCTGATCTTTCCAGAAGCTGAGCAGCCTGAACTCCCAATGAATTCAGTGATATTTGAGGGCACTCAGAACCTCCAAAGAATCTTCAAGGACTTTGTAGAATCAGACCTGAAGACTTCTGGATTAAGTTCTTACCACCAAAGTCTTGATCAACACTTGATAAAATAAACACTAGACTGTGTCTAGACAGCATCCCTTTTCCGTAAA
>JANRFK010006697.1:24173690-24188813 GCA_030068395.1 Apalone spinifera
AGAGGGCAGAGGTGAGCCAGGCACATAGCTCCAAAAAAGTGGCCTTCCACATGTAGAAGTTTTGAAGCCACTGCTGGTCGTCCCACCACTCCCTGATCAGCTGGTCCCACCAGTCCACACTGGTGTCCAGCCTCCAGAAACACCTCTCCACTGTGGTGTGCGGTTTGCCAGGCAGAGGGTCCCTAGAATGACCTTGGGGTTGAGCTCGGTCAGGACCAGGAAGGCAGCTGGCACAAAGTGCTGCAAAAACTGCAGCATGGCCATGCCCAAGGGCAACTCTGGCTCCATGGCACCAAAGAGAAAAGCTGTGGCATCCACAAAAGCAGAGCAACCATAGCAGGCACTGCGAGAACTTTGCTGTCCCTGAAAGAGGTAGGCAAGCATACAGCAGAAGCAGAGAAATGGCTGTCCAGGGACATCCCTTTAAGCACGTGTCTCTGCCAGGCTCCAACACCAGCACCCGGAAGCAACTGATGACATAAAGCCCTGTCTGAAGTAGTTCCGGGTGGCCTTTTATGTGAGAGAGCATCCAATCAGTGTGGATGCTCTCTTTCAAAAAAGCGCATTGCTTTTTCAATGCGCCTTTGTGTGTGGACACTCTCTTTCAGAAGATTTTTTTTGGAAGATCTCTTCTGGAAAAGCTTCTTCTGAAAGAAGCCTGCAGTCTAGATGTAGCCTCACGCATTTCACTTTGCTGCTGCTTTTTTGTTGCAAAAGGTACCTCGCCTTAGCAATGTTCATTTACTACATGAGAAAATTATTTGTACAACTTAAAGTAGCCTGTATCATGATTCCAGTGTACGTCAGTTCCTATTACACTGCACTGTTTAGATATGTCTACACAGAGTATTGCACTGAGCTGAAGCGAACTGACAGACTCTGGCTAGCAGAGCTCATGCTAGTGCTCTAATTCTAGCTGTGTAGACAGCCCTGTGAAGTTGTGTTCAGGCTGGAGTTTGAGTTGTGATGCCTGTCCCCTTCCTGAGCCCAAGCTCCAGCCCAACCTGCAACTTCAAAGCTCTGTCTACACAGCTAGTTTTTAGAGTGCTAGCTCAAGCCTAAATCCATCAACCTAGGCTGAGAGGCTCACCCCTACAGGCTCCAAAATGGTGTATAGACAGACCTTAGTCTCCATGTACTACTTTTTTGCCAGTTGAATGTTTTGCTTAGAGGAGACTGCAATATTAGGGGGTTTAAAAGCTTTTATTATGGTGAAATTATTCTCTAAAGTCTCATAGGCAAATTTGAGATAAACAATAGAACCCGAGACCTATTTTGGCTGCTATAGTGAAATCTCATATCGCTAGTTTATCCCTAAGACCTTTGCCCCCTGCATAACCTAGAAGCCTCCAGGGCCCTCTAAAGTAAGGAATATTTGGAGAAAATGATATATTGAACTCTCAGAATGTCCTTAGCTCTTGTTTTTGGTTTCTGGCATGGCTGAAATAAAAGTCAGTGCTAAAAATAATACCCCCTACTACAGTGTTTCTTAAACTTTTTAAGACCGAGGAACACTAAACAATAATTTTTTTTAATAAGGAACACCAAAAAGCTTGCCCCTTGAACAACAGACAACACTATTACACTTTTACTGACAACAACAATATTCACTCACTGCCCTGTGAAGCCTTCTAGACTTCTGTCCTTTTGATAGGGAAATGTAATTTACTCTGTTTATTCATACTGGTGGAAATGATAAATTCAATACCTTATCAAGCATGGGTTAATGTCAAGCAGCTGACTGACAGCATCCATAGCAGCCATGCCAGCATTAGGGGCACTGAGGGCCTTACCTTGCCCCCCAATTCACAGTGGGTCCCTTACTGCTTAATGTTTTGTCCTTCAATAGTTCTAGCCCCTGGCTCTGTTATTTTTGACACAGAATACTGAAGGGAAGGGCCTTGTTTGTACAAGAGCATGAAAGGTGCTTGCCCCCCTCAGCTGTCCTGGGTAACAAGCGAGGGCTAAAGACAGCAGTGCAAAGACCCACTCAGGATGGCAGCTTTAGGGCAGTTCTCTACCCTGGCAGGCAGGATCCCCAGAGCAGCAGTAGAGACAGCCAATCAGAGCCAGCCCTGCTGCTGGCCCTGCAACGCTCCTCCCCTCTGGCAAGGGGCGCAACCGAGGTGCGGAGCTTTCCCAGGCGGTTGCAAGCCAGGGACAGAAGTACGTGAGGAACGCGGGTAGCCCCGCCTCATTTCTACCTCGTCATCACTTGTTCGCCTCTTCTGCCCATTGCATGGACGTACAGGAGGAGGAACGCGGGTAGCCCCACCTCATTTCCAGCCGTGTCACCACTCGCTCTCCTCTTCGCACCACCCACTGGGTCTTAGTAGCTCTTGCGGCCGTTTTCTTTCTTCAAATGGCTGCGGCACACCTGTGAGTTCTGTTTTGCAGAACACAGTTTAAGAAACAAGGCCCTGCTGGTTCAGTAACAGCCTCAGAAATTATGACGTCACATTGCAAATACTATAGATCAATGACCTTCAACTCATGGTCTACAGACTCCTGGGGTTCCACAGAATATGTCTAAGGGGGTCTGCAAAAGGTGACCATGAAAAGGTTAAACACTAGCACTTAACATCATGACATCCCAAGACACTTTCTCCCTCTAGCTCATCCGCTGGCATTAGGACTTTTTTTTCTCTGTTCTTATATTGCTGCCTACTGTTGTTACCTCTATATGGTTGTTTGCATTCTTTGAGATGGGACCCAGACCAAAACATCATAAGTGAGTTATGCCTGAGTGTTTGAAATGCGAAGACGGGAATCTAAATTTCACAATTTGGCTGCAGCTCTGCTTTGTACCAAGACCAAGAGTTTTCACTGACAATATCTCCTTGGAAACTGGAACTGGTTGGAGATTATCCCCTCTCCTGGGGAAAGTTGCATTTTTTCTATCAACCCCCTCCTCCTCAAAATCTGAAAACATGCAGCCGAAACCCAAACATTTTCAGTTTTCAGCCAAAAAGGTTTTGGTTTTCTCATTTCACTTTTTTGTTCATGTCAACATTTGTTATGGAAGTGGCAGATGCTTGCTGCTGAAAATTTCTTTTTGCCCAAAAAACAATTGTCCACAAAAAACACAACTTGGACTAAAAATGTTCCACCTGACGAATTAGAGATCCATGAAGGACACATCTCCAGTTGCGAAGGAAACTCTGTGGCCGATCTGCCACCCCATTCTGCTCCTTTTGAGTAGGTCAAGTGACACAAAGGGATAGAAAGCTTTTGGTTAGCCCTGTACTGGACGATCTCATATCATGAAGAAATTTCTAGGGCATGAAATCTGAGAAGCTGAATCCTACACCACTTAGCCGACAGCTTCCTGTTCAGGGAGCATGTTGTGTACTGGGACAGGATTGGTCATATTGGCTGTGTCTAGACTGGCAAGTTTTTCCGCAAAAGCAAGTGCTGTCTACACTGGCTGCTTGAATCTGCGCAAGAACACTGACGATCTAATGTATGATTGTCAGTGTTCTTGTGCAAATACTATGCTGCTCCTGTTCGGGCAAAAGCCCTCTTGCGCAAATACATTTGCGCAAGAGGGCCAGTGTAGACAGCTCAGGACTGTTTTGTGCAAAAAAGCTCCAATGGCTAAAACGGTGATTGGGGCTTTCTTGCGCAAAACCGCGTCTAGATTGGCACGGACACTTTTCCTCAAAAAGTGCTTTTGCGCAAAATCGTCTGTGACAATCTAGATGCTCTTTTCTGCAAATGCTTTTAATGGAAAAACTTTTCCGTTAAAAGCATTTGCGGAAAATCATGCCAGTCTAGACGTAGCAATTGTGTATGGTCTTTAGGGGGCCATAGCAAGCTGGGGCAAGTTAAGGCAATCCTTAAGGTTTCTCTAACCTGCCCCAGGACTTAGGAAGATAATCAACATGCTGTTCCCTCTGATGAAAGGCAGAAGCTGGGTACATCAAAAAGTTTGTCCCCGGACTTCAGATGAGGAATAAATTGCAGTAACAATAAATAAATAAATAAATGCATTGACATTTGTTTTATTCCAAAATGTTTTAGTAATAATAAACATTCACACAGGAAAAAAAGAACAAACAGAAAATATGACAGAAGTAAAAGTGTTTCCAAGTGTCAGCTTTTTCAGCTTTTTCCATAAAGTGTACGTTTATCCTTAAAATATGCACCTAAATGGGATGAACTTTTTCTTCCCACTAGTTTTCGGTGGAAGAACTATATCCATCAAAATGAAATCAGTCAAGGAGGCAGCATTATAATATGAACTGACAATGGCATCAACTCTGAAATAAGGAATAACTTTTCAGTCAACATATCAGCTTGCACACGCACACAAACACTCTCTGCTTTTAAAAATATAAAGGTTTGACTTGTTTTTCCATTCTCATTAACAGATTACTATGCTACATTGAAGCTTTTTAATTAATCAGCAGCTGACAAGACATTAGCCAACTATGTTCCAATGTGCATGAGGTACCCAGATCACTTATAAAGAATGGTGCATCATTAGAATCCGGCATTTTGGTGCCAAGAGCAAAGCTTGACACAGAAGCCATATTTCTGTCTTAGCCACCCACATATTTATTTTTCAGCTGCACCACTTATAGTTAATGTTCGACTGAAAGTCCAGTTGAGGAAGTTCATAAAAACACATCCAGAATCTTATCCTGCCCTTACTGAAGCTAGTGGGAATTTTACTGACTTATATGTCTGCAGGGATATGACTACACTGCATTCCTCTTTCAATATGTTAAAAGATGTATAATATTATTTAAGTCCTGACCATAAGGCTTCTGTAATTGTTAGGTGATTTCCCTTATTCTCTATTACTTCAGAGGGAGTTTTCCATTTTATGTTTTATGGGGGCTAATACCATAACAAAATCACCTATATCAGAGGCTCTTTCCCATGACTTTTTATCATACCATCCTTTTTGTACAGCCTATCTTTTCTCAGGATTATGCTGTACCATTTCCACAATTAATTTTGGCTCTCCCATGAACTTAGATACACATTCAGTCTCCCATTCCCTGTCTGAGTCAATGTTACCTTTCCACAAATGTCTGACTGAATCTATGGGGCTCTGACATTTCTTCCATATACAGGGCAAGTCCTGTTGATTCTTGGGGTACCTCTCTGTAAGAAAACAATAGGAAAGGCAGCAGCACGTCTCAGTCCTTTCCTTCCTGGCTATGTGCTTTGTTCATAGAATCATAGAATCATAGAGCTGGAAGAGACCTCAGAAGGTCATCAAGTCCAGCCCCCTGCTCTAGGCAGGACCAATCCCAACTTGTTAGCATAGTCACATTAAATCTGTCAACTAGTCCATTCATTTTTGGGTAACATGGGGAAGACTTTAGTTGTTTTACCCTGCACCTTTTACCCTGCACAATTCAAAGAACATGTGGGATATGAAATTTGACCCTGCGATGGATAGAAGTGCTGGCCAGCACTCGGTGACTAAAGGGTTACTCAGGTAGTTAAGGGTGTTATTGGCAGGGAGCCAGAAGAACCAATGGGATTCAGTGCTGAAATTTAAATTATAAATATATACCAGCTGCTGTTTCTCTTTATGTGAGTTTTAAGCCAAGAGTCGGGAGAAAGAGAATGATTTAAACCCAGGCAGGACTACAATGCCTCCATGGAATTTGGGGCATGGAAGTGAACGCACCATGAAGGGATCGTGAGTAAATAAGGGAAAAATATATATTTAGTTGTGCTCAAGGTATTTTTCTTTGTTTTGGTTGTTTGGTTAAAAATCTCTGTGACTTCCCTCCATTACTCACCCCACTAATCCATGCCTTCCCTACCCCACTCACCATATTTAAGTTACAGCCCAGAGATACAAATTTTTAATCTGTGTTTAATCTGTTCTTTTCTCAGTTGTTCTGTAACACCTAGCAACCAGGTATGCTTTATTAAGGATATCTTTTTGGTTTTTGTTAATAAAATTATCTTTTTTAAGGCTATGATTTGATTCTTGTGTCCTGGAAAGTAACAGGTGTCTGTGTGTGCCTGCCTAGCCCCTGGGGAAGGAATTCAAGTGTTCCTTCGTGGTTTCTCAGGGTTCTTAAAAATCAATTGATGGTGGCAGCCTGTCTTCTAGAGTCAAGTGCATCTGTAACTTTGGAGAGTTTTTTGTAAGCAGAGCCTACAAAGGCAAGGTATTTAAGATCTTTTGCGGGTCCCATCCTTCTGTACTTGGAGTTCCAGAGCGGGGAACAGCTCTGACAGACCCACAATCTGTCATGACTTCTTTTGGAAAACCCACCCTTGTAAATATGAAGAGGAGTGCAATTGACACTATTTCTGCTTCTATATTAGCATGCGCCAATGTCTCTGGGTACCATGGCAAAGTCAATTGCAACCAATACATATTTTCTCCCATTTGTAGATAGCTTAGGGAATGGATCAGTAATGTCCATGACAACTTGATGGACTATTTTTCCAATTAAAGTCAAGGGATGCAATGACACTTTGTGGAAACCCATAGTCTTATTCCACTTTTGGCACAAGTCACAGGACTTACAGTAATCCTTTACTTCTATGTTGGTAATAGGCCAACAATTTTTTTCTGAAGCCTTTCAAATGTCCTCTCTACTTGTATTTGTCCAGAGAAAGAACAGTCATGGATTAATAATGCTGCCCTTTACTTTTTGGGTGCTCGGAGCTATCTATAGAATATCTTGGAGCTCCTTCCCCTGCGGGGCTTCCCTATATAGCAGTGACAAGGCATCTGCCCTTCACTGGCCCTTTAAGGGGTTAAAACCCAGCCGTGGGTGATGGCTAAAGGGCTGGTGTCCATAGAGTAAGCAGCTGCAGTAGATAGATGATAATTAGGGCCCAGCTGTGGGCTGTATAAATAAGGGCTGCAGGAGGGGGCAGGGGAGAGACTCACTCTTGCTCTGACTAGAGAGCAGGAGGGACCTAGCTGCTAGGGAAGTGAGAAGCTTCCTGATTTAGGGCAGGACTGGGGAAGTTCTAGCCAGGCAAACTCCCAGGCTGCAAGACCTGAAGCAAGGCCTCAGGCTACTAGGACTGTGGGGAAGCAGGCTAGGCAAAAACAGCAGGTCCACACCCCCTTGCCAATGATGAGTGGCTATTTCCAACTGCAGTTTGCTCCTGTGGCAGGGGCTAGATGCAGACTGGCAGTGGGTCACAGAGGTGAGGCGGGCAGAGGGAGATTGGGGGTCTCCAAAGAGGAGGACTTGAGAGTGGGGGGGGCACTATGGTAGGACAGTACCCAGGTAGGAGGGAATCACGGTCTGGGAGAGCTGTGGGCCCTGACCTAGAGTGGTGGAAAATAACAAATAACAGTGGGGGAGACACTAGCCAGAAGGGGGAGTTCCAGCACCAAAAGGCTATTTCCCTAGTGACCAGCAGGAGGCACTCTTGGAGGTGAGGCCCACCCTGTTACAATAGCCTATCCTCTTCCAAAAGAAAAATCTCTCAAATAATCTTTGGGGCAGGGGCTGGCAATCTGTGGCTCACCAGCCAGCTCGCTTAGGAGCCAAATGTGGGCTCTCAGCTCTCCCTTGCTCCCTCCTCCCTCCCCAACAGGGAGCCCGTGCTGGTGCTCCAGCCTTGGCGTGCCCCCTCCCAGCAAGATTGGAGCCACCACTGACTCCTGCAGGGGGTGGGGATGAAGAAGCAGAGCCACAAAGGGTTCCCCTTCCCCTCCCTCAGTGGGGAGGGTCAGCACCACGCAGGCGCTAGTGTTCCCTCTAAGCTGTGGGGCAGCACAGCTTCAAAGGTGACTAATCAGCCCTGCCCAGTCAGGCTCAGGGCATGGAGCTCACTGACTGGGTGGGGCTGATTAAGCACCTGTGAAGCTGTGCTGCCCTGCAGCTTAGAGGGAACACTGACAGGTGGCTGCCTGGAGGCTTTCCCCACTGCTCCGTTGGCCAGAATCCAGCTAATGGAGCAGCATGAAGCCATGCCTGGACAGGGAGCCTGAGAGCAGTGCAGGTCACAAAAGCAAGTAAGTGCTGCCCAGCCTGACACCCCCCAGCCCACTCCTGCCCCCTCCACTGGCCACCCTATCCCTATCCCACTCCTGCCTCTTCCTCTCCCCTGCCCCAGCCAGACATCCACCTGCCCCCTGCTCTGCCCTCTGGCCAGAGACCTACCCCCAGCCTGATCCTGCACCCTCTCCAGACACCCTTCTCCCAGCCTGCTCCTGCACTGTTCCTCCCACCCAGATCCTGCACGCCCATTTCTATCCCACTCATGGCAGCTCTGTTCCACACACTGGACCTCACATTTTTGGTCCCACCCCAGAGCCTAGGGAAGCCCCACTAAACCTGGAACCCCGGAAGAGTTAATCTGGCCTGAAGCCTTGAACCTCCCTGCTCCTCCCCACCCATGAGACTGGAGTGCCAGGGGAGTGAGGTGTCTTAGTTGGGGCCACATCAGTGAGGGAGGAGTTTTGGAGGGATTGTTTTTTTGTTTCTCACTTGTGTGCTTCCTGACTGATTTTTCTGTGGGTCAGTGGCCCCAGACTCAAAAAAGGTTCCCCACCCCTGCCATAAATAAAGACAACGTTGAAACCTTTTGTATTGGACATAATATTTTACTTTATTTAAAATGAAGTTTGGTAAAAATGAGAAAGTAAAAGTGCCCAGCCCCCATCTGGCCACAGTATCTTGTCCCTGATCCTGGGACAGGCCTTGTGGTCTGTCCCCCATCTGGCTGCAGGAAGGGCTGGCGGGAGCAGGCCCCTCATGCTGCAGCACAGATAGTAGGGGAGGGCACGATCTAGTTGTGGTGATCCTAGCCTGGCCCTTCATCTAGCTACTGCTGCCCAGGTGCAGCAGCCCAGCCCTGGTTATGTAATGTCATCCAGTTGCTCAAAGTAGTGGCAAGTGTGCAGTGCTGCCCCGGAGTGTCTGCTCTGCTCCCTGGCCTTGTAGGCCTGCTGGAGCTCCTTGATCTTCATCCAGACCTGGTCCAGGGTCCAGTTGTGGCTTTTGTTGACCAGACTGGCAGTGATCTGGCCATAGACATCTGCATTTTGCTTTCTAGTGCAGAGATTCTGGAGTTTGGTCTCTTCCCCCTAGACCTCAATCTCTACACCAGTCCAGGCCAGAGCTCTCCTGCGATCCTGGCTGGTGGCAGACGAGGGACCAGCAGCCGTGCTGGCAGCCATGGGAGGCTCTGAAGGAGCATTGGGGTCACTCATGGTCCCTCGGATGCTGCTGTGTTGCACGGGGCTTGCAAAGCTCACCACGTGGCATAAGCCCTTCTCCTGCTGCCTGGGAGCAGTGGAGATGTCAGATGTGGCCAGAGCAGTCAGAATTGCAGTGTGAGAGGCCTCCAGAGGCCAATTAATTTGAAATAGATGCTCTGGTGCTACTACAGTAACACTATTTCAAAATAACTATTTCAATATTAGCATTATTCTCCGAGGAAAGCAGAAGTACAGATTTTGAAATAAGCAGCCTCTTATTTTGAAATAATGGGGTTGTTAATGTGGACGCTCCACTTATCAATTCAACCTAAGAGGGATTATTTTGAAATAACTCCCTAGTGTAGGCCAGGGCTAAGATGCCACAGGGCTCCTCATTGTTTTAGCAACACAGCTTCCTTATATTTATCATAGGTCCTACATCCCCTCTGTCCATGCCAGTAAAGACCTGAAAATTGCTTGACATTTTGGGACCAGTGCAGACATTTGTTTGTCCCTTGGGATGCCAATAGCCTTGCATATTCTTTCAAAAGCCAAAATTCTCTTATACAGTCTGAGGCTAGGTCAACACTACAGAGTTTTTACACAAAAACACCTGGAGCATCCACACCTCAAGCGCATTTTTGTGCAAGTAAAACGAAAGAACAGAGGAGCTTTTCCGGTGTAGATATTCCTCATTCTGCAAGGAATAACTCCTTTTTGAGAGAGTTATTTTGCAAAAAGGTGTGTATGGATGGGCAAAAGGGGTTTTTTTTGTGCAAGAAAAGGGAAGAGGAAAAAGCATAGGTGCCCCAGTGGCCACTCTGTCCATAGCAATCATTGCTTACTTGCGAGAGAGTATCCAGGCAGCCTGGGCGCTCTCTTGCACAAACGCGCATTGCTTTTTCTATACGCTTTTGCAGTGTGGACGCTGTCTTTCACAAGAAGTTTTTTTGGAAGATCTCTTCCACAAAAAGCTTTTTGTGCAAGAAGCGTGTAGTCTAGACATAGCCTGAGTCCTTAAAAGTTTGCTCTGTCTGTCCCAGCTGGTAGAGTTCTGGGGGGATTACCTGCGGGCTGAGGGGTACCTACATGTTGCTCTAGTACTCAGAGTTGCATTTCCTGTACATCCATTTGCCACTTGTGCACTCCCTCCTCTTCTGTAATCACCTCTATTCATTGCTGGTGGGCTCTCTCCTCAGCCTCATCTTTGGCCTTGGCTGCCTGGATCATCTCCACGCACTATTGCTAAGCTGGTTTCACTGCTGCTTTTCTTTCTTGTGATTCAGTTTCTACTGCTGCCTCCCAGATTCTCGGCTGTCCCATCTGCCCTGCTGTTCATGTTCCTCCTGTTCCCCAAGAAGCTGCCATTTGGCCAGCTCTGCCTAAACAACTGTCACCTGCAGGGGTTTAAGGACTGGCTAATTTTTCCCACTGCACTCTCTGCTGCTGCTCAAAATACTGAATGAGCAACTTTTGCAGACCCTCCCCCCGATAAGAAATTGTATTTCAAACATAAATCTCAAGCTGATTTTTATTCTTTATATCTAATGACTCATAAATCTCAAGCTAATTTTTATTCTTTGTATCTAATGACTTATTCGTTCGGCTGGGGTTTTTTCTTGTTCATTTTGGGTTCAGGAGGTGGAACAAAGAAACTAAACTGTAAGCTTGTACTTTGCTCCTTCCCTTTTGACTCTCATACAGTCTGGTTAGTGAGTATTTGGTGAGTGGACCTGAATTTACTGATACCAGAGAGCCACTCTTGCACTGATTATTCCATTGTGCTATTTTGGGGTCTAGCCTGAGCAATAAGGGACTCTGTCGTTGCCTGTTCTGTAACCTTGGGTGCCTTAACACTGTGCAGTTATGCGTCAGTTCACTGAGACCTATAGCCTGCCCACAAGTACAAGTTGGACTCCTCTGGTCCAGCACCCTTGGGAACTGACTGGTCTTAAACCAAGGAATTTGCTGGACCAGGGAAGTCCCCTACAACTGGCCCTCCAGCCCACCGACCCTCAGTGCTGCTAGCTCCATTGCTCTAGCTGGCCCCGCTTCTGGGGGCTGCCCAGGGCTCTGGCCTCAGCACTGCACTGCCACTGGCTGTCACCGGCCTCAGTCTTGCACTGCCAGGAGCTGCTGCTGGCCCTGGTCCCAGCACCACGGGCTGCCAGGGGCTGTTGCTGGCTCCGGACCAGTCGCACTGCTGCAGGCTGCTGGGAGATGCCACCAGCCTTGGCCCTGCTGCTGTGGGCTGCCAGGGGCCACAGCATCACACTGTTGGGGCCTGCCAGTGGCTCTGGTCCTAGTGCTCCTGGATGGCCCTCCTACCACTAGGTTCTTTGGTCCAGCATGGATGTTGCTGGACCAGAGAGTGCTGGTTTTGGAAGGTGCAAACTGTACTAGCTAGCCTAGTTACCCCCTTTTCAGATTATACCAACATGCCATTCCCCACAGTCCTGACAATCTCCCTCCTGGATGTTGTCCCTCCATTCTGGATAAAAACCTCTTCACTTCAAGCCAGTTAAAAGGCCTTTTCCTTTTTTTCTCTCCTTTCAAACTATGGTGGCTCATGTTTATTCAAATTTGGGTTATTCCCTTTTGACTTAAAGTCTCAATATCTTTCCATTACTTCTAATGGTCTATCATTGTCTGTTTCCCTGAGCTGGACAATGGATTGTTTCCCACAGCTGTTTTTGTTCAAATACATAGATTCACAACCAGTCTACAGATAGCTCATAATACCCATCAAGTTCATAACTTTAGAAGCTTTCACAAACTGTTGTACAATGTGATTACAATATATTTTATAGAACAATAATGCAGTTTTCACCAGTTGGTTTAGCTGCACATTTGCAGATTTCACCTGTCTTTCTCCCCCTTAAGATTTCTGGAGTCTAGTTGTCACAGGTGGAACTCTGGGGGAGCATGTATAAGCAACTAGATGTCTAGAAGGTCAGAAGCACTGGTTTTTGGGCCTCAGAAAGATGGACTACAGAATTCCCTGTGATACAAAAGGGTTCAGACAAGAGGTTTTAGCCTGAGTGTGTTTCCTAGAGCCCAGAGCTAGCAACAGAGAGTAGATTCTACCCATATACAAAAACAACGAAGAATCCTGTGGCACCTTAGAGACTAACAGATTTATTAGGGCATTAGCTTTCGTGGGTAAAACCCACTTCATCAGATAAATTGGAGTGGAAGTTATAGAAGCAGGATATATATAAGGAAGAAGTTGCTTATGTCAATGAAGTTAATCAAGTCAGGGTGGAAGTGGATCATTCACAGCATTTGGAGAGGAAATGTGAATATCCAGAGAGGGAAAATTGCCTTTGTAATGCATTAATCAGTTGAGATCCTTACTCAATCCTAAGTGGGGGCCACCTCACTCCGCTTCCCTACACTGCACTGGCCCCTCAGCCCTGCTAGTTCCCCAAGCCGCCTTGGCTGGATGAAGAGGTGCGGTGGGGCTGAACAGGGGTAGGGAAAGCCAGAGAGAAGGTGGAGCAGAGGCAGGGAGGGGCATGGCCTGAGATGGAAGGGGTTAGTTCCCTGTAAGGTACATGCCTGCTGGAAAGTGAGTGGTGTGGTAAGAGGCTGCTCCGGGTGAGGGCCAGCTGAGGCAGTGTGTTGGGAGAGCCAGCTGAAACCTCATGGTGGTGGGGGGACCGCTCCAGTGGCTGGGGCCTGCTTTGATGGACAACCAGTACCTGCCACATGGTGAGAGGCCAGTGCCTGCTCTGGCACAACTTTCCTCTATCTCAGGTGGGAATTCACAGTGGCTCCACAAGGAGCAGTCCGGTGCTGTCCCTGCCCTGCACACAGGCTGCCCAGGGAGCAGTGCTCCCAGTAGGGAGCACAAAGGGGCGGCCCTAGACTAGCTGCCAGCAACTGGCGTCCTAGGTGAACCATGCAATCGGTGCCCCCACCTCCAAACCCTTCAATGATATTGCGCCACCATTTGGTGCCCCATTTAACTTGGCACTCTAGGTGACCACCTAGTTTGTCTATATGGACGAACTGCCCCTGGGAGCACATCTCACCTGCTCCCCATGAGGTGGGGGGGCACTACCTGGGAGAGTTTCTTTGGGAGCAGTGCCACTGGTGGGTGCCATGTGAGTGGCACACATCCGAACAAGCGCACATGACCTCATTGTTGATGCACAAAACAAAACTCACTCTACTCATGGATGGAGAATCTTAGAGGGAACACTGGTCCCGGCCCTTCCCCAGTCAGGAGGGAGAGTGGGGTCATGTGGCTGGTGGCCCCCCGGCTCTTTCCTCACCAGTCACCTCTGGTACCAAAGGTTATAGTACCGTAACATATACCTTCTTACTCCCTCCTCTGTTAGTTGTTTTTCTTACCACAGCCGCCTTTTTGCTGTTAGTATGTGAGTAGCTGTTTTATTAATTATTTAATATTTACATTGCAATGCTCTCTGTTTAGTGTGACTTTGTGAGTAAGCTGAACACAGTGAAAATTCTCCCTTGCAATCCTACCCATTCCCCCCCCCAAAAAAAGATGTCCTTTTTAGCCCATGATTTTCAATAGTTGATTATTTCAGAATCTATAGCACTATTTGATAGAGCTGGAGGGGGGCAAAGAAGTAGTTACCCCTGGGACCCAGCTAAAGAAAGCCTACTGGCCAATGCCCAAATCCTGCACCTTACACACCCTCCTGCCCCAAGTCAGAACCCCCTCCTGCACCCTATCACTCTCCCAGACCTCACACTCCCTCCATTATATATTAAGAAAAGTGCAGCCTGTGATCACTGACCAAAATTTTAGCAATGGTCCCGCTATAAAAAATATTGCCCACCTCTGGTGTAGGGAGTACACTTATAAAGTTTGCAAATGATATCAAGCTGAGAGGGGTTGCAAGTATTTTGGAGACTAGGATTAAAGTTCAAACAGGAGGAAATGGTTTGAAGTAAAGGGATGGAATTCAAAAAGGACAAATGGAAAGTACTTTTTTTAGGAAGGAGCCATCAGTTGCACACTACAAAATGGGAAATGACTGCCTGAGAAGGAGCACAGTACTGTGAAAAGGGATCTGGAGTTACAATGGAACACAAGCTAAGTATGAGTCAACAGAGTAACTGTAATGCCAACAGGTGCAAAACAAACCTGGGACCTCTGGAGCTTAGTGCATGAGCCTGTAGGGCTTGAGCTAAAAGCCAGCTGTTGCTCAGCTAAGGTTGTAGATCAAACTCATTCTTGGTTGGTCTCTCTTTTTGGAAGTGGTCTACGTGCCACTAGATGGAACAGTACACCACACCTGGTAGGTTATGAGGGTTACATAATACTCCAGAAAAAGTGACCATCTTTCTGGGAGGTATCAGCAGGAATAATGTAAAGCAAGACACAAGAAGTAATTCTTTCATTCTACTCTATGCTGGAAAGGGGTCAGCTGAAGTACTGTGTCAACTTCTCAGTTCCATGTTTCAAAATGATGTGATAAATGGAGAAAGTCCAGAGAAAAGCAGCAAAAATAATTAAGGGTCTAGAAAACATGACCTATGAGTAAAGCTTGACAAAATGGGTTTGTTTATTATGGAGAAGATAAGATGGAGGGGGAACATAACAGTTTCCCAATACTGTACATACAAGGCTGTAATAAGGAGGAGGTGAAAAATTGTTAACTTTTGAGGATAGGACAAGAAGCAAAGGGGCATAATCGCAGCAAGGGCAGTTTAGCTTGGGCATTAGGAAAAAACTTCCTAGGCTAAGGAGTATTCTGGAATCTCCAGTAGTTGAGGTTTTAAAGACCAGGTTGACTGACAAACATCTTTCAGGAACTGCCTTGGCAGCAGGGGACTGGACTAGATGGCTTATTGAGGTTCCTTCCATTCCTACATTTCTAAGGTTCTGTGCTCTCCCCCCGTACGTGGCCCTGGGCTCCATGGAAGCCAGGGTGTTTCTCCTGCGCCCAGTGGCGGCCCAAGGCTCTCTGGGGGTTGCAGAGTTGTCCTCTAGGGGG
>JANRFK010006697.1:24195578-24208937 GCA_030068395.1 Apalone spinifera
CTCGCACATGGCAGTGTGGACGTGTTCTTGCGCAAGACTTCTTGCACAAGAACCATTGAGCAAGATGTTCTTACATAAGAAGCTGCCAGTGTAGACATAGCCCAAGTGTGTGGATGGGGGCTGCTGAGGAGAGGAATGGGGATGAGAGTGTGGGATCCGGGCAGGAGGTAGGGTTCAGGAGCAGGGTGGAGTGCAGGGCCTGGGCAGAAGTGAGAGTGTGGGAGGGGGCAGGGGATTGGAGCACCTACCTGGTGCACCTCCTGGAATGGCACAAGTGGCTCAGCGCTGCCCTGACTTGTAGGCACTGCCCCCTGCCACTCCCATTGGCTATGGTTCACCTGTAAGCAAGCGCAAGGTTGGCACTTCCCTGTGCTGCCATTTCCTCCAGCTGGGTGGAAGGGGAACGGCAGTGTGCAGAGCTGGCCTACGGATCTAGCCCACAGACTGTAGGCTTCCCATTACTGATCTAACTGATCACCATATGTGGGGTCAGGAAGAAATTTTCTGCCAGGTCAAATTGGAAAAGACTCAGGGGTAGGGGTCGGGAGTTTGCTTTCTTCTGCATCATGGGGCACATGCACTTGCAGGTTTAAATGAGTGTGGGTGGTGGATTCTGTGTAACTTGAAGTCTGTAAATCCTGACTGGAAGATTTCAGTAACTTAGCTGGAGGTTAGGGATCTGTTGCAGGAGTTTGTGGATGAGGTTCTGTGGCCTGCAATGTGCAAGAGGTCAGACTAGATGATAATCCCTTATGGCCTTAAAACAGGGCTACTCAACTTTGAAAGTCCCGAGGGCCACAATGATACTCACAGAACATGCTGAGGGCTGCAGCATAAGTGTGGTTGCATATACATGCAAATATATATGCAAATAGCTTCTTTCATGCTGATGGGCATGAATACAGAGATTAAGGCAAGACTACACAGCACGCAAGCCCCATTTAAGTCAGTTCTGGTGATATTAATAAAATGCAATATTTACCCTATTTCCACACATACGACAGCACTTCTAATGAGCAATGACTGTCCAGGAATTTAACTACTAAAACACATATCAACAGAAGACCATTATATTGATTCCCTGTTGTGGAGTGTGTTTCCAATGAAGGCCATGTTCAAAGGATCCCAGCCACAGGCTGCGTGTTGAGCCCAGCGTAAACCCAAACCGCACTGCAGGCCACTAATAAATGGGCTGCGGGCCATATCTACTCAGCAACATAAGCTCAGACTTGAGTCTAACCCACCTTCTGTCCACTTATCAGTTGTGTTCACCCGGGTCTCAGACCGAGGGTCCCAGGATCCTGCAGGGCTGGAGGGTCTGAGCCTGTGTTAATCTTAGACCTTGAGTTTGAGCCCTATCGCTTTCCTGCATGCACCTAGCCCAGGCTTAACTCAGGTTCTGGAAGTCCTCTGGACAGGCGTGACATATGGAGGGAACCAGAGGGGGTACGTGCCAGGGGACTAGTGGGGAACCCTGGCACTGGCGGTAGAGGCCAGGGCCCCCTACCCTCACTGGCGGCGGTGGTGAGGGGCTTTGTTGTCTGTGAGCAAGTGAGTGTGTTTGTCTGTCCATCTGTTTAAGAATGCCTTCTAACTGGTACACTAGTGTAACCCACTTACCTGCTGGGTGTGGTTCCCTGTTCCATGTAGTGACACACAGACCACTTCCAGAGAGAAAGAAAAGAGTTTGCTCTACAGCAAACTGAGAGCTAGCTGGCTTTTAGTTCAAGCTGCAGAGGTTCATGCAGTAAGCTCCAGAGATTCCAGTTTCAGTTCTGCCTGTCGGTGTTACACTAGGACTGCCAAATTGGGTATTTAGTTTCCTTTTATCATATGTTAAAGCAAGGTATGGGTTTGGCTGTGCAAAGACAGTGGGATGTGCCAGGAGTACAATTGTTTCTCATAACATGGAAAGGGAGGGTTTTGCTCTCAAGGACAGTTATATTGTACTAGAAGATTTACCTGGCATGGCTTGGGTTCTTCAGGGCAGGGTGTGTGTGGCACAGGCATAAGGGCAGAGTCTTGGAAATGTAGGAAGCTAAGGGCTTACCTATACCTCTGCTGCCTCAAGGGGGTTGTATTTGTCCTGGTCTCCATTTCTGGCCCCTTGCTGCTCCCCCCTCCAGTGATCACTACACAGTATAACTGTCCCTGCTAGCAGCCCTTTCTCTTTCCATGTTATCAAAAACAATTGCATTCCTAGCACATCCCATTGTCCTGGCACAACCAAACTCTTACCTTGCTTTAAGTTATGATAAAAGGAAGCTGCATACTAAATTTGGTGGTCCTAGCTCTTACCCTTTAGGAGGAGTTCTTGAACGGATGGACAGACAGACACAAGCTCGCTCACTCACAAGTTCTCTCAAATATAGTAGCTAATGACCACAGAGGGGCAGCAAGGCACCAGAGATGGGGATCAGGACAGCTATATTCCCATTGGGACAGCAGAGGGCAGAGGTGGAGGTTGCCCTGATCAGCTCTTGGGAACCACCGCCCAGGCCAACGTGGCACCTGCCATGCTGCCCAAGGAGGTGCAGTCCTGGCCAGCGTGGCTCCGGCCAGCCGCCATCCCAGCCAGCCCCAAGAAGCCGCCACCCGGGCAGCTTGTTGGTCACATAACCAGCCCTGAGCTTCCGTCCATCCTCAGTCCCCTCTGCACACACCCAACCTTTTGCCCTGGCTCCTGCACCCACCATATTTCTGCCCTGAATCCCTCCATACATCTGAACACCCTGCCAACAACCTGGCTGCTGCCTCCAATCATGAGCCTCAAGACACCTCCTGACTCCAGCACTCCCTGCCCCACAGACCCTGCCCTGACTGCTGCAGTGAGAGAGGGTTGGGGAATTGAGTTAAGGATCTGAGCAACACTGGGTACATCTTCTAGTCTATATTTGAGAGTTTGTCTGTCTGTGAGCGAGCAAGTCTGTCTGTGAGCGAGCAAGTCTGTCTGTTCAAGAACTGCTCCTAAATGGTAAAGAGCTAGGAACACCAAGCCTGGTGTATACAGCTTCCTCTTATCAAAACTTAAAGCAAAGTAAGAGTTTGGTTGTGCGGGGGAGTTAGAGGAGCTGAAGCTTCTCCTCCCGCTCCCCATTCCTACGGGGACACATCATAACCATGCAGAAAAGAGGGTGAATCACCAGGCAGGTGAAAGGGACTAGCTGGGGGTACTCTGGCCTCTCATCCTCCACTGCCCCAGCCCCAAGACTTCCACATTCCCAGGCACCCTTTAGGGAGGGCGGGGGGGAAGCCTCCCCCCCACCACCACAATTTGTACGGGAACATTGTTGGCTGTTCCCCTTTGTCAAGGAGTGAGGGGAAAGTGCACATTTTGCTCCATTCCCCAATCTGGCTGGGAAGCATTGGGGGCAGATGAACCTGGACCTGCCCCAGCCAGGGGACATGCATCCCTCCCCCAGCTGTGCTCACTGGAGTTGCAGCAGCCATGGAGAGACGCATCTCATCTGGCCCCAAGCTGCTGTGGTAAGAGAGAGCTAGGGTAATCCTCTCTGCCCAGGGCAGCCTGCATACTGAACCCCTCATCTCCAGCCCCACTCCAGAGCAATGATTTCAATGAAGAAAAACAAAAATTGAGTTAAGGACCCGAGCAATGCCAGTTAAATCTTCTATGTGCTAATAAAGTAATAGTGTTTTATAAATTAGACCTTGTTACAGAACTCTACTGCTATATCTGATGAGGGGAGAGAGAGGCTGCCGCTTAGTGTGTGAATTACATAATGTGCTGATGAACAGTCCAGCAAAGTCTTACTGTCGGTCATTTTGTTTCATTTGCTTAATTTTCCTGTTATATCCATAAAGTGTGTTGTTATTCCTAAATGCCTTCTGCTGTTCCTACCTTCTTAATTCTGCCAACATTCCCATCCTTACCCTCCTGCTTGTCAACTAACTGCACAGTCCCCCTGTGTCATGTGAGCTTCTTGAGCTTATTCCTCCACTTTGCCTACTGTGCTGCTGGCCATGAATTTTGTTGACTTGAATTTTTTAAAAAAATCATTATTTGTTGTTCTCCTTTCTCTAGTCTCAGTCTACATAACTGTCTGTGCTTGGGGTAGGGACTCTCCCTTCTTGGCTATCTTGAGAGTGCCTGGCAGTCTGTGGGCAATACTATAAGCAAAGGATAAATAATGGTAGCAACACAGGTGTGCTTTAAAATTAGTTTCCCACTGCACACTGCTTGCTTAAATCAAATAATTTGTAATGTAGACCCCTAGGAGGAAATGGTCACACTATCATAAAGAAAAGAAAATGTTATCACATTAAAGATGGTGCCATTTGATTGCTGGATATACATAGTGATGCAAATTCTATTATTCTAAAATGAAGCCATTTTCTTTTAAAAATCAAAAATGTATTTGTTGCCCTCCTTTATAGTTCTTATATTGGAGTACAGATTGACACACTGCCACTCTATGGGGGGTGGGAATTATCTGAATAATGTTGGTAAATACACTATGATGTCAAGGATTTTTTTGGTAATTTGTTTGGTTTTGGAATGCTGCAGAAAGGAGAGGGTTCGTTTTTATGGACGAGTATTATTTTAATGTTTCATTTTGAAAAGGCAAAATGCTTAGACTTTGAGAAATGACTATGCTAAGTACATTTTAAGTCATAAGTGCTTAAAATAACTAATAAAATTGTGGATTCTTTGATTGGTAGATGAATCCATCAAGAAACGTATTAATTAAAATGCTTTAAGACCCAAGCCTGTTTGTTCATTTTAAACAGGTGAATGGCATCCACCCAGAATGCAGATTTCAGCTGGAGATTCACAAGGAGGAAATAAGATGTATGGAAATTCTAAACAGTGTCAAAACAGTGGCATATAAAGGTAAGAAAAAGATGTGCTGTGATGCACAGATGGCTTGGAAAGAAAAAAATCTTCATCAATGCTGTTGAACTTCTTTGACAGTTACAATAATATTTTCTGAATTTGTTGTGTTGTGACTATGCTTTATGAATTGGATAATTCTTACTGGTTATGTATTGAAAGTAAAAAATAAGGATGAAAGACCTAATTAGTGCTTTGCTATATCTCCATTGAAATCTATAGAAGTATGCCAAGGGTGAATTCGGACCTCACAGTTTTGTTAAAAGAAACACATGCCCCAATTTTCTGGGTACACATGCAGTGACCTGTAATTTGATTTCATGAGAAGATCAGTTCAATTCTTTTTTCTGTTTTAAGTTTTCAGGAGATTTTCTCTTCAGTTTGAATGTCACTGGAAGGTAAAGTGATGAGAAAACAAATAAAAATGTATGGCATTTTCCTTGCAAGTAGGGGTCTCTGACAAGGCCACCAGGTCACAGAACAAATAAAGGAGCTTTCATATATTCCATTGTGAACATAAGAAATACACCCTGAAATTTTCAGCGTGAAAACAATAAATAATCTAGTGATGCAAAGGAAAAACAGGATGTAATAGAGTGAGAGTTGTGAGGAAGAACTTTGTTTAAGAAAAACAATTTGTCATTTGTAGGTAAGATGTTGTTCAGCTGGAAGAATGTTTATATTTTTATTTAAATTGCTAAAATTTTATGATAGTATATTTGTAAGATTTATGGCCAGAAGCTCTAGAGAGGAGAGAGCTCTCTCTACTCCTTCCGTTGATGAAAAGGGAAGCGTATGGCCATAAAAGCTTCATTTTGCACGGTTAACCTACCTAGCTACTCTTTATGATGCTTGAGATGAACTTTGTAGTTTAGAAAGTAATGGACTCTCAGGGAAGGAAAGAGATGCTGTCTTTTGGTAAAATGTTCGTGTCTGATGCTGGCTAAGAATTTTGCAGTTTCCACAAAGCAAAATTTTTCATGGGTAATATTTTTATTTTCAGTTGAAAAAATTGGAGTTAAATGTCCTGAACTGAAATAGTTTGGTTTTTATCTGATACAGTGCATTTCATTTTGCATCAGTTCAACAAGACAGGAAACTGCATTTCCTTGCAGTGCCTGGCCTTCTGGAATTGTAGTTCCGTTCCCAACTCCCACTTATGGCCTGGGCTCCCTCCAAGACATCATCTGCAATGGAAGGTGGATTTCCTGCTGACTGAGCCATGAAGGTTTTTTCTCCCCTGTATGGCCTCTTTGGAATCCACTGCCCCCAAATTTGCCCAACTGCCAGGTGTGAGCAGTGTCCTTTTTACCATCCATAACAGTTTGAGCACTCACCGGAAAAGCACCTCCTGCTTGTCTCCTCCAGCGCTGGATGCCCCCTCTTGGCTGGTGTCTCACCCTCAGTTACCTGTGTCCCTCCCAGCCCATAGTGCCCCTTCCTTCATGGTATTGCCCCATGGCAGAGCCCCACACACTCCTGCTCCTTCCCAACCCCTATAGCCACTTTGCCTTAGTGACCTACTTCCAATTATTGTCTAGTCCCTGCCTCAGGGGAAAAATGCAAACTGAAATGGCCACTTATCATTGGCAAGGGGTATGTGAACCAGAGTACCCTCTAATTTTTTCCATCCATGTGCAGGATAAATTTTGTTATGTGCACCAAGGCATGTGCAGATATGCACCACTAGTAGAAATACATGCTTGCAGCTGTGGGCGCTCTGCTAATCAGCTGGGTGACATTTGAATCTCTCCTGGGTGCCTACCCAAGCACACAGCTTACAGGGAACACTGGTGTGAACTAATGTGCCATCTAATCTTTTCCAAATATGTGTGGATATTTCTATCCATGTTTGGAATACATTTTTATGTGCACCACCAGTAAAAACAAAAACCTAGCTGTGGGCACTCTGCTAATCAGGTGGGCAGCGTTGAATCTCTCCTGAGCGGCAGCATGAGCACACAGCTTACAGGGAACAGTGGTGCGGACCTGCTGCCTTTTCCTGCCCTGGCTGCCTCCCTATAGTTCTAGTATCTCTCAGGCCTTGAAAGCATGGCCTCAGCCTGGGAGTTTGCCTTGCCAGAGCTCCCCAACCCTGCCTGCCCTTCCCCAGCCCTGTTCTGTCTCAGGTACCTTCTCTATCTTACCAGGCAGCCAGGTCCTACTTGCTCCACAACTGGGGCAAGAGTGCCTCTGTGAGAGTCACAGCCCCTGCTTGTACTACCCCAGCTGGGCCCTGATTGGTTGCTACCTGCCCTCATCTGATTGGCTCACAGTCCCAGCCTTCTCCCAGGGCTGGGTTTAACCCTTATTTCACCGTATTATCTTAACCACATTGTCTCTAATATCTGGAACAAATATGGCTACAAAAACATGGCTTATCCCCATTGGCTGAAATTTAGTCAGCAATAGAAGAACTCCCTCCCAGTTGAGGAAAAAAACTCACTGAACTTGCACTACTGAAATCAATGGGAATTTTTCCACTAACCTAAATGGGCATGTGATTGAGCTCCAAGTCCCTGGACACCCTTCTCCAGAATCTGGTTACCATACATGGGGGTGTTCAGGGTGGCTGGGTAGGCATCCATCCCCTCTGAGAGGGGTACCCTCTCCTTTTGCCTCCGGGCCATGGTGCATGTTAAAGTTTAAGAAACAGATTTTGTACTTAATTTCCACTCATACAGTAAGCAGACCATATGTTGAAGAGGCTTCACTTCTATGGTTAATGGTTTTTCCAAATCCAAGGCTCTATGCAATACTATACAATACAGGGTGCGTGGCAGTTTACAAACATATGGACAGAAATTATTTCTGCATCTTTAGATATGAGAATGAGAGGCAAAGAGAGAAGGACAAAGAAATTATAGGCTTGGGAACAAAGCAAGTTTAAAGCAAGCTAACTGAATACATTAACAGTGATGAATGCTAAATGCTTCATAGGGAATGAACAATTATTGAGTGATCCATCTCCCTGGTATCTAGTTCCAGCTTCTGCCAATCAGAGGTTTAGGAACACCCAGCATATGGGATTGTGGGTCTGACCATCCTGGCTATTAGCCATTGATGAACTTATTCTGACAGATGCTTATCATCTAAATTAGTGTTCCTCAATCTCGGAGGGCTTGGAGGAATGTTCAGGGAGCCTCAGCAGGGCCTGGGAGAGCCCCCACAGGGGACAGGGAGCAATGTTCCCTCTAATTTTTCCATCCATATGTGGAATACATTTTGTTGTGTGCACTGAGGCATGTGGGATGTGCACTACTTGTAGAAACAAATGCTGCTGGCTGTGGATGCTCTGCTAATCAGCTGGGCAGCATCTGAATCTCTCCTGGATGTCCGCCCAAGCACTCAGCTTACACAGAACCATAGCAGGGAGGGCGCACCACCAAGCACCACGCTGTCCCAGCTGTTTTCTAGCTGCAGGCCCACCTCCAGCTGCAACTCCTGCCTCCACCTTGGCCCCTGCCCTGCTGCGGTGCATCTCCCAGCCATGGTCCCAACCCCAACTCCCATCTCTTGGCCAATGGTGGCTCTGAGGGAGATCACAGATTTCATTAATGATACTGGGTGCAACAGAAAAAAGTTTGGTGACCACTGATCTACACACTGCTGGTATTTCCAACCAAGAGCCCATTCGACAGCACTACAGTGCATACAGCTCATAAACAAGTGAACTTCCAAATCAGGTGTGTCACCAGAATGCCAGTCAGTTATGCAACAAGCTGTAATTTTTCTAACCTCAGCATCGAGCACACTGTTGATGCCTAACAAATAAGAATGAACCTACAGCTGAACAGTAATAAAAAAGGTGCAAGGTTATTTCCCACTTTCCTGAACCCTTTTTAATCTGATCCTTATTACCAAGAGCCTTAACAAAAGTGAAGGGACAAATATATTACCATAGATGGGAAATTCTTTTTGAGAAAGTTAGAGCTGATCCATGCATCTGAATGATCCCTAATCATACATCTGTGGTGTGTGTGTTATGAACTGACACCTCAAAGAGAGAATTTACATGTTGCTCAGTTAAATAGAGAATACTAGGTTCTATAAAAGAAATAATTAGGAGCTAGAATCAAAACTCCTCCAACTTTTTCCAGTGATTCCAGCATAATTTAAACAGAACTAGTGACACATTTCTATTGATCTGCTTTTCTTCATTGCCACAGGCTGATATCACATTCTGTTTTTTTCTACTAACACTGCTTACTTATTATTACTCTTTCTTAATTACCTTTATGATCTGAGGGGTAGAGCAAGACTGGTTACAAGATTTTCTTATGCAGGAAGTTATTTCAGAGAACTTTTCATTTTTCATTCCACCTGTCTTATATCCCCACTTTTACCTTAGATACTAATGAAAATATGTCCCACAAGCCTATTGTTTGAACTATATATATGAAGTAAATAGTTACATAAGAAGATGGCATAAAACAGGCCATTGTGAGCAGGAAAACCACAAAGAAGGCATATAACATATAGCATAAACTCTCTCCTGGATATAAAATTTTCTAAAGCTTCAGCAGTCAAGGCCACAAATGAGGGGCCATATTGTGCCATCTGGTCTTAAGTGGAAATGTGATTAGTGGAAAGAAACTGCTTAAAAATTGATAATTCAAGATGTTTCCAACTACTGATTTTTCATCGGTCAGCTTTCTGTTTAAGACTGAATTTCCCAGGAGGACTTTCATTTAAGCCTCATTTTCCACCAAAATCAGATACAAGCCTCTTCAAAGGACTATGTTTCATATGCCCTCGTCCTGTGGTCACCAACCAGTGGATCGCGATCTACCAGTAGCTCTCAGGGGCTCTAAGAGTAGCTCTTGAGCCCTCTTTGAACTGCGTGCCTGCGCAGTACATTTACATTAGATTTCCTCATTTGAGGAGCAGCTACTCACCGAGAAACAACACAGGTGAGTAGCTGCGAGGAATGGTGGGAGCTGGGAGGTCGGGAGGGCTGAAACACCCCAGCCAGCTCACTGTGGCTTTCAGCTGAAAGAGGCTGCCCCGTGCTCCAGCTGATCGGCGGCTTCTCCTCTGCGCCTGCCCACATGGAGGTTGGTGCACCCTGGCTGAGCGCCATGGCCAGCTGGCCGGGCAGCCACTCTCTTCCCTCCAGCCCAGCTGCCCTGCGCTCAGCCCAGGGAGGCTGCGTCTAGCTCCAGCTGTGCTGAAGCAAGTTTCCCAGGCTGAGCGCTGGATCACAGATGCCCATCTGATGGACTGTATACGACTAGCAATCTCAGACTACAACCTAGACTTCAAGACACTGGCAGATACTGTTCAGTCACAGGTGTCACACTGAGACTTTGTTATTGGAAGAAAAAATATATAATTATATCAATACTTGATTTTAGATTTACAAAATAGCAGAGAACAAAATGTATAATTGTAAATGCTTTATTTGACATTTAAATAGCATAAATTAAAAGCAGACCATTTATTTTGTAACTATAAACATGTGATTTTAATTTTATATATTGCATAATTTAAAAATAAACTGTTTAACAGAGTGTATAAGGGCTGGGGATAGCAAGTGATGGACAGGAGAATAGAGAGGGCGGGGCTTCAAGGAAGGGGCAGGGCTTCAAGGAAGGGGCGGGGCGGTAGATCTTCGCCTGTTCTGAGACTTAAAAAGTGATCTTGGGTGTAAAAAGGTTGGAGACCACTGCCCTAGTCTCTCAAATAACCATGCACAGCTCCCACAAAAGCTCTTGAATATCATGATGGGCACAGCATTAAGAAGAAAACAAGATTAGCAGTGATTTAAGGTTCATAAAGAGACAAACTTTCTAAAGAGGTGAGTATACTCAGACTCACAAAATGATTAAATATTCAAGAAAAATATGTACAACCAAATATTACAAAACCAACCATAACTTGGATTTCCTTTCTAAAAAGTAGCAGATTCACAGAGCCCTGCTCTTAAAGAAAAAGATAAAGAAAAGAGTAAGGTGGCACCATGCATTTCTAACTTTCCAGCCCTGCTACAAAATGAAGATGTATGATGTTCACAGAATTTGGCCCTTATTCATCTATTTCCTCCCACACGTGGCCCAGTAAGTAAGCAGCCTATATGGGTTTTGTGCATTTGTATCTCTTGTCTGAGGCTATTGAAAAGGGACTGGAATGAGGATTGGAGCCCAGAATATAGTACAGGTTGCACCTCCCTAAACTGGGACTCTCTCATCAGGCAGCATCCGTGGTCTGGCGGGACCACAGATGTTGCTGAATGAGAGAGCCCCAGGACAGGAAGGCCAGCAGCTGAAAGCCCTGGGCAAGACAAGGCTTGTGGTAGTGGGGCCGGGCATCAGCCCAGTGGCAGTAGTAGGGCCATGGTAGCAGGGCAGGGGCAGCCTGTGTGTGCTGACCCGGCAGTGGGGTTGTGCTGCGGCAACTCAGTGGGGCTGTGTGCCGGCCTGGCAGTGGGGACAGAGCCGCAGCAGCTTGGCCACAGCAGCCCCACAGGGGAAACATGTTTGGGGCTGTGGCAGCGGAGCCAGGGCCATGGCAACCCAGCTGGGGCCATGGCAGGTCAGCAGCCCAGTACTGGCCATCAGCAGGGACAGGGTTGTGTGCTGCTGTGCCGGCTGCCATGCTGGCTGGAGCAGCAGTTATGGCAATGGGGCTGGGGCAGTTGTGTATCCCAGCCAGCAGCGGGGCCAAAGGAGCCGGAGGAGAGCAGGAGCAGCAGGCTAAGGGGCTGGCGGCAGAGGACCTTCCTGGTCTGGCAAATTCCCTTATCCGGGACCGCTCAGGTCCCATGGGTGCTGGACCAGGGAAGTCCAACCTGTACAAGCAACTATAACTATAATTTTTAGTTCAAATAAATAAGCATAGTGATAGTTATCATTTAGATAAATTAGTTGTTTGAACAATCTGCAAGAGGATGTGTTAGAGTCTCTATCAATTGAAATCTTCAAATCAGTATCTTCTATACTTTCTAAAATATATGCTCTAGTTCAAATTATTAGGTCTGGTGCAATTTAATGGCCTGGGTAATGAAGAAAGTCAGATGAGTAGGGTTACCAGGTAGACCCGCCAAAAAACCGGACACACTTGATCATAGGCGGGAGGGGGGAGAGGCGGAGGAAGGGGGGTGGGAAGTGGAGCTGGTGTGTGTGTGAGAGGGGGGGGGTGGTACAGCCCCTTGCCGCAGTCGGAGTCCAAGGGGCATGCCCCCGGCAGGCACTCTCTCGAGTTGCTCGTAGAAGCCGGGCGGGGGCGGGAGCGGGGCTGGGAGTCACTCCACCCTCCTGGCTTCTGCATGCAGCCAGAGGCTCCCAGCTGAGAGGCGGGGCCGCGATTGGCGCTGGGAGCCTCTGGTTGTGTGCAGAAGCCGGGCGGGGGGAGTGGCTGGGAGTCCCAGCCACTGCCCCCTCCCCACCCATCTTTTGCGCCAATCGTGGCCCTGCCTCCCAGTCACTCTCCTGCCCCCACCAGGCTTCTGTCCGGCATCCAGCTGGGAATTCAGAAAATACCGGACATTGCACATGTCAGTTATTTTCTGAATTTTTCTACCAGACAGAAGGTGCAAATACCGGACTGTCCGGTAGAAAACCGGACACCTGGCAACCCTACTGAGAGGCTCACCAAGGTCTTAAAATCGGTGAATAAGTTAGAGAATCTTTGCTTGTCCTTTTGTTTTCCGTTAATCACTGCACTTCATTTTTTTGAAATGTTTGTGAAAACTCTTTCTAAAGCTGTTTTCTGTCTTTCTATCTAGATACTTTCCTGCAGATTAAATGCCACATCAAATGTGTTTTGTGAAGCAGCATCTGAAACTATTGATTTTAAAATTGTCTAGCCACAATGCCCCAAATCAAAGAGAAATTCAGAGACCAGAGTTTTATTTTTATAATTAAATCTTTATGTGAGATTGTACAAAAAACTATGGGGCACAGCCTAATTCTCTAATACTTTTACTTTTCTAATCTAGATGAGCTCTAATATCTTTGACCTTGACATTTTTTCTTTCCCTTTTACAGGATAATTAAAGGTTCACAGATATGGATCTATTGCTCTAAAACTGTGTGAAATGTCAAACCCTGTGCAACAAAAGCAATTTGTTACTGGCTTGTTTTATGATTTTTTAAAAGTATTTTTTATTTGTTATAAGATTTTTCCCCTAGGATTTTTGTATGAGATTGAATTAGTGGGCAATAGGTGATAGGATATTTTGTAGATAGTTTGTTTGTCTAAGTCCGTGGTCACCAACCAGTTGATCACCACGGTCAGTCGATCACAAGGTAGTGTTCCCAGCTCCCTTTTGCTCCCACCACTCCCAATGAAGAGCCAGTCCTGGTGGTACAGTCTCCCACAAAAATAGAGCTAGCTCTGGCTTCCTGTGTGAGGGGGAAGTCCCATGGCTCCGCACCAGATCCCGAGCAGGAAGGAAGGAAGGCAGCATGGGGAAGGAAGACAAGAAAGTGCACATGCCTCCCCTGCCCACAACAATGCGTACACTTTCTTATCTTCTCTTCCTTCCCCATGCTACAGGAAGGTGG
>JANRFK010006697.1:24209109-24221139 GCA_030068395.1 Apalone spinifera
CAGATGCCCACTAGCACCCTGTCCCCTGGCCAGACACCATCCAGCACCCTGCCCCTGCCCACTGGCCAGACTCCCACCAGCACCCAGGCCCTAGACCAAACACCCACTATGACTCTGCTGCTACTCCCTGGCCAGACCCCCATCAGTATCCTGCTCCTGCCTCCTGGCCAGATACCTACCCAAAGCTTGCTCCTGTACCCTACTTTCCACTCAGATTCTGTAACCCCATCCCTGTCCCACTCACTGGCAGCCCTGTCCTGCACACTGGATCCCTCATTTTTGGCCCCATCTCAGAGTGTAGAGGGACCCACAAAATCCACTAACCCTGGAACCCCAGAAGAGTTAATGTGGCCTGAGGCCTTGAACCTCAGTCCTACCTCCCTCTCCCCCCATGGGGCTGGAGCACCAGGGAAGGGAGGTTTCTCTGTTGGGGCCACATCAGTGAGGCTTGGGGTGCTTTGGAGAGGTTGTTTTTTTGCATCTCGCTTGTGTGGTCCCCAACTGAGTTTTCTGTGGGTCAGTAGCCCCTAACCCAAAACAGGTTCTCTGCCCCTCTCATAAATACATTCTGAAATGTTTTCTGTGGGACATAATATTTTATTTAAAAATGAAGCCTGGCCAACAAGCCCCCAATTGGGGCCAAGCCCGCATCTGGCCACAGCATCATAATACCCCTGCACTCCCACAGACCCCAACCCTGAGCCCATATAGACCTGAACCCCCTATCATGAGCCCCTCACATCGCCAAACTCCCGCACCACCCACATCCCGAGTCTTGTGCCACAACATCCCTGCACCATCCACACACCATAGATCTGTGCCCTGAATCCATCATACTCTCAACTTCCCTGCTCTGAGCCCCTCAGACACACCAATCCAAACTCCTGCACCCCCACACCCACAAGCCTGTGGATTTCTCAGCACCCCAACCCTCCACCTGACCCCAACACTCTCTAGCCTGGAGCCCGCTCTCTGAGCCAGCATTCCCTTCTTCACCTCCTCCAGCAACCAAATTCCCTCCCAGAGCGTGCACCTCTCACCCTTCCCACACTCAAATCCCTCATTCCCACCCCAGAGCCCGCACCTCCTGTCTCAACCCAGGGTACAGCAGCAGTTGTGGAGTTACACCCCTGGCTGTGGAGCTCGGGGTCTAGAAGTGGCAACTAGGGGGGGTCCAGCCTGGGCAGGCAGCAGCGGTGCTGGGCTGGAGCCCTAGCAGGGGGCAGGGATTCAGCATGGGCTATGTTGGGGTGGACCTTCTCTGGTCCAGCAAATCCCCTCGTTTAGGACCAGTCAGATCCCAAGGATGCTGGAAGAGGGAGGTCCAATCTGTACTTGGTTTGAATTAGCACTCTCTGCTATAATACAATTGTAAAGTGCCATCTAGTGGTTTATTTATATGAAATTATATGATAAATATTACCCAACTCCAGGGAAAAGCAGCCTGTGTTACTCCTCACCCAGGGAGGAGAAGCAGCCTGCCACCCGGGCCAGCCCTAGAAAGAAGCCAGCAGGCAGGCCTCATTGCCCTCGCCACCCCAGGGAAAAGCCAGAAGGTGACCTGTGCAGACCCCCTTGCCCTGGGACTGGAGAAGCCAGTGAGCAGGCAGCTCCTTACCCCCTACCCTTGAGCACAGCAATGCAGGGTACATCTTCTAGTCTACTATATAGTTGAGAGAGTCTGTCCGTTCATCTGTTTGGTCAAGAACTCCTTCTAAAGAGTAAGACCTAGGATCACCAAATTCAGTATACAAGCTCCTCTTATCATAACTTAGAGCGAGGTCAGGGTTAGTTTGTGCCAGGAAAATGGGATGTGCCTAGAATGGGGTTGCTTCTCAGAAAACTATACAGAAAAGAGAGAGAATCAGCAGGCAGGTGAAAGGGGCTGGCTGAGGGTACGCTCCCCCCATCTGGGGCTGCCTGAGCCCTGAGCCTCCCACCTCTCAGGAGCCTTTCAGGGATGGCAAGGGGGGCACTGAAACTCTTCCTCCCCCTCCCCAATTCATATGGAAATTTCTGGCTGTTCCTGTTCATCAGAGAGCAAGCAGGAAATGCATTTGCTGCTTTTCCTCACTCTGGCTGGGGAGTGCAGGGGATGAACTTGGACCAACCCCATTTGGGGCATGCCCTCTTCCCCCAGATGTGCCAGTGGAGCTGCAGTGGCCATGGAGAGGCATTTCTTACCTGAACCCCAAGCTGCTGTAGTGAGAGAGTGCTGGGACAGTCCTCTCTTCCCAGGGCAGCCTGAACACTGAACCCCTCATCACCAGCCCTGCCTCAGAGCAATGATTAAAATGAAGCATTTACATTTTCATTTTATTTTAAAAAAAATTGAGTTAAGGACCCCAGGAACGCCAGACAAATCTTGTAGTATTGTATATTTTAAGGGGATAGACTCGTATGTATGTACATTTCATTCCAGAATGTAAAAGCCCAGATACCACGGTGATGCATGCAGTGTCCAAGCACACATACACAGAAAGATGAGAAATGCTTGTTAGTTTACAGTGTCTTTCATGCTGAATGCATCACAATCATTACAGTCCAAACATGCAACTAAAATGTGTAATGTAAGCTAATGTAGAAGATAATAGTAATAGGGGAAGGAACAGAGATCCCATAGCCAAGTTTCGGAAAAGCCTATTGAAGAAAGTGAAGTTGCTAGGTTGTGACGGATTGGAGTTGATTGTTTTCTTGCATCGTGAGAGTCATAGTCTAGGGAGAGGAAAGGGTCCTTGTGAGGAATCTCCAAAAGAGTCAGAGCCAGGGAAGCTCTTCCAGGCAGTGGGGTGGTATAGAACGATCTATTCTCTGAATGTGGCAGCTGTAGTGGTGGGAGATGTATAGTATTTGAGAAGTATAGGGAATGGCACGGAGTTTAGAAAGAGAGAAATCAGAGACGTAATACTGCTGGCACAGTACAGTCTGTGTTGGTGTGTATCAGGGTGAGAAGGTACACAGTGGGTAGTCAAGTCTTAAGAGTTTATTTGCACAGGATACCTACATAGATGAACTGCATCTATGAATCTAACATGGTGAGAATGTGTTCCATTTCTAGGGCATCCAGGAGAAGCAAGCTGCTGTGTTTTGGACACTGAAATGCAGAGAAATGAATATCAGGGAATATGTAAAATGAGGGGCTGGAATTGGCAAGATGAGAAAACAAAAACGGTGACTCTCTTCCACAAGGAACTGACAAGATCTGGTTGAGTCTGGGTTCTGTTTGGAGATAGTAGTGAGCCAGGAGATGGGTGTGTCTGTATAGTAAACATTCCAGGGGAATCTTTTGGAAATTCCACAAATCATTATTTTGGAAAAGTCTTTCCATCATTGTGAGTGTGACATTCACTATATTGACATCATTATTTACTTAGTTGCTCCAGCCTCCCACCCCTGCCATACTCTACATAAATAATATGTAACACATTAAGAAACCTATAGAAAACAAATCCAACAACTAACCAAAGTATTCCAGTCACAGTTATATCCTGAAAAGAGCCAGAGACTCTCAATAGTCTATTAGGATACATCTACCCTGCACGTGGGAGCAAGCCTCCCAGAAGTGTAAAGATACATTCTAGTTCTGCTTGAGTGAGTATGTTAAAATAGCAGTCAGGAAACTGTGATATGGGTAGCAGCAGAGACTAGCCACTCAAGTGCTACCGAGCAGGTCAGGGAGACTTATACTTGAGCCACTCACCAAAGTATGTCTGCAATGTAGATGTACTCTTTGGGACATAGTTATTGCTATTTATTTTATGTGTTGTGCATTCAGGAACTCCAAGAATGTATAACAAAACCTAAAATAGAATAGATGGATAAATTTTCTAGACACAATACGAACATCCTTGTCCAGATGTACCCAATCCTGATCCCAAGTCAAGGCGATGGCAAAACACCCCTTCACTTTAATTGTGCTGGATTGTGCAGGAGTCCATTGTATAAAAAGGTGTGTCTTCTTTTGCAGTTAGTAATACTGGTGTGGTGTACCACATCAACAAAGGTGGACTGATTAAAATGAAATCAATTTAAATAACTTATTTTAATTATAATTTAATCAGCAAACTGGAATCCTTGATTTATTTTAATTGTGTTTTGAATTTGTATTTTTTAGTTATATTCCTAAAGAAAGGTTGATTCTCATTGATTGGTAATCATTACAGCATGATGATTTGCAATAAAATATACCCTTTTATACTAAGTGTGGTACATCTTTTTGTTACTCAACACTATATATACATTTAGTTAAGCAGTTATATAACTTAATTTACATCTATTCAGATTCTTAATTTTTGTAATTTTATTATGTTAGGAAATGGTGACTGCATTTTTTATATAATATTCGTTATATATCAAGCTCTATTTGGATGTTAAATCTAATTTAATTAAGGATGCACAAAAGTAACATTTAAATTTTTAATTTAATGAGACAGTTTTAACTATGCTGGATACTAAAGAAAAATATCAAAAAGCTTACTGGAAATGTTTTGTATGTAAAATGAACTAGTTTTTTCAACAAAGGAAGTATATCTGAAGTTAGTGCAGTGAAGTAACTGTTTCTGGCCACCACATTCTTCAACATTTCAGAACTAGTAGAGCTCCCACACCTAACTTTTATTCATAGATTAGAAGATGAAAACAAGCTTTTTTTATTCCAACTCCCAATGATAGGGTTTTTTAAAACTTTGAATAAACCAGTCTTTTAACTGAACGAGTTGAATAAATGGAAATGAAGAAGATATTGTCTCTATGCCTATAGATCAGCAGTTCTCGAACTATGGGTCAGCACTCTAAAGTGGGTCATGTGGCCCCTTTTGAATGGGGTTGCCACGGCTGGTTTAGGCTTGCTGGGGCCTGGGTTTGAAGCTGGAGCCCCGCTGTCCAGTGCTAAAGCTAAGTCTTGAGGATTTCAGCCCTGGGCATCAGGACTCAGGTTACAGGCACTCCGGTCAGGGCTGAAGCCCTTGAACTTCAGCTTTGGCCCTCTGCCCAAAGTGGGGGGTCTTGAGCTACTTTGCTCCCTGGTCTCACATTTCAGTCCCCTCTCATGGGGTCATGAAGAAATATTTGTTGTCAGAAGGGGGCTGCAATGCAATTAATTTTGAAAATCCCTCCTATAGATGAAGCTACTGCTATTAAAAACAGGATTAAAACTTCAACAAACTCTGATTCCAGGTGCTTAGCCAGTGATTTCCACAATTTACTTGTCTGGCTCTCTGTAAATATGTCTGAAAACATAACTTACTTAATATTATTTTTGTACTTAATTTAAATTTTTTCATCTATTATAATAAATTTAGGTCTTAACCTAAATTATCATTTTCATTTTAAAATTTTAATAGGTATATTTTTTCCTATGGAAGCCTATGTTTAAATTTAAAAATCTAATTTGAATAAGAAACTCTGATTTTAAAAAATATTAATTTTTATCTGTGCTGAGATTGACCGATGTAACTTCTAAATTGCTGGCTCTATCCCCATCCCTAAAAAGACGTAAAAAAGGCAAAATCCAGTAGACAGCGAGGAGGAGACCACCCTTTTTTTAGGAAGTGGAATCCAGGGTTGTTGTTTGTTAATACTCCTGTGATACTTTTTTCAGGCATTCAGAACCAGAGATCACTGTGGTGCCCTCCTCCTCTGGGAGAGAGAGAGACTTGCTGATTCTAATCTGAGTGACAGCTCCTTGTCACACGTCTGTTTGCTTCCTTGAAACTCTGCTAGACTGCACTTTGCCTTACAGAATAATGCTTGCTGTATCCCAATTCTCGCACTTCCCAGAAGTGTTCCCCTGTAGTGGCCAATTCCTGGCACTGAACACACACAATAATTCCCACTGCCTCAAGAGACCATAGAGCACACTTACTTATGGAGTAATAATAATGGAAACAGTGATGTTACAAATAAAACAAAAGCATAACAAGCTTCTATGAGAGTAATCATAGTTTTTAACAGGCTAAAATCATTGCTGAAGATAAGTTTCTCACCTAAAGCAGCCTCTCAGCATCCTCAGATCCCAGGATGAGGGTCCAACTTTCCTGGGTGCAAAAAGCCCAGGAGTTCTTTTAATTTATTTTTATAGTCCAGCAAGCCTTGGAAAGGGATAATTTTGGAGTACACTTCAGTTAAGGTCCTTTTTCCCTCCTGCCTATGGTTTAGTATGCTGATGCTATGCAGCTTTCTCATCCTCTTGTTAACTTGTTCTTACAGTTTATCTCAGATACAAATAATTTTATATTTGGTTTACCCTGCTTAATTCACATCACAGATAAAAATGCCTGTAGGACATTTCAGCAACTCTATACGATTTCCATGCACCATAATACATTACATATATACATGAATTAAGCCTGAAAATCTATCATGGAATTTTAGTGACAGCCATTCAAACTTTATTCTCATTATTTTTGTTGCACTCATGCTTGGTCTTTTGACAGAATTGCATTTCTTAGTATTATGTCTGTTGGATCTAAGAATTCAGAAACGATACAGTCCTTTCATCTACTGTTGAGAGCTTGCAATGTTTGAAAAGCTCTCAGCATTAGGCATTGCAGTTCACTGGTAATTCTAGATGACTGCCATAAACTCTTGGAAAAAGAAAGAAAGAAAGAAAGAAAGGCACTGCCCATCTCAATAGAGCAGGTTAAAAATGGGGGAGAGGAGAGAATTCTAAATTTCAGGAATGATCCATTTTTTATTTCCATTTTGGTTTTTTTTTTGGTTTTGTGTGAATTTTTAAAATCAAAAGCTTAATGTAAATTTTTATCAAACATATTACAGAAATTATTATTAAAAAAATTCATTTTCCAAAATAATAGCTTTAAACTTCTAGTTCTAAACATCTCAGTCAGGTTTAATTCTCACAAACAACAACATGGGAAAAGACACATGCCTTTAGTAGTAAGGCATACTATAGGTCTACACAGCAACATTATTTCAAAATAACTAGCATTATTTCAAAATAACTTAGACCATGTCTACACAGCAGGCAAAATAATGTTGAAATACTATCAAGCCGGAGAACTTCTTACTCCGATTCCTGTAGCCCTCATTGAATAAGGAGTAAAGGAAGTCGGACGATGAGTGCTCTATTTTGAAATAAGTGCTGTGTAGACGCTCCCAATTTCAAAGTAAACTATTTCAAAATAAGCTATGCAATTGACATAAGCTACACAAATTGAGCTATTTCAAGTTAAGCCCTGCTGTGTAGTTGCACATTATGTCTGCATTTGTGTTAATTCCAACTAACATTTTACAGTTTAGTGATCTGTTTCCATTGACAAGGTCGCAAAACTCCCACTTATTTCAGTGAGAATAGAGTTTGGATGTGTGTGACTGTTTCTGTCAGACATTTTATATACATGAAATGTAGAATCTGAGATTTATTTTTACATTACAGATATGGAATGATCCCTAATTCCTCATTTGTCTGAATCACTTTAAATATAGCCCAGATTTCAGCCCCAATAACACTATGACATGTTTAAGAACTGAGATCTCATGAAGGCCCCTGAAGAATTTGCAAATCATTGTAGTATATTCTCTTGGTAAAAGGGTGACCTATATTTTGTCTCACACCTATGGATCTGAAGTAATACAATTTCACTGAGTGTTCTGTTGGAAAAATCATTGAAGCTACCAGCTCTTCGTGTGTATGTGTGCATTTGCATGACACATCTCAGCTCGCTGTTATCCATCCAAGAGCATGCTAGAAAACTTTGCACTTCCCCAGCAGTGGAGTTTTTAGGTACAGCAAAACAGGGCTTCGTCCTGACAACTTATAAAGTGTGCAGGTGTCCTTCCTCAAACTCTCTGTACCTGTAATGGTGTAATGATTGACAGTTCCAGTAGCTAAGTGTGGATGTGATCAAGCTGCTTGCTTGTAAACAGGAGAGACTCTTCCCCCATCTCTCTCTATGCTCAGTGGGGGGCTGTAAACTGCATCACACATTCAGAGCATTTGAGGAAGTACCCCCACAGGCATTACTTTGGAGTTTAAAAGTGTAACTGAGAGCAGAAGTTATACTATAATCACCATGGGAATATTCTACCTGCAACTTTCCTTTTCCTCTCTAAATGTAATCCGTTGCTTTAAATGTTCACGACCATGAGTATGGTAACTATGTCTGTATCAGTTATAGTGGTGCTTGTGTACTATGGTTCTTTTACAAATGATGTGTGTGTGTGTGTTAATTGTTTTGAGCATATAAAACATGAACCCACAATTTTTCTAAGGGTTAGATTGTGCCAATCTTATTTAGATTGAGTACAGATTGAACCTCTCTAGTCTAGCACTCTCTGGTATGGCAATATAAATGGTCTTCCATGATTTTAGTTAGCTGGATGTTGACTTATCATGGATGTGGCCAAGTTTCCTGCAATCCTATAAAGTTTGTTTACAGCCACCCGTCCTGGCTCTCAGTGTTCTGTGCTATTATTTAGCTCTAACTTACCCCTAAATGTCTTCTACGAGCCTAGTAAGCAGAGGAAGTGTTGGTAATGCTGTTAGAAAATATTGACCTCCTGTGGTCTGGCAAATTCATTTGGCACTGGTCAGGTCCCAAGGGTGCCGGGCTACAGAAGTTCAACCTCTAGTACCTTTCTCCTTGTGTGGCCAGTTGAAATCAGTGGCTAGCAAAGTATGATACAGAAAGTTGATTTTGTAATTTCTGAACACTGCTATGAAAATACACCAATCAAAATGAATGCGAATAATTCATTATCCTACTGCTTAGTGCAATGAACTCCTTTTTGGGTGTTGTAGGTATTGCTATCGAAGCAGCCATTTTAATGGGGTTCTAAAATTTAATGTTGTTATGAATACATATGAGCCCTCAGAAATTGCTCATTAATCTTTGTTATCTTCATTATCTACAAATGATTCCTTCAGGATTATCACATCAGGATGACATTCATTGTGATGCAGACTTCATAAACAAATGCATTCCCAGGACAAGGGCACTGATTTGCTAAGTGATTGGCTAATTTGTGTGCTCTTATTTTAAAAACTTGTATCAATTTCCTAATAAATTTTGTCTTAGCAATTTTCCTGAAAGACCCAAATCATTCTTTAAGTACTTCTGAAAAACTCCCATTTGTGTAAGTAGGAATAAAATAACCAGCATTTGTTGCATATGTGTATTTAACTTTGTTGGATTCAGGTCTGCAACTTTCATTTTCATTTGCAGGATGTGTTGGAATTTGGGATAACATTACTTGTTGGCGCCATGCTAAAATTGGAGAGACTGTCACCGTCCCTTGTCCAAAAGTATTTAGCCACTTTTTCAGCAAACCAGGTATTTTGTTTTAAGTTATTTTGTGTAACTAAACTGACTTTTTTTCCCACAGAAAAACCTCACATACTGCATGGTTCACCCGAACCATTTAGCTGGGTGAAATCTGTTCTGTGTCAACTGCATATTTGCTCATGTACTGTAAATTGTAAAAGCATGTATTTAGCATTTAGGATGTTGTCTTATTTTTAGAGAGAGAAAAATAAGCCTTCTCAATGGCACCAATAAGAAAGTATGAGATACGATCATGGAAGCACTAAACGAAGTGTACTGATTACCCAAATTGTAGTTATTGTTTCTAGAACTTCAGATTTCAGTAGATTCATTGACACTGACCGAGCCTAAGAGCCCTGCTGTGTTTGTCCTGACTAAATCAGTCATAATCACCACCTGGATGCAGCTCTTTTAGAAGCTAGTTCACTGCCTTTGTGCCGAAGGAAGTCCCCATTTGTCTGTGTGAAAGGCTCCCCTGTACTATGAAATGCATGGAACAATACTACAGCATTTAGATAAATTAATGCTGCTGGGAGTTACATGGGATTATAATCAACTTCAAGTCATTTTTTTACCATAACCAGAAAGACCCATCTTATTTTCTTAGCCCGGCTGCTAGGAGGCCTAGTTTAGCAGGTAATATCCAGTGTCCCGTTTATCAAGAGACCTTAATTTCTGCAGCACATCTGGTCAGTGCTATTTATAATATTACATAATGCTTGCATGTAGGTTTTCACATGTAGCTCTCATAGTGCTTTGCAAGGTAAGTACTATTTCCACTCATTTTTCTGGTAGGGAAACTGTGGCATGAAGTTATATAACTGACCCAAGTTCACATAGTAAATCACAGAGCCAGGAATAGAACTGAGGTTCTAGTGTCTTAGTTTGGGGCTCTATTCATTGGACTGTATTAGCCAGTCAAGCTTTAGAAAATGGCAGAGTCAGTAAGAAAAAAGTTCTGTCTGTAGAAAGAAGGAAGGAAGGTCAAAAAAGGGTCAAAAATAGATTTTCTCACAGTATTTCACCTGTGTAACCTCATCTGTTAGTGTCTCATGGACATGCTACTTGGTAGGAAATATGAAAGTGGGTTGTAATCAACATGTAGGGAAAATATTATTTTCATATATAGCATATCCCTGTAAAGTTTTCTGATGGACATCAAGAATTTCCAAGAGGATATCGTGGTACCAAAATTCCATAGCTGAAAATAGCTTTTCAGTGACTTCAGTTGTGGCTGTTCCAAGAAAATACGTATAGTAGGAAAACCTGATCTATCTGGTACCTGTCCATGGCATTAAGGATTAGAGATGGGCCATTGATTGCACAAACTAAATATAAATTAGAATAAGCATAAATTTAGAATTCTGAGATGGAGACAATTTCTTCTAGCTCAGCTATGTTCAGAATGCTAAGCAACAACTATAACACTGTTCTTTACCCAGACTCATAAAATGTGTAAAACTTGTTTGGGATTTTCTCCTGGCTCAGATTTATCATTCAGACAAATCCGTTTGACAGGGAAATAATTCTGTACACTGCATGCTTTTTTCCATCAGTGAAATGCAGCCTGCTTTTCAAGGGTAGGTCTACACTACCAGGTTATTATGAAATAAGTTATTTTGAAATAATAATTCCCCAAATAACTATTTCAAAATAAGCGTATTCCTCTTCACTAGCAGGATTTATTATTTTGAAATAACAAGCCCAATATTTAGAAATAACGGGCTTAGTAGTGTGGACACTCGCCAAGTTATTTCGAAACTTCCCAGTGTAGACATGCCCCAAGTGGCTATTGCTCAATAACCCACAACAACACTGCACAAAAGAACACTGAATAAAGAAAATTCTGCATGCAACTGAACCTATCTGAATTGAGGGGGGGTCAGAATGTAATTTCTGAAATAGGAATTTGGACAAGCCACTATAACTCTTCTACTTTTGAAAAAAGTACCATGCGATCTTTAATTATTACAGTTGCTCTGGACCTCTAATTTGAATGTTTTCCAAAAGATGACATTTCATATGACACAGACCCTGCTAAAACTGATTGGAGATGTAAAAGAAAGCCTGTTCTCACAAGATTCCTGAAGGGCTGCTGACTCAGAAGTTGAGTTACGCTCTCAAAAGCTTATCTGGGTTAGACCTCACATTTCCTGTCTGAACCTATTGTGATGAAGCTCCTAATTTCACATAGTGGGTCCTGTGCTTCTGGGCAGTGGTGGGTTGAGTATTGTCTCTCCTTGTCTGGGGAAATTGGCAACTCTCTGTCTAATTGCTTAACTCTGTGGCTCACTACAGCTCAGTCTAACTCCTTTACTTCAGAGGCAAGCCATAGTCTGATTTAGACATTGTCATCATTGGCATAACAGTGAGAACAAGGGAGTAGAAAAATGTCCTAGTCTTTAGTAGCCTCTCTGGATGTGGAAGCAAAAGACCAGATTTCTTCTCTCAGTATCATCCCCTCCAGTAGGGGTTTTTCTCCCTCAGGTTTCTGGAGCCTGAAGGTACCTTCCTGGTACCTTGAGCTGGGCCTCACCTCTGTACCTTCAGGGTTCCTTTCTGGTACCTGACAGCATCTCTGCCATTCCACATCCTCCTCCCAATTCTCCTGAATGCCACTAAACTGACTAAAAGGGAGGCTTTTAACCAGTTCCAGCTCCAGGTATCCCAATCAAACAACCATTTCAACTGGTTCTAGCAGATTCTAGATTAACTCCAGGGCTTTGTCTACACTGGGGCAATCTTG
>JANRFK010006697.1:24221494-24233807 GCA_030068395.1 Apalone spinifera
TTAGCCTCATTTGCATATTTCTGGTGCAAGATCGCGCCAGTGTAGACATAGCCCAGGTGTCTTAATTAACCTGACTGCTTCAGCTGAGTCCTCAGAGGTTCTTAATTGACACCAAGTGTCTTAATTAATTCAAAGATTGGTTCTGAGTGTGGGCTTCTAGTTTATCACAGATAAGGGCCATGTTTTCCACTTTATAATTGACAGAGGCCAGATGTTGTGTCATGCTTGAGTTAACACAAAAGGATTCCCTTTTCATCCCCTCTTGATTATGGGTATGGAGGGTAGATGGAAGTCCCTGAAGTTTTTCTGTATTGTGATCTTTTTCCTCCTCCCTGCCTCTATGCACATAGTTTGAGAAGGCTTTTAAAATGTATTATGTGCTAAATCAGAATTTGCTATCATCCAGATGCATGTTCATCTGTCTAAAATAGACATTCGTCACTGTATATCCAAGCACTTCAATAATTCTTTTTTAGATCACTTAATATCACCTGCTCAGAAGATTTTAAATAATAGTTTAGACTAATCAAGGTTTGTATGGAGCCATTTTTATTCAAATTACTTGTCCATCAAATTTGCTTAAAAGTGACAGGTAATAAACTCCCTTCAGAGTAATTTCAACAAAGCTACAAAATCTTTCAGGCAGTTTCTGGTGAAATGCTCTATGTTTGATGGTAGGAGGCATGATATTGCAACTTTGTATGTGTGTTTCATTAGCATAGCAAAGATATTTGGTATGATTCAGAGCCTAGAATAGATGTTAAATCAATATGTGCACATGAATGGAAATATGTGGGATTGATTAATGACAGTGCTGGGGCACAGAGCAAATTAATGGAGTGGATTCACAAGAAGGTACATTTTTTATGAAGTGTGGCTTTAAGGCCTGTTGGTTAGGAAGCATTACATTTCTGAACTTTGTTTTGCAGGAAATATTAGCAAAAATTGTACAAGTGATGGATGGTCAGAAAGGTTTCCAGATCTCATAAACGCTTGTGGTTATAATGACAATAATGATGATAGTAAGGTAAGAAAAAGTTATTCTGGTCATTCAGATGCAGATGTTCAAAAGAATTTCATAGATTCCAAGGTCAGAAGAAGCCATTATGATCATCTAGTCCTGGATAACACAGATCATAGAGCTTCCCCAGAATAGTATCTCAAGCATATCTTTTAGAAAAACATCCAAACTTGATTTTAAAACGGAGAATCCAGCATACCCATTTGTAAAGTGGCCCAATGGTTAATTACCTTTACCATTAAAAATGTAGATCTTATTTCCAGTCTGAAATTTTCTAGTTTCAATTTCTAGCCAGTATTACTGGTGCTATACTTGAAACTGTAGGACCAAATTCGGTTCCCAAATGCATACATGCACTCTGAAATCTACCGGAATTGTGTACACAGGTTTGAAGGTATAGATAATTTTTTGAGGTAAGTGTCAGAAGGGTAACCGTGTTAGTCTGTATCAGCAAAAACAACTAGGAGTCCTGTGTCACCATAAAAACTAACAGAGTTGTTTGGGTATAACTTTTGTGGTTAAAGACCCACTTCATCAACTTTGCCCACAGAAGTTTATGCTCAAAGAAATCTTTTAGTCTTTAAGGTGCCACGGGACTTCTTGTTGTTTTTCACTGAGTTGAAATTCTTATCTAAACTAAAGGTACATCTACACTTTGAGCTAAGGGCTGATTCCTATTTTAGGAGACATAGCGTCCTGCCGGTAGGGCAGGGGACTCAAGATCCCTTCCACTTCTAGTATTCTATCATTCTATGATACTTGTGCTAGCTTGATGAACAATAAAATGTAGCTGTGACAGCACATGCTGTGGGAGGGTCTAGACACCTGGGTACATACCTCTATGAGACTGTAAGCATGTACTCAGGGCCCATCCTGCCACTGTCACTAAACCTTATTTTTAACATGCTAACTTGATGAGAGCTAGTGCAAGAACATCACCTTGAGCTGGAGTCATAACTCCAACTCAAAGTGTAGGCAGAAGAGCAGAAGTATAAGGGCTCCTAAAAGATAATGCTCTAAAACGAGTTATTATGTCTATGATAATCATTATTATTTATTATTTGTATTACTGTAATATGCAGTATTATATGAACATATTAGACAAACATCTGTCAGAAATGGTCTAGTTATATAGGCCTGCCTGGAGTACAGGGGACTGGAGTACAGGGGACCTCTTGAGTCCCTTCCATTCATACATTCCTATGATTGTAGGGTGTTTTATCTCCATTTCTTTAGTGGTTACTCCCAGTTAGGGTGAGAACTTATTTTTATAGTACAGAAGGAAAAAGGCATATTTATATTGAATGGTTGTCAATTTGTTGTAAAAATTTAAAGGAGAGGTGATTAGCAAAGAAATATTGAATTGGTATTTAATAAGAAGGTTACAAACTGTTCAGGCATTAATGAGCTGATGCAGAAAGTAGATCATCACCTAAAGCTTCCATTAGGTTTCATTGTCAACTTCCCAAACAGAACAAATTCACTGAACTTGCTAAGGTGTTGAGGGGTTTGATCCAATTCCCAATGAAGTCACTGGGAGTTTTTGTATTGACTTTAATGAAAATTAGTTTGGGCCTTAACCTGTGCCATTTGTATTAAGTATCATCTTACTGTCATTTCACGAAACTCTCAACTTGAATCTTTTAAACGAATGAAAATACACGTTTCTGATTCTGCGTGGCTGAAATACATGTCCTTATTTTTTAAAAAACCCTCTACAAGGTGGTTTTAGTGAGGGAGCAACTGAGTGAATTAACTCTGATCTTACTATTAGATCTGCGCCCAACCTTTGCACCCTGGTGAACATCCATTGGTTTCAGTTGGGCTCCACACAGAGCCAGGGATCTGCAACCATGAATCTGATTCGAGGATGGCGGCCTAACATGGCCTTTCAGGGGAAACAATGAAACTTTCTACCCACAAAGCACTGTTAAATTTACAAAGATGTTGCATAATGTTTTATTGCTAACTTCTTCCAGTTACAGAAATCTTTGATCCAAGAGTACAATTTTGGACAGGCATATGACTTTTCACATTGATTATCTCTTTTATTCTATCATATATTTCCCAAATAAAATGACCAATGGAATGCAAAGGAAAATAAATATGAAAGTCTATAGGGTAAAAGGAGTTTTGAAATTTTTTAGGAGAAACCAAGAAATGTGATCATATCCAAGATATGAGTTATTTGCTATAATGATACTTTCTCTTTTGTAAAGAGATTGGAGTAAAGATCAGGTATTTACATAGCTGATCAACACGCACAGCTTGATGCTGTAGGGCCCTTAGATGCATGGAAGCAACTTCATTCACTTCCATTGCAAGTTTTTGGCATCTGAGTTGCAAAACTTGACCATAAGGATAGAAGTTTCAAGTTTTCAACTTTCATTTAAAAATACATTAAATAACAAATTTAACAACTGCCATTTATCATACTTATTGAGAATATATGTAAATCATTAGCCTGCAAGCTGAGCTCATCTAAAAAATGCTTGTTACCAAATTTACTGAATGCATATAGTAACAAAATAGAAAGCATTGGGGAGAATGTTTGCTAAAGTACAGCTCTCTCATAACCTACACACAAAAGTAGATTTGAAGAAAACACTGTCAACTTGATTCTCTCATTTGCATTTGATTTATACTGCTATAAATCTCAAGCACCATAGAGTAACTCTTGATCATCAATAAGATAGGAGAATCTGGCCCTGTATCTTGCTAACAGTCAGAGCTTAATTTAAATCTCTATTACATATTTAGTTTCTAGTCCCCATAAAGTATGTGAACTATCAACCTTCAAGAGCCTGAGAGATTCAGTTCCAGATGCTACTTCAAACATCCATGATTTTATTCCTTTTTTTCCCTTGGGTATTTGTGTTCGGTTTTTAGATGGTACAAGAGAAATAGGAATAACTGGGCTTCTCTATATGAGAAAAATAGGTCAAGGATAGACTGAGTTATGGTGAATAAGCTGGACCTTGTTACAACCCTTTCTGTAATGTGGATGTATTTCAATAACTTTTATCTAGATTTAATAGGTCAAGGTGTACACAAGGGGTACATCTACACAGCAACATTATTTCAAAATAACTAGCATTATTTTGAAACAATGTCAAAATACTGTCAAGCTGGAGGACTTCTTACTCAGACTCCTGTAACCCTAGTTGTACAAGGAGTAAGGGAGGTCGGCGAAAGAGGGCTTTTCTCGAAATAAGTGCTGTGTAGATGCTCCCAATTTCGAAATAAGCTATTTCAAATTAAGCTATGCAATTGACGTAGCTTAAGTTGTGTAGCTTATTTTGAGTTAAGACCTGCTGTGTAGACGCATCCTAGGCTCCCTGTTAGGATGTTTTGCACATTGCCAAGACCCTGCCATATGGCAAAGCACAAGCTGGCCAGTCAAGCTAAAAGGCATTGAAATTCATCCGCATAAAGGAAAAAGTGAGTAAGTGACCACACCCTAACTTGAATCCATTTTTCTAGATTGGGCAAGTCTTCTCTATCTAAAGAGATCTCTGCACTGCATTCCACTGGCTGTGGCATGTCGGGTATATGTGGCTACACACTGCAATGAAAAGCAGTTTGCATCTACGCTGTGGTGTCCAGCTACACATGGTAATAAATAGCTCTGGCAAAGGAAGGCAGCAGAGAAAGGCTTTGGCAGTAGGGATCTGCCCCTGGCCCTTTAGCTGTTGCCTCCCATGGCCAAAGCCTTTCCCCATTGCCAGAGTTTTTCATTGTAGCAGAGAAAGCCTCTTACAGCTCCCTATGGGAAGAAAGACTCCAGCAGTGTGAAGACTGTGGGATGCTGGGATGCTAGAAATAGAAGTGTGGATGGGGGAGACCTTACTGGGGTGTGTAGAGAACTGGCTTGGGTATATTCCCGAAAGGAGGGATGGCCAAACTTTGGCCTGAGGGCTGCATCTGGGTATGGTTCTCAAGGGAGGCTGTAGGAGACAGGAAGAGGATTGGGCACACTGGCACATGGGGGCTGGGTTCCAATCCCAGAAATAGAGTGGTAAAGTCGTGCCTGTGGAGTGTGGCACTCTGTGTGCCAGAAGATAGTGGAATTGTGATTTGGGGACAGGGAAGCACTAGGCAGGCAGAACAGGTCAGACCCCCAACTCCACTCCCTGTGGGAGCTCAAGGGCCAAACAGAAAGGTTTGATGAGCTAGACACAACCCACGGGTCATAGTTTGCGCCCCCATCCTATGGGTTCAGACATGGCTGTACTTGTTTTGCCTGAGCAGTGTTTCACCATCAATGCTTCTATTTATACTACTGCTGGGGGGCAAGCTGGGTATGTGGTCTACACACTGCCATAAGAGGGGTAAGCAGTGTCGATGTACCCCAAGACAAAATAGGGGAATACAAATGAAATATGGGCAATGCAGTTTGATGTGCATTTGTAGGACCATATGCAGGTGTCTGCACATAGCTAGGAAATTAATGCAAGGCATAACACAGTTTTCAAGTAATATGAATGTTTGGTACCAAGGTAACTTAGGATGTTTCTTTCCATTTCTGATGCTCTTTGACTAAGTTACATAAGCAACAGCAAGACCTGACATAGCTACTCTGAATTTTCAAAGACTGAGCACCCTCAGATCCTGCTGAAGTAAGGAAATCAAGCTGAGCCTGACTTGTTCAAATAGTATCTGAATGGCACTAGTGCATTTAGAAGATATGTACATCACTGTTATCTCTGAAATGTATCATTTCTGTGGACTAATAGACTGTTTGTCTCAAGAATCTAAATTAGATCCAACCTCCTCAAGAAAATACAATACAGGACTCTCTCCTACTGATGCTTTTTATGATATGACTCATCTGTGCGTCATACTGTATTTATTTACACTGCACTCTACATTTTTTTCATTACTTTTTCCATGAGAAGTGGTTTAGGGCCTTCTCCTGTACTCATTAAAGTAAATATAGAAACTGTCATTGACTTTAAATGGAGCAGGACTGACCATTAATAAAAACTGTTATTTTTTCATAGTGGAAATGTAACACTAATTGCAAACTCACCCATGCACTGGTGATTTTACGACACATGCATATACAATGTATTACACACACAAAAAGTACATGAAAAGAACATTACTTAGATTTCTAAGCCAAGTACACAAAGTTAAGAAGTGACAGAATTAAGGTTACCAAAACAATCTTAATGTAGCTCCCTTATGTATGTACATATTATTACAACACGGTCTTTAATTATGCTATCACATATTATTTCCACAAAACTGCTGCCTCTTTCAGTGCAAAGGATGGACCCAGCTCAGTTAATGATTCACTATTGAAGATTTTGTTTTCTCCTCATTGTTTAATATGTGGCCTTTACTTTATTTACTGCAAACTATTCAAACCCTGCTTTGACAGAATTATTAGTGGCCTCATGGGCTTTTCTGTTGCACTCATCAATCTAGTATCCATATGCTTCACAAACATTAATGCATTTATCTCCCAACACTCTTGTGAAATGAGGGAGCATTATTATAACAGTTTTAAGTAAGAAAAGCTATGGCCCAGAGAGATTAAGGTCAAAAGTATCCAGTAATTTTGGGAACCTATTTGAGGTGCCTAGGACCAGTGTTCCCTGGAAGGTGAGTGCTTGTGCAGCCACCCAAGAGAGATTCAAATGCCATCCTGCTGATTATCAGAGTACCCACAGCTAGGTTACTAGTGCTGCATATTTGCATATGCCTTGATGCACATACTGAATTTATTCTTTACATGGATGGGAAAAATCCACACATGGATGGAAAAGATTAGAGGGAACATTGCCTAGGACTTTTTTTTTGCCAGAGAACTTAACATTATGTCTTACTAGAGGGCTGCGACATCTTGTTACGCTCACCTACTCCCCTCTCTCTGGACACATTTACTTCTCTGAGAGATCCTGTTGACACTGATGATGCTAATGACATGATGACGTCATTCTGTCACCTGACAGGAACATTCTGTTATCTGTCGAGAAAATTTTTTTACATATATATAGAGATTTTTATATATTAAAGCACAGCTCTCCTTGAATTCATTTGCAATTCTGAGTGCTCTGCACTTCAGCAGATTAGGACCCAAGTGTCTCAAACTGGGAGCCCAGAAAATGAAGAGCACACAAGAAGAAGTAGGAGTAGAGAGAAAGCATAACAAAATCAATCTATGAAGGATGGAAAAGTGAAAAAGTAAATGGTAATGAATAGAAGTCACATGTTAAAAAATATAGGTGATTGTTCAGGCCAAAGAACTCAATAGCCAATAGACAATAATGTGATATCTTTAAACCCCATTAGGAATTTTTAAAATAGTTTGGGAATAGACCCATTGCTAGATGTAGATAGAATTATCAAATCATAGAACACTAAAACTGGAAGGAACCTCGAGAGGTCATCGAGTCCATTCCCTTGCCGTCATGGCAGGACTAAGCACTGTCTAGATCATCCCTGACAAATGTCTGTCTAATCTGCTCTTAAATATCTCCAGTGACGGAGATTCTACAACCTCCCTCAGCAATTTATTCCAGTGTTTAACCACTCTGACAGTTAGGAAGTTTTTCCTTATGTCCAATCCAAGCTTCCCTTGCTGCAATTTAAGCCCATTGCTTCTTGTCCTATCCTCAGAGGCCAAGGAGAACAATTTTTTCCCTCCTCCTTATAACACAGCATCATCCTCTTTTCTAGATGGTAAACTGTAAATAGTGATGTAGAAAAGGCATAAAAGTTCAACAGATATTTCTGTTCAGTATGTGGTATGAAACAAGGAGATATTCATTCCAGGTGTGGATGTATCAGAAGATTTACCATCTGTAACAAAGGAGGATGTGAGGCAGTACCTGCTAAAATTAAATATTTTCAAATCAATAGTTCTGAATAATATACATGCAAGAGTCTTAAAAAATCTAGCTGATGCTTTATACCAATACTGCTATTTTTAAATTAGGGCTGTTGATTAATCGCAGTTAACTCACAGGATTAACTCAACAAATTAATTGTGATTAATTGCAGTTTTAATTGGATTGTTAAATAATAGAATGCCAATTGAAATTTGTTAATTCTGTTTGGATTTTTTCTAAATTTTAATATATAATGATTTAAATTACAATATAGAATACAAAGTGAACAGTGCACACTTTATATTATGAATACAAATATTAAAAATGATAAAGGTAAGTATTTTTCAGTTCATCTCATACAAGTGCTGTAATGCAATCTCTTTATTGGGAAAGTGAAATTTACAAATACAGGTGGGGTTTTTTGTTATGCAACTGTACTCAAAAATAAAACAATGTAATACAGAGCTTACAGGTCTGCTCAGTCCTACTTCTTGTTCAGCCAGTTGCTAAAACCTAAAACTAAGGTATTTACATGCTAGATATGCTGAACATTCATATGCCCCTTTGTGCTTTGGCCATGATTGCAGAGGACATGCTTTCATGCTGATGACATTTGTTAAAAAAATAATGTGTTAGTTACATTTGTAACTGAACTCCTTGGAGGAGAATAATATGTCTCCTGCTCTGTTTTATGCACACCTTTACCACATATTTTATGCTATAGCAGTCTTGGATAATGACCCAGCATATGTTGTTTGTTTTAAGAATACTAATGTGAGATTTCTAAATATAGCTGCAGCACTCAACTCATGGTTTAAGAATCTGAAGTGCCTTCTAAAATCTGAGAGAGATGAGGTGCAGCATGCGATCAGAAATCTTAGAAGAGCAATGCTGCTGTGCAGAAACGACAGAACACAAACCACCAAAAAAGCAACCTTATTCTGGTGGCATTTGATTGAGATGATGAAAACGAACTTGTATCTGTTTGCTGTGCTTTAGATTATTATTTGGAAGAACCCATCATCCTGTGGACACAACCTCTGGAAGGGTACTTGAAGCATGAATGCACATGCGTTGGGTGACGTAAAGAAGTGGGCAGCATTATCTCCTGCAAAAGTAAACAAACTTCTTTGTCTATTGTCTGAGCAATTGGTTGAACAAGGAGTAGTACCTGAATACACTTCAGATACACTCATCCAGGAACTTACCCCTGCAACAAACCCCATTGGCAGTTCTGTCTACACATCTATACAAGCACCACCATCACAACATCAGAGGCTCATATAACTGCACACCCTCTAATGTGATATATGCCATCAGGTGCCAGCAATGTCCCTCTATATAAGCCAAACCAGACAGTCTCTTCGACAAAGGATAAATGGTCACAAATCATCAGAAATGGTAATACACGTACGCCTGTAGGGGAACATTTTAACCTGCCTGGTCACTCAATCATGGATTTAAAAGTAGCCATTCTTCTACAAAGGGATTTTATCACCCAATTACAAAGGGAGACAGCTGAACTGGAGTTCACTTACAAGTTCAACACTATCCACTTAGGCGTGAATAAAGTTATTAACTGGTTAATGCACTACAAAGGCAATTTCCCTGCCTTTGAGATTTGCATATCCATATTAAATGCTATGAATGGACACATCCAGACTGACTTAATTAATACTGGTCCTACAATTGACAGGTAACTTCTTTTGCTGTTATATATATATATATACACCTTCAAATCTGTAATTTCCACCCCAACTTCATCTGATGAAGTACTTTTTACCCACAGAAGCTCATGACCTAATATATTTGTTAGTTTCTAAGATGCCACAGGACTACTTGTTTTTAAAGTTACAGATTAACACGGCTAACCCTCTCAGACTTATTACAGGGAAAGTCCATCTTGGCTAGTGTAATCTTGCTGGGGTGAGCTTGCTCAATTACTCTGCTGGACAGAGAACCCAATTATTACTGGATCGGCTACAGGCATTATCTTTGTGAGATCTAGGGGACTAATTACTCTGGGATAAGTGACTAGTCTATTGGGACTAGAAGGAACCTGAATCTGGTGTGATTTTTAGGTGTTAGTGACCATTTATTGCTACGTCCAATTTAGGGATATGAACATGTATCCATGCACCCAGTTAACTGATGAGCCTGGGCTCATCGGTTAACCTTCACGGTTACATGCAGGTCCCGCCTCCCCTCTACCTCTATATCAGAGGCAGCAGGAGGGGTGAGGGAGGCAAAAGCAGAAGTGCATGGGGAGCCTCTGCTGTGTCAGAGGCAGCAGTGTGGATGGGGGGAGCAGGTGGGAGCTGGTACGCAGGCAGGAAGCCGGCTGCAGCCTGGGGTGGGGGCAGATGGCAGCTTGTACTCCCAGAGAGCTGCCTAACCCCCTCCCAGTGTGTAAACATGTAACCACTGCAAATTTCAGCAGTTACCCATTTTAGCATCCCTCGTTCAATTTATGTAGGGTGATAAGTTACTCTGAGGAGTCTAAGGGTGACTCAGTCATAAGACTGGTATAGGGATCCAGGAGTTCGCATTTGTTATTGGCTTGGGAAAATTGTATTATAGAATATCCCGCCAATTTGAGGAATTGGCCCTATTTTTGGCAGTCTACCTTGAGGCAAGCACACATGGTTGTGACCGACAGTCTGCCTCCCCTGTTTATGCAAACAGAGATGGCCTCAGCATCAGACTAGGAACTTATTTTCATCTGATTATCCACCGCGACTCCCAAATCTTTTTCCATCATCTCTCATCTTGTAAGCATGACCTATGTTCGTTGTTCCTAGATGCACACATTTACATTTAGCTATATTAAAATGCATATTTATTTGCTTGCACCCAATTTACCAGGCAAACCAGATTGCTCTGTATCAGTGATTTGTTCTCGTCATTGTTTACTCCCAATTTATTGTCATCTACAATTTTGTCAAAGATTTTATGTATTCTTTTAGGTCATAGATAAAAATGTTAGATAGGCTAGCAGCAAGACCCCAATCCCTGTGGGAACCCACTGGAAACACCCCTGCTCAATGATGATTCCCCTTGTACAATTACATTTTGAAATCTGTCTGTTAGGCAGTTTTATAATTCATTGAATGTGTGCCATGTTCACTTTGTATCATTTTAGTTTTTTAGTCCAAATGACATAACATACAAGTCAAATGTCTTATAAAAATCTTAAGTATATTTACATCAACAATATTACCTGTATCAACTAAACTTCTAGTCATATCAAACAAAGATACGTTAGTTTGATGGGATCTATTTTACATGAACCCATTTTGATTTACATTAATTTTTATTACTCTCTTTTTCATTCTTTATTAAATTAAATTCCATATTAGTGATTAAAAACATGAGAGGCCGTACAGGGTCAGGGTAAGCTAGTGTGCCCCAGTGAGGTGCACTAGTAAGAAAGTAGCCAGCTAGGGGCGGGGCTCTTACCCCTCCTGCTGCCTCTAATATAGAGGTAGTGGGGAGGCGGGACCTGCATGTAACCGTGAAGGTTAACCGATGAGCCCAGGCCTCCTACCCCTGACTCCCTACTCCCAGAGTTGAAGCTAGGAGCAAAGCCCTAGGCACGTGGGGACAGCAGCAAGGCCTCCAGCACAGTCATGCCCCCAGCAAAGCCCTAGGCATGTGGCCCCCAGCATGCAAGGCCTCCAGCACAGTCATCAATGCATGGGGCCAGAAAGAAAGCCAATACAGCAGTATATAGACAATCCAGGAAGTTTTTGGAGAATGGTGGGAATAACTTCTTGGTACAAGTGCTGAAGGAACTGACCAGGGGCCATGCACAGCTTGACCTGCTGCTCACAAACAGGGAGGAACTAGCAGGGGAAGTAGATGTGGATGGTAACCTGGGAAGCAGTGATCTTGAGATGGTAAATTTCAGGATCCTGACCAAAGGAAGACAGGAAAGTAGCAAAATACACACCCTTGACTTCAGAAAAGCAGACTTTGACTCCCTCAGAGAACTGATGGGCAGGATTCCCTGGGATGCTTACATGAAGGGGAAAGGAGTCCAGGAGAGCTGACAGTATTTTAAAGAAGCCTTATTAACAGCACAGGAAGAAACCATCCCGATGCGCAGTAAGAAAAGCAAATATGGTAGGTGACCAGATTGGCTTTCCGGGAACATCATTGGTGAGCTTAAACACAAAAAGGAAGCTTACAAGAAGTGGAAACTTGGACAGATGACTAGGGAGGAATATAAATATATTGTTCTAGAATGCAGGGGAGTAATCAGAAAGGCGTAATCACAATTGGAATTGACGCTAGCAAGGTATGTGAAGGGTAACAAGAAAGGTTTATACAGGCACGTTAGCAATAAGAGGGTGATCAGAGAGGAGGTGGGGCCCTTACTTGATGAGGGAGGTAACCTAGGCTGTGTCTAGACTACACCTCTCTGTTGACAGAGAGATATAGATTAGGCATG